>OY856393.1:9446166-10057832 GCA_963693495.1 Malacosoma neustria | reverse complement strand
GTTGTCTAAGATCAAGGATATTACAAAGTTACCTTTATTCATTGTCATTATTTTTTAACTCCTTGACCATTTGATCCCGGCTGCAAATATATGTCTTTTTTAATATCCTGAAGAAACCATATGCTTCGCGTCGAAGCTCCGAGAGAAAGCTGAGATAACCACTAGGTTATGTCGGGATCACCGTTTACCGTACGTCATCATCATTTATTTATGAGCTACCGCTCTTGTCAGTGGAGCATCTTTCAGCCCTCTCTACAAAGAACTTTTACCTTGACTTGTTGATACGGACCCGAAGTACCAGTAAATGTCTTCCTCCAGTAAATTTCATCCCTCTCTTGCGCTTTCCTTCAATTCCTTCTATGATTGTTTTGATTAGATCATCCTGTCGTATCCTGTTCCTTTTCTCTTTCGTAATGTTCAACACTTCTTCGTTAGTCCATTTCTTCGTCCAACAGATTGCTGAGATTCTTCTCCAAAACCACAATCTTAAATGCTTCTAGACTTTCCCTGTCACTTTGTGTCAGGGTCCACGTCTTACTGTACGGCGGCTGCTTTAATGCTGTTGGTCAGAGGCAATCGATCGAGACCCCGGTCGTTTAAAACCCCCTTATTTGGGGGATTCCATCATGCATCTAAGAAGTAGGGAGTAGTAGTATAGACTACTAGACCACCTTTCATTTTTCTTTCGGTGTCGGAGTCCATTCCCATTTCCTGGAGCCTCGTCATTTCTGTACGAATTCTCAAGAACGTTTATGTTGCGTACTCTTCAAATTTGGAATGATCTACACTATAATATGAATCTTTTACAAAAACGTGTTATAAAATTTCTTCGAGGCCGGCAGCCCTGCCAGCTCCTGGTGTTGCAAACATTAGTCGACGGAGTAAACTTGCTATCAGATAGGCCGTTGTCTATCTGCAGAACTCTAGTTTAAAAAAATTTAAAGCACATCTATGATATGCGTTTGCCTCATTTGATCAGGAAAAGCGAGTCAGGGAGCCCTGAAAAGCGACGTACTGACGTTTTCCCCGATAGCTCAGTGACTACTATATTATCTACTTTGTGGTAATTACAATATAATCTCATATGTAATAATACTTAAAATGCAATAAAACAAGTCACAAAAAATCATTTTCAGTTCATCGACCTTACGACAACGGTTGATTGATGCTTATTGACTAGAGCCTTATTTTTAGATATCAGGGTCATTCGGGGTCAATTAATTGTACTGTAAATATTTAATCATAATCATAATCTTTATTAGCATAAAACACGATTAATTGATTTTACATAATTATTTCGAACTGCATGTTTTGCGAACAAAATTGACATGCTTAATATTTAATCATAAAATTAAAAGCTATACAACACCTACACTTTAATATATAAAAAAGACTAGTAGTTCAAAGTAAAATAGTTTTTAAGGCAAAATCAATGTTTAAATTATAATATGGTAGCAGGAAATGAATAGAAAGAATAGAACACCCAATAACATAATAATAATAAATGTCAGAAAAATTATGTTGTCATATTACTACTACTAGATATCATATCTACTGAGATGATATCTTTTACATATTTTAAGTATTACTAAAAACAGCCTTAATAATATAATATCCTACAGGGCTTGATTCTCACTGTATAAGGACTTTATTCCCATTTATCCAAGGCCGAGTTAGTAACACATACTAAAACCAATATTGGCTAGATTTTTCGTTCTTCTCTAGCCAGCGTTTTGGGTTATAAACGGTTTTGACTTCTTCATTTTTAATAAGTAATAATTTTTAATATAATATTTTATATTAAAATAAATTATATTGTTTTAAACAATGCCCTATCTTGGTTTGCCAGATGTTCGCTTGTCTTTATCACTTGTCAAGTGAAGATCTGATTTTAATTTCTGTTCAGCACAACAGAACACTAGAAACCTGGTTCTGTAATATTACACTTGTAGACCAATTTGGAGGTCCCGGGTTTAAATCCCACACGGCAAGCACCGCTTGGGCCGTTTTTATTGCCTAATGTGCGTATACTTCCCACGCGCTGACGGTGAAGGAAGACATCGCGAGTATACCGCCCTTTTCGTTCTAGGGAGGCCCAAACCCAGCGGTGGGACACTATGCGCTGTTAGTATTATTATTTACAATGAAAAAGTTAAGCTTATAACAGTAAAAATTGTGAATGTTTCATTTTAATCAAATATTAAATGTATAAAATAGCAGCGTAAGCCTTGTGCCACTCACCGAGTCTCGTTGCGCCCAATAATTGCACTTTCAAGGTAGATCCATTATTACTTTTTGTTCGTTTTATACATTTAAAACAAAAAATCTCAAGACTGTTTATAGCTAAGGATATTATTTGCCCAGTTTTATGGTCAACGGTTAGGATAGTTTATGGTTTGAAGAATAGTGAATTTCTTGTCCTGTCTCGTTAACAGATGGGGGAAGATTGGAGAAATATCGAACGGGTAGTATATAAAACTAAAAAAAAATTAATAAAGGAGTAGCCTATGTCCTTCTCCAAGGTACAATCTATATCTATACCGAAATTAATCAAAATTGGTTCAGCGGTTTAGGCTTGAAAACGTAAGAGAAAGACATACAGACAGAGTTACTTTCACATTTATAATATTGGTATGGATAAAGCTTTTAATTATCCGTGCAGGGGCGAAGAAAGAATACTAACCTCTGCAGCCGGGATCGGCCTGTCGTAAAAGGCGACAAAACAACCCACCCTCGCTACGTGGTAAGGCCTCAATCCCGTCTGGATGGCGACCACCTTTGGTCAAGTATACCACCATAATAACCTTGTGTTGTATTCCGGCATTGGTGACCCAAGTTCCTGTACCCTTATGGGACAGCAGCGTGTTTGCGATGCCATTGGTATTGCAAACACCCATAGGCGACGGTAACTGCTAAATTATAAGCGGGCCGTCTGCCTGTCTGTTGGCCTACAGCAATAAAAAAAAAACCTATTTCCAGATTACAGACAGAAAAAGAATCATTTGCATTTCGTTTCGTTTTAGTTACACGAAACAAAGCTAACCCCGCTCGGGTTGCGGCGCTCGTGCAGGAACACTGGAGTGGTTTTAGTGGGTATATCAACGATGTTTCTCCTTGCCAACACAGTACATTGTTGCGAGCCCCCAAGTGGTGGGGTACAGGGATTTCATCACAATAACAAAAAACTCACAATAACAAATGACAGCGGTGGTCACGGCAAACCTACTAAAGACCCTGATCGTCATTTAGAATTTTCAGAGGGTTAACATCCCTAAGGCTATCATTTAGCCACAAGTTCTTATTAACTCTTTGATCAGGTAAAGAAATCATGGATAAACATTAAGGAAGTAGGTGGACAGGATTATCTCTGGCTCTGAAAATAGAACAACAAAGAAAGAGTTTTGATCAGTCAATTAAAACGGACCAGAAGAAGGCAGAAGATATATAATAACGGGAGCTTGGGATTAGTTTCTGGAATTCTTAATTAAAAGAAGCACAATTCAAGGCTAGCCATTCTACATCAGCTTTCTGCGTGCAAGTTGCATCATCCAGTTAAGCCGGCTAAACAAGTTGAATTAAAAAAAGGTTTTAAATGCAATTCATGCTATACTGAACACAGGTCTATTACACTAACGATTTTAATCGACATAACTCGCTGACGTTCGTTGTTCGCCTAAAAATACATTTTTGATAGGATTTCCATAAAATACGGTTTTAATGAGCGTCTCCATCATAAAATCAGTAACTATGCCAAATTTTAAGTCTTTCTCTCTAAAACTATACCCAATTTGGGTATAGTTTTAAAGATGTGGTAATGAGTGGTATTTTGCTCATAGATATAGATGACAACGACTTCATGTTTTTTTATTGCTTTAGAACAGCAGATAGGCTGACGGCCCACTTAGAATTTAGCAGTTACCGTCGCCTATGGGTGTTTGCAACGCCAGTGGCATCGCAAACCGGCTGTTGTTCCATAAGGGTACAGGAACTTGGGTCACTAATAATCACAACACAGTTGTTAAGGCGGCATTTGAGACCAAAGGTGGTCGCCATCCAGACGGACTTGGGGTCCTACCACGTAGCGGCTGCAGAGATCAGTATTCTTTTTCCGCCCCTGCACGGATAAAGATGAATATGTAAGAACATAATTTATAATAGGGGCAGGTGTTCTCTTTGTTTGTCATCGCTTTTATTTCCGTCCTGATACTGGTTTTATGTATTATATGCATCTATGTATTTGCAAATATAACCTATTTAAATAATTATAGTTATTAATTATACCTATTTATAATTAATTAAATTATACTACTTATCAGTTTAGTCATAACCGTTCTGCTTACTTAGGGCAGATGGCGCTGCGTGAACTTTGACTGTATATTTATTTAATGTTATTCGTAACTATTAATACGATTGAATTTCAGGAGTGTTTTTTTATTATTGTATTTATATAATAAATGTTCAACATCTCCCTCAGTCTCAAACGTCTTCATAACGCTGAGTTGTTTTGTAATAAAGGCAGAATTATTAAATATATAATAAATAATATCATTGTTAAAATATACTAAGATAAGTTTTTATTATACCGCATGAATATTAAGTTATAAGCACAAGGGCTAAAGTAAATGGTCACGATCTAAGCATCAATTTAATTCTATTCATCACTTTAACGACACTACATTAGTTATAATAATGGACAATGAGAACTGTTATGTTGGGTTGATTATGGTTTTTTTATTGTCGTCTTTGTTGTCTGTTAGCTTTGTACACATTGAAAAAGACTAAACATGGTTTTTCAGCGATAAAATATATATGTATTTTAAAATAATAAATAGTAGTAGAATTTATATAAATATGTCAGAGGCAGTTTGGAAGTATTGCTAGTCGTTGAGAGGCTGAAAGAAATAGAGTAGCCTGGTTTAGCCATATAATGCAAAGAGAAGAATGTTATATAACAAGAAAAATGCTAGAATTGAGAGTGGGTGAAAAGATGGATGGAGATGACGACGTGTAAACGTTCTTCTGTGCAGGGGCGGAGAAAGAATACTAACCGCTGCGGCCAGCGTCGGCCTGTCGTAAAAGGCGACAATCGACGTCTGGATGGCGAACACCTTTTCTTAAGTATGTCGCCATAATAATCTTGTGTCGTGTTCAAGACATTAATGATCTAAGATCTTAGTTATGGGATAGCAGCGTGTTCGCGATGCTAATGGCGTTGCAAACACCCATAGGCGACGGTAACTGCTAAATCCTAAACGGGCCTTCAGCCTATCTGCTGTCCTACAGCAATAAAAAAATAGAGGAGAGTGGAGGGAGAGAACATGGTGTGCTCACCCCATATAATGTGGGATAAGGACAGGAAGAAGATAAACCATAACTAAGCATTTTTGATGGATTAGTGATTGAAGAATATAACTTTTCATGAAATGAATAACATCCTACAACTTGGATGCTGCACAAATAACTCTTCTCTGGACATATCAAAATGCTGAGATACTTGGGGCTATTTACTTCCTTGTATCATTCTTTTAGCTCTACATTTCAAAAGCAGTCAATTAACGACGTTCTAAGACATTAAAAATTTCTTCTAATTAATTTGTAAGAAACTGCATTAATTGTTGTTAAAATGATCAAAAAAGACGAGAAAAATAAACGCCTCGTTTATCAAAGAAAAACAATTTGAGATGTTTCTAATTTTAAAATTCAATCCACTATCAAGGTTTCCGAGAACAAAGATTGAACCACATTATTGCCTGAAAAAAACGTAAGACTTGTTGTCATTTCCTTCATCATTGGACCCTAACACAGAAAAAATTCTACATAATCGCGATAAAGCACTAATCTTGTTCCTAAAACCGACTTTGTTATTAGACGTCAATTTTGACAATGAAACATATTTTCAAGGGCCAATCGGTTTGCCTCCGCATTTCAAATAATTGTCTGATACGATTTATGTCAATTTTAAATTATATCCGGATTAAAATCACGATTTTATCAGATTCTATTACAAAAATACAATAAAGTAAGATTTCAACTTAACAAGAATCGAGTTATAAAGATTTCACTGTATTCCTAATACTAATAAAATAATAATATATAACTTATCCGTGCAGGGGCGGAGAAAGAATATTGGAATCGGCCTGTCGTAAAAGGCGACAAAATAAACCACCCTAGGTCCTACGTGGTAGGACCCCAAGCTCATTTGGATGACGACCACCTTTGGTCTTAAGTAAGCATTAGTGACCCAAGTTCCTCGTGACCCCATTCCCACGAGGTCAAAATGCCTTTTCCGCCCGTAGTCGCTGTTAAGTCATCCGAGACCACAACAGGCTTACCATTGAAAAAAATCTGATAACACATACGTGTCAGCGAATAAATCCTGATTATTCTACACATGTATGATTATTTTACTTCTTGCGGAGGGAGCTTGTGCTATATAGGTATTACGTTCGGATCCAATTTGCTAATGTCGACAATCAGGAATTGAAATACGGAAAACATCGTGAAAATTTGCATACTAAGATAACTGATGAGCGTAACCCGTCTTTTAAAATTGTGGCGGGTATACCTACTCTAAGGGTTCCCATAGAGTTTCCTGTGACCTGCCGTAAGACGTTATCGACTATTACTTCTCTTACATCCGATCAATAGATCTTTAATCTAGTTCAAGAACATCATCGTCCTTTACCCATCTTGCTCTCATGTTATCTCTAGCAACTCCTTCTCACACCAGTTCCCCATTTGTGCATAATTCATTTACAATAAAAACTTATGGAATTCGCTCCCTAATCTATCTATCTATCTAATCAGAAAAGCAAAAACAGTACATTCATTTGGAACGTCAGTTTTTGATCATTATTTGGAGGAAGCATATTAGCAGTCTTTGCTGACAACTTGAATAGTTCTTCTACCATTTCATTATGTTCTGGCATTTTTCATATCACTTCACATACCCACATTGTCATCACACATTATTTCCATCGCTTCTTAGGTATATACCTTTCCCTGTACTCATCTATTTTCATGTTCAACATTCTTCTAGTAATGTAGTCGGCGTCCCTTCTCATTATATGCTGTACTATGCCAGTCTCCTTCATCTCAATTTATCATTTATGGGTGCTACTTTCAGAGACTTTGTCGCTTAGATTTTGTCGCAGTCCGAATACCGTTTGAGAATCAATGATACCAATGGAATTTTGTGAGATTCTATAATGGACTAAAAGAAAGTTTTTAGCATTCTAAAAATATATTTCTAGGCTCATTTTATTTGCTGCTTTTATCTCTATCACTGAGGAGCCATTACAACAACAAAACTCTTAAAAAAAAAAATAGGGACCTACGGATGGTCCATCCTTTTGATGACTCAAAAGCTAAAATGTGAAGTGTAGAACTACTCTAGTGTTCACGTAGTGAATCATAAAGTCAATTTTCAATATTTTTTACAAACAGAGTTAAAAAAATAATTTGGCACACATTTATCTTTAATAATACAGCGCTTGCTGCGTGATATCAAAAATGCATTCATTACCTATAATAACAAGAAAAAAACTAAACGCACTATATTTGAATTTGCGAGATTTCTTTACGAAGATATTGACTACGTCATTAAAACCTGAGCCTCTTTGTGTCCAAGCGTGATATTTTATATATTTTTATATAGAATTATCATCGTGTATATTTTAAGCAGCGAAATTAAGAAATATATAATAAATAAATTAAGAAACTCAGAAAAAAGTCATCGAAAAAACTTGTATAGTGACAGTTAAAATCATGGCCAGTGGGTAACGGTTAAATCATAAAGTCAGACAAACAGAAGTTTTATGGACACTACAACGGGTAATGCACATAAATCCGCTCAAAGGAAATAAATCTTGGATACACTCGGTCTATTTTATAATCACAGCACAAGTAATATAATAACCTTATGGGTACTAAAAACTGATAGATGAGAACTCTTTATTGTACTAAAAAAAACAGGTATAAAAATATATAAACTAGATAGCACAAACGGCGGTCTTACCACTAAAAAGCGATCTCTTCGAGACAACCCGAGCTTCGACTGTGTTTTAATATGTAAACACAGGCACATTATATTTAATCAAATATATATGTGTTCTTAAATTAGATTAATACGTACATAAATTACATACACATGGATACATATTAATACACATATAAACACATACATTTATGGATGGTCCATGATGACATCCTCTGATGACACATATTTGCTAAAATATTAAGTGAGAAACAACTCTAGTTTTCACGTAGTAAATCATAAATGTAATTTTCAATATTTTACACAAATAAAATAATTTGGCACACATAATTTGTCTTTAATAATACAACGCTTGCTGCGTGATATCAAATACATCCATACACATATGGACATCATATGTCATGGACAGGTAATGTTTCTTTAGCAAGTTCTTGAAAATGTAGTGAGATTTAGTTTGCCTAATATTTAGAGGAAGGGAATTCCAGAGTACAGCAGCTTAACTGATATACAACTTGTATACTTTTTTTTAAACAAATACATATTATACTCGGCATGGGAATAACATTGGTCTTCCTGCTCTTATCTAATATTTCAGGTTGGTATAAGATGTCCTTTTACCCTCGTATGTTAGCAATCTCAATATTCACAACTTTGTTGGCCATATCGTCTTTTAGACAATCTATCCATCTTTGCCTATTGCTTCTGTATCCATCCAGTTTCATATCTCCCGGTTTATCCTTATCACATGGCCTTCTCTTCCTTTCGCATTATTTGGTCACAAAGAAAAGAAAATAAATATAGTAAGTATCTGATCGGTTAGTATTTAGTTTTATAGCTCATTAAATAGTGAATATATTAACTGATATCATAGAAATATAAATATGATATTTTACTATCCAAAATCTAAAAATAAATTTAATTAAAAATAATTATTTTTAACCCCCTTTAATTACTCGCAAGGATTTAGATTTCTCATTTTAAATAGAACTTTTAGAAATTAAATATGTTAATAATATTTGATTAAATTATTATTATTATTAATTTGTTTTGATATATTATTTTTACTTTGATTAAAGATGATTATAAATTGTCAATTAAAAAATATATTTGATTTTATGTGTTTAGAAATGTTTCATAACTTAAATTAACATTAACTGGAACTGAATTGTATTTTTATTATTGTTAAATGTATTATTTATTAGTGTATACTTGTATTGTATTTTGTATATTTTTGATTGTTTTTTGAAATATTTTGATTGTTTGTTTCCCAAATAAAGAAAAGAAAATATTTAATTTGATTTGAATTATGAAATTTGAAGAGAAATTTTCATAAATAATTAATTAATGAAAAGCAATATTAACCATATTAACAATATTAACCGCTTTCGTATCTAAAATCATTAGCGCTAGGAAGGGTTCACCTCTGCAGAAACTGTATGCAGGATAAATTAAAACAAACTTGTCTGCAAAAAATAATATTTTTTTAAATTAAGATTTGTATGACTGTAGAATTATATTTTATTTATTTTCTGCACTTTTTCTTTTATTACGTACAATAAATTAAACAACTACGCTGGTTTATATTATGAATGTTCTAGTTATTGTTAATACATAACACATATTTCTGAAGTTGACGACCCTAACGCGTTCGCCGATCACATAATTATATTAAACGATTAGAGATTATTTACTATTACTGTTTAGTATTTTGTGGTTAAGTCGCGGTTACTGACCCACGACAACATAAACAAAAAAACTACGTAGAGTCGCTTTAAAATGAACGTTGGGAAATAAAGCTAAGTAATTATTTTATGAATTATAATCATTATATTTATTAATCAAGATCCTTTAGAAAACACGCAAATTATGCATTTTACTAGTTTGGCTGGTTTACTGAATATTATTATACACAATCGGATGACAAATTTTCACAAATCTACAACACGTGTTTTATATCAGTGGACATAAAAAATAATACTTATTTTATAATTGGATTTCAGCAGACAAGGAAACGGCTCACTAAGCAAGCGGTCACCGTCACCTATGGACTTGCAACATCAAAGGCATTGTTATTTTTTTTATTGCTGTAGGACAGCAGACAGGCTGACGGCCTGCTTAGAATTTAGCAGTTACCGTCGCCTATGGGTGTTTGCAACTCCAGTCGCATCGCAAACACGCTGCTGTCGCATAAGGGTACAGGAACTTGGGTCACTAATGCCGGAATACAATACAAGATTATTATGGCGGCATACTTAAGACCAAAGGTGGTCGCCATCCAGACGGGCTTGGGGCCCTACCACGTAGCTAGGGTTGTTTTGTCGCTTTTTATGACAGGCCAACCCAGGCTGCAGAGGTTAGTATGCTTTCTCCGCCTCTGCACGGATATATTAATGTGCTATTGGCCTCGAAGAAATTTTATAACGCCTTCTTTGAAAGACCTCAAATCGTATAGCGCTGGGAAAATTCCAAATTCGATGAGTTACGTACTCATTGAATTTGGAATATGAACATTCTTGAGAAGTTTTGCGTAAAGAAAAGAAGTGGCTCCACGAATGAATCCCCATCTGATGGCGGGCGGCGCTGTGGTAATAAGACAATTTCACAAATGTATCTAAATATATATTTTCTGTATACCCAAACGAGCTTCTACATTTGTCTATGAGTGTAATTTGTCTCTCTTAATTTATTGTATTATTTTCATAATGTATGTACACATGTATGAGAGAATATTATTATATTCCGATAAAAATCATATAAATCTTCAAAAAAATTTGTTAAGAACATTTAATTAATTCTCACGATATTGATTAAGTGAATCTTTGTTTACTTATGTGTACTTGACCTGAATTTTTTAAGGGGAAGATATAATTACATTGCTAAACTAATAAACTCAACAAATTAATACAAATTAATGTTACAATCAGTCACGCAATTGTTAACTGCCATGATGTGAGTAATTAAAGACTGCTTCTGTGGACGAACATTGCTATTATAAATCCATTCTGTTCTGATCAATTTTTCGAGTGTTTTCATGGAACCTCTATGCAAACCTCATTTTGAAGTCTTGATAATTGTCCTAAAATTTCGGCGTTTATTTGCCTCGATGGTCTTCTGTGATTCTTTTTCCTCAATAAAGAGACACAGAAAATACATGTGAATTAATTTAAAATTTATAGGAGGGCGATTAATATTGAGAGGAACATTGTAATAAATTCAAAAATATGATGCGTATGAACTCTTTAAAAAGATTAGGTAGTAGAGTGGTAGCCCTTCGCGTTCGGAACCACATCACCCATTTATTAGATTACTAACGTAGCTAATTAATCGTAATCATTACAATACTTATTTATGTGTAAAAATGCAGCTTCATGTTATTATACAAAAAAAGATTCTCAATGCATTTTTACCCTTAGGCGTACAAATAATATTATTGGGTAACAAATATTATGTCATTGTTGGGAATACCCATTCTGTTACAATCGATTCTTTAACTTAAATTATTGTTATTTATTATGTTAGGTATTTAATATCGTTGTTTATAAATATTAATCAATTGTATTATTACAGAATTACAAATTAATAAAAACCTAAATTAATATGTATTATTTTAATTAAAATATACATAATTGAAACATATCTTGTCAAGAGAATGTCATAATTTAGCATGAGCTCTGGAGCCATAAAGAGTAAGCTTTTATGCATCCAATTTGTGTTGCTTTTATTGATACATATTTTGCTGTTATCGCGTCTATTGTATTAAGTATTTCTCCGACGGTCTTAAATGTACTCGTATGACGATTTCCTTAGACAAATAATCATATCTCAAACATATATACGCAGTAAAGTCTTAAAACTCTATACTCAGTGAAATATCGTATGCTATCTGTTACTTGTAGTTTAAAATAGTATTAACATGTTAACCGGTAAATTAACTTTAGTTAAAGCAGTTTTACAATGAACTTTTTTCTTCATAATTACCTAGTCAGGTCATAAATTCTGTCACATGTTTAATGTAAAATAATTGTAACAAGTTTATTCATTATGTAACCATTCATATACCAAAATGAACTTAACAAAACATAGATTCTTATGACATTAAAGTTTATTCAAAATGACCTCCGTGATTTTGAATACAAGCCTTCAATCTGCGCGGCCAGTTGTCTATCGCAGCACGAACGAGGTCCATGTCAATATCGGCGGCTGCCTTAATCAAGGATGTCTTGAGTGACTCCAAATTGGGATGAGGCTTTGAGCACGCCTTTTCCTCCAAGTGTTGCCATATCTTGTAATCTAACGGATTCAAATCTGGACTGGAGGAGGGCCAGTCTTCGTGCCGGATGAAGTCGATTTCACGCGCCGCCAGCCAGTCTTGTGTGCTCTTCGCTCTATGAGCTGGCGCCGAATCTTGTTGGAATACCCAGTGCCTGTTATTGAACATGGTATGAGAAACAGGTTCCACAAGGTTCGTCAGGACTGTATTTTGATACACAACAGCATTCGTTTTTACACCTTTCTCACAAAAATGTACCTCTGTTAAGCCCCAATAAGAAACTCCCAACCATACCATGAGCGAGGATGGAAAATGACCTCGTTGGACACGCGGAATACGGTTGCTCGCTTCTTCACTACTGTGTGCGTACACCTTATCATTTTGTTTGTTGTAGCTCTCTTCTACGGTAAACATTTTTTCATCCGAAAAAAGAATTTCCCGATATTTTTTTCCCGCGTACCGCTTCAACAAAGCGCGGCATCTCTTCAGTCTCAGGTCCATTAGACGAGCATTCAAACGATGTCCTGTTTTTCTTCGATATGCCCGAAGCCCTAAGTCTTCATTTAACACCATTTTCACCGTGGTTCTGCTTAACCCCATCTGAAGGGCCAACAGTTTCTGCTTACGTTTGGGATTTCTTTGAATTCGTGCCTTCACAGCTTTTATCACTGCTGGAGTCCTAACAGACCGAGGGCGACCACTTCTTGACCTGTCATCTACACTAGAGTCTTCATTGTATCGTTTGATGGTACGATAAAACGAATCTTTTGGTAATATTCAAATTTTTCAGTATGTTAAAAATTTGAATTGGCGCGTAACCGCAACAATGCAACGCAATAACTGCAACACGGTCTTCTTTAAGCGTCCACTCCACATTTAAAAATGAGTAAAATTCTAAAATTTATACATTTTTATTTTCATGAACAATTCGAAATTCTAATTCAATAAACTTTTTTGTGGCCAGCATTCTAAAAGAAAAGTTTTTACTGTGTGACAATACTTATGACCTGACTAGGTATAAGTACTTAATATCATTACACCTCAAATAATAAAAGGAAATGGTATCGAAGAAAACAACTTCAATGCGTAAAAAATTGATTGAATGAATTTAATTAATTATTTCGTAGAATATTCCAAATTTCCCAGACGAAAAATATCACATGCCCATTAAAATCCTTCGTGCATGACGAAATATTTTGTCATACTCGGTTAACAGGTTAAGCCCATTGTGACTAGATGGCGTTCTGTGAATACCCCAGTGCACAATAAACTTGAAAGCAATCCCTCTCTATTCTACCCGAGTCTGATAGTCCGCGCACGCCCATTCATTACTGACTCCGCAAGTGTATCGCAACGTAATATTTCCCAACCGGGTCAGGTACGGACCTCGATTTACCTTTGTTACTGTTAAAGGTCTAATTGAACGGTACTCACTCTTTGTCTATATATATGAGTAAAAGAATGATTCCTTTGACATAACAATAACTGCACATGTCGGAACGGGACTATTCGACTCGGAATATTTCGTAGATAGAAAGAAAGAAAGAAGAAAGAAAATAATTTTTATTTAGGACAGTTAAACTAAACTAATATAAAACTAAGTGTTAATAAAATTAAACTTCAAACAAAACCTCCTAAAAGAGGCATCAGTCTCAGCATAATGCTGGTCAGTTGACCAGCGCTGATCTTCCGCTGAGCCCATAAGGCACATAAAGCCCATAAGGTAACGACACGGCAGACATTACACCTTTACTTAGCACATAAAACAAAACAAACAATAATGTAAATGCAATAACTAATAGTAATACTAATGAATATACAAGTGTTGCAATTACGAGAAATAAATAAATAAACATTACATAAACATAAAAAGAGGTATTACAATAATAGATGGTTCTAGATTACTTACATTTTGGATCAATTTTAGCCTTTCTCATTTTTTTTATTTATTTACTTTGTTATTCGCCCAGCTAAGTAGACGGGGACGTCTAGTTTTATATAACTAGGCATTTATAAATAATATGATGCTACCTGGTTTTTCAATGGTAACTTGAAGATAAATCCAGAGATCCCGGGTTTTAACATTTTTGCCCACATAGGTATTGTAAAAAGGAATGATTCTATGAATACATAAAAATTCCCTGATATTCTTTAACTAATATAAACAACCCTGGATCTTGCGTCAAATATTTTCGTTAACATTAACGTCTCACGTCTTTTATGTTTAAATCGGCCATATTTTTTCTCAAGTTTAAACGGAATTTTCGGATTCGGAAAAAACTTAAAATTCTACGTCAGTACATAAAAATATTCGTATTGAAAGTTTGCTAACAAATCGGGACGCTTCGGCGTTAATGGGTTAAATTCTTATGAAGATGCGGTCGAAATCTAATTAATTTATAATTATTCTATGAAACAAATTTAGTTTATTTATTAAATACGTTTTTAACGGTTAATTGCTATTTACAACGGTCATCCAAGGTTGTTCCAATTTAAGGGTACTTTTTGCCACTTTCTGCCATCGAGGTCAAGGCAGGACACCGCGATTATTGTTCAAATAACTCATTGTCGTCTAAAATGTTGTGAATAAAGGCGTCAATGACGGTCAAATGTAATAATATATTTTAATAGTACACAAAATCATGTTTTTTTATTGTTGTGGAACAGCAGACAGGCTGACGAATTTAGCAGTTACCGTCGCCTGTTTGTAATGATAGGGCATCGCTAACATGCTCCTATTCGTGTAGTGGTACAGGAACCTGGCCACTTATGCCGGAACACAATACAAGGTTTCATGGCGACATTTTTAAAAACCATCGTTGGATGCCATCCAGTCGGGCTAGGAGCTTGGGTTGTTTAGTCGCCTTTTACGACAGGCCGACCCCGGCCGCAGAGGTCAGTATTGTTTCTCCGCCCTTGCACGGATACTTTGATATTTAAATTTAAAGCCACGTTTAAGGGGTTAAAAATGTGACTATGGTGTGATTTGAAATCGACTTCCGGCTGAGATCCAGCGAACGAATGGGGGTTTTTCAAAAAAAGACGTTATGAAATTTATTTGAGGTCGTTACCCGCTGGCGTTTCGTGTTGGCGACGGTGTTACGACGGTGACCACCCGTTACCGGCTTGTTGCCTGTCTGCTAAACTTCAGCTGTAAAAAAGAAATAGAGGATATTGAAACATGATATTCATGAGGGTTGCCCTAGCTCGTAGGAATACGAAGGATCTTCTTTAAACTTGAAGGACATATTCGAAGTAATTTCCGTTTTCGATTTATTATTACGTGGAGGCTTTATTATTTCTGTCAGGAGCCCCACGACTCATTTGCCATATAATATTAATACCCATATCCTGACAACGAGGAACAACAATTCCATGTCAATCATTATATCATAAATATTCATGAGTTCATATAACGCCAAATATCTTTTCCTTGGACCTTCAGACCTTTCCAATCTGATGCAGGAAGTGATGTTAATTATGATGATGATTGAAATAGTCTGGTAACTCCCATGTATACCCATTGACGGACTCCAGGTTCGATTCCCTTCCTGAGTGTGGGTATTTATCTTCTCCTTCCTGCCTTTATCCCAGCTATATAGGGTCGACACAACATGTCATCTTCTTCTACTCTCCTCAATAGAGGAGACCACTAATAAGTCGTCATCTGAGTATTCACACCTTTTTTTACAATATCATCTTTTACACAATCCATCCACCAAAAAGTGCTAGCTTGACATCGTAGGGGTTGATATGCGTGCCAATAGACCACCAAAGATGCCGAAGATCGTGCGAAGTGGAGAAGAAAAAATCGAAAAGCGGACCCCGGGCGCCGAAGCGAGAGTTTGGGCTGCAACCGGGATTCAACGCTAAGATGATGATGATCCACCATTTCTTCAGTCTACCTCTCCTTTTGCATCCATGACAGTGTGGGTATTTATGTTGTACATAAATATCCTGCTGACCCGGCAAACGTTATCCCGCCATATAAATTTAAAAAAATAGTAGCCTCTATCCTTCTCCAGGGTCAAATTTATCAATATACTGAAGTTATGTTACTTTTTAGTTTTTCAACGATCTCTTTCGCACTTCATCTAATATAATAATTTCTAATTATTCCTATATCTTTAAACGAGCAATTCTTGTGTATATATATATATATATATATATATATATATATATATATATATATATATATATATATATATATATATATATATATATATATAATTGGAATCTCGGAATCGGCTCCAACAATTTTCATGAAATTTAGTATACGGGGGGTTTCGGGGGCCATAAATCGATCTAGCTAGGAATCATTTCTAAAAAATGTCATTTTATTCGCTTTTTTTTTATTGGAAGAAAAATAACAAAAAAGGTGACTCTTCCTGACATCTATCGGCGAATAATAATACTATTTTTTTTAAATTGCTTTAACGACACAACAACACTAAAGCTATTCCAGCAGATGGCGTTGTTAAGTAACACGAAGTCAATGAGTGTTTGAGGTTAGACTAAGAAAATCAATTGTTAATTTCCAAAAAACACAATTTATAAAAAAAAAATACCGAGCAAAGCTTGGTCATCCAGCTGGTTTTATATGTTACAATGTCATTAGAAAACAGCTGTATAACAGCGCATGCAACTTAACGGAAAAACGGCCATGCCATTGACCGTGAGCCAATCTATTGAGCTTCTTACCACGCTTTTATTACCTTGACTTGAATTTTCGGACTCGAATTTTACCACACTTGCACACTTTATAATTTTGTCCTATAGTCCTTATCAGGATCATCTGGATTAACACTTTCTTTTCCTTCTGCCGGAAGATGGCGTTAAATTAATAAAAACATTTACATCATACATATCATTGTGCGGGGCGAAAGCCACGCTCGACCGCGTCCCGCCCCCAATAGTATAACAGCGCCAGGACACGAGCCTTGAGATCCCATGGTGGTCAGTAATTTTATTCTTATGTTAAGAATTATTTTTTATTTTTTAGTTTTATTAACTATAAAAGCGTGTATTTTAGTTTTTTAAACTATAATTTTTCAATTTATATTCAATCGCTTATATTTTGTATTTTTTATGTTTTACCGTTTTACACACATGTGGACTTAGTTTACGTGATTACTGCGATTGGAAAGCTCAATGCAATCTGTATTCTGTCGATAGTTTTTGGAGGCTGGAACTTATTCACCTATTTTATGTCAATTTTTTACCCCTTCATGGTTACTATCCGTAGTATATGAGATTTTTGGCAAACATAAACTTAAATGAAATTAATTAGGCTCGTTTACGTTAATTAATACAGCGCTAAACGCTGCGCGCCAGATTTGAATATAGCTCGAAAAAGCGTGAATTTCATTTTGAGAATATTGAATACGCGACGAATACATATGCCCCACCCGCCTCCCTGTGACCAAGCGTGATATGACCTTCTTACCTAAACGGGTTCAACGGGTCACGTAGTAAGCACACTCCCTCACTTGATTACGTTACGTCTAAAACTTTCTTGTGTGTTCCCGCCCGCTTCGCTGTAATATCCCGATATATTCAGTAGTTTTGTTATGATAGTGCGCCAAAGGAACCCCGTTTTTTATATACCTATACATAGATGGTGCAAATAGTTTTTACTGGTTCTGGTATATGCATCGGTCGGTCATGTATTAGTAAAAAAAACTTGCGTTACAGGTTTTCAATAAGTGCAGGGTATGGTCTTAAAATTCCTACAAACAAATCCTATTATATATTTATTGCCGTAAAATACATTCCACAATTTTCGTCAAACATGTGAAGTAATTTGCCAAATATCAACGGCCATGATTTCAAGCAATTAGTACAGTCGATCTTTAAAACTGGCAGTGAAGGGACGTGTTGTAACAGAGGATGTACGTCACAAGGTCTTCCCTTTTAATCAAGTGGGGGACTTAATAGATTGATAGCGGACCATGCATTTTCAGCTGCATTTGATCGAGCGTTTATTGGATAACACAGGAGAGAACCAAAACATATTTTGCACTCCTGTTCAAAATAAACTATATGGTTACACAGGTATAATGCCATCTGTTAGCGATAAACTAAAACTTTTTTTGATTAAACTCAAAATAGTGAATACAGTGACCGGTTGATGGCCTACTTACTATTAGAAGCAGTTACCGTCGCCTATGGCTGTTTGCGACGCCAAGATCTGAAAGGAAGGAAGAGTTCTGGGGGATCGACCATATGGAATTAACAAGATCATCTGTCGCTAAGAGAAGTAATGTATTTATTTAAAATCGGTGAGGCTTATTGAATAGCCATCAAAATATTCTTGTCGCTTTATTTAAAAGAAAACTAATGTTAGCAGAAGCGTGGCGACAGCGTGAATAGAAAAAAATAGCTAGAATATTGCTAAGCCAATCTTTATTATCAGTAATTATTTATTAAATCTGTGTAAATTCCCACCACAAATTTTTATTCTATTTCATTAGAATTATATTAATGGTAGATTTAATATAATGTAATTAAAATTATATTATATTAAAATTCATTCCATTAGTATTAATGTATAAACATTAGTCGAGTATAATGTAACTTATTAAGAGTTCTCAACAGATTAAGTGTCCGTAATTATTCAAATTCAAACCTCTCGTCAACGTGAGCAACTCGAATAACCAACCGTGTAGACCACGTAAAGAATAACTCCAACTAGTTGGAAGTCAGACAAACTAAAGTTCTTCATATATTCGTAAATACTCAAATACGCTCACAGACAGTTCTCAATACATGAAAACGATGTATACACAAACACTTGCAACATGAAAATATTGACTGTTGCTGAATGTATAGCTATTTGTCCGTATACGTAAGTAATAATAATAAGTCCGTATACGTAAATGTACGTAGATATGTAATTTATTCGATTTGGGTCACTGATCACTGACCTATATACAGTGCCGGATTAAGCAAGCGCGGAGCCTGTTGTAAATCTTTTCAAAGGACCCCGCACCTGGGCGCAAGTGTGCTTCCATACCTCAAACTACAGCACCAACTTAAAAACTACATCACCAATGCACTTGTCGCCGATGGCTCGAGCGAGCTCCTGGGACGTGACTTCATCAAGTAGCCACCACCAGATTCGGTGATGGAAGCGCTCAACACGTTTGTCTTTGGGCTTCACGCAGAGGTCCATGACATGAAGACGGTGTTGTGCAGTGACAGTCTCGTCGGATATGATCTTGCAGTTGGCTACTTTGCTGATGAGATGTCTACAGGAGAATTTTTCACATTTATACGAGCGACTTTTTGTAACATGTGCTTATATCGTATGAAATTCTGTTTTATTTTCGCCAAGGAAATATTGGGGGTTACGGATTGTATAACGTAGATTGTGTTAGTAGGAAAAGATGTAACGTTTCACCTTTTTGTGACATCAAATTAATTCAATATATTATGTTACCACGTGTTAATAAGTTTCATTTAAAAATTACGCTCAGGCCGAGATGAGCGGGTTTAAATATGCGGGGCCCCCTTTTGCGCGGGGCCTGTAGCAGCTGCTACTCTTGCTATATGGTTGGTATTGGTTTTTAGTATATGGCTCCAATGCTTTTGGCACTGATTTTGCCAAGGTCCAGTAAGAGTTGTCAGGTGATGGAATAGCGGAAATAGGTAAATCGAATTTAGACAGTCTCCGGAAATATTTTCTGAGAATCTAAGGACATTGCTATATGGTTAATCCGGCACTGCCTATATACGTCAATGTTAATGTCAATGTCAAACCTTCTGTGACACTTTCTTTTCCTGAGTAAAGAGTCCCAAACCACCACCACCAGGTCTTCTGAATAATAAATAATAATAATAAAACCTCTTCATTCCATAATATATATTGTTAAAACTAGAATTGAAATTTAAAAAAAAAATTGTGTGTTCATTAATTATGGATCTCGTTTCGGGTCCAGTCAGCTGGGAAGAACATCCAGTTCTTCCCAGCTGTTTTTCCAATCTTGTCTACCCAACGCTCCTGTAGTTTTCTTTTTTCATCTTTTCCCTCTAGGAGCTTTCCAAATGGTGGCTAGTGCTGTCCATCTCTTATCCTTGGTGCGTGCTGGACATCCGGCCCATTTCCACTTCATTCTTTAGTTTTGTTTCTTATTGAATTTTGAAAACATTTGGTTTTCGAATAATTTTAGCTAAATTAATTTATTGCTAATATCACTTGATTTGCAAAAACACATGTCAAATCTTCTTTTATCATGATCTTGGCAAAACCTAAGTGAACAAAAAAAATAGATTTACCAGTCCGACCTCTAATCCAAAAAGAAGAAGAAATATCCTACATGATATAAGCAGCTAGCAGAAGCTAGCTAGCTAAAAGAAGAATATTTTTACGAATATCTACAAATATTAGTCGTTTAATCTTATTTTATGCCACAAATATGCCGTATGTTTAATGCTATAGGATTAAATGAAATTGATACCGTATTACGTTGCAATAAAGCGCAGTATGAGTTTTAGTATTTCTAACCATATAATTTCTCATTAGCATCATCAGTTTATTGTTAAGTTTATTTATTAAGTTCACTGCTGGTCGTAGGTCTTTCTCAAAGCTTGCCACAGAGCCCTTGGGGTTGTTCCATCCAGCACTTGCTAGCGAAATCGTCGCTCTAACAAGTCGATCAGCGCCGACTTTATTAAAAACTAGCTGTGCCCGCGACTCCGTCCGCGTGGAATAGTGACTTTGTGCAGCATTTTTTGGATAAATTTTATGGTTCATTTTGGATTACAAACCCTATAAACCGTAAAATATAAATAAATGAAATATGCAAACAATCAGTGTTATCGGATGCAACTGTTACGCCATGCGCCTCCTGAATACGTGCATTCGAACCTACAAAGTCCAGCCTAAGCTGAGCCCTATTTCATATGATTGATGACATAAATCTGAGTTCAACTTAAATTAGAAATAAAACGTCGCAAACATCCATAGGCGACGGTAACTCCTTACTGTTAAGTGGGCCATCAGCCTGTCTGCTGATCCTCAGCAAAAAAAAAAACATTTAGAATGGATAATCAAATCTACACGATGACGTAGACAGAATCATTAAAATATAATAAAGCGGATCTCGATACAGCCATTACTTTAAACTTGAATATTAATTATATTTTATTATGATACATTTATCACATCTTGTTTTATTTTATTTTTAATTATGATATTGTTATTATTGTTACTGCATGGAATTATATTCAAAATAATTATATGCATTTTATTTAATCTCATTATTGAATTTACTTGGGGGACATCCATTAATTACGTGAGCTCAGAATGGGGGGAGGGGTCCAATGAAATCTCACCAAATCTCATTTAAACCGAGGGGGGGGGGGGGGGATAAACGAAAATCTCACCTCACCTTCAAAAAATATAAAATATTACAGATATTAAAAAATAGGTTTACTGTTTTTTTACTTTGAATTTTATTCAATTTAAATAAATTAACTATATACCTGAACGGTTTATTATTTTCCCGAATAGTAAAAAGAAATTTAGTTTAAAATGTTTTTAGCGTCAATCTCACGTAAGGGGTGGGGGGGGGGTCCAGGCAAATCTCACTAAATCTCGCCTGGGGGGGGGGGGGGGGGGGAAGAGTCTAAACTGATCGAAAAATAGCTCACGTAATTAATGGATGTCTCCTTGTGTAATTTAATGATTTTGTATTTTGGTGACCATGTACATATGGAAATTGGTTTCCGGAATAATAATATATAATAATAATAATTTGCTCTAATCATAGCCAAGATGACCCACACTCGTTTAGGGCATATTAAATATAATTCAATCATTTTTAATTAATTAAAAGTTCTAAAAAGTTAATTGCTAACGTCGTGGCAAGGCACGTTTTATTATAACTGTTCAAAAATAATAATAAAAATGTAACTAATCACACTAATAACAAAAAAAAAACAGTTATATATAAAAAAACAAGCAATAAACAAGTGGTAATTTGTGGGAACATTCCAAGAACACTGGCACCATTGCCTTTTTGCAAACGTTTTGTAAATAGCTATTTTAGAAAACGATGATTATATAACGTCTCTTTCTTCTGGCTTTTCAAAACAACAGTTGGACTGATTTTGATATAAACCTACACCTATGTAATGAATAACTTTGCTAATATTTATTTTCAAATTATATTTAATTATTTCATCATTACATTGAAATAGCTCGCATAGGTAATTAAAAATCTAAAAGTTTCTTAATTACCCTAACATTGTTTGATAGTGCTACTTTGTGATCACAGATTTATGAAATCTTAATAAATTATAATAATTTATTACTGTTCTTAAGAGAATCTAAATCGAAAAACTGTTTAAGAGTCTAAATTAATAATAAACTCCTAAAAAATATTTGACAATAGCCCTGCATCACGTAGCTGGTAATTAGTAACCAATTTGGGCTATTACTCAATGAATGATCATGTATTCATTTGCAACATTTTCGACATCATTGTCGAAACGTCCTACCAATCATGGCCAACCTGAAGTGACTGTAATTTTACTGCCAGAAAATTTGCATTAATTTTAGATTTTATTACAGTTTATTTATAATGCAATAATAATACTGGAGTCAAAATTTATAGGAAAATTACAGTATACTAATCACGCGTGTCTACGGTTTGTTGAGTTATATTATCTCAAGATTCCGGTGCTTTTATTCACCGTAAGTTTCTAGCAAATATGTTATAAAGCATATGTCACCCGATTTACATGAAAAAAATATAAATATGTAATATATGACATACACAACGTTAATAACATTTTTAGTTCTATTAATCTCAGAACACTGAGGACTCCTCGTATTGCGAAATAAATTTAGGGAATATGTACTTTTAATATGTATGCTTTTTTTATTTTTATTTCTTCTATTTTTGACTACGAATACGAGTTTATGTATTAGTCTAGTGAATTATAAATTGTTCATCTTTTTTGGAGTCTTTATGTGTGATTTGTGTAGATTATGATACCAAAACATGATAAAAAATTAAAAGAGATATTATCTTTTTAAAACAAAACTTTTCTGAAACTAAAATTAAAATATTGAATGTTTACGTAATAGAGAAAGAGTAGCGGAATATCCTTTACGTTAACATTCTGTTTTATTTTTGTTTCTAATCTATAGTGAATGCAATAAGTAGGTTTTTAAAATGTTTTAGTTAAATAAGAGACTGAGTTAAGCACATATTAGGATTTTGCGTTTTACACAGTTTTACATAGCAATATTGGAGATTTCATTTCATACGGCTCTGTCGGCAACCTATCTTCCGTGTAAATCGGGGGATAGGTGTATATCGATTATCTAGTATCTATACAAGGTACCTCGTAGCTGAGTCTCGGAGACCAATTTAAACGTCCCAGGTTCGAATCCCACGATGTACCGCTTCAGTTTTTCTAGCCAGTTTTTATAGTATAGTTGCCATATACCGACGGCGAATGAAAACATCGTGAGGAAACGCATAGTAGGATTACCGGTGTGTGTAATCCGAAAAATCCGCCTTGGATAAGCGCGGCGACGAGAGTGGAAGGAGAGAACATGTTGTGCCAACCGGGCCAACCCAACATAATGTGAGATAAGGACATGAAGAAGAATCAAACATATTTTACAATCGTTTTTTTTTTGTTTCAGCTTAAAAAATGGGCTCGCTGCCTCGGGTCTCAGTGGCCACCGGTCCCCGGACGAAAGTGCCTACTGCGCCTCTGCTAGAACACCTCGAAAAATGGGACTCCAGTGATAGGACTGCCCTTGTGTTTAATGGTATGTTTTTTGTGATAATTTTAACTCTGCAGCGGAACTAAACTTTTTTGCTTGCCATAAAAGATTAGGCGTCTATATTGTTTATATATTATAAGATTTGACTTACAGATCAAATCAAAACAAAATCATTTATTTCAATATAAGATATTAGAGATCACTTATTGAATGTCAAAAATCTACTACCGTTTCAATTACATAACGCTGGCTGGAGAAGAAATGGCGAAATAAACCCCCCAGCGAGGGTTTTTTCAGTCTAATTTTATACTTGTCTATTATTGTTTGTATTAAACTTTAATTTCAAAATGAAATTGGAGGAAAAAAATATGAGTTAACACAATAGCAACATAATTATTTGTTTCTCGATCTGTGCGGTCGTCAATATATCCTTTAATGGTGTAATATCCTTTCCCAAACTCGTTGCTTAGTAGCTTTTTTAAACTTATTTGTTGTAAGTCTTTGAATTATCTCTGGGATTTTATTGTAAAAAAGTATACTTTGCCTAATAAAACTATTGTATACTTTCCGGAGTCTTCAAGAAGGTGTAATCAATTTATGAACACCACTGAATTGAAGAAAATCTGTGATATTTTTTTTTATTGCTGTAGGTCAGCAGACAGGCTGACGGCCCGCTTAGAATTTAGCAGTTACCCTCGCCTATAGGTGTTTGCAACGCCAGTGGCATCGGAAACACGCTGCTGTCCCATAAGGGTTCAGGAACTTGGGTCACTAATGCCGAAACACAACACAAGGTTATTATGGCGGCATACTTAAGACCAAAGGTGGTCGCCATCCAGACGGGCTTGGGGCCCTACAACATAATTTACTTTCCTAACATACATTTTCCAAAATGTATTAAGATGCAACAGTCAAAACATTAATTTCTTTAAATTAATTCCGGAGGCCCGCACGAATAGCCCGTTTCTGCAGAAGTCTACTTTAGTACTAAGTCTACTTTATTGTTATTTCACGGTCGCACATAATTGAGTATTAAGTAAATATTATTTTAAATGCCGTGAACAACTATTCTCACACGATACTCCAATTTATCATGCATAATTTAAGATGCATAATTGTTAGGTGTTGGTTGCTGCAATGAACATATATTTTTAAGCATATATTTTTTTTTATCCGTGCAGGGGCGGAGAAAGAATAATAACCTCTGTGGCCGGGGTCGGCCTGTCGTAAAAGGCGATAAAACAACCCACCCCAGCTACGTGGTAGGGCCTCAAACCCGTCTGGATGGCGACCACCTTTGGTCTTAAGTATGCCGCCATAATAACCTTGTGTTGTGTTCCGGCATTAGTGACCCAAGTTCCTGTACCCTCATGCTACAGCAGCATGTTCGCGATGCCGCTGGCATTGCAAACACCCATAGGCGACGGTAACTGCTAAATTCTAAGCGGGCTGTCAGCCTGTCTGCTGTCCTACGCAATAAAAAAAAGCACATAATATATCTACTGTAATTATTCACAAAACGCAGTCGTAAGTAGCTTAACACCTTATTTTCGAGGAAGAACTCCGATTCAGGAGTGCCTCTATCCGGGGGTATCAGGGGTATGTGGGACTGGGAAGATGGTTGACATCAGACTAAATATAAACCCCGACGTTCTCCTATCGCCTACAGTACGCTCCTACGCCGAAGTAGCATAACACATGTATTAGACAACTGATATTACTTAAATAGTGTTCTTTTACCTTTTTATTATATTTTAAGTAAATATTGTTTGATTTGTTTCGTCCATAGACTGCTTATTTTAATCCAATTATTAATTAAAAAGATGAAGAATGACGACCTCCATGGCGTAAAGGCTAACATCTGCGGTACGCTTGCAGCGGACATGGGTTCGATCCTTGTCTCGCTTCTGGGTGTTTTTGTATAATATGTATTTATTTATAAAAAAAATAGTATATATGTAGTATATTAATTATCTAGTACTCATAATACAAGTGCTATGCTACTTGGGATTAGATAACGCTGGGTGAGTTGTCCCCGTATAGGTATTTATTTATTTAATTAAAAAATTCGGTGTAACCGTTGTTCTGTTGAGTTATTTTGACAGGGAAACTATCCATTGTGTCAAGCCTAGGGTACGTACTCATTACACGTAACTAATTTTTGACAATTTCTACAACTCCCTCCCTTTGGTGACCATCCGTAGTACACGAGAAGACCCTCCCCCCTCTAGTTTCACGTAGTAATTCTTATGAATTTATATACGGTTTTCAATTATTGCAAACAGAAAGTTGAAAAGAAATTAATTTGGCTTATATTTCTCTTTATTAATACAACATTTGCCACGTGAAGCCAAAAGTCAAATGTGCATGCATGCACACTGCTCGCCATTTTGAATATAGCTCGAAAAAGTGCGAGCGCTTTTCAATACTCCGTGACGTACTTTCAGTCAATACTACGTGACGTACTTTCAGTCAATACTACGTGACGTACTTTCAGTCAATACTACGTGACGAAACCCTAAAACTTGAGGCTAGATGGCGTTGTGTGCATTGTTCAAGTATATTAATTATACTATTGTTTTAAGGAAAAATCCGTGTCAGTGTTCGTTTAGGTTCGGTAGTTTGAAAAGCCAAGGACGTTGGGTACATTTTTATTAAGGGTACATACATTTACTCCGCAACTCGGCGTACGCGCATCCGATTTATCTGCATATATTATTCGGACATGCTTATGAAATCCTTATATAGCGAGATGATAAAAGCGTGACCACCAAGATCTGCTTTTTTTATTGCCGTATGACAGTAGACAGGCTGACGGCCCGCTTATAATTTATCTGATACCATCGCCAGTGGCATCGCGAACACGCTGCTATCACATAAGGGTACAGGAACTTGGGTCACTAATGCCGGAACACTGCACAAGGTTATTATGGCGGCATACTTAAGACCAAAGGTGGACGCCATCCAGTAGGGTTGTTTTGTCGCCTTTTACGACAGGCCGACCCCGACCCCAGAGGTTAGTATACTTTCTCCGCCTCTGCACTTATAAACATGCTTGGGACTAGCAGACAGGCTAACGGCCCACTTAATAGTTACCATCGCCTATGGATGCGAGGGGAACTGCGAACACAACACAGGATTATTATGGCGGTTTACTTATATACCAAGGGTGGTTGTCATCCAGACTTGGCCCCTGCCAAGCTCGTGAAAGGCGTAATAGGCGATAAAAGAAAAACATAGCTACGTGGTCCCTTTTTTTTATCGCCTATTACGACAGGCCAACTCCGGCCGCAGGTGTTAGTATTCTGCTTAGTTAATTAATTTAATTTTTTAAAATTATTAAATCTAATTAAAAATTAATTGCGGAGTCCAGGCTCCTAGATGTTTTATCCTACAAATAACATTGATGATCATTTTCAGATGAAACCTGTGATGTTCGCATCAGTTACTCTGAACTGGCAGCTCGCACCAATGCCTTGGCCAAGGTCATATCTTCGAAAGCCATGCCCTCCGGGACAAACAGGGATGGAGATTACGTCATCGCTGTTTGTATGCAGCCTACCCATAAGTAAGATTTACAATAAAAAAATTTATACAAAACAATTTTCAATAACTTAAGTACCATATAATATATTAAACACATATAATATATTATACAGTAAAATCCCGATTATCCGAATCAATTAAAACCAGGGATATTCCGTATAATCGAAAATACGGATAATCGATTTCAAAGTTAAATCAAACAACAATTATTATTAAAACATAGAAAACTTATTCTATTCTATGCTTCATTAATTTAAAAATATGGATATAATTTAATCCTTTTAGTACCGTGATATCCCTTCTTGCGATATGGAAAACCGGTGCAGCATACGTGCCTATGGAGCCAAGTTTTCCTCAAGCCAGGATCACGCACATCCTGAAAGATGCTGAACCAGCCCTCATTATTTACGATGATACTGGTAAGAATGTATTTTATATAACTTACAAGTACACGTACCGAAAAATGTACACTAAATAGCTGCATATGTATATTCTAAAAGAACGGTTTCAATTCTTTCAACACAGTGATTCGAGACCTCAGAGAACGTTACAGAATTTGCGACTGATGACTCCTCTAAACACAACCCAGTTCCTTGTAAAATCATTTTTTGTACAATCTGTCGCTCATTGGAATGCACTGCCATTTGAAATCAGATCTGCTAAGACAATATAAACCTTCAACAACCTTTTAAAAGAGTACTATTTATCATTATAAACTAATTATTTTTTTTATCTAATAAGATACCTATCTAATAGATTTATATATATTTGTGTGTATATCTTATGTATCTTATATGTATATGTATTATATGTTTTTTTTATCTTTAATACTTATAGATAATTTTTGTTTGCTTTTTCCTTATTTTTCAAATTAAATTATTATGTTTGTACACTACACGCCTTATCAAACTTAAAATCTTGTCCATCCAAAGGTTGCCTGGAAGAGATTGCTTTTAACAATAAGGCCGCCCATTGTACCTTAACACCGTTTTAAATTGAATTGTATAGTGTAATTACAATGTGTACAATAAAGAGTAATCTAATCTAATCTATATTCCCCAAAATTTAACTGACTTATCAATTGACTTATTTAATATTAAAATTAATGAATGATTTTATTGGATAAATGTTTCTATACAATAAATTAATTTTTTGATTATAAAAACGACAAACCTGATAGAGGTCTCACGCGATTAAAAAGCTGGTTTGTATTTAGGGCAAAAGATAAGTGTAGCCATCCAATGCGGTAATGAAGCCGGGTTTTGGAGACGTTTCCGGCTGAAAGCGATCTGGAATCAATGTATTTTTAATATTAATTTAAAGTATTAGTTTATATGACGAATTGTATTCCTCATTTATACTTTTTCAAAATGACATGATTAATTAGTAAATGTAATTAAATTTTAAATGTATGTATTATTGTAAAAAAAAATTAAACAATGTTTTTTTTTATTGCTGTAGGACAGCAGACAGGCTGACGGCCCGCTTAGAATTTAGCAGTTACCGTCGCCTATGGGTGTTTACAACACCAGTGGCATCGCGAACACGCCGCTGTAGCATGAGGGTACAGGAACTTGGGTCACTAATGCCGGAACACAACATAAGGTTATTATGGCGGCATACTTAAGACCAAAGGTGGTCGCCATCCAGACGGGCTTGAGGCCCTACCACGTAGCTGGGGTGGGTTGTTTTGTCGCCTTTTACGACAGGCCGACCCCGGCCGTAGAGGTTAGTATTCTTTCTCTGTCCCTGCACGGATAACAAAGTTTTGCTCGCTTTAGAGGCTTGTTTAGTCTAGTCTTGTTAATAACAGTCCATAAGGTAGCACTGGTGTCCTCAGACCTTTCATTAGAGGGAACGACAATTGTCCCGTCAAACTTATTCACATATATTACCGGGTTTCACATACCAGTGGTTTTCCTCACAATATTTTTCTTGCCGTTGCCACATGGTGATTATGCTATAATATATAATAGCCAAGAAAAGAGCCTAAGCGATGCATGTCATCTTAGAATAGAACCCGTGACATGTAGATTAATCTTCGAGTGTGACTTAAGGTATTACGTAACGAATTTATTTTTGAAGTGAAAACTTATTTAGCGGCGTTGTGAGCTTTTTTTGTGATGGGTAAAAAATGTTAAACTCGCGTCAGATGTCACGTGTCAAAATTCTTAAGATTCGTAAGACGTAGTTTTGCTCCAGTAATACCAACCTTATCAATAATGACTTATGGTTTATTTTATAATGTAACTTATAAATGATTGCATTGCATTACTTATACATATCTATTCGAATTGCGACTTTATTACAATGAAATACAGTTGAGTTTTTGGAGTGAAAGCTTCTTTAGGCGCGTTGAGCACTTTTTGGCTGAACAATTTTTGGTTTGTAAAGAAGTGTTAATGACCAATTTAAACTTTAATGCTTGATCATATAATTCACAAGTTATTTAGTTTTTAGTTTTCACTTCTATCGGCAGTCCCCAAAGACTGCCCCGCTTGTTTTTTTTTTTGGGATTCTTTGTATTAGTTTAAATATTATAATGAACGCTTACAGCAAATCCGTCTATGTTCGCAAGCAGCGGCATACCAGCTATTTCCTTCGACGAGTTAGCTATTGAAGCTAGTGGAACATCGTTTGACAAGCCTCAAGATCACGAAATATTAGCTACAAATAATAGCCAAAGTATTGCGATTGTTTTATATACGTCTGGAAGTACTGGCATTCCTAAAGGTTTGTATAGGTTTTGAATTTCGAACATCATTAAAAATGGAGGGGGTTTCCTAACCCCCTAATTAAATTCTTGCTTTCGGAGGTACGAAGTTAGACGGCGTTTCATACCAATTCGATGTTTTACAATATTACTTGCTAGTTCATAAACATTACTTAAGTCTCTTAGGAAACTATGAAAAGAGCGGTGCAAAAAACTTCGCTAAGAAATCATATTCATAAGGAGGAATATACGTAATATACTTCTTCCCAAGTGAGCGAGGTGAAATAACCGTAGGCCAGTAATATATGTTTTAGAACGGTTACGGATAGGTCGAACGTATTCAGCGATATTATTCGACGAACTTTTTATACTACTTACTAGAACTTATGGAATATATCTGGCAAATGTAACGGCGACGAGTCAAACATCGGAAATTGGACTTTAATCATAATAATGTTTCCTTGACTTATTGAAATTATTCTAGGAGTACGTCTTCCGTATTCTGCTATATGTAACCGCCTGTGGTGGCAATTCCACACGTTCCCATATACGGACGAAGAAACAACATGTGTATGGAAAACCGCGTTGACATTCGTGGACTCTGTGTGTGAGATGTGGGGTCCATTGCTTAATGGAAAGCGTGTTCTGATCCTGCCGAGGGAGACTACCAGAGACCCTCAGAAGTTGGTTAAAGTTTTAGCCGAAAATCAGGTAAATTCAGTTAGATTTAGAATAAATTAAAATAAAAGACATAATCAATCTTTAATAATTTCTTGGGATATAGGTTTTCGCCTAGTATGCTCTAAAATGACTTTAAAGAAAGAAGTGTCATAGCAGGGTACCGACAAATGGTGCGCAAAATTTTGCCTGGTGCTGATACTTAAACTGGAAACTATGCATCCGAAATTTACTGCTTCTGTATACTATGACAACTGACACAGCGACATCTATTCCCAAAAAGCAGCTGAGCGCTTTTTTTATGGGTAATAGAGAAACTGGTGTTGTGTATACACGTATACCAAACATTATAAGTATAAACAAATACATATTATACATATATAAACACCCAAACTTGAGATGGGAATCAAATCCAATGATGATGTCGTTGTGCTACAGAGATTTTGAAAATGATTTACTTAGTATTCTACCCGTCAAGAAACTGATTTCATATTACACCTTATAAAAACACAACATATGCAATACCAAGGCCTTTAAAATTATAAAGATATTTATTTTATTAATCACTCCTATCCATTCAAAGGTTGCCTGAAAAAGATCGCTTCAAGCGATAAAGACTTCATTCCTACAATGTACCATTTTAAAATATGTGTTATAATACCTGTAAGTTATTGTACATTATAGAATAAATAAATAAATATTATTCTTTTTCAGATTCAACGCCTAGTATTAGTTCCCACCCTCCTTCGCTCCATTCTCATGTATCTTTCCCTAACTCCCTCTGAAAGGCCGTTAAACTATCTGAAATTATGGGTCTGCTCAGGAGAGACCCTCAGCAAAGAGTTGAGTTCACAGTTCTTCAAATATTTTGGCGATGAAAATGGATATAAACTGGCCAATTTTTATGGCAGCACTGAGATTATGGGTGATGTCACATTCTATGTATTGGAGAAAAGCAGTCAGTTGGACCTTTTTCCTACTGTTCCTATTGGTAGGTAAAAATGAAGAATGAAGTTAAATTGTAACAAATAAATGTTCTTTGACAATTCCACCAGTGCCATTTAGTCCCGAGTCGCAGCATAGCCGCATGCACATGTATAATTCACACCCAGGACGTAATTGACCTGGATGCAGATTTAGCTGTTATGCTACGGTTATCCAATAAATAGACCATTATAATCATGATTTATGATATCTAAGCCCTGTAGGATCCAAACCGGCCTCATCTTCCAGGTTCTAGAGGACTAGACCAAATTTAACCAAATCTATGTGTGGTGAATAATCCAAATATACACCCACTCACCCAGACATACACACGTCATGCATGATTCAGATTTTGACAGGAACTTACTATAAGTCCCTGTTGACTGTGACCTCCAGAATGCAGATGTAGATGATAATGAACTTAAAATCGATCTACGTAATTAATTTGTATTTTATATTTCAATAAATTAATATATATTTGTATAATATATGGTATGGGATTATTTCCATTCGACGCGGCATTTTTCGTAGATGGTCATTTTTTTAGATCCCATTGACCCTTTTTCATTTTTTTCGATTTACTTTTGCCTGTTGAATAACAGGCAAAAAATGTGGAGTTCTTTCAATGACTAGTATCACTGGACGCTAGCTTGAGAGAGTGGACTGTATAAGACTTCTTTGTAAGTATTGGTCCCCACACTAAATAAGGCACAAAAACTCCACCAACCTTGCGACCTCCTCGGTCTGGATCCGCTCAGGTGCAGCTCACAGAATCACGCACGGCGTCTCTCTTCCAAATTGTTGTTTTGTACACTGCACTTGATGTTGTTAAACGTTGAACGATTGGCACGGCCAATAATATATGGAGTCTTGTAAAAAATGTCTTTTATTCGCACACGATGCAAAAAAGCGGTTGTCTTTTTATCAAACGTTGACATACATTCATCCAGCTGTTGACATACATACATTCATCCGCTGGATGAATATCCATTGGATATTCATCCAGCGGAGCGAACGTGATCGGCTAGTAAATTATATAACTAAAGAAATTGAATTAAAGAATCAATTATAACGTATTGGAGTATCAATATAATAATTCTATTCATCCAGGTGCACCTCTAGATAATTGTGGAGTATATCTCTTAGATGAAGAACTAAATCCAGCTAATGAATGTGAGCCGGGTGAAGTGTGGGTAGCCGGTCGCAATTTAGCAGCTGGATATGTGGGAGGACAGGGTGCGGAGAAGTTCATTGACAACCCTCATGCAGCACATCCTGGTAAGGGAACAACATGATATTATTAAACAAAAAGCACATGAGTACTCGTAAATATTATAGACTTCCTGACCTGGTAGTTTCTCCGTGTAGAGAGAGAGTAAGAATACTAACCCCTGCGGCTGGGATTGGCCTGTCGTAAAAGGCGACAAAGCAACCCTAGCGTGGTAGGGCCCCAAGTCCGTCTGGATGGCAACCATCCTTGGTCTATAAGTATTCAGGCATAATAACCATGTGTTGTGTTCCGGTATTAGTGACCCAGGTTCCTGTACTCCTATACGGACAGCAGTGTGTTCGCAGTGCTCATAGCGTCGTCGTAAACATGCATATGTGACGGTAAAAGTTTATTATTAAGTGGGTCGTCATCCTGTCTGCTATCCGTCAGCAAATAAAAAATATCCTTTCTTAGTGGGGGTCTACATCGCTAAACGTACTTACGTAATAAAATTTTTTATTTTGCTTACCTAAGGGTTCATTACAATGTCCTACACTATTATTTTGGCTTTTTTGTAGACTTTGCTCGCTTGTATCGTACCGGTGATTTCGGGATACTGGAGAAAGGGGTTATATTGTATGCTGGAAGAACTGATTCTCAAGTAAAGATCAGAGGACATAGAGTTGATTTGCAAGAGGTGGATAGAGCAGTAGCTGCGGTTCAAGGAGTTGATAAAAGTATGTATTTATAAGAATAATAATATTATTGTTAGTCTCATTTGTAAATATTGACTACTGCGATGTCTATTGCACTACTTAATATGTCTATATTAAGATCTTTGGGATTCGTATTCAGTATTCGTAATTTTGGCACACCTGACTTTTTTTCAGAGTTAAATCAAGGTGTCCTTAGAAGTAAATTATCTATTGCATCAGTTAGCCTACAATAATTGTAATGAACATTATAAAATACAGCTATATAATAAGAACCTCTTAACTCTGCCAAATAAAGGTTGAATGCTATGTACTAATGCACAAAATGCTAGGAGAGAAATCATATTATCTACATTTTCTATAATTATGTTATTTTTTCAGGTGTAGTCCTCTGTTATGGTCTGGACAGTGGTAATCCTGAAATATTAGCATTCGTCACTATTGAGTCTGACGCCAGGACATCTGCTTACCAAATAGAAGCCAGTCTTAAAAACTCATTGACAAGTTATATGATTCCTCAGGTAATGTTTTCTTTCATTGATTATATATTTATTTTTGCGTCATTTTTAATCCTAAACCATATTATCCATAGCTTAATTTATTTCTGTTTCAATGATAGTATTTTGCCATTTTAAACATAAATAATTATTATTTATCTATTTCTATTTATAATAATTGATTAAAGCAATAAAACTTAAATATTATTTTATTTTCAGGTAATCGAAGTGGATAATATACCGTTACTTGTAAATGGAAAAGTTGATCGACAGGCGTTACTCAAAATGTACGAAAACACTAACAACAATGGTCAGTTTTTTTTTCTTAATCTTAAATTAATAAGTTAAGGAACAAAGCAGTAGTATTAATTACTATAAAACACATATACAGGTTCCCCCACCTATCAATATCATATGGAAGAGAATTATAATGATTTATCAAATATAAGGAATATTTACCTTGTTATTTTTTATTACACACGAGAAAGGAAAGAAGGTGGTTTATATGTTGCAAAATACGATTAAGTAAAGACTGATTATTTTCTACACAACTGTTAATTTTAAAACAGTTTTAATTATGTTGTGTATGTTAATCTTTCTATTCTAACTGTTTCCTCTGCATTGGAAGCTTTTTACACAACCTGATGAACGTTGATGAGTTCTGTCTTATGGCCTTTTGAAATGGTATTTACCAAAGTCACACAAAGAAAACCAAACGGTGCCCTGTTGACCTATATCTTTGTCGTCTGTTTAAAAAAGGAATAGTTAATTAGTCACGTTTAACTTCCCTTTTGTTAAAAAAAATGAATGTTGTAGATGACTCAGAAATCCCCATAGAAATCGATTACAGTGGAGTACAGCCAGAGGAAATGGAAGCTGCTAAAGTGCTCTTCGAGACTGTTGGTGAAGTACTTGGAAGATCTGTTAGAGGAGCCCTTTCAGTTCGGGCAGGATTTTACGAATTGGGAGGAAATTCTCTTAACTCTATATACACTATCACCAGGCTTCGGGATAAGGGACATTATATTGGTAAGTAGAGTTAAAGATATAGTAACAATTTATTTTTACGGCACATATTAGGCTGCTCAAGCAACATAAGATATTAATTACATCTGGCCTGATTGCAGAATATACAAATCGGATAAAACCAAAAAGATCATTTTTAAATTTATCGTGTCGTGAATGGAAATCGAAACCTTAAGCTTGAGTGATACAAAATACACAATCGCTAGATTATTCTTCGTACAATTCTTCATTACTTAACAAATACTTGTATATACTTGAACTTTGATTTACCAGAATTTATCAGCTACGAGTATCACACTTATCTTCGTGGGTGCGAATATAGGTCCTGAATTACTTGTTTAGTTTGATATACATTTATCATTATGACGAATGATGAACGCTATTCTTCAGGGAACAAGCCTACTATAGCGGTTTCATCTGAAGTCATCGTTTCAGCGTCCAGGAGTTGAATATCATCACCGGGAAAAATATACATTTTCTTCTGCAGGACCGTCTACTTAATTCTTAATTAAATTCAATCAAGTGAAGATCTATCATCAATTATCATTTGATTTTTGTAGTGATGACAGTCGTCTGACCTCCCGACTCCTCCCTTCTCTATCTATAAAGTAGTTGTTAGTATGTCGCCCTTTATTAGATGAAGAAGAATAGGGGTATTCTTCTAATTTGATTGCATCTTCTTTCTGCCATTGAGATAAGCTCTATGAAAAAGCGGCCAATGACATTCAGCAGAATCGTTTAATACTATTTAAGTTTTTAATTGATAGAACTGCAATTAAGTGGACGTACGCTTAAATTAATTGATGTATTTTATTTAAGCCATGATTAATATATTAAAAAAATATTATATTGTTATAGAAATAAGTGATTTCCTTGGAGCCGCGAACCTCGGTGAAGTGTTATCGAACATGTCAACGAATCCAGAAGAATCTGAAAACAACAAAGAACAAAGATTCGTTGCGGAATCTATGAAGGACGAACACAAACAACGAGTTATTGAGTAAGTATATTTAATAACTACCATAATTTTAAATATATTTTGTGAAGGCGAAAGAAAATTCTATATACTTCACCTGCTTTATATATGTAACAGCACTACATTCCTCTTTGTTCTTCAACCTTTAAGCTTTAATACGTCGCTGTCCCCATAGGGGTACTGGAACCGGGGTGACTAATGCCGGAATACAACACAAGGTTATTATGGCAGCATGTTTCTAGTCCAGGGGTGGTTGCCAATTAGACGGGCTTGTAGCCCTACCACCTAGCTGGGGTTGTTTTGCCGCCGATAGGCTTTACGATAGGCCGTCCCCGGCTGCAGTGATCTGTATTCTTAGTTCGCCACTGCACGGAAAATAAACGCCTTAGGTGAAATAAATAATGAATTAACATATTGAATCACTAAATTTGAGTTTTATTGCACATACACTTGACAAGAAGATCTCCGAGGAAGATGTCTAACTGAACATCACTCAGCAACGTTCTATTGAAGCCCAGGAACTCCTGCACTTCCAAATATACTAAAGTGAAACCTTTTTTACTTTCTTTTTACACTTTTTACATTTATATGAAAGATACATATCGTCCTTGTTAAATCAATATCTCTATGTGCACTTTTTGAAGTGAAACTTCTTTGGGCGCATGAGGGTAAAATTTTTTCGAATGATGATGAAACGCAAATTAGCGTCACGAAGATGTGAAACGTTTTTTCTAATACTTACATTTTTAAACTCGTGATATCTTTCGAATGGAATGTCCGAATTGATTCAAAAAGTTATATAAAGGTATTGAAGCAGTCTTGCATATGAAGTAATTTATTTTGATAAGGATTAAATCAACATACAAATAAAGAGCCTTTTCTAGCGGCGGCATTTCAATTAAATTTTTAAAATAAAAGAACACTTATTGTGGCATTTTATTCTATCATTAATAGTTTTCGCAGCACACGCGATGTAAAGAATATTTTAGGTAATTTTTTTACACCTTGGGTTACATTATTGGAGTTTTAGTAAAAATACCTAATTTAAAAAACAATGTAATATAGCCTATGTTACCCGGGGTTATCCGGTTACATTATATGTCATTGTAGCTTCCCAACAGTCAAAATATTATTTTTCAAATCGGTTCTGTAGTTTCGGAGCTTATTCAATGCAAACAAACAATCAAATCTTTCCTCTTTATAATAATAATATTATAAAGAGGAAAGATTTGATTGTTTGTTATACCAAACATTTCCGTTCGAAACGCAGTCCATTTATTAAACTTGGATTATAGAAATCTATAACGCGCCGATTCATGGCCGTTTATAAGTTCACTAAATTAGTTTGCCAAAGAAATTTCACTTCTGACAATTTGTATGCATGCACTTTTTTTGAGATTTCAACATTTTGACTACTAGGACCTAACTAATTGGCTACTAGTTGACTAGTTTGCCGCCCAAAATTTGATACATATATAAAAACTGTTATGTGACTCTAATGTTAGTTTGACTACTTTGGTTTCGGAAAAATGAATCAGTTTCAAGTATTCAGCCCGTTACCTCCAGAGACCAAAACCAAGCAGTACGAATTGTTATCAATCACAATAGTTAATTTATATTTATTGTATCCAGTATGATAGTGTCATCGTTCTACGAGAAAGCAGAATTGGAGCAGTTCCTGAAACACGAAATAGAAACCCAAGACTACGCGCTGTGCATAGAAGCCTGTTGGTCTGCCTTACTTCAGGCTAATTTGAGCGTAGTCCTAAAAGATAGTAAGTTTATGCTCCTTGTGATAATGTGCTTGAATTTTCAAATAAGAATTTTTATTGGATTAATCCAGTTATTATAATTAATCCAGATTAGTCTGTCAATTTGAAAAAATATTTGTTTTAAAACAAATATTTTTTCAAATTGACAGACTAAGCTGGGATCGTTCCTGGGCTTATGTCCCATACGAAAGCATATTCTTCCGATCGGGCATTGGGAATTAGTGGTATACTGTCTTGGTTTTTGTGGGTTTACCAGCTACAGGTGTCCACGCGTGTGGGCGGGCACAGGCGCTTTTCACGGGAGTCTCTACACCGCCATCTGCCGGTGGGGTGTGCAAGTATTTCCTCCTAAAAACAATGCCCAGTCTATTACCTGCTATTTAAACTACCCAGAACAATTTATTCTAAGTGGTTTCGTGGCTCGTAGCCAGAAAAAATGGAGAGCCGCGGTGCGGGAAACTAAGGTAGTGCGGGTAGGAAAATGGCATGGAAGGGAAAGGAGACGGAAATAACTGCAACTTGGGTGTAACTGGCAACCTAAAGTTTTTACAAATTGCTTTCACAATAACTGACTAACGGGTGAATAAATTGATGGTGCGAATTAGCGGTGCGGTCGCAAGTTTAACACTGCGGTATGTGTTCTCGGGTGTTAACCGAGACCTAGGCGACGCGGCGGTGGTTGAGTAGTTTGTCGAATCACCGTCAGGCGCCATGGCACCTAAACTAACTTGCGGGTAGGCTTGAAAATATATATTGCATTTGTATTTGACGACGTCCACCGCGTAAAGGCTATCACACGTCAGTATGCTTGCGGAGGTCACGAGTTCGATTCCTGTCCAACGTCTGGGTGTTTATGTATAATGTGTATTTATTTACAATGTAGTATATCAGTTGTCTAGTTCCCATATCACAAGTGATATGTAACTTTGTTTGTGGCTAGATGACGTTATGTGAAATGTCCCAATATATTTATTTATTTAATTATTATATTTCGTAGGATCAGATGCTCCAGTAGCAGTAGCGTTGAACTTTGACGCTAGAGACGAACCGGAAATCGAATTGGCGGGAGGACTTGCCAAGATTATGGGATTTTTGGAATTTGTGGAGGGATCTGTAAGAGACTCTATGCTACCTGGAGGCAAGGGTAAGGTTCAATTAGATGTATTATATAATAGTTGAATGTATCGTCCCTTCGCTAATCAATTATTGCAGCTCATACGGACCCCTAGACCTTATACGTGATTAAGAATTTAGAAAGAAAAAATGTTATTCAAAAACGTTCATAAACGAGCCTATGTTAAGTTTATGTTTTGAAAAACTTGTAGAAAATTATATCATGCATCTTATGTAGAAGTGATAAACCAAAAACTTTACTATAGAGTAATGGCCCATAACATCCCACTTCTTTGCTCTGGCCTATCCCTAGAGGGCACAGACAGGATGTCCATCAAGCTTGTCCAAGGAAGATTACACATACCATTGATTTTGTGATGCAGCTTTCTTTTGTACTCTTTAATTTACCGGTTAATCTGCCTAAGCAATGCATACTATCATGTATTTTGAACTTGGGACCGCTAGATTGGTCCCCGATATATCACTGGCTTACCAGATAAATATATTTTATACTATTTATATGATAAACTAGAATGTGTCAAAGACGGTCAGAGCGTTACGAATATGCATGCCCTTGTGGAAATCGACCCCGTTTAGATCGGTTTTTGGGTGTGGTACTACTATCCATATTAAATGGTTCATTATTTGGCAGGCACGATCCTCCATTCATTCATGATGGCGACAGCGGAAACTCTATCACCAAGCGACAATGTCGCGGCGATCAGGGCATTAGAAAACGCCACCATGAAAGTTGCCAGAGAGAGACGGTTTCTGGGCGTATTCACTACTAATACTAGTCCTTTAACTCAGGTAAGTGTTTTTTTTAATATAGCTAAGTTGTTAACTTGAAATTATGAGGGGTAACTTTTGGACTGTCTCAGGTGCAGTGACTTTCGTATGCCGGAACGCCGTCTGATATATAAAAGTTGTCTTGTATCCGTAACACAAACGTTCTACTGTTTACTATTGTACTAGATGGCGCTTTATGAAAAGCCCAACGATACAGATTTTCACATAGTGCTTGGAATTGTATTTTTAAAAGGGCTTACCTTTGAATTTTATACAAAATAACGCCTTTATCTGACGAGCGTTTCATGAAGTTAAAGCTCACATTTCAAACCTCAAGGTCCTGCTGTATTGTCACAGAATTAAATGTCTGAGCGTTATTAACGTGTTATTTTAAACGTGTATGTTAACCTACATGTTTAAAATAACACGTTAATAACGTTACTAACACGTTAGTGTTTTGAAATAAACGTATTTCGTTCTTTTTTCTTCTTATTTATGTCCTTAGCATTACAGACTAGACATTACTCATTACTCTTATAGGACCATAAGATATCCAAGACTATAAATAAGTATGCAAATGTTTTTTTAACGCGAAGAAAATTTGACTGTACCTTTTTTAAACGTTCAGGAATACATTAAATTAAATTAAATTGCTTTTATTACACCAAAATCATAAGGGAGAAATTAAACACTACAAACATATAAATGACTAAAAGTAGATAAAATAATTGATTGATTGCTCCAAAACTAGATCTAACTGTATGTCTGGGGCAAGTTTCCTTTCCTATTTTTAATTAACTAATTCTGCAAAAATGAATACATTAGTTTCGTTGGACATACGTTCTATTATAACAAAAAATATCGAATATGTAGCAATCAATTCCAAATTTTAAGGAAGAGAAAAATTCCCTCGAGTGCGAAAGGCTAGTACATACTTGAGATTCTCTGGCCGCCCTATCAGGGGAACATCCGCCGCCCGCGCCATTGCCGCAAGGGTGAGGACACGCGTGCTGTTCCGCGTGCCCTCCCTCAATCTAGAGTTGACACAGGAGAGCGCCGGGGTACGACACCCTGACCCTCGGCGCAAACCATAGAACAGGCTCGCCCTGATACAGGGGGTGAGCCAGCGCCTGCCTGGGCCACGAGGTCGGCAGGACAGCTTATCCGTTGGCCCAGGCGGTAGGCAATAGAAACAGCGAGGCTTTTTAGTGGATTACGACCATCTTTCTCGGAGTCCCAGATAGCCCTCGACCCCTTGGCTCGTGGGGACTCGGCAATCACAAGTTTTTATTTAATAAAATTATTTCAGATTAATAGTTATTATTTGTTTCAGCAACTTGGCACAGACGTCCTAGGCTTCAAGACACTTCTAGACTACCAAATAAACCAGTACGTGGATTCCAATGGCGAGAGAACCTTTGGTAAAGCGCCTGACGACATGCGAGCAGTCGTTTGTTGGAAACCCGTCGAATAAGAGGCTATATATTATTGTTATTTTAATTTTATTATTGGACATATTGTATCAAAAATTATGTTAGAAAATATACATTGATAGTTAAAAAATAAAAATTAAATTACTCTTTATTGTAACACATTATTATAATAACTCAAGGAACCCTAGTTTCCAAACTAGACATTAGTCTATGTTTTGGAAACTAGTGCCCTCTCAAATAATACAAACAAAAAAGAAAAAAAACACCAAGATACAGTTTTCGTGTGTGTGTGTATATTTTGTGCAAATGGGAGCCAAATCTATATCAGAACATTATAACTTAGTAATTCCTCAGTTTCTTCATAGTTTATGGTTATGAGCCACGATTTCAATTTAGATTTTAACATTTTGCTATTGTGCTCAGTAATATTTTTAATTTTATTCAATTTATTGTGCATGAGAGGACCTAAAAGTTGATATTTCTCTTAGCAAATATACTATTGGTTTTTGACAAAGGAAACGAAATACATATATTTAGGGTTTTGGGTAAAGTGAGAACTATTAGATAATGATTGATACCTTTTTACACATTCCAATACAAAAGTTTCCCAGTTTAAAGCTATCACTTTAAATCAATTACCAAGCATCACGAAAGCATTACGTCATTGTTGCCTATTTGTGACATTAAAGTGAGAAGTATTAAAAATTTATGAAACAGATTTGGTTTTTAAGAAGATCAATGTTGGATGATGTGTTTTCCTTCCCCAAATTAACTAAAAATTTTCTAAGAACCTAGGACTTTGTTTTACATTATACGCCAATGCAGAAGGCTTGATTAAGGCTTTAAATTAACAGTACAAATAATAATAATAAATAATATCTCTAGTACTATTATTGAAATATCAGAAACAGTTATTTTATTCACACGAAATTTTGATTATAATTTGATTTATTTATATATATTCATTTATTTATATTTTATCCGTAAAACACGTTTTACGGATTTTTCGTTCATAATTGAAATTTATGGTATTTTTCAGCGATCATTTTTACCAATTGGTAAAATGTCTTCTACGGTTAAAGTAAACACGATCTTTAAATTGATATATTTATTAAGAATATATAGTTTTTATTAATAATAGGCTGTAAAATCTTGATAGATCAGAATTTTTCTTCTTCCTGCCCTTATTCCAAAGTATGTGGGGTCGGCACATGTTCTCTTCTTCCACTCTCCTCTGTTAGCCGTCATCTCAACATTAATCCATTCATCTTTTCTTTGATTTATCCCTCCTTCTGTATCCATCCATTCTCATTTCACTTGATATCAGAATTACCTAAAGTAAAAAAAAAGTTTATTATTTAAAATGGGCCTCAAATGTCCTAATGTTACCCAGTACATTCCTTTATATTGAGATAGTGGCTTCAATAATACGTTGTTATAGATCTCTTTGTTGTAATATTAATATTGTTGTAGATTTACCCATACAATTCGCATGCTTAATCATAAACTGACCTAACTCAAAAAACGTTTTGTCATTTACTACTTATCCCATATATTGACTTATAACTAAATAGCGGTAACTCAGTGTGGGAAAGATATATCGAAATAAATCTTAGTTTGGCCGATAGAGGGCGTCGATACAATGCTGCCCCTTATATTATCTCACTTTAGACCTAAATCGTAATCGGTCAGTTTATGATTAAGCATGCGAATTGTTAAGTAAAATATTGTAAAATAAAATAGATATAATCTCAACAGGAAGTTTTGTTTTATTTTTGAACACCTCCGTGACAATAGGTAACGCATGTTTATGTAATATGTATTTTTTTTTACAAAATTATAGTATATAATTATATCATTTATCTATAATATCAATAACATGCGTTAGGAACTCTCGCATTCGCGGCAGCCTTCATGTCCGTGACATTGGTTAAATTGCAGGAGTGTCGCCTTCGCTGGTATGGCCACGTTTTACGACAACCGGGCTACTTAAGTAACCAAATGTCTAGCCATGCCGTCTCCGCCGGGCCCCGGCAGGAGTCGTAAGGGTTGATATGCGTGCCAATGCACTGACCACCAGAGATGCCGAAGATCTTGCGAAGTGGAGAAGAAAAAGTCGGAAAGCGGACCCCGGGCGCCGAAGCGAGAGCTGCTTACTTTGAGACTAGGTGGCGCTGTGTGATTTGTCACATTATACTTATTAATATTGATGTGAAGACAGTGATTTCAAGAGGGCGGATTTTAGAATTCAAGCGCTAATCAAGAAATAACTGCAAACAGTAGTTATCATATAATGATGATGATATATTTATACACGGTGTGCTAAAGCGTGATGATGATTGCCGCATCCGTGTGTGAGGAGTTCCAACAATGTTCTTCGAAGCTAAGCTTACCTCACCTTCTACACCAATGAGGACTAACTAATAATGCATCTATATATTTTCCTTACGGCAACTGCATTTGGTTCAAACCCCATGATGACTTACAGTTTTTCTCACTTATTTTCCTTATCTTTATCCGTGCAGGGGCGGAGAAAGAATACTAACCTCTGTGGCCGGGGTCGGCCTGTCGTACAAGGCGACAAAACAACCCACCCTAGCTACGTGGTAGGGCCTCAAGCCCGTCTGGATGGCGACCACCTTTGGTCTTAAGAATGCCGCCATAATAACCTTGTGTTGTGTTCCGGCATTAGTGACCCAAGTTCCTGTACCCTTATGGGACAGCAGCGTGTTCGCGATGCTACTGGCGTTGCATACACCTATAGGCGACGGTAACTGCTAAATCCTAAGCGGGCCGTCAGCCTGTCTGCTGTCCTACAGCAATAAAAAAAAATCTAAATAAATAAAATGATGGAGGTCTGCAGTTGTGAGATAGATTTCAGTTAAATCAAAGTTTTATTTCTTAGACACTTGGGCTATAACTACAAAAAATATTGCGATATCTTTATTTAATAAAACGTTTTAAGAAACAACGACTTTTAGAAGCAACACATGTTCAGTGATTGTATTTTGTTGCCGCGGAGAAGTGGGGCAAGCGGTGTAGCGCGCATGCGTACGAAATCTTCTCATATTTTTTGATGTACTTTTTCTATTATTTTACTAGCAAAGCGGACGGGAACGGCTAGTTATAGCATAACTCAGTTCACCGATATACGTAATGCGCCAAAAAGTGTACGGACAGGTCTATAGAACCACATTAGGTCTGTTCTTTTACACGGCTTTGTAAAGTGGCTGGTGCTAGAGCGACACAAGCAGAAACTGCGTGTCACGGAGATGAATATGCTGCAAAAGTGGAGAAGGAAAAGCCGAAAAACGGACTTTAGGCCTCATACGCACGAGACTTTTTTTAACGGACGTTAAAAAAGCGTTCAAATACAACAAATGCATTCCCAAGTATATGTTCACACGATAGCGTTTTTAAAACACGGCGCTTTTTTATCGAGCAGTGTTGCATTTTCAATTTTAGGCGTTGGAAATAGACCATATGCAACTTCATACTATTATTCACACTAGCGGTAAAAAAGCGTCGTCGCTGCAGTCAGTGCGCAGCGCGCTGTTTTCGTGAGCGTACTTGTCTTGTTTACCTGTGTTTGTAGTAATAATGATTTTAGAGAATCGACAATACAGGCCCGCTAATTCAACTGCACAGAGTACTAGGTCACAATCTGCACAAATCTACTTTACCAGTTTTAACCCAAATATCTGCTCATCACCATCGATTACCGACCCATCAAGCTCAATAATGGTTCAAAACCCCTTGATTAATATTTGCCCATCTCCATCGAATACCGACCTATCAAGCTCAACAATGATTCAAAGCCCCTTGGCCGATATAAGTTCGCCAGAAGAATTTTTATATTAATTTCGTTTTAATAAATATAATTGTAATTATTTTTATTATTGTTTTACTTATCTGTGTAAAAACCAGCCGTTGTATAGGTGGTATCGCCAAACGCATGTTGGTATCTTGAAGTGTTATTTGAGGGCCCACCATTTTCAACAATACGTCAAATGTTGCTATAGACATTCGAAAATAATTAAAAAAAAATTGCAGGGTATTGCCTTAAATCTTCGTACAGTATCACAAACTGCTCTTTTATGTATCTCGGCTCATTCAGAGGATGTACCCAGAATGCCTTCTGTTTCCTTTTTCGTCTTCTAGCGACACAAACCGCTATTGCTAGTAATTTAGTGCTAACCATGCTCACATCTTACTAAAGCGCGAGACGAGATAAGAGTGATTTAAAAGCGTTCGTATGAATAATCAAATTAAGAACGTTATAAAAGCGCCAACTCTGGGTTTTAACGCAACGCTTTTTTAACTCTCATGCGAATGAGGCCTTAGGCAAGGGTTGCAACCGAGATTTAAAGCTAAGATGATGATTAATATGTATGAATTTGAAAAAGCCTAAAATGTCAAAGATGTAATAGCCAACGTCCTATTTAACGCTTGGACGGATTTCAACGTTATATGATAAAAATACAAAATTTACTTGGTATTTTTATTGATTACATAGGTTATTTTCCATTAAAACATTCACAATATTTTTAATCCACTGACTTGGATTAAATTACGTTTACAGAATACGTAAAACTATAAACCCAAAGTTAATTAAACCTTTTTAGTCGCAGACGCCTAGCGCCGCTACTGAGACTTAATACTTTTTAATTTAAACACCTCTCGTCTTAAGTCTAATTATGTTAAAAAATTTATTAAATATATTTTATAAAACAATAGGTTTATAGAGAACTTACTATAATAGATATTTGGGGAGACAGTTATAAATGGCGTTTTTATAGATTTTCTATGTCTATAGGTGAGTATACCCCTGTCATCACACTCACCCTTGGCTTATGTATCTTGACAATGACAGTGACATAACTATCATAGACTAAATCGCATACACAGTCCTTCTATCTAGAATCTAGGTATCTTTTCGAACTATTCATACTACATTTACGTAGTTTTTTTTGGAATAAACTGTCATCTACATTATTCCAGACAATAATCTAATTCTATACAAAATTTCATCGAACTCCGTTCAGCCTTTTTGGCGTAAGTAACAAACATCCATCGATCCATATTATTATAGATAAACACTTTTTATCCCACGCAGTTATATAATGCGTATGAGTCTACATGATCTTAAAAAAAGTGCGTGCGTACAAAGTACACATGTCAGAAGTGAAACTTCTTTGGCAAACAAATTTTTAAATCTTCTAATAAATTTAGAAAAGATAATTTATTAAATATTGTTATTTTATATCTTATTAAACAAAACTTAACTGTATTTTATTGCAATAAAGTCGCAATTCGAATAGATAATCGAAGTAATGCAATGCAATCATTCTAAAATTACATTGTAGAATAAGTCTTGAGCCATTATTAATAAGGTTAGAATTACTGGAGCAAAAAAAACGTTTCACATCTTCGTGACGCTAATATTGCGTTTCATCCAAAAAAAATTTACCCCTCATGCGTGCTAAGAAGTTTCACTTCAAAAAGTACGTAGTAGAATTAGAAGACTTGCACGGAGTTCAGCAAAACCACGTCTTGACAGGCGGTTGACCATCCGCCAGCACCTCATGTCAGATAGGCCCTGCCAGTCCAGCCAGGCCGAAGCTAGACAAATCCGGTACATCTATATCATCCAAATCCGCTTTCACCGGTACATATCCAATTTGATCTGATTTTATGCGGTCGTAATCACTTCCAACCGGTTTTAGATGGTCGTAACCGGTCTGGTTCGGTTTCAAAGGCACATAATCATCAGTGCCGTCGTTTATATCTATGACCGGATCTTTTGAGGGTAAGTTGTCGAATTCTGAATTTAATTTTGCCTCGTTTAGTAACTGTAAGGATTCTTCGAGGACTAAGTTTCTGTGTTCGGGGGTGTGTCCACTTGTTGATGGGGTGATTCTTTCCAATGTTCCTGATTTGCGATTGTGCAATGTGTTCGTTGCTGAGCCGTATGGAGGAGGTTGAGGTCTGTTGTAATGGCTTGCCAAGTTCGGTGTAGATTTCGGACTATACGGACGGACAAGGCTATTGTTTGGACTGTGAAAGTAGACAAAATTAATAGTTTTATGACGTTTGTGATTGATAACACCATCTATGGGTTTGATGTGACATGAGAAAATACCTGTCGGATCTCACAGTAACAAAACCCAATAACGTCCGACTGCTGGGGTTCAAGCCTTTCGTAAAAGTGAATGGATACCAGTCATGCTTGTCCAAAGCGGATTGGTGGGTTACCCTTACCAATAATGTTATAATAACCACATTATTAGAAAAAAGACTGTGGTGCATGTCATCGTGAGATTTGAATTTGGGACTTCAAAGTTCCTCTCCGAGTGTGATACCACATGGCTACCACGTACCTTAGGGAGTGTTTAAGTGGTGGTACGTAACGCACTTTTTATTTGCAAATCATCACGGTGTGTTACAAGGGCGGGGAGGGGGTTCGAACAACGCGTTATGTTACATTGTTTTTTTTATTGATATAAAACACTAGGGAATAAAAATATGTGCGTCTCGGGACGCCGACAGAAGTGATAACTTAAACTAATCTAAGTTGAACTATTTAATATTGAAATTACTAAACTTGAGAAAAGCTTAGGTTATTAAATTTTATGTATATTAATATGATAATATTAATATGATTTCCAAAAACTGTCTCAAAATTATATTAAATTAAATTATTCCCATTAGGGAATCTACATTAGTAGATTCTTTATAAAGAAAAAAATTCAACTGTATTTCAATGTAATAAAGTCGCAATTCGAATAGATCTAACGCTGTGGGTTTGAATGAGACAGGAGGAGCCAGACAGACTGGCGCCGTAACGCGTTACGTAACGAAGTGGGTTTAATCCTCCCATAAGAAGTTATCACTTCAAAAATCTCCCAAGTTGGCAACCATTTTTGTTTATGTTTTAGGTAAAAATAATTACTTGGCTGTTATCTAACTTTTGTGAGGGTGGGTACAGAAAAACGTTGTAGCGCGCTGCATGGGGGGAATGGAGATCGCAAAAATCTTTAAAGATTGCGTTACGTAATAATTGAACGTCCCTTTCTATACATTTTTATATATATTATCAAATAAGATAATTTTATCAATTATCAAAACTTTGTCGATATGTTGAACAATTTTCTTTGTCCACGTATCTAACCCATTGTTGGAATATGGCACCATTTTAAAAATTCATACCTGACTCCCATACTCTTGATACTAGTGTTATCTGCTACTTGGGTCTGCTCAGTATTGTCTGTCTCGTATCTACACATTTCCACTTTATTAGACTTATGGGCCCTGTAAAAAGAATATTCAATTATCTCTGAATTCGGAAGCCCGCTTGCAGGATGGTCCTAGCCTTTGATCAGGGAGCGAGATTATCATTCAGCGCCCATTATTTGGTGCCATTTATTGGCATAAACGGTAATTTGACTTTACATATGACAAGTTAAAAGAGCTATATAATTTATCAAGGTATGAAGCAGACCTAGCAACATTGCCCCGTGTGTTTCAAAAGGCGTCATCAAAATTTTATTTAGCCCCTTGCTACCTGACACTCAGAGTGACCGATCTCTTGCTCTACCCCGGGGACAGTGCTGTGCGCTTGTGATTGGGTGTGGGGGGGGGGGGGGGGGAGAGAATTTTCTTACAAGTCTTCATCTGAATGCATCTATGTCGAAGCTGTTTACTGACTGAACGATCTAGAGTAGAGTTATGACCAGATCTTTGAACTCATAATTAAGGAGCTAAGAATAAACGCTGGACGTGAATCGAACCCGTCACCTCCACAAGCGTACCGACGTGTGTTAGCCTTAACGTCACGGAAGTCGTCAATAATGCAGGTATATTTATTTGCATTAGTGCACTAAATAAGCTGTCTATTAATTCATAATTAGTAATTAATAAATAGGTAAAAAAGTTTTTATAGATATAAGAGGCCAGACGTAGCTAAAATGCAATATTTTAAATTATTGTCGTTATAATATGGACGTAATTATATTGATAGCGTGATCGCCGCCATTTTGAATCTGAATCTGAGTGTCACATTCATATACTTTCCTCACAGCGTTCTCGATTAAAAGAAACTAAGTTTAAATTTTTTTTATTAGTATTGTTAATAGTTTTAGTCAACATGTAGATCGTGTTCAAACCTTTTGCGTTGCCTGTATTCAATACAGATGTGGAAGATATTTTGTAAAAAATATTCCATTTCTGGATCTCTCCTGTAAGTAATATAATGAATATGAGATAGAAATGGAAGGTCATTAACGGGGAATAGAGGGTCAGACAGGAGACGTAATATTTAGTCAATTAAAATTAGAAGTCCTGGTACTCATTTCGTTTACAGGTCTTAGCTGTAAGACGCGCATTTGCTATACTATAATAAATATTATACTATAAATCCCAGTATTTTATTTCTCACGTCCAGCCCCGACCAACATACTCGTATACGTCTTTCTTGTCGAGAAGAAACTTACGAATTCCCTCGACCCGGGGTGATCGAGGGGTATGTAGGACTTCGGGAAAGATGGTCAACATCCGACTACCCACTGAAAAACTTGTTTTCTTACGGCCTATTATCTGGGCTGAGGGATAAATTGACCCGCCGATCTCATGGACCAGGCTGAAACTCGTATACGACTTGCCCAGTCGCGGTTTCCGCTCAAAGACTTGTATGTTCTTATCGCTTAATTAATTTGAGTTTATACCCTAATTAATATTATTTTATTTTTCGATTAATATTAATATGGAAAGGAATCATTAATTGACTTAATCTTATATATAAAATTCTCGTGTCACAATGTTCGTTCCCGTACTCTTCCGAAACGGCTTGACCGATTCTCATGAAATTTTGTGAGCATATTGAGTAGGTCTGAGAATCGGCCAACATCTATTTTTCATACCCCTTAGTGATAAGGTCACTATTCCACGCGGACGGAGTCGCGGGCACAGCTAGTGAAATATAAAGTCTTGAAGAGTCGTTATTTAGTCGTGAAGAAATTAGATTCGACATTTCGACATCGTTAGATGTATGGCCACGTATCACAACAGCTAACTTTTTGCGTTGAGCACAATGCCTCGATAGCGCCCTGGCTGACTAATTCGAAAACTTACCTAATGTCGTGAAAAGGTAGTATAAAATGAAGGAATAATTTTAGGAATTAAGTCGTAACCTGGTATTATTATTATTATTAATAAATTTGACTTACACAGCAGCATAATGGAAGCAAACGACTGATGTCAAGGCAGCTATCAGTAGCATCAATAACAGCAAGGGCACAACAACAGCTGCCATCATTTGCCTGCTATAATTCGTCAACGGCAGCGCATATCGGCTGGGGCCCATCCATACGTGCTTGGAATTAAGGTCTATCATTGATTTAGGGCTGTTGCTGGAATTTGGGATTTCTGTTAGGTACTCCAAATGGACCGTTGAGCGCTCTTTGTAGATTGTATTGTACTGAAATTATACAATGTCACAATAATTAAGATAGATATTTTTTTTAATCATGTCATTCAATTTGTATAAGAAGTTTCCATTATAAAAGAAAATTATTGTCACAGAGATAAATTTGAGCGCACCCTTTTATGTTGGTACCCTTCAATTTCTTGAGGAAAAGCATCATAAAATAAGTAACTGAATTTAATTTGTATAGGGAGATTTGGTATTGTAGGTCGCAGTTTGATACACTCAATGCAGTGGGAAGAAAATCGTACTATGGGATTCTTGTAATGACTGTACAAATATTTCTAATAACTGTATGTACGTAAAAATCTAATTAATTGAAAAAATTAACCTACCAGTTCAAAGCTGCACCAATCCAAAGTTAAGTCAGCGTCCCGAAACAGCCTCTCTACCGTGGTCCTCTTATACTCCCTCGGACAGCTGGGCAGACGGGAGAGGGGTCTGACTTCCTCACGAAGACGTTTTAATTCACTCGAGAACGGCATTGAACTGCCCAAACGGATTACAAGGCTGGAAAAGGTATATTTTAATTTTCTTTAATACCTTGAAGTAATTTTTAATTACCTTCTTCTTCTTTTAGGAGATGGCATGGTACGACTTGTGCATCAATGATTACCTAAGAGGTTGTGACTGTTGTTGTGGGATCGAACTACAGGATAAGCAAAATAGTTTGACCTGAGTAAATCATTTGTATGTTTTAGAAAAGCAACCTATACATAACGCAGGGAATCATAAAAAAAAACTGGTTGTACCCTAAGCTATACTTTGCTGCACAGGATCCAGTTTAGCGTCTTTTCCATGGCCCATTTTAATACGATCAGCATAAAAAGGTTATTTTGCTCTATACAGGCGATAGCTTACAAACCTTGAGAAGAAAACTGGATCTAGCAAGAGGATTTATCCATTCCTCAACTTACAAATCCATAAGTAATCAGGTTCTTGTAATGTATTCGAAGGGAAGATCATTCTCCTAGTTTTTATCTACCAATTATGGCATACTTAAACCATAAAACGAGGAAAATGATAGAAATAAGATTGTATGAATACAGGAGGAGAGGCAGACCAAAGAAAAGAGGGATGTATTACGTAAAAGATGCTAAGGCGAAAAAGGGTATGTTGAGATGATGGCTAAGAGAGGAGAGTGGAAGGAGAGAAGAGAGAACATGTTGTGCCGACCCTATATAATGTGGAATAAGGACAGGAAGAAAAAGTAATGAGATTATTAGATTTGGGAAAACTGATGTTAATTCTTGTTCTGCCGCATGAGAATTTATTCGTATCTTAACGTGTCTTAACCACAACGTCTTAACAAATGAGGTTCTTAGATCCAGCACCATGTAGCCTTACAGAAGACCTGGATATTCTTTCCCAGGATCTGTTACAGAGGATTATCTGCTTATCGTTTCACCATGTGTATCCCATACCGTTTTGAAGATGATGTTACTAAGTGAATGCATAAAATTATAAGAATAAGTTATAGTAGGTGCTTACCCTTCCCCATCACTGGGCTTCAAAGGTAAACGTGCCCCCAAATCAACTGCTGATGCCAAAAAGGTGGGATACAAGTCTTGGCTGCTCTCAGTCCACAGTTTGGTTCGTAATATATCTTTGAGGGCTGTCATTCTGAAGCAAAGATGGATGGATGGATTACTAAATCGCACACACTAAAACAAACATTACCTGGTTTCAACTTTCCTCGGTGCTAGTGGGATTATTCCCCGGATCCATGAGATCCGCATCTACTGCGGACCAGCGATCACTGTGTTGTTAGCTGGCTCGTACCCCTTTTTAGGAACAGGACTTAGGTGAACGATAAAGGCATCTGGGGGAAATTTTTAGTGGGTATTCGACTTCATTTGTGGGTCTACATGCGCCAGTAGTAGTCGTGTACCGCTATTAGTGCAAAATATAAATAAAAAAAAAGCGCCACCACGTGTTAAAATTAAAGAAATAAAAAGACTTCGAGAATAAATAAAGCACCTGCAATTTTTGTAGATTTGCCTGCAGAATGAGTTTTTGCAGAGGAATTGATTACTGTATGCTTAATGTTATTACAAAATACATATTTTTATTAAAAAATACATATTTTAATAAAAAAAAAGATATTGACGACTTGATGAAAAGGCGAATTGCGTCAATCAATACGGACACTATACGAGACTCCCAGACTACGGAGTCGGGGATGCACATTTCCGTAAGGGGAGGATGTGCAAAAATACATATTTTATATGCCATTACAATTTACATATTAAATATTTAATATACACACCGATGTTCATCCAATAAATCTTCGATGTTGTGATTGTCTATTTTAAATTCAACTTCGTGTTTAGCCATGTTCGCTTTCGGCTGAACTTTTAAGGTAATAAACACCCTTCGAGTTTCATAGTCCTGCCTGTTAAGTCCTACGACTTCAATCTGAAACGATGAAATGTATTTTAACTTTCCACCAAGACCTTTTTTGTAAGTGGAAATCAAAGACGCACACCCCGCTGCGTGGGGACGGGCGGCGGGGCATTGTGGGACTCCCCGTGCTATGTGCCCGTTTGTCCCCTTCTCTAGGCTGAGAGACGCACGTTACTGGAATACCCTTAAGTGCCGAGGCCGCGGGCCGCGACGAATTATTCAGGCCGCGGCACTGACTGTTCCATCAAGACCTTTATCAACTCAACGAGGAATCGGAAGCATCCATAGGCGACGGTAATTTCTTACTGTTAGGTGAGCCGCCAGCCACGCAACCGGGACTTAACGCAAGGATGATGATGATGATGAAGTGAGCCGCCAACCTGTCTGTAGGTACTCAGCAATAAAATATAAAAAAATTACGGAGATTTGATTCGAATTTATCAACAGTCCAAAGAAAAGTATTTAACACCTGCTAATTGTACTGATCCTTTGAATTGGATAATTATGTAAAATAGCTGTTTTAAAATAAAGGGAATTTTTATTCTTTTAGAATTTCTTTAAATTTCCACATTATTTTATAAGCCATTTAAAAAGCGTGACGAGAAGTTTACTAATCAACAGAAAATTTAAATAAATACGATTGGAACAAACTCTTACAGTAATAGGCTCCTTGGTGCCTCTTGGTGGGGTTCCAAATATGAAGCCTGAATGGTGTCTCGCACTATAGATGTACCTTAGCCATGACGGAAGTTCGGGCTTAGCCAAAAGAGATGCGTGGAAACGATATTGTTGGTCGAATTCTAAAATAAAAATTATATTATTTCAATAACGTAATGGACTGCTTGTTATACACTTTTTTATTTATATAAGTCGTTATATATTTCTTTCAAATATACTTGAGCAAATAAGCTACTTGCTAAATATATATCGCTAAATAAATTATACAATAATAATATTTTTATACTTTTTGTAGATAAGATAACTAAATATTATTTTATTCTCAGCTATACGTTTGTAGCTAAACCAGCTTGATTTAGGTCTACGATTGAGTTTATTGTAGATTAAAATAGTGTTAGTACATAAATATTATATTAATAGAAGATTTATTAAGAGTGCAACAGATGATGCCTAAAATGTTTAAATTAAATCAATATTTTTAAGTTAAAATTACCTTGATAAGTCCAGTTGAATAAATTTGGACTGATTGGTATAGAAAACATCTCTGTTTCCGTTGCAGTATGTATGTTGGCCGATGTCACCGATATTAAGAAGAAATAAACAAAAAGGAACGCCATATTCAAAATTCTGGAAATAAAAAATTAGGGGTCCGTATTTAGGAGCTACATATATTTTATAAACGTGAGAACGTATTAAAAAACTTCGTCGTCTTACTTCTTCATCGTAGTCGAATTTGAATTTCAATTCTTATTTTGAGGTACTCTGTTGAGTATTGTGTTAGAGAAAAAGCATCTATGTGCTTTTTATGTCCGTGCTTCGGAAGGACGAGGCAGCGCCATCTAAAAAAAATCTCGTCTGTAAAAAGGCACAACCAAATAATCGACCTAAAAAACTGAAAAGATATAAATAAACCACTTAATATAAAGCTTGAATTTCATAATTCAAATTATCTACTACATTTATTTATCAAATATTTTTAAATGTATATTCTTTTTTGTGTTTGCTTTACACAAAGACGACATACGTTACAGACTATTTGTTATCTTTAATACACAAAATATCGAGATAAACAGTTAAGTTTATATTTTAGTACAAAGATCATTGCCCCATATAGTTATATCATGGTATATCTATTGTTTTTATTTAATCAAAACATGATATGACCTTCATTTCTAAAAAGAAATCATTATTTACGTTTGTGATTTTTTATGTTTGTTCTTTAAACATGTACTACATATACACTATAATCCAATAACCTTACCTCATTCCAACAGCGGTGTGCAGTTAAATGGATCAATGCTACTTACCTCACAAAAATAGAAACTAAATAATCAATATATTCACCATATACATCGTATAGAGTAAAATCTCAGAACGCATGTGCAGTTGAAAAGCTCAAATTACCAGAGATGTATCTTAGAGCTTTTGAAAAGACTTGTTTGAATCGACAGTAGCTTTATGAAAGCTTCCTATGAAATACGTCATTTGATGGAAATAGATTCGATGAAGTTTATTTTGGTTTGTTTGAGGTATTAGACGCAGATGCTGAATTTAAAAAATGAAACATGGACTTTGTCATATTTATGAGGAATTTCTTAAATTTCTCAGGGATCTGATTAATCAAAAGTATACGCTCAGGCCTTTACACTATCTGAGGGGTTCTTGTATGCTTTATCATTATTTCTTTAAATAGCTTAAATAGGCATAACATTCAAAAATAATAAATTAATTGTTAATATTATTATAATTTTAATTACTTAAAAATTGTATAATTGCTATAATCAAATTATAATTATAACTAATCGCGAGAAATAAAAGGCAGCAGCGTGTTCGCGATGCCACTGGCGTTGCAAACACCCATAGGCGACAGTAACTGCTAAATTCTAAGCAGGCCGCCAGCCTGTCTGCTGGCCTACAGCAATAAAAAAATGAGTGGGCCGGTGCCGGTCCGGACCGTAGGCGATAGGAGAACAGCGGGGTTTTTAGTGGGTAGTTGGATGGCCAAACATCATTCCCGGAGTCCCACATATATCTTGGTCCCCCCGGGCCGAGGAACCCGTTAAGCATAGGGTTTTCCCCGAGATAAAAAAAAAAATGAATGCCATAACCGCTATTTATGGTGCAAATTATTTGAGTTGATGCAATCGCATATTTCAATTACATACCTACTGTGATTGTGTCGTCGGGTGTGATGAATGCGTGGGAATACCTTTAAAGTTGACAATAAATATTTTATATTCGATAAGGTTGTCTATTTCTTATATTATTACAAATTTGTTTTGGTTCCTTGTTAAAACAGACTATTGTTTTGATATTTTCTCTGGTCTGTAAAATTTTCATAGAGCTCTAGTAAACTTTCCAGTACAAAATAATATACAGTGACGATAATTCAGTTATTTATTTACTTAGTTTAAAAATCAAACATTAATTCTACTCTTATTTACGCAAGCCATGTTTACTGCTTTTTATACAATCATACTATTAAATCAAATACAAAGGCGTCAATCGCTTACGTATTTATTGCCCTTCCAAATTTGTTTCCTAGATTTTATTTATTTACGATGTTGATAAAAATAAGCAAGTACGGCCCTGAAATGGGGGCGTGACGTCAATAATAAACGAACGTCATGAATTATAACCCGATCAAATAAGAATGCTAGTATATTGATGAAGAATACGTTCCATTATACTTATTAATAATAACAAAAAATATTTTAATAACAAATATGTACAATAAATTTTATTATGAAAAATGAAATATTTAGAACACAATCACAGCTATTTACACTTTGACCCTAAAAATAAAATATTGAATTTATATAGTCATATTTTCTTTTTGGCAAATACCATAATTGGCTTATGTATTTTTTATGATTAATCTATTAGATCGCATTTAAAACCAATATGTGATCATTAAAAGGGTCTTTAGGGTTCTCATAAGGTTTTTGAACAAAGAGCATTAATAAAAGACTCAGGATTTATTGGCGCAACGGACCTAGTATCTTCATTTCAAATGGCAACAACAAACAACTCTTGTATATGCTTAAATATTTGAAGCACGCGGAAAAATTCAAATTATTCTCTATGTGAATAAACTTCGCTTGTGATATAACGTGATTTTAAATTTTTTATATTCAGGATGTTAAACCCATGGAAGTAATAAGTACTACGTAGTACTTATTGCTTCCATGGTTAATAGATGCATGGGTTAGATGTTTTTTCTAATTTGGTTGGATAATACATTGTTTGGATCTGTCAGGCTATCATTGTCATTTTATTCAATAACTCTCAAATGTCACGAAGGGCTTGAGGGATTTGGGCGATTTTATAAAATCGCTTTAAAAGCCGTTTTGAATTAAAAATACTTATCATAGTGTTACTATAATGTAATTAATTGATTTTTATTTATAGGCGAATGTTCGCCTCGTATAAAAACGGCGTCCAAATTAAGCTATATCAACAATAACCTCGCTCAACTTTCCGCGATTTGTTTTTCATATAAAAACGTATCAGGAACATGTTGAAATTCAAAAAAATGGGTACGGATAAAGTGCCGTTGTTATTAGTGACTGCTAATGTTGGATCTATTTTTGAAGATGTGAGTATAATTATTATATGGATAAAATATGTCGGCAGTCGAAGCGACAACATCGTTATTAGGTTTATTTAATTAAAATGTTACGCGCGAAATGATGACTAGATAACTGATCTAATTTTAAAACAATCGTTCATACGTGCTTAAAATAGCAATAAGCAGCAACTATAAGGAATAATATTTTATTGCCGTTACTTTGTATTAATAGAGCCACGTAAAAGCACGTTTTACAAATCTAGCATTGGAGTTTTATTATTTTTTTGTTGCTTCCCGTTACACCTCTATTACTTATATGACAATTAAATTCATCATCACCATCTAAGCGTTGTATCCCGGTTACAACCTAAACTTCCGTTTCAGTGCCCTGGGTTCGCTTTTTGACTTTTTCTACTCCACTTCGCACGGTCTTCAGCATCTCTGGTAGTAAGCACATTGGCACGCATATCACCCTTTACGACATCAAGTGAGCACTTTTTGGGCCTACCCCTCCTGCTGGGGCCCGATGGACGCGGCATGGCCAGACATTTGTTTCCCACGTAAGCATCCAGTTGCCGTAAAACGTGGCCGTACCACTGGAGTTTATGACAATTAAATTAGCCTTTTGAATTCTACTACTTGGCATTTTCAACTTTGAAAAGCCTTTATTCAGGTACCAAATCAAATTTAAAGTTTTAGCATCTAATTATACAAATTAATAAAGAATAAATATTGAATTACTATATGTTAAATAAATTATTCAGCAACTGGTTGGTTGTCTTTCGACATAGGCCTCCTCTAGTTTTTCCATTTGTCTCTGTCACAAGCGAATCTTTGCCAACCTTTTGGTAGGTCATCTTTGTATTTGTCATGCTTTTTGTCTTTTTCCATTTCTGGGATACCATTCCATTACATCTTTTTTCTATTTTTCTTTGTTTCTGCTATAATAAGTATAATGAAACACCATGTTGGTATGTTGCATATATTTTTGTGTTTGTATTGCATTGATATCCATTGACTCGATAGCAGTTGTCGCTGAAGAAAAATTGCTATATAATGTAGGCTGGTTTGTTAGCATTGTTGATGAGGTTACAGCTTAATGTATCATATGCAAATTCCTGCCTGCACTTTCAGCAGTAAACATATCTTCAACCACATCTCTGTATTCTAATCTGTCTCTCTCCAAAGTTCATACTGAAGCTTATGGTCTAACCTTCCACAGACAAGTATGTCGCATATGTCAAGTCCTTAAAGTTACAAGATGCACTTAATTTATGCAGCTGTGCTAAATAATGAGATGTACTCTCACCTGGTTCTTGATCATGTTTATAAAATTTATATGATGTCGAAATTTCATTAAGCTTAGGACTGTAATGTCTTCTTGAAATGTCACTTAATTTGATTTATGTGTTGTAATTAATGCTAATAATGTCTCATACACTTGCACACCACACACAGTAAAGAAATTAGCACATTTTGCACTGTCATCCACTATCCCATTTGCCTCTTAACTTCGATCAACATTGTTGATTGAAGCCTCTAAACAATAATTCAAACATTCTATGTAATTGTCCCAATTTTCTTTTATTGATAAAATTTTTGAAATGTTACAGCTCTCACAGTATTAAGTATTCCATATTTTTCCATTTTCAAACTATTTTTCACTCTCGTCGCTAATATTAAGTATAATAAAACATTATGTTGGTACAGGTTTTATCTTTTATTGTGTATCTACCTACACAGTATATTGATAATATATTTTACTCTCCTACCTACAATATAGGATATTAAAAATAAATTCAATATTCTCAATTCTCATAATATGTCCAGTTCAGTTTCATTTGAGACATTTTATGTTTTAGTAGAACATCATAAACTTTTGTTCGTTTACTTATTTTTTATTTGCTGCTGGGCATAGCCTTCTAATTAAAGGAAAATGGATGGACCAGGTGTTATAAAAACAATTTGGATGTTTAAAATAATGTTTTTAATAACCTAGGTAGTTATTATAACATACTGTACATACACATATTTTATTTATTTATTTATTTATTTAAATATATCTCCAACATGACATCCATTACATGATCATAAATTAATCAGGCATAGTAACATTTAAAATGTTGCCTCAATTACCTGTAATAGTTTTAGTTGTTGATATGCTGATAATTACTTCTACACACATCAACATTATCAATGACAGCTTTTTATTGTCCATGATTTGGTCTCATGAAATGCGCATGGACTCCCGTGAAATCCGCTTGTACTTTCCATTTACTAGAGGATGTAAGTTTACTAGAGGACACACTTCACACTAAAACCATCTCATTATTCCTTTATTCCACTCCAATCTGGGTGGGATCTATAATAGTCTACTGATTATTTTTCTGTTTTATTATATTTTATTTTAAATATAAGTTTTGTAATCATTAAAGAGTATATCTATCAAATGTTGATTGAATTACTTGAAATATGTACATTAATATTAATAAATTTCTTTAAGTAAAACCACACACCCAAGCCACAAAGTTAACTGTGGTTTTATATTATATAACAATGAATTGTATCATGTTATTATATAAAATGTATGGCTCCTGTATTTGTACCAACGATAATTATTATTTTTGTGCTCATCTTCAAAACTCGATGACAGCTCAATAGGACTACCCCATAGTTCTGAAAACATTTTAGACTGTTATCCGGGGAATAAACTTTTGTCCAACTCTTTTCACAATGGGAATTTTCTTTCTTCATAATTATAAGTCATCACACCTCAAATAATAAAAGAGGGATTTTAACTTATTGATTTTATTTATTTCGAGAATATATTTTATAACATATAATATACCTATAAATAAAACAATTTAAAGGCAGGAAAATTTTTTAGCTTAAAAATTCAAAATATTGTGCTAAATTTCTTTGAAGACTTGTATAGTAAAATATTTCATCATACCCAATTAAAGATTATGTCTGGATAACTTCTCATAGACAGCTAGATTATTCTTTTTTTGTTTCAATATTTGTGGGGTTAGGGTCACAATTAACACATTTTAAGAGGGTAACCTAATTGACTAAACTGATGTGTGTAGTACACTTATGGTTTTTGGCATCCAATAATTGGTTAGGCTCATTTTTTCTACATGAAGTAGATGTCTTGAGTTCTGGATCATCAGAATTGTCGGCAACAAAATCACATTGTGTAAAAAGTTTTTATAACTTTTTTTAGAGTTGGGATTTAAACTTTGAAAAACTCAGAGTTAAAAAGAGCTCCCTTTTCAAGAACATCTCTTTTCTCTTTGTCTTGATTTGTTTGATTTTTTTGTGCCCCATACAATCGAATAATATGAGAAATTTTGGTCAGCACAGTCAAAACTTTATATATTTATTGTAGTCTATAACACATAACAATTTTCAAATTTTTACCTTTGTATTCTAATAAACAATATGGCTTTCGATAATACTAGCTGAATGGATTGTTATTATCATTCTAAAGGGTCTTTTTGACTCCCAACTTTGGAGAAGAAATTCTTTTCCGCGACAAAACATGCATACTCTCTTTATTTATCTTATATTAAAAATAGGTTATAGTAAAAAATATTTAAAAAGATGTTCAATTGTTAAAAGTCAGTCAAAACTGAATTATTTTAAAACTATACATTTAAAAAATTATAACAAAAAAACCGCCTTTAAAAAACTATTCCAAAACAAATTAATATGCACTAAAAAGTAAAAAATAATTGTCTATTCTTCTATGACTTAATAATCAACTTACTTTTTCTACTCATCAATATGTAGGTACTATCTATGTGTACCATGCAAGAAGGTAGGTAGGTAACCTACCCACTTCAAATCTAACTCAACACATATACCCATGAATAACAAACAATAATCAAAATATTTTTTAGAGTTCTCCCAAGTAAAGTGCTTATTACACTTGGCTAAATTTAGGAGACTGAATTCAGAAACAAATTTAGAAGCGGTTAGAAGCTTCTGATCACACTGTTCTAAATTCAGTCACTGAATTCAGTTGCCAGTTTAAGCGCGACGAAATTGGACGTGTCGTGTGTGTCCGAGAATGTCGGCTCAATTGAAATAAAAAAAAGAAAAAGAAGAATATGGGTGAAGAAATATTTATTTGCTGCGCGGAAAGTTAGTAAATTTGAACATTATGAGTGATTTAGAACCAGCAGACTTCAGAAATTATCTACGAATGGATTCGAGATCGTTTGACTTAATATTAAACCTTGTGACACCGTTTATTCAAAAGCAGGATACTATCCTACGAGATAGTTTATACTATTTTATGTCCAAAAGAAAGATTGGTTGTAACATTAAGATTTCTCGCAACAGGAAATTCGTATAAAGATTTAAAATTTAGTTCTTTAATTTTTTTTTTTTTTTTTTTGGTCTCGGGGAAAAACCTCTCTTGACGGGTTCCCCCGGCCCGGGGGGACCGAGGGATATGTGGGACTCCGGGAAAGATGATTAGCCATCCGACTACCCACTAAAAAACCCCGCTGTTCTCCTATCGCCTACGCCCGGGCCCACGGATATATGGCCTGCCGATCTCGTGGCCCGGGCCGGCGCCGGCCCGCCCTTTGTCTTGAGGCGGGCCCCTTCTAAGGTGTTGGCGCCAGGGGGTCAGGGTTTCGTCCCCCCGGCGCTCTCCTAACAACTCTAGGAGTTGAGGGGGGCCGCGGAACAGCACGCAGCCCTCACCCTCGCGGTAATAGTGCGGGCGGCGGGTCCTCCCCCGAGGGGCCGCCCGCGGCCGCTTTTTACGGCGGCCGGAGGTCATTACTGGCCCTCCGGCGCCGCCGGCGTGGCCTGCGTTGGCGGGAGGGGAGTGTGGTGGTCGACTCCCGCTCCCGCTCCGCCGCCTCCTTTGCGGACATGACTGCCTCGCAGAAGGAGGCGACGGCCGTCCATCCAGGATCGCCCCCGACCATGGACAGAACCAGGGCCGGGAGCGACAGGTCCACGCCGATTTGGGCGACGAGGGCGCGGCGCTCCTCGCGCCACGCAGGGCACACGGCGACAGTGTGGTTCACCGTGTCCTCCTCGTCGCCCACGCCACAGTGGTGGCACCCTGACGTCATCTCCCGCCCTATGCGACACAGGTACCTCCCGAAGCAACCGTGCCCCGAGAGGACCTGCGTCAGGCGGAAGGTCAGGGCGCCGTGGCGCCTTTCCAACCATTCGGCCAGGACGGGCCTCACCGCTTCGATGGTGGCGAGGCCCGCGCTGGGGTGCGCGAGGCGCTCCTTCCACTCCACCATGAGCACCACGTCGCGCAGCTCCGCCCGCTTTGCCTCAACTTCGCGAGGCGCGGGGCGAGAGCCACGCTCGGCCGCGTCCCGGCGCCACTGGTACAACAGCGCCAGGACCCGGGCCTCGAGGTCCCATGGTGGGGATCCGGCCAGCAGGGAGGCCGCTTCGAAGGACACCGTGCGGTATCCCCTTATCGCCCTGACGGCCAGGACGCGCTGCGGCCTGCGAAGCAGCGCCGTCGTTTTGGCCGTCAGGCGATCCGCCCAGATCGGGGCCCCGTAAAGGGCCATCGACCGCACGGTTCCCTCAAAGAGTCTGCGGCACACTGCGCCCGGCCCGCCGATATTCGGCAGCAGACGGGAGAGTCCCGCCGCCGCCCGTACTAGCCTCGGCGCCAGGCACTCGAAGTGCGCCGCAAAGTCCCATCGGCCGTCGAGCACCAGTCCGAGATAATTCATGGACGGCCCGACGGCGATGCGGACGCCTCCTACCGTTATGCTCAGGCCCGGTGGCGGCCTCTGGCGGGGCCCGTAGAATATAAGGGCCTCCGTCTTGTTTAAGGCCACCTCCAGGCCGAGTAGCCGGATTCTAGCCACCGTTTGCGCCACCCCAGCCGTGCCCAGAAGGCACGCCTGGCGGGGGTTCCTCCCACGCGCTGTGACGAGCGTGTCGTCGGCGTAGCAGATGACGCCGACGCCGGGGAGGAGCGCCCCTCTCAGGACCCAGTCGTATGCGATGTTCCACAGCAGGGGGCCCAGGACCGACCCCTGCGGAACACCGCACACGACGTCTCGCCGACTTTGCCCACCCTGGACCGGGTAGACGACGGCACGATCATCCAAATATGCCTCGACTATGCGGCGGAGGTAGGGAGGCACCCGATGGTACTTGAGCGCCTCCCGCACGCAGCTCCACGGCAGGGTGTTGAAGGCATTGGCGATGTCAAGTGACACTGCCAATAGCACCCTGCCTCGAGCCACCGCGTCCTCCGCCTGGCTCCTCAGACGCGTGATCGCATCAATAGTGGAGCGCCCCTTTCGGAACCCGAACTGTTCGTCCGCCAGGTTCGGCCCCTCCGTCTCTAGGTGCCGGACGAGGCGGTCTGCGAGGATCCTTTCGAAGACCTTCCCCACCTCGTCCAGCAGCACGATGGGCCGATAGGCGGACGGTGAGTCCGCCGGGCGCCCCTCCTTCGCGATCAGGACCAGCCTCCCCGTCTTCCATCTGCGGGGAAACTGGCCCGATCGCAGACACGCGTCGAAGAGCCTCAATAGTCGGGGCTCCAGGACGTCGTGGGACAGAACCCACGCACGCCCCGGTATGCCGTCGAGGCCGGGGGCGGTGTTCTTGGCCTTCAGCCGCAACATCGCTGCCCCCAGCTCTGCCCGGTCCACGTCGGGCACGGGGTCGTCGTCCGCGCTGGGGTCCCTCTCATCCCAATGAGGCGGGACCATGGCGGGAGGCGGGTGCTCAGCCCTCGTGGGGAACAGAGCGCCAACAAAACTGTCCACCTGGCGCGGAGAGAGACTCTCGGTCAGCGGGGGCGCCCACGGACGGAGCTTGCCCCGCACCGTTTTGTAGGGTCGCCCCCAAGGATCTTGATCTAAGCTGGCCAAGAGCCCCTCCCACGCCGCCGCCTTCGCCTCGCGGATAGCGAGGTGGAGGTCGTTTCTGGCGCTCCGATACTCCCCGTAGAGCCGAGCCTCCGCGGCTGCTCTGTCCGCGTCGCGGCGACTCCGTCTTCGGAGCCTGGTGTACTGGCGGTGGGCGTAGTTGCACGCCCTGCGGAGCCGCTCAAGCTCCGCACTCCACCAGTACACCTGGCGTGGGGGTCGGTGTGGCCCCCGCCTCGGCATCGCCGCGTCAGAGTTCTTTAATATCCCAACCCCTGCTAACAAAAATTATCCCTGAAACATGTCGGGCTATTATATATAAATATCAATTCGGACTAATAAATATAAATTATCAATCTTCTCTTTTAATGTCTTTGTCGTAATCGTAACATCAACTTTTTTGTATAAATTCAGTAATACTTGGAAACCTTTATTGCGAATATTTTTATTCATACAATTTTTGTCATTCTTGTCCCAAAGATAGGGCATGTCTTTATACAGTCCTAAAATATTAAGCATAACTTCTTTTTCGTAACTGTGTATGGCACTCAGACTTTACTTTTTTATTCGGAAGTAAAAAACAAACTAAAACGTCCTCACGCACGGAGAGCTATGGGGCGACTGAGTAAGTGAGTAAGTAACTAAATGCGATTACACCTTCCTAAATTTAGGCTTCTAAATGAATCAGTCATTTAGAAACCATCCTTGCTTCTGAATTTAGGATGCTAACTTACTAAATGCTATTACACTTCACTGAATTCAGTAGCGACTAAATTCAGTCACCTAAATTTAGCCAAGTGTAATAAGGGTTTAAAATGAATGAAAAATACTAGACTACTTAAAAGTCAATCAAATTATTATGATAATATAATGTAGTTAATGTACAATTATTGTTATTTTTGGAGTCCGTGTCAGACAAGAAGTAATGCAACAAATGTTAAAGTGTAAAGAAAAATTAGGAACTGTAAACCTATAGAATAAAATGACCTTCTGCCGCTTCTAGAGTAAGCACGTTCAAATAGGCACAAATACCCAGCCCGCTAATAAACAGTAGTTCACGAATAGGATATTTTTACTCGCCCCGCTTGTAATGATATGATTATGATGACGAGTCTACGAGATATGAGTCTTTACCCAACATTATAAAACAATGAAACTAAAGACAAAAATTAAACAACGGAATTTCTAAAAGATGCACTGTACATATTGTCAATAGTTAAAAATAACAAAGGAATAGAAAGTACGTCACAATACGATCTACGATAATACTAATGGCGTTTGCGGTTGTCGGTTTCGGCGATCGCGCAGCCTTGGTGATCGGTTAACGATCTGCCGTGGCGAGGGATTTCGAATGAGCTCCCCTAGACAGCAGAGGGTGGCGTCCGCGCCTAAAGGCAGGTTCACATGACAAGCGCTTAACGCGCGTTGAACGCGAGCTAAATTTTTGTACAGTGTCCATATGGTGCTCGCTTGTCATGCGTTAAACACGCGTTGCCGCGGCCGCTCTAGTTCAGTTTGAGTTCTACATTTAACGAAGATGGACGAAGAAACAGTTTTAACGGTGTTTTGTTTGCTGTTTCGTTTACATTTCGGATGATTTCTGGATAAACTGAGCGAACCTAAAATACGTTTTACCGCGTCAAAAACACACGCTTAACTGAACAGTAACATAGAAAACAAATGACCTCAAAGCGCGCGTTGACGCGCGTTGAAAACATTCGAGCGCTAGCGCAACGTTCAACGCCCGCTTGATTAACACGTCCGTTAGCATGTGTACGGCCTGAATAGAATGTATGTAGTTATAGGGCGCCTTCAAATTAGCCGCAAAGTGTCGCGCTGCAGCAGCGCTGCGGCCGCGCGGCTGTCGCTTGGTTCGAGTATCATAGTGTTGTATACACGATGAACTCAGACGAAGAAATACTGCTCTTAGTGTTATGATTTTTCTCGTCATATTTTTTTGCGAAAAATGCCTAAAGTGAAATCTAAATCAATTATAAATTTTGTAAATCAGAATTATGATTTATTAGCAACAGATGCAAAATAAAAATAGATTTTTTTTGGTTACATATTCTGTCTGTTTGATGATTATTTCTTATGTACAATTAATGCGATTATTTAAAAAAATATAAACAACATTCTTGTGATAATATTATAGTAGTGTATTTTGGTTTTAAAAAAACCCTAAAGAAAACCGGTTTATTTTCAAAGTAATCAGTACATACCGGTGTTGAAAATCGTAATCGATTCACATCACTAGAACTGATGCGTGGGCGCAGCACGGCTGCAGCGCGGCTGCAGCGCTGCAGTCGCGCGTTTTTGATTTATATGGATTTAGAAAACAGCGCGGCCGCAGCGCTGCAGCCGCGTTGCTGCGGCGCGACACTTTGCAGCTAATTTGAAGGCACCCATAAACGCGCGTTATCAAAACGCGCGTTAAGCGCTTGTCATATGAACCTGCCCTAACGGTATTTTCCCGATTAAATATGATGGCGAGCAGTGTGAACCGATGCGTGCCACAATATAATTCATTAGATAATCTTCCAATTTTATTCCCACATGATCCAAAGTAGATGCAAATGAGAACTTAGTTCTGTTTTATATTATAATTTAAACTTATTATATTCCTGTTATAAATCTCATATGTCAACAGTTATAATGAAGCAGAATAAGACTATTATACTTGCTCAAAAATCTGTTTAAAATAATTTATTAACATGTTCAAGAAAATAATGAGTCATTTTTCTGTAGGCTTCAGCTGTAAACAATAAAAATAGTCTTTTTAATTTCAATATTATTTAAATTGATATCTATAAATTATCATTAAGACGCCTTAGTTCTTTTTTTTCTAATTTTATATCTATTTATATCAGACACTTTAATTTTGGAAGCTGAAGGAACACTGTATAATCACAGGCCACTCTTAGAAAATGCCTCTTTTTTCACGAGAGACTTACCTCCTTTTAAGAAAACGTATGGAATAAATAGAGTAATGTTTGTATTTATTATTGGTCAAAAAAATATTGCTTATAGTTTGTATGATTTATTCTTAAACATTTTAATTATATAAATTTTTGGTTCCGAAAAATGTGGGCTAATTGATAGATGAATTGGTGAATTAATTGGTGAAATATGAATTTCAAAGAGGGAATATAAATTAAATTGGAATTAAGCAAAGGTTTGCTATGCTTACAAACACATTCATTTAAGCATTAAAGGGGCGTTACCCCCAAGACCAGACCCTTATGATCCATAGGGGCTTAGAAACTCCAGAAGGCCATCATGTCTTCAAGATGGTCCTTGTGTTGAATTATTTTATGTCTATCTGTATTTATATCTTCATCCTACCTTTATCCCCTATGACATGGGGTTGGAATAACATGTTTTCTCCTACTCTTCGGTTAGTTATTTTGTAAAAGTTCCCGGACTGACATATAGATGGTGTCATATATGCAAAGTCTATTATAGCATTCGATAGCGCTATCCTTCATAAGGCATGTGTCAAATTTCATGACAATTTGACCACGTGTTCTCAAGCTATTATTGTTTGTATCAAGCAATTTTGGTGTCTTTGTCAAAAGATGGATGAGAAAGAATGTCGTGTGTTGATCAAGCATTGTTTTTTGATCGGAAAAAAATGCGAAAGACGCGAAAGAGTGGCTTGATAAGCATTATTCGGACTCTGCTCCAGGGAAATCAATCATTTGTGAATGGTATAATGAATTTAAACGTGGTCGATGACGTCAACGACGCTCAACGCAGTGGTCGCCAAAATACGGCTGTTAACGAAGAAAACGTCAAAAAATCCGCAGAATTGTTTTCACCGACAAATGAACACAAACGACACCGCAAAATGAAAGTCAATACGTGCTTACTATTTTACACGACAATTTAGGTATGAAAAAGGTCAACTTAAAGTGGGTGCCGCGTTTGTTAACACCGGATCAAAAACAACGAATCGACGATTGATAGGCTTGTCTGAAGTTTTTCAACCATAACAAAGCGGATTAGCGGATGTTTTGCATCAGTATGTGACCATGGACGAAATCTGGATACACTATTATACTCCAGAGTTAAAGCGCTCGTCAGCTGAGTGGGTTGAAGCATTCCAAAGCGACCAGACACAACAATCGGCTGGCGAGGTTTTGGCATCAGTATCGCCAAAATACCATGCGCATTCCTTCTGGGATGCGCATGGTATTTTGTTTATCGACTATCTTGAGAAAGGAAAAAGGATCGATTCTGAATACTATACAGCGTTATTGGACCAATTGAGCGAATAAATAAAGAACAAACGGCCTCACATGGCAAAGAAAAAACCACTGTTCCTCCAAGATAATGCATCATGTCACAAATCAATGGCTACGATGGTCAAATTGCGTGAATTGCACTTTGAATTGCTGCCCCACCCCCCGTATTCGCAGATTTGGCCCCCAGCGACTACTGGCTGTTCGCAGACTTGAAAAGGATGCTTCGGGGAAAAAGATTTAGCACCAACAAGGAAGTCATTGCCGAAACTGAGGCCTATTTTGCGAGCAACGATCAAGCGTTCTATAAACTTGGTATCGAGAAGTTAGAGAAGCGTTGGGTCGATTGTATTGCCTTAGATGGAAATTATGTCGATGAATGAAAACCAATTTTGCGAGAATTTTCTGTTCTTCTTACTTAGTCCGGAAACTTTGATCAATATGTTATATATAATATACAAAATTTGTAATTATAATAAACCTTTATTCCGAATGGTGTGACTTCCTCTTTTTGTAACTTCGATCACGTCCTAATTTCGGAGTGCCTATGTATTATCGAAGTAGTAGGTATTGGCGAAGACCTTCAGCTCATGCCATTTGCAATTCCAGAGCTGCTTATTCCAAAATGGACCAGTTGCTAGATTCAACTCATCCTCTCAATGCTTATTTTGTCTACCCCTGCTCCTTTTGCCATCTCTAGGGTACCAATTTGTCACTAGTTGGCTCCATTTTGGATGTTTGTGAGCATAAAAAAATGTGATTGTTTAAAGAAAATATGTTAGTAGGATTCTGTTAATACAATTATATGTTTATCAGCTACAATTATCCATATTACCATAACAGGAAACTGTAATACTTTATATCAATACAAGCTCTTCTCCATCCTGCACTCTGATATCATGTTTCCCTAATATGTATGGTGTTTATCCTGAGTTATTAGTAGCTGACAGTTCGCAATAGGTCTGTGATGTTGTAGAATAATGACCTATAGTCGATCCTGTGATATCATATAAGGTAGCGAATGGGGTTATAGTCGTTATGCCGTTTCAGTTGCATCGCAAAGCTGGCGGCTGTAAGGTTAAAACGGTGGTTCCGACATAACCATGTCATCTTTGCTTATATTCCGAATTCAGCTTGTTTGTTGCCCGAACCACTTAATTAATGTCAACATTTTTTTATTGCTTTACAACAGCAGAGACTGACGGCTCACTTAAAAGGAAGCAGTTACCGTCGCTTATAGATTACTTACAACTGACCTCTGTGACCGGGGTCGACCTGTCGTATAAGGCGACAATACAACCCACCCTAGCTACGTTGTAGGGCTTCAAGCTCGTCTGTACGGTGACCACCTTTGGTCTTAAGTATATGCCGCCAGTTTTGTGTTGTGTTTCGGCATTAGTGACCCAAGTTCCTGTACCCCTATGGGACAGCAGCGTGTTCTCGATGCGAATGGCGTTGCAAACACCCATAGGTGACATTAATAGCTAAATTCTGTCTGCTGTCCTACAGCAATAAAAAAATAAGAAACCAGAGATAATCGTCATCCAGTCGGGCTGGGAGGCCTACTATTTGGCTGCTGGGGTAGTTTTGTCGCTTTTTCGATAGTCCACCCCTGCCCAACATGTACATTATCTAACAATGATGACACAATGTACGTTTGTTTCTTACTATGTCATGCATCACAGTTTTACTCCTCTACTATGCATATAATACGAACTACGTAATAACGCAAAGGGGCACGCCATGATCACCAGTGTATATAATCCGCTAATCTGCCTTAGTCAATCATTACACTGTTCTGAGAAAGTGGCCTTAGCTCAGTTGTGGTACGTTTATAATTCAGGATTTAAGTCTATACATATTTATCTGTGTATAGAAAACAAATAAAAAATAAAATGTTAGAAATAATAAATAAAGAAAAAGGAAAAGTAAAACGTATTGATAACGTATGAATAATAACATAGGTTAAGGGCTGCTTTAAAAAAATGAAAATGATAAATGTACTCGCAATAAAACCTAAATGGAAAAGAAAACGGGAATGTAAACTAAATATAAGAACTACAAAATGTATAAAGACAAAGAAAATGATAAATGTAATAGAAATAAGATTTTAAGAAAAAAACATTTAAGAAATAAAATACAAAGAGTACAAAAAAAGGCATATACGCATATATAGGAAAAATGTACGCTAGGGCAAAACAATAAGTGGAATGGAAGGAGCGCTTCGCGCAACCCAGCGCGGGCCTTGCCACCATCGAAGCGGTGAGGCCCATTCTGGCAGAATGGATGAAAAGGCGTCACGGCGCCCTGACCTTCCGCCTACCTAGACGGACGGCCGTCGACTCCTTTTGCGAGGCAGTCATGTCCGCAAAGGAGGCGGCGGAGCGGGAGTCGACCACCACACTCCACTCCCACCAACGCAAGCCACGTCGTCGGTGCCAGAGGGCAACCAACGACCTCCGGCCGCCGTAGTAGGCGGCCCCTCGGGGGAGGATTCGCCGCGAGGGAGAGGGCCGCGTGCTGTTCCACGGCCCCCTCAACTCCTAGAGTCAATACAGGAGAGCACCCGGGGGGAAGAAACCCTGACCCCCCTGGTGCCAATATTTTAGAAGAGGCCCGCCTTGAGACAATGTGCGGGCCGGCGCCGGCCCGAGCTACGAGATCGGCAAGCCACATATCCGTAGGGCCGGGCGCAGGCGATAGGAGAACAGCGGTGTTTTTAGGGGGTAGTATGTATATGTGTGTGTGTATAGACTTAATAATACTAAGCAAAATACCATTCATCACGAGATCTCTGAATACACCCAATTGACTTGAAATTTAGCATAGTTAATCATTTTACCACAGTGATTCTCAACCTTTTTTTTGTTGCGGCACATATTTAACGATTTCAAAATTTGGCGGCACACAACGAAAAAGATAAAAATTATTTACTTACTACAACACACTGCATAAATAGTTTATGACAAAAATTTTAAATATACGAAATAAACTAATATATACTACAATAATAACTAAACGTTTATTAAGGGATTAATTACAAGCTAATAATAAAAATATTTTTAATGCGAAATTTGAGCTTGATGTTTTTTGATAATTTCATTTATATTTGGTCGTAAAAATGACAATGCTACTCTCATATCGTCTTCTACATTTAACAATCTTGATCTTTTTTTAGTTTTAATGTTGGCTAATGCTGAAAATCCGAATTCACACAAATAAGATGTGGAAAATTGTTATAATATGTTTAAAGCTTTTTTGGCTATCATTGGATAATCGCATCTGATGTTAATCAAAAATGAATTAATTGATTCTTCAGAATGTTTTAAAATTAAATCTCGATTATTGGAAAGCAAAATGAGTTCTTCCTCTTCATTTAAAGTTAAGTCAAATACAGAAGTATCCGTTGCAAAGCAAATAATAAAATAATTTATTTTTAGTGGATTTAAATATATATTCATGTTAAAAATATTTTTCTTTTTAAATGATATAATTTAATAATATTAACATTATTATATATTTGCAAAATTTGGCGGCACACTTTTGAAATTTGGCGGCACACAAAAGTGCCGCGGCACAGTGGTTGAGAATCACTGTTTTACCACGTAGAAGCTTAAAAATTATAAATGTTTTAAATGTAATGGCAGAACAACGTTTGCCGGGTAAGCTAGCATTCAATATTTTCAAGTACTATTTCATACCATCGATGATATCGGCGCTCGATGCTCAATATTGGTTTAATAACTTGGTACAGAATTATTAAACCAATGTACGTGCTTATCGTACCGACAATATCAATTACAAAGGTTAGATAAATAAAATATTAATTTTTATTCACGTAATTGTTGAATTTATCACGTTTAGTGGAAGTATGACCCATTTGAGCATATTTAATGCTAAAAAGCGTGTGCGCGACTCACACAAGGCAGAAGTGAAACCTCAGAAAAGTAGGTAATACCCACAAATTCAATATCCAAATACCCAATACCCAAAAATGCCCACAAATAATACGAAAGCCTGAAGACGAGACGAATATTAAACGAAACACTTGTACTCTACCTAGTTCTCTCGTAGGCTAAATGTTATTTGTGAATGTTTGTCTCCTTTTGGTGTCGCTTATTCGTTTCATAGAATTTTCAAATCATAACAATTTGACCATGTTTTACGACAACTGACTTCTTGAACATATGTAGGTATAGCTGTCCCGCATCCGCCAAGCAGGAGGGATAGACCCTAAGTGCGGGCGTAGGTCGTCGTCAACCGCCCACTCTCCACTTCTGGACGTAGGCCTCTCCGAGTTTGCGCCACAAATCCCGGCCCCTTTTCTCGACCGGTAACTTTGCGCAGGTCATGACTTCATCGGGCTGGGGGGTGTCCTACACTACGTTTGTCGAGATGCGGTCTCCACTCCAAGACCCTCTCCAAAGTCTATCAGTCCTGCGACAGACGTCACCAGTCCACTGCCACTTCAGCGTGCATAATATTTTGCGAGCTATGTCGATCGAACTTTGACTCTCTTCCGGATTTCTTCATTACGAATTTTATCACTAAGAGTGTCTCTTACAATATAGCTAGCCCAACACAGCCCGCAGAGCGACTTGAAATTTCTGGATCAGCCCCGTCATCGGCGATCAAAGCTTTTCGTCTTCAAGGGCATGAATCGTAAATATTAATTTTTCTCCATGCAGCGGCTGAGTAAAAATACTGACCATGCGGCTAGAGGGTGCCGGTCGTAAAGGACGAGAGAACAACCCGAGCAAGGTAGTGTGCCCATCAGACTAGCAACCACTTGTGTTTTCTTAATGTGCCGCTATAATAATCTGTTGTGTTCCGGTATAAGTGACCAGGTTCCCCTACGTGGACTACAGCGTGTTAGCGGTGCCCTTGGTGTCATGATGTGATTCGTAAATGGACTCACTAAAGATGCGGAAGATCGTGCGAAGTGGAGAAGTAGCTGGGAAGTGAATCTTAGCAGCGAAGTGGGAGTTATAAGATGTGCAAATATTTTAAAACATATATAATTGAAAATAATTATGTAATATTGTTAATTTTAATTAAAATTTATACTACAATGCATTATTTGGATTGTTAAATTTATTACATAATTTACTTACCTACAATATCTTTATTATAAAAATTTATAATTTTACTTATACTGATAATAAAAAAAATCATTAATTGAATATGAACTATAACTACTTACCAGCCAGCCAGTCATGCATTTTTCTTTTAAATAATTCAATGGGAAAATCCTTAAAACTTGTTGGAAATTCATTAAATATTTTAATTGCCGTAAGTTTGAGTTTGCAACCGGGATTTAATACCAAGATGATGTTGTGCTAAAATATTTCTTCTACGTATGTACTGCTGCTTTAAAATAGTCGTAATTATATACAGTATCACGCAAATATAAATTAGGTTCAGCGGTATAGGTGTCAAAACATAACAGACAGACAGTTACTTTCGCATTTATAATATTAAGTATGGATTGTACATGTATTGTGTTCTTCGTAAATTAATACAAAAGTATATTGTATTTTGATAATGTAAGGTACTTTGTAGTGGTGTTGTACCTTCGAAGTCCAACCCCGAAGTTACGAGTTCGTTTCCCATGACGTGTATTATCATGTTTTCTCGCTTAGTGTGCATAATTGCCACGTACCGACGAGAATGAAAACACCATAGACCTGAACACTGAAATTACCCGTGGAACGTACCCATGTCACGTGACCTATTTTTGTAATTTTTTATCCCCCTCTTTCCCCTTGGTGACCCGTAGTAATTGAGAAGGCAGAATCAGAAATAGCTAACGTCTATAGGCGACGGTGACATGCTGTCGAGTGGGCCGTTTGCCTGACTGCTTAATTCTAGGTATACAAAAAAGATACCTAAATGATGACGATAGCATGCCATCGTGTACACGATTTACAGGTCAAGGTGAGAAGTGTTACATGGACGTTTCACGGTATTTAGGTCATGGATATGGTTATTGGCGTGTAGTCATTGAATTCACGGGCTACTGTTATAAAACTAGGATATTTTTTAAAGCCCTACAAGGTAACACTGTTATTCTCAATGTTTGTCTTATGCGTAAGTTAAAGATTTTCCATTACCAAATTGCAGTGTTTGAATTGAAAGCATCAAAAAATTTCCCTCTGCTGTTTACAGTATTAATCGATTAAGGGATGTTTAAATACAAGAACAAAACACCTAGGTGTGTATTTCAAATACTTTTTTTTATAAAAAATGATGAAATTTGAGTGACCTTTTCATGAAAAAAATTAAATAAATTCTTAAAACTTAACTGTCCAAAATACAAAAACTACAAAACCTAAACTAAAAGGCTTTGGCGTCAACACGTTGCCATCAGCGTAGGGTACTGGAACCTGGGTTACTTACGCCGGAACACAACATTTAGCAATATACCTAGTCAGGTCATAAATTCTGTCACATGTTTAATGTAAAATAATTGTAACAAGTTTATTAATTATGTAACCATTCATATACCAAAATGAACTTAACAAAACATAGATTCTTATGACATTAAAGTTTATTCAAAATGACCTCCGTGATTTTGAATACAAGCCTTCAATCTGCGCGGCCAGTTGTCTATCGCAGCACGAACGAGGTCCATGTCAATATCGGCGGCTGCCTTAATCAAGGATGTCTTGAGTGACTCCAAATTGGGATGAGGCTTTGAGCACGCCTTTTCCTCCAAGTGTTGCCATATCTTGTAATCTAACGGATTCAAATCTGGACTGGAGGAGGGCCAGTCTTCGTGCCGGATAAAGTCGATTTCACGCGCCGCCAGCCAGTCTTGTGTGCTCTTCGCTCTATGAGCTGGCGCCGAATCTTGTTGGAATACCCAGTGCCTGTTATTGAACATGGTATGAGAAACAGGTTCCACAAGGTTCGTCAGGACTGTATTTTGATACACAACAGCATTCGTTTTTACACCTTTCTCACAAAAATGTACCTCTGTTAAGCCCCAATAAGAAACTCCCAACCATACCATGAGCGAGGATGGAAAATGACCTCGTTGGACACGCGGAATACGGTTGCTCGCTTCTTCACTACTGTGTGCGTACACCTTATCATTTTGTTTGTTGTAGCTCTCTTCTACGGTAAACATTTTTTCATCCGAAAAAAGAATTTCCCGATATTTTTTTCCCGCGTACCGCTTCAACAAAGCGCGGCATCTCTTCAGTCTCAGGTCCATTAGACGAGCATTCAAACGATGTCCTATTTTTCTTCGATATGCCCGAAGCCCTAAGTCTTCATTTAACACCCTTTTCACCGTGGTTCTGCTTAACCCCATCTGAAGGGCCAACAGTTTCTGCTTACGTTTGGGATTTCTTTGAATTCGTGCCTTCACAGCTTTTATCACTGCTGGAGTCCTAACAGACCGAGGGCGACCACTTCTTGACCTGTCATCTACACTAGAGTCTTCATTGTATCGTTTGATGGTACGATAAACGAATCTTTTGGTAATATTCAAATTTTTCAGTATGTTAAAAATTTGAATTGGCGCGTAACCGCAACGATGCAACGCAATAACTGCAACACGGTCTTCTTTATGCGTCCACTCCATATTTAAAAATGAGTAAAATTCTAAAAGTTATACATTTTTATTTTCATGAACAATTCGAAATTCTAATTCAATAAACTTTTTTGTGGCCAGCATTCTAAAAGAAAAGTTTTTACTGTGTGACAATAGTTATGACCTGACTAGGTAGAAACCAGGGGTGGTTGTTATCCAAACGGGCTAGCCTTACTATACTCCGGACGCGTCTATTGACCTCGGTCATTGCTCTGTGCGAGCAAAGCGGCATTATATTTACGCGGGAGTGACAGAGACAGATAATAACAGGTCAATGGACGAAATTCTTCCTGCTCGGCGTCCGGAGTATACCTTCCTAGGGTTTGTCGCCTTTTACAACAGGCCGTCTCTGGTCATAGGCGTTAGTGTTCTTAATTCACTTTTGCACGAAGAAAATGTTTTTCATTCTTAATAAAAGCTAACTGTTAGGTGGTATTGCAACGCATGCCGTTTATATATAGTAAATATTTTAATTAAGATATTTTTTACACCAATTCGAAATTTCACTGTCATAGGTTTTGTAAATCTAATATATAAAATTCTCGTGTCACAGTTTTCGTTGCCATACTCCTCCGAAACGGCTTGACCGATTTTGATGTAATTTTTTGTGCTTATCCGGTATCTATGAGAATCGGCCAACATCTATTTTTCATCCCCCTAAATGTTAGGGGTAGTCCACCCCTAAATTTTTTTTTTGACATTTTATTATTTTTATGGCAGAACAACGTTTGCCGGGTCAGCTAGTAAATTATAATAAATCATTTTGTTTGATGGATTCCTTTCGCAAAATTATATTATAAGCAACATGTCCTTGTATTTTTTATGAACATTATATTACATATTATAATATTAACAGAATAAAACTGCTGATTACTCGTAATAATGTTAAGGAATTAATTTCCGCCTGCTTCCTTTGTGACCATTTTTTTTTTCAGTTTCTTTGAAATAAGTTCCTTATTGTTCTGCATTTATGTCAAAGAGCTAAGAAAACTGTTAAGTTTTTAAAATAATCTGCAAGCCAAGTTTTATAACGTGTTTTTTTTTTTGTTTTTAACGCATTTAGGAGGAAAAAATCTTAAAAATAAAATTAAAATAATATCGTTTTTCATCTCGCACTTTTAAATTTGGACCGATAATTGTTGTTTTAATATTGATAATTAACCAATGTTTAATCGTTTTTATAAATTAGAAAAAAAAAATGATATTTCCATTTATACTTTTTTATAAATAAATTTAATATGTTGCATTTTTGACTTATTTTGAAAAAAGCTAAAAAACATGATAACTCAAAAATGGTTCACTTTTGTACAATGCATATGGGGGTTAAAATTATCGCAAATAGTCACCCCTATTACCTCCTAACGGGAATAAGTCGAATTAGGTACCACCCTGTATAATAAATATGTAGTAAGAAGTTTTGCAGCTATATTTTTCTTCCATTCATCTCATATCTTCACAATACTAGGAGTTGGATATTAGCAGCAGATTCAGTATCCGATTTCAGCAGCGTATTAATTTCGGATAGGGTTCACACTAGTCGAAAATTCTGGCGAGACACTGGCAATCTGAGACACTATAATCCGACACGTTTAACCGAAATAAAAGAAAATAAGAATAAAGGAATACACAAATAACTTTGTTTCTTCATTTACAGCCATCTGTAATGCTACCCATATGGACCTCGGAGTTTCTGCAGGCAGTAGCTCGGATGGACCCAAAATTCATCGCCCTCCATCTCCAAGAAGTTGGAGGAAAGACCTATGAAAAGTCAATGCAGTACGTGCAGGAGTTTGTGCAGAGACTGTGTGACTGTCCGGAGTTGAGGCTATATGACAAAATCCGGATATTCCTGGATGAGGACTTTAGTTCGCCGGAAAAGTTTACCGTAAGTAACAACGTGCATTTCTTGATGTGACCTGTTCTGTTACCTCCTTTCTTCATCTTATTATTTTCTATCTCAATCTTTTGAGGTGGGCGATTCGTTGGGGATATCTCTCACCCATGACGAGGTAGTCCTGACAACGGTTGAAACTACTGAGCACGAGACGAGACTTAAGTTGTTATCCCAATCTTAAATGGCGGCGGTGAAATGAGACTACTTCTCACGAGCAAATGCATTTATTTCAGACTTGCCTTTATAATGCGTCGTTGGGAAACGTTTGCGTGAGCTAATATTGCCACAAGAGCTTCTTCTGCATACCTAAAGCAAGTAAAAAGATTTCCTCTTGGATATTCTTCTCGTCAGATGTGTAAAAAATGTCCTTTTACCGTATCTTAATGTAGGCGCTTTATGAGTCCTTAACGGCTTTCGCGATTGTCGGTTTATTGGCGGGTGCGCAGCCGTTTACGAGGCGAGCGCAACCTTCCGTCTTGGCGTGCGGTGGACGACGTACCGACTACTGACTGTCGTAAGCCCTCAAATGAGCTTCCTCGGACAGCCAAGGGTGGTGTCCGCGCCTAACGGTATTTTCTATGGTGGCGAGCGGTGTCAACCGATGCGCGCCACACTTTCAATTTTCCATTCCTTTCCCAATTTTGGTCTCCGTTCTTAGTCTGGTCTAGGGTGGATTGGTTGCAAAGGTTGGGTGCTGGTTAGAGAGTTGCAAACGTGCCACAGTTGCAGAGATCGTTGGCGCGGAAGTTGTATCTTTGTATTCGATTTAGATGAGCCGGCATGGAATTCCACACTATCGCGTCGCCAGCCCCCAGGCGGCGGTGTGTGCATTGAACATTTTTCAAATAGTGTCACTATTACTACTTTGATATGTGTATGATATACAATGGTTATATATTTTTTTCTAGTTTCATTCCAAAATGCAGAGTTTAGTTTAATAAAATCGTACAAAGCACCCCACGCTTTTAGAACAGTGACATTAATATTCTCGTCGGTAATTTTATTCTTATGTTAATAATTATTTTTACTTTTTAGTTTTTTTTTTTTTTTTTTTTTTTGGTCTCGGGGAAAAACCTCTCTTGACGGGTTCCCCCGGCCCGGGGGGACCGAGGGATATGTGGGACTCCGGGAAAGATGATTGGCCATCCGACTACCCACTAAAAAACCCCGCTGTTCTCCTATCGCCTACGCCCGGGCCCACGGATATATGGCCTGCCGATCTCGTGGCCCGGGCCGGCGCCGGCCCGCCCTTTGTCTTGAGGCGGGCCCCTTCTAAAGTGTTGGCGCCAGGGGGTCAGGTTTCGTCCCCCCGGCGCTCTCCTAACAACTCTAGGAGTTGAGGGGGGCCGCGGAACAGCACGCAGCCCTCACCCTCGCGGCAATAGTGCGGGCGGCGGGTCCTCTCCCGAGGGGCCGCCCGCGACCGCTTTTTACGGCGGCCGGAGGTCGTTACTGGCCCTCCGGCGCCGCCGGCGTGGCCTGCGTTGGCGGGAGGGGAGTGTGGTGGTCAACTCCCGCTCCCGCTCCGCCGCCTCCTTTGCGGACATGACTGCCTCGCAGAAGGAGGCGACGGCCGTCCATCCAGGATCGCCCCCGACCATGGACAGAACCAGGGCCGGGAGTACTTTTTAGTTTGTGACTAACCATAAAAGCATGTTTTTTAGTTTTTTTAAACTATAATTTATTTGTTGCCAATTCCCAATCGGTAAATGTTTTTTTATAAATTTAACGCCATCTTTGGGCAGTTTAATTAATTAAATGCCAGATGGCGTTTCGGCAGAAGGAAAAGAAGGCGTGATGATCCTGATAATGTTAAAGTATGTAAATAGTATCAATAATCTAGTAGTCATAACACAAACGTTTTGCTCCTAACTTTGGGACTAGATGCCGCTGTGAGTATTGTAGCAGTTTATCTATTAATATAAGAAGAAATTAATGAAATATATTATTATATAATAATAACGTTCCACTACTGGCCTTCCCTTGAGAGGGAACGAACACTATACCCGCCACGCTTGTCCAAGGCAGGTTGGCAGGTTACACAAACCGGTGACTTATGCAGGTTTCCCCACGATGCTCAGTCCTACTTACATTAGTCGAAAAAACTGCCTAAGCGGTGCATCCTACCGTGGAATTTGAACGCAGGACCTCTAGATTGGTATCCGAGCGTAATACCGTTGAGCTAGCAGGTATATATCTATACTTATATGTATAAGGAAAATGGGGTTTCTTTGACGTGCCATCACAACAAAACTACTGAACTGACGCTTACTCATTTTTTTTTCGATTAATTTTTGCCTGTTATACGCCCAGCGGAACGGGCGTGATTGGCTAGTTATATATATGTTTGTATTTGTTAAGGCTTTGGGAAACATGTACTTCGCACACTCGTCTCTGACTGATCTCAAGATTTGGGACTTCGCTCTAAACGCATACGTCGATGTGGCGGGAAAGGAGGTACACTCGGGGAATATAGAGAAGGTCACCACTAAAGAGAAGGCGAAATTCCCACAGCATTTCTTTCCAGAGGTAGTTATTTTATTTATTTATTATCACAATTACAATTGTGACCACAAGCCGAAATATATATTTATCTCTATCGATCTATTAGGCTGGTTTTCCTGTCACGCTAACGGTCGGCGCTGATGGGTCAATTTGTATGTAGTTACAGATAGCGTTTTTGAATCGCGCTGACCGCAGCGATGACGGCTGTCAGCGCTGAGCTTTATGCGGCCGTGCGCGCCGCGCGTCGGCTCCGCTGACCAACAGGCGCCGACGCGTTTCCACACTCAGTGAGTGTTTTCGTGTCATGCTGAACGCACGTACCGACAAATACAGTCATGGACAATCGTGAAATAGACACCGGTCGAGTAATTGAAGAAGTGCGATTAAGGAAATGTTTATGGGACACTTCGGACTTATTATATCGAAACAAAGATGCACGTAACAAAGCCTGGGATGACATCGTGGTCGCACTTTTCGAAAACGTTTCATCAGAAGAAAAACAACATTTAGGGTTTTCAGAAGAAAAACAACTTTTTGTCGTCCTCTCTCAACTGGTCCTATAATATATAGAATTCCCCTGCGAAGACTCTCTCCTCGATCAATGGATGAACATGTAGTTTTATCTTTTGGAGACGTTTTTTCTTTGCTAAGTAGTACGCGGCAACAATTTTCACTACCATCGACATTATTTGCGTCTGTACTTCACGGTGATCAGCGCGATACTAAAACGATACGAGTTGCCCGATCAGCGCTGACAAGCTACGCGACGACCGTCAGCGCCGACCGTCAGCGTGACAGGAAAACCAGCCTTACAAATAATCGTCCCGCACCAGTGAAATAGATATAGTTTGCACCGTGCGCGCCAACCTGTTCCGTACTGAACGTGTACCAAAAGGAGACATGTTACATCGAGTATGTAATATACATTACGAAGAAGAGACGTCCGTAGTGTTTTAAAAATGTGACGCCAGCATTACTGACATCACAGTTGTTGTCTTCATGAGGACTCTTGTTTGGGTCTTCGAAATAAAACTTTACAAGTACTTGATAGGCTTTGTGTATTCAATGGGCAGCGTAAAGAGCTCCCAGAGAGGTCCGTACCTTATGACAGTTCGAGTATGAATAATTATGTTTAGTGTTTTTTTTCGATAAGCTATAGCTGTTGTGGTCTCAGCAGCGAATCCGGTCGGAAAAGACATTCGTGTGAGCGGAGTCGATCAGCCGTGGCAGCGTGCTCGGGGACCAAGCGAAAACCAGCCACGAATGGCCAGAATATTTTTATATTGGGGACTATCGGCTCCACCGGTGAAGCCGATTCTATTCTAATCTACTACTGTTTCGGAGTCTGTATAGCTGGGGGAGAAGAAACGGCGAAAGAAACTCCCTCGCATCAAGTCTAACTACGTGTGGACTTGTGTAGTGTGTGGGTGTGTGAGAACTATAGGTTGTGGGGGGTGGAAGGTATCACTGAACCTAATACGTCGGGTTGGTCCATGCTGGATTGGGGAGGATTGCGTCCGCGAGAACATTCGCTTCAGCGTCCTAGTAATGAGGTCGAGTCTGTCCGTGAGCACGTTTCGCGGGCGACGACGCGCGGGAGCGGCTCGGCGGTTGGACATATAATTGACTGTCTCCACCGACAGCGGATTGGAGTGATGGAGAGCGAGACTGAAGAAGGATCGCGATAGGGAGACCATGTACTCATTCACGGGAAGGAGTTCCAGGTCGCGGTGTAGGTCTGCGTTGCGCATGTATAGTGGTGCTTGGACTGCTATGCGCACGAACTTGTTTTGCAGCCTCTGCATCGAATTGATGTAGCATATGCCGGCATGGACAAAGACTACACTCGAGTACGTCATGATTGGGCGGATGCAGGTTTTGTAAAGTAGCACCTTATTCCTAAGTGACATCTTACTCTTCCCGCATATCATAGGGTAGAAGCGGCCGAGCACGAAATGTGCTCTGTTCCTCACCGTTCTGATGTGCTTGCTGAAGAACAGGCTTTTGTCTAAAGTGGCTCCTAGATATACATCAACCCAAGGGATGATGCGGTCAAATAGCTTTATAGGATAGAGAGAGTGCCGACTCGGGCGAGTCGACCATCTCCTTTTTGGGAAGGGGTGCCGCGAGCGAACATGATCGCTGCGTTCTTGTCCGGATTCAACTCGATCCACCATTTGCGGAACCAGTTGCCCAGCGTCTCAACCGCCGCGTTGAGACGACTGCAGATACGATACTGGTTGATGTCGGACGTGAAGAGGGCGGTATCAACCGCGTATAAGGCGAGATGTTCCTGTGGGGTGCTGGGAATCATCATCTCTGCGTTAATTCCCGGTTGCAGCCCAAACTCTCGCTTCGGCGCCCGGGGTCCGCTTTCCGACTTTTTCTTCTCCACTTCGCACGGTCTTCAGCATCCCTGGTAGTGAGCCCATTGGCACGCATATCACCCTTTACGACGTCAAGCCAGCACTTTTTGGGTCTACCCCTCCTGCCGGGGCCTGGCGGGGGTGGCATGGCCAGACATTTGTTACCCACGTAAGCATTCGGTTGCCGTAAAACGTGGCCGTACCAACGGAGCCGACACTCTTGCAATTTATCCGCAATGTCACGGACATGAAGACCGCCGCGAATGCGGGAGTTCCTAACGCGGTCCTTCCGCGTCACTCCACACATCCACCGCAGCATATTCATCTCCGTGACACGCAGCTCCTGCTTGTGTCGCTCTAACACCGGCCATGCTTCACAGCCGTATAAAAGGACAGGCCTAATGATGGTTTTATAGACCTGTCCCTTCAACTTTACCGGCATCTTGGGGTCACAAATGACACCAGTCACCTAACGCCATTTGGCCCACGCGGCAGCAATGCGTACCTTGACGTCACAATCGATGTGTGTGGGGTCCTGGGAATGTCTCTGGTATACAGCGAGAAGAGTAAGGGGGACAGTGTGATTCTATTTATATGGCATCGCGCACCTGCGTACTTCAGGTGTTTAGCGCACCTGCGTGTTGCACGTGTTGTTTACCATGTTAATTAGTTTGGGTTACCGAGTATTTTGTAAATGTTGTCAAGGGTCTCGTACACGTATTCGACGCAGATGTGTTTTTCTTATGTTTTCAAGGCATTCGGCACACTTGAACGTTGCACGTTTTCTTAAGTCAAGTATTAAAATGTTTTTATAATCGGTGAATGTCGTATTTGAGCCGATACGATACATATACATGACAATAGATATATTTACGGAAATTGTAATAGCACTAGTAATATTTCATAATTATAAGTCTTTATTTGTAAAAATCCAGATTATTGTAACAAGATGTTGTTTTATAAAATAAATCCCAATGTATTTTTGCACTTAAGCGTTTAAATATTATTGTTGGGGAAACCAATTCATTTAAGTATTTTATTACAATAAATTCTAAACCTTACATTTATTGTCAATTTATTATACTAATTTAAAAAATAATCAATATATATATAATCCAATAATTGGCTACCCCGTACTAATACAAATTACATATTTTTGTAAATGAAAGAACTTAAAATTATTTAATGTATTGTAATTTTTCAACGTAAAATTGCGTACAATCTGCCTGTAAAAAAAATCTTTTATCAAGTTATTTCTCTGTAAGTGAAGAATATATGTATTTTTTGAATCAAATAAAGTATATTGACCGTATATTGGTTTCATAGTGTAAATGGTCTCGGAAAGGCTTCCTGCGCACGCGCTGGCTGATCCGCGGCACCGGAGTGGAGTTCGTCAACATCCACCTCTTCCATGACGCCTCCAATCTCCTCGCCATGGAGCCGTTTCCTTCGGTTCGTATTATTTAGAAATTACAATTAATGTTGCTCTTTTATATAAAATTTATATTATTACTATGTTATTAATTTAATTTATCATTTAATTAAATTTATTGCTATCCTATCATATTGAGCATTTCTCAAATTTTTTGACCATAGCCACTATGTCGATGTCCCATGTTTTGGTCTTTGATTTTTTTTTACTACGATAATATAAATAACATACATGACTGTCATAACTTCATTAATATTACTTAATTATCAGAGAAAATATCATAACAATAAATAAACTACACTAACTACAATAAATAATTAATAATCTAAAAACCAAAATTTTCATTGTATGGAAAATACGTTGTCCCATTGGGACCGCAGTGATTTTGAACTCATTTATTTCATTACATTCTAAGAAACTGAAATGTTATGTAGTCTTAAAACACTACTTAGAGTATTTGAATACATGTTTTATTTAGTATATAGTGAAATACGTCGTAAGTTAATCAGTTTTTGGAAAATAATATTGTCCCATAAAAACTTCCAAAATGGAATTCAGATTTTGTTACCGATTTTAGTATCGAAAAAATTTTTAAACTATTAATTTAGTTAGTGTTTTTTCTTTTGAGAACACTATTAAGGACATTTCACATTGCCATTTTGTTGTGATGCCATTTCGGTGTCGACAACAGCCGCGACTTAACGTTGTACCCTGCACTGCGACAAATTCGTTCCGGATTTTGTTATATTGTGTGAAAGTAAGTTCAAGATACATAATATTCTTGTTAAAATTGATAAATAGTTAATTTTATGGACTACAATTTGATGTAAAATACTGTTTTAACTATTGAGTTTTAAAGAATATGAATTTTAGTGAAATTCTGTACCCGTCATTTCGTTACTTCTGTTTTTGTTACTTTCGCGTGGTAACGTATAACCAGAACGAGGGGTAACAAAAAATGAGTTTTTAAAGCTAAGTACACATCTCACAAAATTGCCATTAAAGTAGGTAGGTATATATTCGTTTAACCTCACTTTCCATAATGTTATATTTTGTTATGTTTATATTGCTAAATTTGAAAATTATAACACAGGATTAAACTAAATAATAACGATCACTTAAATAACAATATAAATTACAAAATAAAAACGGTTACGTATATCAGCTGACCGAAGCACTAAAGTATTTTATTTTTCAAATAGATTTTTAATGTATTGCATTGTATTGTAAAAAATACGGTGAGAATTAAATGAAGGACCCTGTTAATATTTTTTTTTATTGCTGTAGGACAGCAGACAGGCTGACGGCCCTCTTAGAATTTAGCAGTTACCCTCGCCTATGGGTGTTTGCAACGCCATGGCATCGCGAACACGCTGCTGTCCCATAAGGGCATACTTAAGACCAAAGGTGGTCGCCATCCAGACGGGCTTGGGGCCCTACCACGTAGCTAGGGTGGGTTGTTTTGTCGCCTTTTACGACAGGCCGACCCCGGCCGCAGAGGTTAGTATTCTTTTTCCGCCCCTGCACGGATAAAAAATTAATTCATGCATGTAATAAAGTACGGTAATGGGTCCGACATTTGCTTTTTTATGTTTGTTTAACATCATCTGCCTGAGCTTCAACAATAGGATCATAGGTACTTTAAGTTTCGAGTTAGATGAGTATTAAAGATAGTCCATTGTGATCCGCAGTTGACATGATGATTGTGTTTAGTATAACATGGTGAGTTCTTTGTTTGTTAACTAGCAAATAGTATTAAACGAGTAATGAGAGTTTAAAAATAATAATCAAATTTCTCCTGAAAACATTTGCGAACCCTTTGCTAGCGTCTGTAACTATGCAACGAACGTGGATTGGCGTGTTTTAAGTTTATCATCTGTTAAAACATATGTTCATTGTTCATCCAAAAAGTCGGATTTTTTTAATTTTGTTAGATAACACCTTTGTCCACTTAACCCCTCTATAAGTTTTCGTGAGATTAAAAAATATGTTTTGTTCTTTATTTTTTATTATATTGATTATAAGCTCTGCAAGGGCGTTGTTTTATACGTATTATAAGTATAGGAATAATTTAGTTAGTCGTGAGATTAAAAAAATCTTGTGTTGTATAAATCATTAAAAATGTTGATTTTAGCCAAAGAAAATTAAGACTGTATGAAGACTCAACTGATTAATTAGAAGATATAAGTTGTAATAATATTCACAATAAATTTTTAATTTTTGTTTTGATTTTTACTTAATTGTTTTCATTTTATAATAGAGTGTCAAGTGTGTGTATGCTAAGCCTTACATTTCCAATTTTGTTACCCAAGCTTCTTGTTTTGATACTGTCCCAAAATTATGCTGATAATTATGATGGATATTTCTTTTTCTTTAAATTGAAACGCTATAATCAATCATTTAAAACAATTTCATGATAAATATTATTATTATAAATAGGAAATATAACATCCTTCTTTTTCTATCATTTAAGAAAACTAAACATTTTGATCAGAAAGTGTTCAAAAGGTAACAAACAATACTCAGTACTGCTAAAACAATTTAATTTATTATATTTTTCGCAATTTTTACTTTATCAAGATGTTGCTTAATTTATGATCTACATAGAAAAACATAAATTTATAATACAGTCTGCGTGTTTCTTTATTGTTTTCACTCATTTCCAAGTAACAAAATAAGAACTTTTATTTCGTCCTTAACTAATATTTTACTGGTTTTTTGTATAAAAACTCTATTTAAATAAAAAACAAATCAGAAATTCAGAATCTGTCTAGATTTAGCTTGCTGTATTTAACATAATATGTCCTAAATATACATATTATATTTTAAGACGATTTTTAAAATTGCGGTCAAAAATTTTGAGAAATGCTCTTATATACTTGTTAAACAAACACTAGTTTTTGATTCGACAATTTATAATTAGTTAAAATAATTTTAATAACATTACAATTATAAAATAGGAACACTAATATTAATAAATAAGAATATAAATATTGAATTTAGATAGGTTCAGTCACTGAGCAATGGGGGAAACACGTGTATTTTTTTATTTTTCAACTGTAATAAAACTAAGTGGTGTTTGTTAGTTTATAACTAGGGCTACGTTTCTATAAATGGGGTTACCATTCTTTTGCAAAAAGACTGTCTTTGGATGTCAATTTATATTGTGGTTGTGCTTTTTTTTTTCAACAATTATTAAATTTTAGGTATACTGCCGCAGTCGCCGCCGGGCTCTGCGCCACACCCTCCGTCATTTGCATTCGGACGTGAACGCGGCGCCGTATTTTATATTCGGTGATTTCAATTTCCGAACGGACACCGGTGGTGTGGTGAAGGTTAGTTTACATGTGGCTTGGTTATAAAGAAAAAAAATTAAAACTACAAGAGTAATTAAACTTTTGTAGCGAGATTTTAAGGAGTAATGTTTTGAGCCCATTTTTATTTTCTTAATAAAACGTATACATAATTACTATCACTAATTTATTTCAAGCATATTATCTCGGATGTGTCCTAAGGCTATACACCTTTCGTACTTTTACACTTTAGCTACCTCCATGAAGGTTTTAGCCGAGGTAAGGTGGTAGACCGCTGAAAATATGGATTGTGTAAAAGATTTAATGTTGACGGCTAACAGAGAATGGAAGGAGAGAACACATTACGCCGATCTTATACAATGTTGTATGTGGATAGGAAGAAGAATTTATACAGCGCCACTTAGTCCCAAAGGAAGCAACAATGTACTTGCGTTATGGGTAATAAACAACTCGTGTACAATTTATATTATTTTCTTACGAAAATAAACGTATATTATACACAATCACTCGATTGCGATGTCCAGACACGAATTGCTGCTGCGTGGGTCAAATGGCATGAGGTGACTGGTGTCATTTGTGACCCCCCAAGATGCCGAATAAATTGAAGGGACAGGTCTATAAGACCATCATTAGACCCATCCTCTTATACGGCTATACTATCCGTGCAGGGGCGGAGAAAGAACACTAACCCCTGTGGCCGGGGTCGGCCTGTCGTAAAAGGCGACAAAACAACCCACCCTAGCTACGTGGTAGGGCCTCAAGCCCGTCTGGATGGCGACCACCTTTGGTCTTAAGTATGCCGCCATAATAACCTTGTGTTGTGTTCCGGCATTACTGATCCAAGTTCCTGTACCCTTATGGGATAGCAGCGTGTTCGCGATGCCACTGGCGTTGCAAGCACCTATAGGCGACGATAACTGCTAAATCCTAAGCAGGCCGTTAGCCTGTCTGCTGTCCTACAGCAATAAAAAAAACGGCTGCGAAATGGGGCTGGTGCTAGAGCAACACAAGCAAAAACTGCGCGTCACGGAGACGATGATGGAGATGAGGTCTGCGTTCGCGCATTCATGGCAGCCTTCGTGTCCGTGACATTGCGGATAAACTGCAGGAGTGTCGCCTTCGCTGGTATAGCCAGGTTTTGCGGCAACCGTATATGGGAAACAAATGTCTAGCCATGCCGCCTCCACCGTGCCCCGGCAGAAGGGGTGGGGTACACTCAAAAAGTGGTGGCTTGACGTCGTAAAAGGCGATATGCGTGCCAATGGACTCACTACCAAGGATGCCAAAGATCGTGTGAAGTGGAGTAGAAAAAGTCGAAAAGTAGACTCCGGGCACCGAAGCGGAAGTTTGGGTTGCAACTGGGATTTAACGTTAGGATGATGATTTAGAGCTACATCCCGTAATACTCGTAAGATAAGGAATAAAATAAAGAATAAAAGTTCGTGCATTTTGTATAGCAAAATTATAAATCATTACACTTTCGTTCGCTTGTTCAGTGGCACTTAATGTTAGCAATGCTAATTTTGACCCACAAGCTAATAATATATGCAATAGAAAGAAGATTTAACACAGTTGCCTTTTGACGCCGCATTACAACTGAAATTATACGCTAGTACGATGACGTATGTTCTCCGTTTTGAAGAAAGTGACCGAAGAATTGTCGGCGTGTCGCCTGCAAAATGGCGCGAGCGTGGACTCTACGAAGCTGCAGTACAGGGCGGAGAAGGACGGAAGACTGGTCCTCACCGTGGGCAAGAAGGAGTTCGCGCATGCCGACCACCAGAAGATCTTCCGTGAACCATGGGTAAGATGTATTGCAAAAATATTTACTATTGATTACACGGCTCTACAAAAAAAAATCATTATTGTCCTAAAGTTTATAATTTTTGGTTACTTATGTCAGTGGGTGGTCATGGAAAAAAGGCTGAACCCGTCAATAAAGATTTATTTATTTATTATTATTATTAAGATATACAAATGATATAGCTGTCAGGTATTCATTACAAAACCGCTAAGTCGTTTACTTTGGCACTGGAGGGTGTTTCACGAATATATTTATTTATACATAATAATTACCGCGGTGGGTTTCCCAGTTGCAGCGATTCGACCGTGAGCTGGAAGCCCTGCGGCCTCACCTCTACGAGTTTCCCGTGAAGTTCCCGCCTTCGTATCCCTTCGAAGAGGACGTACATCTGCCCACCCACTATATGAAAACCAGGTGAAGTATTGATAATCAAATCATTTGCTACGTTCGTGTTTATAGGTTCGATTTCCACAGCGGACAATGTTTGTACGATACAAACAGTTTATCTTTTTTTTTTTGGTCTCGAAAAACCTCTCTTGACAGGTTCCCCCGGCCCGGGGTACCGAGGGTTATGTGGGACTCCGGGAAAGATGTTTGCCTATCCGACTACCCACTAAAAAAACCCCGCTGTTCTCCTATCGCCTACGCCCAGGCCCACGGATATATGGCCTGCCGATCTCGTGGCCCGGGCCGGCGCCGGCCCGCCCTTTGTCTTGGGGCGGGCCCCTTCTAAAGTGTTGGCGCCAGGGGGTCAGGATTTCGTCCCCCCGGCGCTCTCCTAACAACTCTAGGAGTTAAGGGGGGCCGCGGAACAGCACGCAGCCCTCATCCTCGCGGCAATAGTGCGGGCGGCGGATCCTCCCCCGAGGGGCCGCCCGCGGCCGCTTTACAATCAGTTTATCCTAGTCTGAGTGTATAGAAGTGACACACTGTTTAGAAATTGAATATCTGTATATAATACAAGGTTATTAAATTTTGAGGGTTTTCTTTTTACGACCTCTGGCGTAATGAGTAGTATTTCAGTTGTCTAGTACCCGTAACACAAGTGTTCTGCTGCTCACTTTGGGGACTTTTTGTATGTAAGTAAGCGCTGACTGTCTGTTAAAGCGTTATACAATTTCTTCGAAGACGATAGCGCGTTGGCCAATACCTTTGGTGTTGCAAACGTTCATAGGCGACGTAGATCACACGCTTTCGGGTGTACCGTTGTATGAATCGTCGCAAAATATCGTGTTGTAACACACACACACACATTTAGATTAAATTTATTTTCAAGCAGTATTTTTGTATTCCTACGAGATGTATTTTAAATAGTAATAATTCGTAATTGGCAATAGATAGATAGATAACTCTTTATTGTTTAGCTTAAAAATTACTTAATATCTAAGGAAGATTAAAACTAAAACAATGTTAAACAATAGGCGGGCTTATCGCTAATAGCGATCTCTTCCAGGCAACCTATTAGGATAAAGGAGCCGAGAATAGCTATCTGGCGATGTACAACATATGCAGGATTATTGTTAACATCCAAATACATAAATATATTTGCAATTGCGTTTTTCTGTAAAGACAAAATTTTAATTTATTTATAATTTATAATAAAAATATATTTATAATTTATATATAAAAAGTTTTTATACAAATTTTTTCCAATTTTATCGTCAATAATTTAATGACTCACATGTAAAGACAAAAAACAACATTTAAAGCCTTTTGTTCCAGGTGTAGATATTTCTTTTACAAAATTAACGCTGTATTATTTTCTTAGGATAGTATATCTCACCGTTCTCTTAGAGTTAGATGTCACTATCAAATGTGACATCTATAAATTCTTGTAGCATGGATTACGTGATTTTCTTTACAAATATTTATTGATATACACAATACACAATAATAAAATAGATAACTCACATTAAACAAGAATACATACTAAATAATACGAATTGGCAGCCACTTGAGTTTTTTTTTTTGTTTTTCTAAGTTTTGAAACATAGTCATTTTCGCAACCCGTATATGAACCTTACACAAAAATTCTGGAGCCTTTCAAGTTTATTTAGCTGTTCTATGGTTAAGTCTAAAAGGAGGCATCGGCATAGTCAAGTGCAGAAGAGATTCTGTAATCTTGATAGCTGTAGGTAAAAAAATCTAGAACGCTTAAGAGACCTAGACGATAAAAAGATTCGTCTGCTTAGCTCAGAAGTGTGGGCTCCAAGACAGCTCACTATCAAAAATTACGCCTAGATTTTTAACGGTCTCGCTAAAAGATATCAAGTTACTATCAAAATTTACTTTAGGTAATGCAGACCAGTTCATTTTAGCGCTTAGTTTGGGGCTACCGGTGACAATCAGTTGTGTTTTCTGTGAGTTAACAGACAGTGGCAATATGTTATGTTTTAGTATATAATTATTTATATTAATTGGGACGCTGTGAATTTAATAAATTAAATAAATAAATAATTACTATACATGTTTTAACAGCGATGGTTAGGCGATTTAAAAGTATATTTTTTGTAGATGCCCATCGTGGTGTGACAGAATACTCCTGTCCCAGTCTGCGAGACTCTTGGTCCAGCAGCAGGATGTTTCTAGAACAGACAACAGGCATAATATACATGCTTCTAGGTGAGCGAAGTCCGATAGTATGTTGTGTAACCTGTGACAAATGTTGGGTTTATATTAGTACAAATATATAAAATAAGACAATTTACTAATCCTCATATAAATACTGTTTGTTTGTCCAATAATTGAAAAAAATATATATTTTAAACACATACATAATCCCCCCTATAACACGGTTCGCGATGCCACTGGCGTTGCAAACCCCCATAGGCGACGGTAACTGCTAAATTCTAAGTGGGCCGTGAAGCCTGTCTGCTGTACTACAGCAATAAAAAAAGGTTTCCTAAGTTACAGATTCGATTCCCGTACCGGGTTTATTTATTTAAACACCCGCATTACCTTTGTTTTCATCGCGGTTCACTATTTTTTGTTTTATGAACCTTGAAACCAATACTATAATATTGCTTGACATCGCGTCGCCACGCTTTCATTACGTGATTCACATGGACAACAGAGCATATTTTGGATCAAGCTACTGCGATTTTTTAAATTTGTAATACTTCTTTGTAGAAAATCAGTTGCAGACTCGACGGATAGCAGTGGCAGGGTTTCGTCGTCTGACAGCAGTCCTGCTAGGTCCGGTTCACCTGCAAGGCAGAATCAGCAGGTAACGTAAAAGATGGAACCACATCTCACAGAATGGATTACATAATATATCTGCTAACATGTGAGAAAAGAGGGTAGTTTAGAAATTTCCTGATCGTCAATTTATATTGAACGTTTGCCCTTTCAAGTTAAAGGCACATATTATTTGCCTTTCTAGTTCAACCTCATGGGGCCATTGGGGTCACGAGTAACCTACGTTTGCCCAAACGCCATTTCCATTCAAGGACTTTGCTCAATTGGTCTTGCGAACCGTATTTTTGTGTGCTATTTTGGTATTATCCTATCGCTGAAGTTCAGCAGACAGGCGAAGGATACCCGATGGAATATAGTCATCCTCACTTATGAACGTTTGCAACAGCAGATGCATTGCTGAAGCGCTGCCGAATACATTTTATAAGGGATGTATCCGACATAGCCGAAACCAAAAATGTCACCGAAGAGTACTGATGTAAAAAAAACGCGGGAGTTTTGTTCAATTACTTTTTAATTTTATTGTAATTAATTCAAAGTAACAACACTAATCTTGATATATTTGAGAATAGTTTTTTTTAAATATTGTAAATTAGTAAAACATATTCTCAAATAATTAATATAGACCTGTGTTAATGATACATTAGATTTAATTAGATAGTAACTTACATATGTGTGTGAGTGTGTGTCAAGCGCATGTGTGTTATGTGTGTATCTATATATACACAAGGTTTTTAGGCATCTGTTTAGTTGTTATAATATTTCTGTATGCACCTGCTTTGAGTTGCAATCCAGACTGTTATGTTAAATATTTAAACTTATAATTTGTTTGGTTGTAATTTTTTTTTATTGCTATAGAACAGCAGACAGGCTGACGGCCCGCTTAGGATTTAGCAGTTACCGTCGCCTATAGGTGTATGCAACGCCAGTGGCATCGCGAACACGCTGCTGTCCCATAAGGGTACAGGAACTTGGGTCACTAATGCCGGAACACAACACAAGGTTATTATGGCGGCATACTTAAGACCAAAGGTGGTCGCCATCCAGACGGGCTTGAGGCCCTACCACGTAGCTAGGGTGGGTTGTTTTGTCGCCTTTTACGACAGGCCGACCCCGGCCACAGAGGTTAGTATTCTTTCTCCGCCCCTGCACGGATTTGTTTTGTGCATCTATAAAATAAAATAAAAAATAATTGTTCAAACTCTGTCCCTCTCCGTGCAGGTGCGGAGTAAGATTATATTATACTATTAACGCCTGCGACCTGGGTCGTCCTGTCGTAAAAGGCGACAAAACTCTGTCTGGATTGCAACCACCCTTGGTCTTTAAGTATGCAGCCATAAGAACTTTGTGTTGTGTTCCTGTATTAGTGACCCTGATTCCAGTATCCCTATGGGATAGCAGCGTGTTCTCGGTGCTCATAGCGTCGCAAACATCCATAGGCGATGGTAACTGCTTAGTATTAAGTGGCCGTCAGCCTGTCTGCTGTCTCATCAATAAAAAAATAAAAGCTCCTTATCAAACAACGAAATGAATCAATCTGTATGCAACTCTTAAAAGAAAAATAAATAACTTTAAACTGTCTATCAATAGATATGTCTCTCCCCCACCGCGTCCTAACCCTTTCTCCTTACTGTTTGATGATTTAATGCTCCTTCCAGTCAAGTCCGAATAAAACATTGGAAAAGAAGAGCAGCGTTGCGGACATAGACGCGTTGTCGGTGCCCGGCATCAATGTGAGCAGGAAGAGCATCGCGGACCCGACGAGCGTGCACCAGGCCATCGGTGCGAGGTCAGGCTGGATTTTTGATCATTTAAACGTTTTAGGGTCCAAGTTGTCCAAACGACAAGAGTCTGAGGTTGCATGTGATGATTACGTGAACTCCTGCGCACCTTTTTATATTGATGCCTTTTCTACATTTGATTTATTTGCATAACTGCGCATTCCAGGAATTATTAATTAATTTTATATTTATAAGTCATCCTGAGGTACCCGGTGGTATTGCAGGGCAGTCTTTGGGGACTGCCGATAGAAGTGAAAACAAAGTAACTTGTGAATTGTATCGTCGAGCTATTAGATTATTATTATTATCGAATTATTTTTGGTTTATAAAGAAGTGTTTATGATTAAGCAAGCACGTGTTTTTTGTTCACCCAAAAAGTGTTCAATGCGCCTAAAGAAGTTTTCACTTAAAAAATTCAACTGTATTTCATTGTAATAAAGTCGCAATTCGAATAGATATGTAAGTAATGCAATGCAATCATTTAAAAAATTCCATTAGAGAAATAATATAGAAAGAAACCTTAAGCCATTATTAAAAAGGTTGGTATTACTGGAACAAACATAGCTCATGGAAAGCGTTCGATAACGATGACGCGAGATCCATAATTTTTGTTTACTCAAAAAGTGCTCAACGCGCCTAAAGAAGTTTTCACTTCAAAAAAATGCTTGTTTTTGTTTGCGGTTTCTTCTTCCAATACCAAAAGGAGCATCTAATATTGCGCGCTTCTTATAGTCTATGGTATACCATAGACATTAAATATACAGAGTGACTGACAAACCCGTCCAAATTTTTTTTACGCACTAAACATCATTTAAGGAACCCATCTTTGCAAAAAAAAAAAATTGTATGTAAAATTTTCAAAATAAAATATTTCATTCCAAGGAAAATATGATCACTAATTCAATCCTACAGAATAGTCATATGGTGCAAACTCCGTACGTTAACCTGTTATTACCTGTCTCTGTCACTCCCGCGTAAATGAGTAGTGCGCATTTGCTCGCCCGGTGCAATGACCACCGTCCTCGCCTGCTTACTAGGTCATTGCCAGTTTTTTGCAGTACCGATGGAGAGGTCATTGACACTCTCGCGCCGTATTATGTAAATTGCGAGTTGTTGATTACTCAACATTTTTGTACTATGCGATACTAAACTAAAATACATGTTTCTCATTACTAAAGATTCTTCTGTGTGAATTTGGACGGGTTTGTCAAAGTCACCCTGTATTTACATTTATTAGTCCAATTTCATTTTCAAATTTCCTCAGGGCGGAGGATGGTTCACCGATCCGTCGTAAATTGGTCCGCAACCAATCCGAGGGCTCGCCGAAAGGGGAGGGAGTTTCCAGCGAGCTACGAAGGCTGGTGGAGGCACCGAAGAGGAAGAGGAGCGAGTATGGCGTCATAGGGGACACGGCTTGTATGGGGGATCATAAGGTGAGAGGTTTCTGGAGTTATTTCTAAGTATCTCGCTTCATTGTTTCACGATACTTACCGTCATTATTAACATATAAGCGGATCATTTTCGTGCGAAATTGCATAAGAAGGCGATCTCCTTTCATATGTACAACATTTTGTGTGTACCGCCTACAGTAAACAAATACAAAAGGAATTCGGCAGCTACCCCTATAGGATAGCAGCGTGTTTGCGGTGCCCCTAGCGTCGCAAACATCGATAGGCGACGGTAACTGCTTATTATTAAGTGACCGTCACTTTGTCTGCTGTTCTTCAGTAATAAAAAAGCTCTATCCCATGTTCAGAAGTTTCTTCAACACACCGCTGGTCTATAAAAATGAGTTTTGTCGTTTGTAGCGCTTTAGTTCTAGCGTGTAAAATACGCGTTTACTCGTTTCCCGCTTAAAATGTGTTAAGAAGACACACGACAATTTATCAATATCTTCGTACTTTCATTACAATGTACATATTCGGTCTTGTAAGATTAAAAAAAAAAAATTGACTGTGTACTTATGTACGCAAGTTTAAAGTTATATAATTCTTTGGCGTAACAGAATGAAAATAGCTAAAGATTTCATCTCGTATGCCATAACTCTTTGTTTTTTTTTTTATTGCGTAGGACAGCAGACAGGCTGACAGCCCGCTTAGAATTTAGCAGTTACCGTCGCCTGTAGGTGTTTGCAACGCCAGTGGCATCGCGAATACGCTGCTGTCCCATAAGGGTACAGGAACTTGGGTCACTAATGCCGGAACACAACACAAGGTTATTATGGCGGCATACTTAAGACCAAAGGTGGTCGCCATCCAGACGGGCTTGAGGCCCTACCACGTAGAAATGTAAAAGGAATGTTAAATTAATAAATTCGTACTATTTGATACTGCATGGCAGCTCTGTCGTTTTACATCGCGCAATAGTTTCCAAATTATGTTTCATACTTTGTAGATTTATGAAAATTTGAGCTACTGTGAATGTAGTAACGAGTTTTAATTAACAGAACTCAGATCAACACGGAAAATTATAAAGATTATGCTGAATTTTGAAATGAAATCTTCTTTAGCATCGTTGTGATCTGAAACTCGATGAAACAGAAAAGTCACAGTAAAAGAGACACCATAAGAGAAGATATTATAAAGTGTTTCCTATATTTGTGGTCTCTTCTTTGTGTGGTGTTATATTGAAGTTTACATTTTTCAAGGTTTCACTTCTATCACGTGTGGAGCACACATGTTTTATAAATTGCGTTTTAGTTTATTTGGTTAGTTTTTTTTACATCTTTCACTTCCTTACTTTAAATAAATGAATAAAATACTTTCTTTCCAGCCAATATACCTCCGGGTAATGCTGCAAACAGACAGAGGTACGGTCGACTGCTGCGACATAGTGCCTTGTTCTCTTTGTTTGACCGCTACTAAAATATCTACCGCTTTACCCCGTATACAACGGACCCCGACAGACCCTGACATTTATGCGAATAAAAAACTCAGATTGCCCGACATTTCGTCTAGTCACCCCGAGAAATTATTATCCGAAGACTTAAAAAGAACGCATACCGGATCGCTAAATGAAAAGATATTCCGGATACCGGATGTGGAAATAACTACCGCGGATTACATTAGTATCGATAGAATATTAGTTAATAACATCGATAATACCTTATTAACTGTAAGGCAATGTGTCGATCCATATACGCCTGAGAGTATCGAATCGCACAGCCCTAACGTAGAAGTGTCGTCTACTTCGGACATAACCGATGAGTTAATCGAATCGAAGATCGATTTGAAATCGATTAATCGAGATCGAAGTGTATCGCCGACTCAATTAAAAAATCGATTAGATAAGTTATTGAACGATAAATCTCCGGGTTTGCAAAGGTTGAACAGCGAGTCGTGTGTATCGGATAGCAGTCGGAAGGGCAGTCTGTGTTTTGCGCTCAAATGTTATGGCTTTTGTAGGCGTAGAGTTCGCAAAGTTAAATGTAGTTGTAGTTTGACCAAATGTTTCACTTCTTGAACTTTTACAAATATTGATATCGACGCTTGAAAGGCAACAACTAAGCGATATTGAGTAAAAATAATGAAACAAAAGTAAATAAATATTAAATAAATGAAAACAAATTGACAAAGAAAAAAGAAAATGAATAAACCGGAAAAAATTACAGGCTAAAGCCACGCTAGATAAAACAGAGCAAATAAAAAAGTGACATTGAGTGAACTTTCTAGGAAAGTGAATAGAAGCTCAAATATTAAAAAATATATATATATTAAAACTCACCTAATTGTTGCATGAAATCATTATTTATTTTCTATTGGTTCATTTCAATGCAACTATTAGGTGAGTTATGTTTTTTTTTCTAGATATTTGAACTTCAAATCACTTTCTTGGATTATCACTCAGTAAAGGTAGCCTTTCAAGCGTCGATATGATTTTTGACTTTTAAATGTACGAGTAGAACTTTTTTGTGTTTTGAATCAGTTGCAAATTGATCTGATGAGTGATTGATGTATTGATTTAAATTGAAAATCGGTTCAATCACTTTATGATTATTTAAATTCATAGATGATTGGTATCATTTTGCAACTTTCTTTGTATAATTTTTGTTTTGCATCTTTTTTGTGTTTGATGTTGTGTGATATGTTTTGTTATTCAACCATTTATTATGGTTGCGCTTGACCGTATTTTATGGTATTTTTTTACCATATTAAACTTATTAAACTCTTATTTCGCATGAAGTTAATGGAAATTATTAAAATGACCTGTTAAAATGGCGCACTGACGAAATACAGATACGTTTTGAAATTTGGACTTATTAAATGAGGGCACGTGGAGGGGCGCGGGGATAGGGGAGATTAGTATAAGTTTCGTCATGGTTTATAGTCGAGGGATATTTGCGTATAATTCACCAAAACGCGCAAGGTATTCTTAGTCATTGACTTGTAAATATTAATTATTAATAATTGCATTAATGATTAAATATTATTAGTTTTTATTATTAATTTATTAAACTCAACACGTAATTGTCACTAGCACATTGTAAAATATTTAAAAAAAAATAAGTATTAGTATCTCGCAAACTACGTTTTATGGATTTGATCGTGTTTATTTTGTTTTTTCGGCTACTAAACAATTCCTAAACTGACGACAGATGACAATCGCCATTGAAAATATTTTAATCTACCTTCAAAATATGTATACAATAAAAATCTTTATTATTAAAAAACAATACAAAACAAAATTCGAAACATGCTAAGCTAAAATTAAATATCATAAAATAGCCGAAATTAAATAAATAATGAAGTTTATTTGCAAAATGTACAGTAATATAAAATTCGCTGGCTTCTGAGCTAGACCAGTCTGTGTTACAGAAGCCAGTCTTATATTAAAATCTAGCCGTGAGATGAACCGGTTTAGTTCGGATCCTGTCCAACAAGTTGAAATGCGCTAACGTTTATCGCATCAAGTTAGCTAACTACCTGAACCGAAGCTTATTCACTCCAGTTTACTCTTAGTATGAAGACAGATGCACTGGCCGTATTAAGAAGCAAAATGTAGTCTTTCAGCAGCGTTCGGATCTGGACTCCCGACCCTCGTAATTAAAAGCTTTAGTCTTTTAATCTCACGATCGATATCTCCTCGTTACAATCTGATCCCCAACGTGGGGCGGTACCTTGGATCTCTTTACGGCCTTATATTTTAGGCTTTCAATATTATTTCCTCATTTACACCGATATTCAATATCCGGTAGAACATACTGACCGAAATGAGAACATTACTAATATATTTTGGTTTATAATTACTACAATTCATATACCGTTTTCCAACACGTAAAAGCTTTAGAAGAAAGTTCGCAAGGAAGCTTATCAGAAACGCGTCTAACTTAAAAAACAAAAATATGAAAAACATTAAAAGTAGTTCATTACTCTTCAGTCAAAAAACATCAACAATAAATCAGCTTAAAATCTATCAAATGTATTTGGATTATTATTATTATAAAAATAAATAAATAATTTTTAATATGTGACTTAATAAATAATTCAATTTAAAATAAGGTAATCATAATCCATTTAATTATAATTCAAAGTACATAAATATTATTTAAGAAGTAATTTAATTTAAATAAATTAAAAACCAATGCAATAATTTATTACAAGACGGAAGAAAGCGGAAATGGCGTATCTCGAATTATCCAATTGTACAACAAAGCCGAAAAATGAATTTAAAAATTCATAATTCGTTAATTAGTAAAGATAAATAGAAATATGTTCCAGATTTCATCTTTTTATCTTTACTAATAAATAAATAAATATTTTGAGAAATTTAAAAGTAAGTTGCATAGCACTTGTGTTATGGGTACTAGACAACTGATATACTGCATATATATACATATATAATTGTCTTGTAAATAAATACATATTATACATGAACACCCAGACGCTGGATGGGAATCGAACCCGTGACCTCCGCAAGCGTATCGACGTACGTTAGCCTTTACACCACGGAGGTCGTCGATTATATTTTTATAATTATAATTATTTTAAATAAAATTAACGAGATACGCCATTTCCGCTTTCTGCCGTCGACATCGTATTAACACGTTCGTCGCTATATCTGGCTAACGCTCATTTTGTTGATTTATAATATAAACATATATGCGTATATGTTTGTGTGTATATACACTCCGGTATGCATGCAAAGGTTGCGGCTTCACGTCCCGGCTCGCGTCTAGGTTTATGTATTTACTAGTCGTTCCCGCCCGCTTCACTGCTGGTCGAATAACAGAAAAATGTAAATGTAAAAGTGCGAATAAATTTATTTTCTTATTTATAGACTGATAAAAAGTAAGCTTGATTTGAGTGAAACTATTAAAGGCGAAAGGAATATTCCTACCAAATTTCAAGTCTCTACGCCTTATGGTTCCAGAGATAGGTAGAAATCTCTTATATCGCCCCCATGCAACACCCTTCTAAGTGGAATTTCGTAAAATCCGTTCTTAGCTGACCTCTACTCAGCGAAAGGAATATTCCTACCAAATTTCAAGTCTACCCCTTATGGTTCCAGAGATAGGTGGAAATCTCTTATATCCAAGCAACACTCTTTGTATATGGAATATATAGATTTACAAAAGTTACTTAAAAATTAGTTAACTAGTACCCATAACACAAGAGCTGTGCTACTTACTTTGGGACTAGATGGCGCTGTGTGAATTGTCTCAGTATATTTATATATTTATTTGTATTTAACATATACATTGTTCGATCCTTGCTTATAGGGTGATTGAAATCTCGCCTCCTGATTTTTGTTATCTACCCTCACTTTCGGTGAGGTAAATGGAAAAAACGAGGGTGGGACGAAAGTTAGTATCGCGTGAGCCTCTAAACGCGCGGAACGGTCGACGTTCGATTTCCTTGAAGACCACCCTCTGCGCCGTACGCAATTGGCTTCAGTTACTCCAACATTATCATTGGCCGTGTCATAACATTGTGTGTTCAGTGTCTAGTACAGTGACATTTATCTGGTGCCGTGCAACAGTTCCTCTGCGAGCAGACCTGAACCGAATCGGGAAAGGGTGGAATCAAAGTCAGTGCGAATGTATTTGTCCAGTGCAAGGCATCGCATAAATCTAACCGCTCGTCTCCCCCTCCTCTCATACAGTCCACTGCTCTCGAGCTATCTCTCTCACTCTCTTGTACGATGTACTTTCGGTCCGTGACAGACATCTTATATACATATATTCCTTTTAAAATATTATATTTTTGCTTATCCCCTTCCTTATGTTTCGGCGCGTCACGAAGTCACGAGTCACGCTGGACGACGAATGTGTTAAATGATTGTTTTAAATAAGTATGAAGTTTAAAAACCTATACCAAATCATCTATATTGTCTAGTCTATGTGCTCAAGGAGATGAAATAAATTATACTTTTTTTAGCTTAAAAAGAATTTCACATCCGGTTTAATGCAATTTATTATAAAATATATTTATTAACTTTAACAAAACTCAACGCAAGAGCGGAGTAACCCCTGTGGTCAGGGTCGACCCGTCGTAAAAGGTGACATAACAACCCTAATTACGTGGTAGGGCCCCAAGCCCGTCTGGGTGACAACCACCCTTGGTCTACAAGTATGCCGCCATAATAACTTTGTGCTGTGTTCCGGCATGAGTGATCTAGGTTCGTGTATCCTTATGGGTCAACAGCGTGTTCGCAGTGCATCTAGGGTCGCAAACATCCATAGGCGACGCTAACTGCTTATTGTTAAAGGGCTGTCAGCATGTCTGCTGTTCTTCAGCAATAAAAAAGAAAAAAAAACATTAAGTTTACCAAATATCTTTGATTTAATATCAGGTATATTTCAATACATAATCGAAAACGGAAAATATTGCCGTGTTATATCCCTATAGTCATTACTTTTTAAGACTGTTTTACCAGTTTACTGGTAACATTTGTTAGCGGTAAATATTTTCACCGCATTTACTCAATATACGTACACACTTGTAGTATTTTAGTTTTTTGTGGCGTTTGGTGCTATCTAGTAATAAATTCTCCTCACTGAGTTTGTTTTTTTTTATTTTACCCTCATTTTTTTGTGTCAGCTTAAGTTCGATTTTCTTTTATTGTAATAAAATACTGTTGTGTTATTTAAAAAATATTAACACTACGCGTGTTTGTAATTTGTATTTTTTAAATAAGAATAATTACTTCAATATATTTATAGACGACATATAGGCGCAAGGTACAGAATCAAACTGTCATCGAACAGAGGACAACGTGGGCCCTTTTATTTTATATTTCTATCGTTCACTATTTTTAATAGAGGAAGATAACACCTAAAATACGGGCCCTTACCTACTATAGGTGTTTGATTTTTTTACGGCATTATTGTAATTTTTATATAAGCTTAATACATAAAAAAATTTACGAGTATGTGCAGATTAGGCCGTTGCAAATTTCGATAGTACATAGTCGGTTATGTATAGATATATTTTTAATAGGTTTATAGTTTAATGTTATGGTCTTCTCCGACCAAAAAAAACTTAATTTCCTACATTCATTTTATAAACTCCCGACTATTATGGAAAAAATAGCGACCAACCAAGGTCAACGTCACTGGTGACCGACATGGCGTCGAATAGGTTAAAGTTATGTTTGTTAATATTTTAAATTATTATCAACTAGCTGACCCGGCAAACGTTGTTCTGCCATATAAATAATAAAATGTCAAAAAATTAAAAAAAAAATTTGGGGGTGGGTCACCCCTAACATTTAGGGGGATGAAAAATAGATGGCCGATTCTCATAGATACCGGATAAGCACAAAAAAATCACTAACTCAATTTAGTTATCTGCCTAATGCCTACCCCCTAAGAACGATGGCGTGATTATTTATAGCCTATGACCATTTCTAGGTTATCATCTATCACCATACCAAATTTCATCAAAATCCGTTCAGCCGTTTAGGCGTGAAAGAGGAACAGACAGACAGACAGAGTTACTTTCGCATTTATAATATTAGTATGGATTAATTCTCATGGCTAAGATTATTTCATACAATATCAATCGAACTGGATTTTGAATCTCTTGTTTAAAAAAAACAATTATATTGATTTAAAATGTATTAATGAAGTTAAAATTAAAATAATGATTGATCAACCGGCCGATGCAAATCAAAATATACTGGCGCTGATGCTGCAGTGTAGTCAACAGATTGTGTAGGCAAATGAGGATATAACAACGTAAGACCGAATGATTATTATCGCTGGAAGCAATAGTAATGTAAATAAATGAAACATATAGATGTCGTTGACATTGGATTATATTGTCATTAAAATTTAATAATGAAAAAAATTGCAAATCATTCTAGAATCATGATTTGGAAAAAGGAATTGTATTAATTACACACAAAATAAATTTGAAGTGGTTTCAGTATTTTTACTTACATACGTATACAAAATTCAGTATGAAACTGAATTTTGTATACGATTTTTACCCACATTGAACGGAAAAAAATCAAAATTTTGCACACTTGTCCAGACCTGATGATAATACACGAATATAATACTTTTATCCCATAGTCCTTATCAGGATTAACGCTTTCTTTTCCTTCTGCTGGAAGATGACGTTAATAAAACTGACGCAAGATGGCGTTAAATTAATTAAACTGCCGGAAGATTAATAACATTTACCGATTGGAAATTGACAACAAATAATAATAAATTATAGTTTAAAAAAAACTGAAAAACACGCTTTTATAATTAATCAAATTAAATAGGAAAAAATAATTCTTCACATAAGAATAAAATTACTGACGAGAAAATTAATGTCAATGTTCTAAAAGTATAGGTTGCTTTATACGATATTTTTAAACTGCATTTTTTGTAATTTATTTTGATTTCACCTAAATCCGCCATTAAAAATGTTGTCCACCGTAAAAGATTTGCTGTTTTTGGAATGTCCGCTTTTAATGTAAGTATTGTTTTTATGCTTCCTAGTTGCTTGTTTTTTTTTTATTAACGTAAAGTTGACTAAGTTTTTACTTTTTTGCGCATCGGATGTCCGCATTAAAAATCAACAGACTAGACTGTGGATAAATTGTGTAATGCTAGATGACCTCTGTGTCGTAGCGGATAACACACATCGAAACGAAGATCACGGGTTCGATTCCTGTCCCACGTCTAAACTTTTCTATATGATATGTATTTCATTTACGATATAGATATCAGTTGTCTAGTACCGATAACACAAGTGCTATGCTACTTTGGGGCTAGATGGCGCTGTGTGAATTGTCCTAATATATTTATTTATTAATGCTTGTCGACAAGGCTTTTTTTACTATATGTATGTGGTCCAGGTAATTTTCGTCAGGAGTTCCACTCGGAAACATCCCCAAAACAAGTGAATAATGAAATGAATGATTCGGAAAATGGGACCGATTCTTCGAACTCGCGGTACATACACTTCAATGCCGATGAAATATGCACTATATTCAAGGAGACAGATATATGAAGTAATAATTTATATTAATAATAATTTATGGTTAGAGTTTTGTATGCTCCGAGCAATTTAGGAGGTTCCACGTTTTATTTCCAGTAGGGTAAATTGTGAAGCTATATTATTTTCTCTAGTAGTGTTCTGGAATCCAATACCCAAAGATTTTTGGAATATGAAACTTAGGTACGAATACCGAAAAGTCTAATACAGCAGACAGGCTGACGGCCTGCTTAGAATTTAGCAGTTACCGTCACTTATGAGTGTTTGCAACGCCAGTAGCATCGCGAACACGCTGGTGTCCCATAAGGGTACAGGAACTTGGGTCACTAATACCAGAACACAATACAAGTATATTGTGGCGGCATACTTAAGACCAGAGGTGGTCGCCATCCAGACTGGTTTGAGGCCCTACCACGTAGCTAGGGTGGGTTGTTTTGCAGCAGCTGCGGCTGCAGAGATTAGTATTCTTTCTCCGCCCCTGTATGGATAAAAACAGTATATATAATAATCCATATTTAGCATGCAATTTATGAAATGTATAGGTACAAGTATGTTAACATCACTCACTTTATTATATACATAAATTTCACGTATTTTAAAATTATTGTCTTTATATTGTAGTCGTATTTTTAATCATTTTATTAGACAAATATACAAAGAAATGTCTAATTTTTATTATTCTCACACATTTAGAGTATTTATACATTCCTTATTTAAAAAAATAGTATATAAGCTGTTAAATGAATTGTTGAAGAGTAGAAAATTTCGCCGCCATCTTTATTAGTCATATGGCAGTCTTCTGGTAAATTCGAAGGGTGAAAGGCTTTTTTTGAGGGATATTGACTTACATATTCGGTATTAGCAATTTATATGCATATATTTAGATGGCTCGACTAGAAATTTTATAAAATGTCGCTTAGAACAATTATCCTTTCACCCCTCGATATGTTCTTGCAAAATAATAGTAGGTACTTAATTGTTAACAAATATTATTTAGCATATTGACTGCTGAATATTCGAGTCTAAATGAGACGGTGTTCCTGTCGATATATCCGTGGGCCCAGGCGCAAGCGAGGAGAACAGTGGGGTCTTTTAGTGGGTAGTCGGATGGCCAAACATCATTCCCGGAGTCCCACATATCATAGAATAGGGTTTTCCCCGAGGCAAAAAAAGCAGTACCGCTCACTCAGAAACGTGTATAACGGCTAGCGCAGTCAGATGGTGGATAAAACGAACCCCACTCAGCACCGCGCGCGTCTCATCAACGTGAGCGACTAACCGTGTGTTTTGAAGTCGAAATCGGCTTCTCGTGTCTGCACTGAAAACGGCTATTTCAGCACCCAGACATATTGTCTTCCAATCACTCGGATCCAAAAAAGGTAATTTTATAATGATAATAATCCTTACTACATTTTATCAGCCACTCGTGTATATGTCAAGAATTATCTAAAAAAATACGGGTTCTCTATATTATTTTAAATGGCAGTCAATTTGTTAAATACAAGCATGTATGTAACAATTTCGTTGAAATAATACTAGTAAATACTCGTTTTATTATTTATTGAAATGTATTCAATATTTATTATACTACTTTGACCTATGTATTGTAAGATGTATTATAGTCATTTAAACCAAAGATTCTAGTAATCTATTTAATATCTTAATATGCTATTCGTCTTTATTTTATTTGTTTAAGTGTACAAAGATATTTTAAATTTACTTTTTAGTTACAAATATAAAGACATTTCATGATTTATTCTTGAATATTTTTAATATAAATCAGGGAATAACATAACAGGGTATTTAATTTGCCATTTTGATTAATGTTATTTGTTTGAAACGTATTAATATTTATAAAATTAAATAAATGTAAAAAAAAACAATTGTGTGTGGATCATGGCAAGTCAAGACTCAAGTTTTTGACTTAATTAGACAATTCGGCTATCTTGTGACGACATTAAGTGCGTATGTATTAAAAATGTCAAATTATTTATTAATAATTTGACATTTTTAACTAAATGTCAAACCATATTTGGTTTGACATTTAGTTCGCACTTCAAAATGGCCTCCAAGATGGAGGTCACGCTACAATTAATGTACTAACAAATAGCGAGAGTAAAAAGTATAGTTGTTGCCTTAGATCGAGGCGAATGAATGATTGATATGTAATTATTATTTATCAAAAACAACGCGTGAGCTGTGTAGCGACTATTTTGACATGTATATATAAAAAGCTACTTCCATGCCGTATATGTGTTCGGAATACGGGGAACGGTCTTCGAAAAAAACACCTATTTCGATGTTTACTTTAAAATGACAAAATGTAATCATCATCCTATTTATCCAGCATTTCATGACTATCGTACCCGAATCCATTTCTGTGGCTATCCGTAAAAAGCTAGGTAAGAAACAAGGACTCTCAAAAGGCCTTTTTCAAGCTGATAATTAGCTTTCTCATTATTATAGGCAGCAAAATATCATTAGGTTTCCCATGGGTAGAGGCTTTTGGGGAAAAAAAGAGATGTGACCTAACTGCTCTTACAGGTATAATCTATTTACAAAGAAATGCAAACATTTTAAAGAACAGATCGAAGTAGCTTCGAATCTAGCGTGAGCGTGAATGAGATCGTAGTCGTCAGATCATAATTGTTTGTGCTAGACATAAATTATATAATTGCTAGTGTCAAAATATGTCTTGTCAAGTTTTTTGAAATATTTTAGATTAGTAAATGGGGGTTTTAGCATTAGAGTATAGTAATGTCGTGTCTAATATATATAATACATTTGAAAATGGTGAATTTGAAATTATGTGTTGTCCCTGGTAGCTGGTAAAATTAATAAAATTGAAAAGGCAATTTCCAATAGCAATTTTTTTTCAATGCCTTTTTTCTTTGCTACATTTTTATAACATAATAAATAGTTTTGCGATGTTGGTACTCCAGGGTTGTCCATTCTTTCTCAGCTATTCCTGTATATAAACTTACACCCTAAAGATGTAACAAACAAATACTCTCATATTTATTTATTCTAAAATTATCTGTAGGTTATTATTACCGTAACTATATATAACATAATGTCGTACCTATTATTAGATATTAGAATTATTTGTCTATTTATATTAGCTGATAAATCGTCAGTAAATTATATTAATTAATTCGTTCATACGATTTCATGCACATAAATAACTAGTTTATTTTCATATGAATAATATTTTATTGTTTTAAAAAATAATGACAATTGACATATTTGTATGTGACATGGTTAATTAATTTATGTATATATACGTTCGTATTTATGAGTGTAGCATGTACTTTCCATATGTTATTTAATAAAAAGCTTTAGGTATACATACAGTCACAAGTTTTGAGCGCTCGGCCCCTCCTAAGCATATTATAAGAATTGTCACGTACGACGAAGGAAAATATTGCGAGGAAAAATACCGAAAGTACCGGTTAAACCCGTCAATCCGCTTTGGACAAGCGTGCGGGATATCTGTTTCCACTGGGGGGAGGATCTAGCCCAGCAGTGGAAAGTAATGGGCTATTATTATTTATAATATAAAACTAAAAATTCCTTCGATCATCTAAGTATAAAAATAATTTTATATTATTCATTCGTATACTACACACATTTAAAAATTTTCGAGTTCTATAAAATGAATGTTATTTTTAAATTATAATATAAGTGTTTATAATTTAATTAATACATTCCGTATTTAAAAGGTTTATATTAAATATAGAGTAAAAAATTTACCCACCTGGTAAGCTTTGTTTTTTGTTTTTCTTAAAAGTAATTATTTTGAAATAATTTTTAACGGACTATTTTTCCTTTGGATGAATTATTTTACGTAACACAACCTTTGTAATATATTAATTTTAAAGAATACACACATATAGCATATCGAACAATACCTATAAATATACATATCCGAAAAATTATATGGAAGATTTATTTCTGTTATAAAAAAACTTGATCTTTGTATTTTATAAAATTATAATATTGTTAATCTTCGTCTCTTTATAACTTAGAATTATCTATTTAAGAGTCTAATTGCTTAAGTTAAGATGTATATATTTAAATCAAAGAACTATATTTAAAAAAAAACTATTTCTCTATAATTTGACAAATCTATAGGGCTATATTATGTGGATTGACATTTGACTCCAAATTTGATTCGAGATATACATAGTTGTTGTAGAAATAGTTGCGCATGTCAGCTATATTCTCAGTAGTAGACTCATGTGCGCTTTTAGGATAATGAAACTGGGGGTTTGAAAGTAATTTTTCAGGATCTTCACAGTGCACAGGATCGCCTTTTATATAACAAAAACCTCCGTGTCAACTTTCACAAAATGCGTAATAAATTAGATGTGTAAATCCATAATATAAACTTTTTTTTACTTTGGGAATAGCACTGTGTTACTGTGCATATTTATTTGAATGAAATTTTGAAAAAACAATACGCAATAAATTTGTTCATTATATTAAAATTAAAGTGATATACGAGTGGATCTTGTCGAGATTCACACACTGTTTTCTAATTCCTTTACGAAATATTGGCGCGATAGTTTAAAGCTAACCGCCATTTTGAATTCGGAACCAATTGTCAAAGCCATTCATCTTGTCACATGACGTTTCTATATAATAACCCTGGTAACTGATTTATACCTTAACTTATGCAATAGGATTTTATAATAAGATTTATATTTGTATGACGGTAAACTAAGTCATTATTTATTTTGAATAATACTTAATTTTTTCGCAATTCCCACACATTCTGAAGCTTCTATAACGTCAATAGTTACCGATAACTAAAATTTTGATGTATCCAGAGCGTATATACATTTATCTGCGTATACAGAGTGTACGCATATAAATGATGTAAAATCTTGCTGCTTATTCATTTCGATTATATTGAGATCGGGAGTAACATGCAGTTTCACTTTGCTCGGTTTTTCATGTTCATATGAAATTAGTAATTAAGTATCATCATCATTTAAGAGCTGCCGCTCTTGTCGGTGGAGCACCTTCCAGTCCTCTCTACAAAGCGCCCTTCTTGATACGACACGACATCCAATCTCTCCTTTACTTGCTCCATAAATGTCCTTGGTCTCCCTCTCTTCCGCTTTCCTTCAGTTCTCCCTTCTATTATGGTTTTGATTTGGGATCCACGTACAAAGCACGAGGATCCATATGGAACATGAGCAGGGGGCAAATACGCTACTTGCTTGGGGCTTTTACTGGGCACTTTGGAACCAATAACATGCTCATGAAGATGGGTCTAACAGCGACACCCATGTGCAGGTTGTGTGGGGAACATACAGAACGCATGGAACACCTACTGTGTACTTGCGATGCATTGGCCAGGAGGCGAATGAATCTTTTGGGGGTAGGATATCCGATACCGGAAGACTACAGGCTCCTATCTCCATATCTCATTGTTAGGCTCATGAAGCAAATCTTCAATGAGATTGGAGAGGAGTGATTGCTATCTAGGGGAACACAAAAGATCCTATTGGGTCGAAGTGTCCGAGATATCTCTCGGCCCCGAAACAAGATAAGATGGTTTTGATTAGATCGTCGTGCATCCTCAATAATTCTCAAGATGTTCCTTTTCTCTTTCGCAATGTTCAGCACTTACTCGTTGGTCTTTTTCTCCATCCAGTTTACCCCCAGCATTCTTCTCCAAACCACATCTCAAATTCCTCTAGCCTTTCACTGTCCCTTTGTGTAAGGGTCCACATCTCACATCCATACAAGGCAATGCTTCAGATGTACACCTTTATTAATTTTTAGCGAACACGCTTTGAAGTTTTGCCGCTTAGCAGATGTCTCTTGTTGTTAAATGCTTTTTTCGCCATTGCTATTCTCGCTATAATATCAGATGCACATCTGGAGTCACTTGTAATTAGAGTTACCAAATATTAATTTTCTATATCATAGCAAATTATATTGAGTGACAGTTTACAGGTTGTTATTGTTTACATACCTAAACTGCCATCCATTTTACATGTTATCGCAATTGATTTTAAGATAATTTTTTTTAATATAATTATATAATTTAAATTTAATATAATTTTATAATATAATTATACATATACAATATATATATTGTATATGTATAATTATATTATAAAATTATATTAAAAAATTAAATTTTTATAAAAACAATTTTAGATTTTATATGTGGATTATATGAACCGAAACAAATGTGGCCAACTTCACATTACACTAAACAAAAAATTAATAAATGAAATAAACTTTTTTATGATTACAATGGTTATATTTGTAAATTAATAACAAAATTGCAGTATATTTATATATTTATAGTAATTTCTTTTGATAAAAATTTTTTGATTAGTCTTGTATGAGCGTTATCGGTGTACAATCTTTACATGTCATACAAATGTAATAATAATATATGTCTATCGTCTGTAACTCCTATAATAATACTCTAAGCAATTTCAATGTTTTATTGTTATATCTCTAAAATCTAGTCATTTTCTTAGACTTGTATTGTGATTGGTGTGGTTGAAAATAAAATAAAACAAAAATCGTATTTAAATTATTTTACTTCACTTTTTGTTATCTGGTCCTAAAAAAGAAACAGAACTTGTGTTATGGGTACTAGACGATTTATATACTACTTTTCTTTTGTAAATAAATAAGGATTAAACATAAGCATTCATACTTACATACTTTTATCCGTGCAAGGGCGGAGAAAGAATACTGAACTCTGCGGCCGGGGTCAGCCTGTCGGAAAAGGCGATAAAACAACCCACTATAGCTACGTGGTAGGGTTCCAAGCCCGTCTGGATGGCGACCACCTTTGGTCTTAAGTATACCGCCTTAACAACTTTTTTGTATTCCGTCATTAATGTTTCACGATGCAACTGGACCACTGCATATCTGTCGTGCGAAAGCCGTCGTGCCACGGAGGTCCGAAGTGATCAGAATTATAAAGGCATTCCAACAGTGATGAACATCATAAGAAGTTTTAATTAAGAATTATAAGAATATCGTGCTGGACAGAGGCACAATAACATTTGTTTTTCATATTAGCAAGCTTTTATTTGTTAGGCAAGACACCGCAGAAAAAATCATTCGGATGAGTCGATTCTTCTTCGTCACATCACACCGAGTGGTTTTAATTAAAGAAAGCGATTCTTGCTCGACTCGGACATGAAAATATCTACAGACGCTACGCGCCGTTTTGTATTTATGTAACTGAATTTGGACTCGATTTTTACCGAATGAACGATTTAAAAATTCTAAATTTTGCACACTTATAAGAAATACAGTAGAATCTCGATTATCTGGATTTATTCTTGATTTGACAGCGTAACGAGACATGTTACGACGAGTTCATTCTCGCCTCCGACGTATATGTACTCCCCATGGAGTTAATAAGTACTCTATGGTACTCCCGCTCTCATTTGTTTGCGCGATAGTGTTTGTTAATGTTTCATTTTATTTGATAGCGGTCAACTGATAGGTTGTATGTTATGTTTTGTTTACTGTTTCTGTTTACGTTTTGCGTTAGAAATCTATAATGTCTAAGCGAAAAAGAGTAGTGTTATCTCTTAATGACAAAGTGAAGATAATTGAGAGTTCAAAATATTGAGAATTTGGCAATAAATTGGCGCAAATGTATGATATAGGAACTTCTACGATATCATATATCAAAAAGAATTCTGATACCATATTGAAATTCACCTCCTGCGCGATTGAGAACGAAGATGGAAGCTCGCAACGTAAAGCCATGAAAAAATCTCTGAAAATGTAATTCTGGAGAATGCAGTTTTTATTTGATTCTTACAAAAGAGAGCAAGCGGGATTCAGATTCGGACAGAGGTAGGCTGGTGCGACGTGTGAAGGCGTGGAAGGAGTCGCTTGAGAACGGTGGTCTGAAGCTCAATGTGGCGAAGACCGAGTACTTGGCCTGTAACTCCACAGATCCCACACCCGTACGCATAGGCGGCGACACGGTCGAGCGCACGGACTGAAATACCTGGGATCTGTATTTCATGCATCTGATGACATCGATTGCGACGTCAAGGCACGCATTGCGGCCGCGTGGGCCAAATGGCGTGAGGTAACTGGTGTCATTTGTGACTCCAAGATGCCGGTAAAGTTGAAGGGATAGGTCTATAAGACCATCATTAGGCCTGTCCTTTTATACGGCTGTGAAACGTGGCCGGTGTTAGAGCGACACAAGCAAGAACTGCGTGTCACGGAGATGAATATGCTGCGGTGGATGTGTGGAGTGACGCGGAAGGACCGCGTTAGGAACTCCTGCATACGCGGCAGTCTTCATATCCGTGACATTGCGGATAAATAAATAGATAAAGGTTTGTGCGAACGCTAAAGGAACACATCGATTGCCACTATTACTTATTGGCAAATCATAAATCCGCGCTGTTCCAAAAATGTCAAAATCCTCTTACGCTAACAAACAAAAAGCATGGATCAACACAGATATTGTTCTTCCTTGGTATGAAAATACCTTTATTCCCGAGGTGAAGAAATTTAAAAAGGACGTGGGAAAAGAGGGCGTTGTGTTGTTGTTGTTAGATAGTGCGCCAACGCGCCCCTCGCTGAAACACCCTGGATTCCAAATTTTAACTGATGAAGAAATCATTGACGATTAGAACAGAACAAGAAATAAGACGAATAAGAGACTGAAACTGGAGATGTATGGCAAGTACCGTCTAACACAGAAGCTTTTGAAGCTCTAGGTGGTTACTTTTAAATGGTTCGAAAGACGGGACGAATCGGATCCCATACAGTTATTACAACTGAAGCGCATCAGGGATTTGGCCGCAATGAAAAGATGTGATTCAAAGATTAATAACAAATTATTTCCAACCAAAATTTTAAACTACATAGGTATTATGTTATTCATTATCTTTATAACTCGTATTTTTTTTTATGTCGTATTGTCTAAATGACGTATGTAAAAAAAATATTAAAATTTAATTAGACTTTGAAATTGATTTGATTATCCAGATTTTTGATTATACGGAATACCCCTGGTTTTAATTGATTCATATAATCGGGATTGTTTAGGCCGTTAATACTATTAAAGGTTCGCTTGATATATTCTTAATAGATAGGTAGTCATGCGAGAACGCCTTATGTGCCATCTTCCTCACACCTGTACATCCCATGACACTATCATCATCATCATCATCATCATCTAAGCGTTATCCCGGTTGCATCCTAAACTTTCGTTTCGGTGCCCGGGGTCCGCTTTCCGACTTTTTCTACTCCACTTCGCACGGTCTTCAGCATCCCTGGTATTGAGCCCATTGGCACGCATATCACCCCTTACGACGTCAAGCCAGCACTTTTTGGGTCTACCCCTCCTGCCGGGGCCCGGCGGAGGCGGCATGGCCAGACATTTGTTTCCCACGTAATCATCCGGTTGCCGTAAAACGTGGCCGTACCAACGGAGTCGACACTCCTGCAGTTTATCCACAATGTCACGGACATGAAGACTGCCGCGAATGCGGGAGTTCCTAACGCGGTCCTTCCGCGTTACTCCACACATCCACCGCAGCATATTCATCTCCGTGACACGCAGTTCTTGCCTGTGTCGCTCTAGCACCGGCCACGCTTCACATCCGTATAAAAGGACAGGCCTAATGACACTATCCTAATACCTATTTCACACCAAGAGATGGCGTACTGCCGTGACGTATTCAGCAGTCTGTGTGAAAAAACCATTATGGATCGACATTATGCCTGTGCGCTAGCCCCTTTTCCTATAATTGAAGAACAGTTTCAAGTTATTTTCTGATCAGTGTTATTACGATAATTTTACTGTGTACCACGCTAGTAATAAGAATATAAAGGTGGACAACGGACAGTACAGAAAGAATACCCTCGAGTTCGGTGAGTCCTTTTCAATTCCCGTCCTCCATCAATAGGGGGTTTTTCGCATGACGACAGAGTTACAAAAGTTACCGGAACCAGCGCCTACAGGGATTCTACTGTACATAAATTTAATAATTTTTCCTAGTCCTTTTATGGATCATCGGGATTAACGCTTTCTTTTTCTTCAGCCGAAACGCCATGTGGCGTTTATCTATACTACTATTATAAAGAGGAAAGATTTGATTGTTTGTTTGTTTGTTTTGAATAGGCTCCGAAACTACTGACCCGATTTAAAAAATTCTTTCATTGTTGGGAAGCTACACTATCCCCGGGTGACATAGGCTATATTATATTTTCAAAAAAATTAGGGATCCTTACTAAAACTCTAATAATGTAACCCAAAGTGTAAAAAAATTACCTAAAATATTATTTAAATCGCGTGCGTTGCGAAAACTATTGATGATAGAATAAAATAATGTACTACAACTTTGCAGAACACATCATTATTTACAAAAAGTGTCGCGACAGCATATGTCTAACTATTATAGTTATGCCACAATAAGTGTTCTTTTATTTTAAAAAATTAATTGAAATGCCGCCCCTAGAAAAGGCTCTCTAATTGGATCTTGGTATTAATCCTTATCAAAATAAATTACTTCATATTCAAAACTGTTCCAATACCTATACATAACTTTTTGAATTATTTAATTCGGATATTCCATTCGAAAGATATCACGAGTTTAAAAATGTAAATATTAGAAAAATGTTGCATGGTAGCCGCTCACCCTGTTCGGTTAGCTAGGCAGCACCTTATGCAATGTAGGCGTGCGTCACTGGGGTTTTTACAAAAATTAGAATACTTATTAAAAAATAACGAAAAATAAATAAAAAGTAATAGCAAAAAAAATCATTAAAATAAAAGCTCATAGAAATAATAATATTCAAACTTTCTTTATAATTTTATTTTTTTAGTAACCTGACGCAAATAGAAGGGTTTGCCCCCAGGGGCGCTCGCTCCTCTGTCCGAGGAGTGCACGGGTGTGCGTACCCGAGGTGCCCGAGCATCCGTCGCTTCACTCCCCTCTCCGTTCGAGGCGACAGTCCTACCTTTCTTTCCGTCTACCTCTTACATCCTTTCCAACTTAGCTCTCTGTTAGTGGCATGGTCCCCGATGGGATGGTTGCGAATACTGATTGGGGTCCCGGGTTCTACCCTGGAACCTGATTTGGTAGTCGAAACCATACCTATTTCGACTGCGCCTGCACAGAGTATTCCCGGGGCGGGAATTGCATCCTCGCTGTCGGTTGGTCTTGCTGGGTCGGCTACGACGTCAGGCGACTCTGCTTTTTCTGGAGTGTCGTCTGGTAGTCGTACCCACGCCTGACTAGCACGCGACGGGGATGCGAGTCCCGTCCGGAATTGGCCGCGGACCTGTCGCTCCTGGCCCTGGTTCTGTCCATGGTCGGGGGCGATCCTGGATGGACGGCCGTCGCCTCTTTTTGCGAGGCAGTAGTGTCTGCAAGGGAGGCGGCGGAACGGGAGCGGGAGTCCGCCACCGCACTCCCCTCCCGCCAACGTAGGCCGCGTCGTCGGCGCCGGAGGGCGGGCAACGATCTCCGGCCGCCGTAGAAAGCGGCCGCAGGCGGCCCCTCGGGGGAGGATCCGCCGCCCGCACTATTGCCGTGAGGAAGAAGGCCGCGTGCTGTTCCGCAGCCCCCCTCAACTCATAGAGTTGTTACAAGAGAGCGCTGGGGGGACGAAACCCTGACCCCCTGGCGCCAGCACTTTAGAAGGGGCCCGCTTTAAGACAAAGCGTGGGCCGGCGCCGGCCCGGGCCACGAGATCGGCAGGCCATATATCCGTGGGCCCGGGCGTAGGCGATAGGAGAACAGCGGGGTTTTTTAGTGGGTAGTCGGATGGTCGAACATCTTTTCCGGAGTCCCTTATATCCCTCGGTCCGAGACCGAAAAAAAATAGAAGGGTTTAATTTATAATTTTTTGTTAAATACCCGTGCGAAGCTGGGACGGGCTGCTAGTAATTAATAAAACTGCCGGAACTTCCGACTCGGAAGATGGTATTAAATTAAAAACAATTACCGATTGAGAATTGACAACAAATAAAATATATTTTATAGTTATTCAAACTATTTTTAAACAAAAAGTTAAAAATGTAGTTAAAAAAATACGAAATACCACGTTTTTATAATTAATTAAACTAAAAATAATTATTATCCTAAGAATAAAATTACTGACTAGAAAATTAATGTCACTGTTCTAAAAGCGTGCGGTGCTTTGTAATACCTAATAATAAAAAATGATATTGATTGATATCGAGCACCCCCCCCCACCCCACCCATTCATTTTCTCGTCAGTAATTTTATTCTTAGGTACCTATGTTAAGAATTAATTTTTACTTTGATTAATTATAATTTTACGTCATTACCTTCACGATTCGATACGAGACGGGCAAGGTCCTAATAAAAAATAATGTTTAGATTGTATTATTTATTAAAAATACAATTCTTAACAACAGCTTTCAACAATACAGCTTATACAATTCAAAATACCGTATATAAATCGGTTTCAAAAAATCTTACAATTAAGTCTACTAGTTTTAAATATATTTTAACATGTAAATATATTTTCTTATAATATACTTGGCACATATTTAGTTCATGAAAACCTCAAGGCGGAAGCAAAAGCTTATGTACCTAAATTTAAAATGAGTATTATTATGTATATACTTATGTTACTAAAAATTCAAATTTGTTCAGATTGCATTGTCCCATTTTTGTAACTACCTTCCATGTTAAAATTTTTTGTTAGGTATACTTTAATAACTGAACTTAAACATACTAAAATTATAACAGTTCATCATCTCATGGTTTTCAGTTAAATTTCAATACAATCTGACTTATCCAATTATATTTTGAGCAATAATGGCCTAAAAACCTAGCTATTACAAGCTGAACACAAATCACAACAATCCACACACATTCCTAAACAATCACAACAATCTGCGCAATCACACTCTGAACAATCACAGCAATCTGAACAATCACAGCAATCCGCACAATCACAGGTAATATCACCATTTGAACAATCATCACAACAGTGACTTCCAACAAAACAACCTCTATAACAATGTATAAAACATTCTAGGAACCAACAAGAATCATCATCTAAACAGAGACAACAATCAATGACCGGATCAGATCTTTCTTTCTTTTCCTTCTTTTCTTCTAATAAATCATCATCTACATTTTGTTCCTTCTCTGCGTTCTCTTTCTTTTCCTTATTTTCTTCTAATAAATCATCATTTACATTTTGCTCCTTCTCTGCTATATCTATATTATTTAACGGTTCGGAAGATTGTTGTGAATTTGTATTTAAAAGTGGCTGAGATGTTATCACTTGAGCCATTGGGAATCTGAAATAAAACAAATTAGGTAATTTTAGATGTTTTATTTGAATATTTACACTTTATTTATTAAATATCTATACTGTTTCCATTCTAAAATATCACATTACTACAACTGCCTCTATGTTGTATTGCCTATAAAGTGAGGCGTTTGTGGATCGCTATATCAAGAGTTATATATTATGCAATGCCTTTCCACTACCCTAAAAAAGGTTGATTATATTTGATCTTACAATTGTGTAAAATTTTCTCTATTTCTCCACTTTAACAATACTACAGGAGGAAATACAAGGTGTAGAGTCAATGGTCTCTGTATTAGAGATGCTAGAAAATAAGAACATGAGGGCTAACCGCTAAATGCATTTTAATTTTCAGTTTGATTTTCATTTATCACAGCAATTTGCAATAGAACTGGCACAACTGTCAAAACATTGATCAATACATTTTCCAAACCACCTACAGCAAATTGTTAAATAATTCAAGTAATAATATCGAGAGTTTGGACTGAAGTAGCAGCAGCAGTCTATTACTTCCTTGCTACTCGACAAGGTTTCAGAGTTGTTTAAAGTTTCTTCAGCATTTACTGGCAAATTACATTCAGCTAATTTGTAATTTGATGTAGATGTAGGTTGAGATGTCACAATGTGTGCCATAGTTGATATTTCTTGAGCATATTTCAATTATTTACCATCTAATTTAGATGTTTGACAATCTTAAGTGCTGCAAAAATCTCTAGAAACTAGCAAAATGTCAAACACTTTGAAATATATTTTAGCTTCAAGGAATATTATTATAAGAATATTTCTCGTTTATAAGGTTGTAGCAACATATATTTATTTTTTCTAATCATTTACGTCTATATTGACCTAAGTACTGTAGACCTGATTTTAATTTTCAAAGTAATGACATTAAAAATATTTAAATTGTATATCTTGCTTAACACAATAAAGATATTTCGCTCTCCATTTTCTTACTATTTAAATAGATAAAAAAATACTAATATAATAGTACCTATATGTATACAATACTCAATATACTCTTTGACTTAAAACAATGTATACTTGATAGTCTATATTGTCTAAACTATATTGTCCCTGAATAATCCCTTGCATGCATAGAAGACATTATTAATTTAAAATCTGAAAATGAGAAAATTTTCTTTAGGTTATAGTTGAACAAATACATTTAGTAATAAATTTCTAATATATTTACTTATATTACTATATAGTAACACCTAGGTTCTAACTTGGGGTATATTATATGATGAAATATTAGTTCAGTATTTTGGCAAACCTTAACAAGCTTACAGTGTTACAGTGATCAATAAAAAAAAGTCAAACATACCATCAGTAAATAATATTTTATAAAAATGATCGTACACCCCTAAAATATATATGTGGATGTGTAATTAAAAATTTCCTTGCATGCTATTATATATAATAACTCAATACCTAGAAAATGTGTGATGAAAATCCATTTTAACATAACAATATGCTATATAATTCCTAAACTATTTATTCATTGTTGTCTCTGTAGGGGTAGAGCATCTCCTGCGGCCAGCGATGGTCTGCCATAAAAGGCTGCAAAACAAATCTAGATAGAGCTCCAAACCCATCTGATTGGTAACCAGTAACCACCCTGGACAATAAGTATGCCTCCATAATAGTCGTGTTGTTTCAGCATAAGTGACCCACGTACCCGAACGGAAGGGTACCTAAATTGTGCCTCTGTCTGGCATCGCAAACATTCGTAGGCGACAGTAAGTGAATACCTACTATTAGAGGGTTCAGCTTGTCTGCTGTACCGCGGCAATAAAATAATACCATATAAAAGCACAAACTTACCTCAGGAGACGAAAGCCCAGATCCGAACGGCGTATATTTAATGCTATAATGTACCTTAGGGTTACTTTACAGTAGTTGCATTTAATACAGGCGTGATTTCCTTGCTTTCATTGCCCTTTTTAATTTGTAATAATTGTATCTTCTTATAGACTGTGTAAATTACATTTGTAAATTACAATTCGCAACTGCTATAAAACAGGTTAAATAATATTTATAAACAGCTCTCAATAATTAATCAGTCCAGTCTGGTTTTCCATTTATACCATAACCGTTTTACCAAAAAATAAAATGTAAACAAATCGTAAAAAGGGTTTTTTTGATGTCGATTTTACAATAATCAACGTGATATAAAAATTATCATAGCAACTTATAACTAATTAGAAATTAGAAATATCTCCAGTGAAGTGAATCCAGTGATCCAGTGTTGTTCCTGACTGAAGTGACTGACAAATTTAGGGATGCCGTATTTGAATTGTAAAATTGCCGGATTTTTAGGGAAAATTAAGAAAAATGCCGTATTGTACAAAATGTTTATTTTGCAAAGTTAAAAATAATATAAAAAACACGCTTTTATGAAAAATCAAACTAAAAGGTAAAAAATAATTTTCAATAAATTTAAATTAAGGATAGTGGGATTAACAAAAAAATTAATTTTATTGTAAAAAAGTGTCGGGTGCTTGTTGTCAATTGTTATTTTGAAAATATCTTAAAAAGTTGCTTTCTATACTTCTGTTTTATGTGTTTACAGTTTACTTTTTACCTTTTTTTGCAGTGGAGGTAACCCGTCGTCATTGTCACACTCATTATCACTCATTTTATTTTTTCTAAGTAAAACTTATAGAAATCTTATAACTTTCTCTGATAGATCGTGTCTTATATCAAACCAAAGAAGCAATGAGTGAGTCTCTATTAATGAGAGAATCACAATAGGTACAGTACAATAACGATTAAACCGGGGATTCTCACACGTCCTAAAAATCAAAGATTTTAGACTTTAACGTCTCAGAGATATGATTGCATTTGATTGAATTCTGTTGACGTTTATTTTTGTGGGGCTTGTACTAAATCTATGGTTTACAATTTGGTGCGAGAGAGAATATACGATATGTTTTTTTTGTTCACTTTAGTCAATTACCGTATATTTTAATACGGTAATCAAAGAGCTGCCGTATACCGTATTTATGATGGATATGATGCCTGAATGCCGTATATTACGGCAATTGCCGTATCTTATCAGTGTTGCCAACTCTACAATACATGTCAAAAAGTCGTTAACATATGCTTGAAAAGTCGCTAGATGTCGCTAACTAGGGACAAAAATCAAAAGTCGCTAAATGATCCCAATAATTAGAGCGCTAGGGATGGAAACTGAATCTAGAATGAGGCTATATTTTTTGTCGCCGATATCCAACCTCAGCGATTCTTTGAAGTGTGAACATTTAGTTCTATGTATATGTATATCGTGGCCTCATTTAAAATCGGAAAAGAGTTTTTTACACGTTTCTCCCAAATGCTCTACTGTCACCACGGAACAGTGTTCAGCAACAAATAGAGCCATGGCTGCTTCTGCTCTCCTTGAGGGCTTTATTTTATCAACTGACAGGAACGGTGGCAAGGGCTTTTGTTACGTTATTATTTCTGATTGCTGATTTGAGAAGGTTCTTTAGGCAAGCTGAAATTGCGAAAAATTACAATTGGCACTGCGCAGTAGCGGAATAACCGCTAACTCGCTAAAAGACTTTCAGGACTGGATTCGCCAATTGACGAAATTGTAATTTTTCGCAATTTCAACTTGCTTAGAGAACCTTCTCTAAATTAGTCATCAGCTCTCGGGCTTTATAGTACTATTGTCGAATGGAAGGAGTGTTTTATTATTAGGTCGGATTATACCCGCCATGTTGTTTTTATTCTAGCTTTGTTTGAGAAACATTGGTTTGTTTGTTTACATTTTATTTTTTGGTAAAGTGAATAGAGTATAGTAAAACGATGTTTTAATTACTATATAGATAAGGTTTTCCTCTAATTACTCAGACCGTATGAGTTTTGAATTACGTATATAGGTATTGATATTGACCGTTAATTACATTAGAACGAAAAACAATTGACAACATTTTTTTTTTGGAATTTTATGGCTTGGTTCTAGACCTTTATGCCAATAGAGAATAGACGACAAAACTATGTAAGCAGTGTTACCAGATCACCTCTCAATGAATACAGTATTGTCATAGAGAAAATACAGTAAATAGGCACATAGATACAGTAGTCAAAAAATCGAATTACAGTAAAAAGAAACAATTTTCACACGGATAAGTAGTAACTTATCTTTATTAAATGAGAATCAGAAACATATATTAACGGTTAACTCTATTAAATTCTATAAATGTACTTAGTGGACTTTCTTATTTTTATATCCATTTCAACATTCGTATTTCTGCTGCATGCAAATAACTTTTCATCTTTCCCTTTTGTGGCTCAGCACTCTGATCCATACAATATGATAGGTCTTAAAACGGAATAAAATTATTATGTAAACTAGCTGTGCCTGCGACTCCGGCCGCATGGAATAGTGACATTGGGCAGCATTTTTTGGATAAATCTTATAGTTTATTTTGGATTACAAACCCTTAATCAACCCTAAAATATAAATAAATGAAATATGCAAACAGTCAGTGTTCAGACCCGAGCATTTCATCACCTACAAGAGCGGGAGTAATGCTACCCAAATCGACTTCCTACTCACTAGGAGACAAAACATCAGCAAAGTAGCCAACTGCAACGTGAGAGTCTCACGGCACAACATCGTCTTCTTGTCATGGACCTCTGCATGAAGCCCAAAGGCAAATGAGTCGACCGCCTTCAACGCGGAATCAGGTGGTGGCTGCTTGATGAAGTCAAGTCCCAGGAGTTCGCCTCTGCCATCGGCGACAAGTACGCCGGAGGTTAGGGCGAACCGGTTCAAGCTTACTGGGATAGGATTCAGGCGGCTATCCTTGGGTCGGCGGAGAGGTGCTTGGCGTGTCTAAGGGTGGACGCAAGTGTGACAAGGAGACTTGGTGGTGGAACGAGTCAGTCCAGAGGGAGACCAGGGCGAAAAAAGCCCTCTTTAAGATGTGGCAAGCATCCAGATCTAATGAAGATCGCGACGCATATCGGGTAGCAAAGCGCGCCACTAAGAGAGCCGTTGCCAGATCCAGACGAGACCACTTACAACCACTTTACGATAAGTTGGAATCGTCTGAGGGGCAGAAGCTCATTTACGTTACGTTGGCGCTCTCCAGGGTCAAAGCGGCACAAGATATTTCCAAGTGCCGCTGTGTAAAAGACCCCGGGGGCAACCTGTTATGCGAGGACCTCGCGTTGAAGGAGAGATGGCGCTCGTATTTCCACGAGCAGCTGAACAAGCAGCATAAAGAGGTGCAGCCGCTAGATCTTCCTCCAAATCAAGTACTAGTGCCACCGGTAACGCCTGCAGAATTCCAGAATTGTCTTCGCCGTATAAAAAATCGGAAAGCTGTCGAAGCCGATGGAGTCCCCATCGAAGCCTGGAAGGCGATGGGCTCTCGTGGTGTGGGCATCAACCAACCTTTTTAACCGGACACTCCTCATCAGTACGATCCCGAACAAACGGAGGCTGAGTATCATTACTCCAGTCTTCAAAGGCAAGGGATCGGTGCAGGAGTGCGGTAACTACCGTGGAATAAAGGTCATGTCCTACACCATAAAGCTCTTCGAGAGGGTTATCGACTCTCGGATTCGGCAGGAGTGCACTGTCTCGGGATGTCAGTATGGGTTTCGCCTTGGTCATAGGACCATGGACCCTGATTTTGCCTTAAGGCCAGAAATACAGGACGAAGAATACGCCTCTGCATTGCCTGTTTTTTCGGCTTGCAGAAGGCCTTCGACTGTATTTTTTGCGCGATAAACTGGTGGGCATTGCGGTCCAAAAGGATTCCAGAGGCCTATATTGATATCATCCGAGACATGTACCGCGATTCCGATTTCCTGATTCGGACCGCTCTTGGCGCCACAAAATCCTTCCCCATCACTGTCGGAGTACATCAGGGATCCGTCCTTAGTCCGTTTCTGTTCAGCGCGATATTAGACGTCCTGTCAAACAGCATCAGAGATGCACATGAGCAACCTCCATGGTTGCTCATGTATGCTGACGATATCGCGTTGGCGGATGCGCATAGGGGTAGGCTGGTGCGACGCGTGAAGAAGTGGAAGGAGTCGCTTGAGAACGGTGGTCTAAAGCTCAATGTGGCGAAAATCTGTATCTATTAATCTATATGAATTGGCCTGTATCTCCAAAGATCCCTCACCTGGGATGTGTATTTCACGCGTCTGGTGACATCGATTGCGACGCCTAGGCACGCATTGCTGTTGCGTGGGCCAAATGGCGTGAAGTAACTAGTGTCATTTGTGACCCCAAGATGCTGGTTAAGTTGAAGGGACAGGTCTATAGGACCATCATTAGGCCTGTTCTTTTATACGGCTGTGGAGCATGGCCGGTGTTAGAGCGACACATGCAAGAACTGCGTGTTACGGAGATGAATATGCTGCGGTAGATGTGTGGAGTAACGCGGAAGGACCGCGTTAGGAACTCCCGCATTCGCGGTAGTCTTCATGTCCGTGACATTGCGGATAAATTGCAGGTGTCGGCTTCGTTGGTACAGCCACGTTTTACGGCAACCGGATACTTACGTGAGAAACAAATGTCTGGCCATGCCGCCTCCGCCGGGACCCGGCAGGGTAGACCCAAAAAGTGCTGGTTTTACGTCGTAAAGGGTGATATGCGTGCCAATGGGCTCACTACCAGGGATGCTGAAGACCGTGCGAAGTGGAGTCGGCGCCGGCTTGGGCCACCAGATCGGCAGGCGACATATCTGTAGGCCCGGGCGTAGGCGATAGGAGAACAGTGGGGTTGGTTTTTTAGTGGAAAGTCGAATGGTCGAACATCTTTCCTAGAGTCCCACACATCCATCGGTCCCTCCATCCGGGGGAACCCGTCAAGAGAGTGTTTTCCCCTAGGCTAAAAAAATGGCTACTAGACAACTAATATAAATATATACTTTTCTTTTGTAATTACATATTATACATAGATGCTGGACAGAAAATGAAATCATGACCTCCGTAAGCGTACCGACGTTTTTTTAACATGTTCAGAACCTCTGCTATCTCTCACTTTAATTCGGCGGTCGTCTAGCACCATTTGGAGAACTTTGGCGATGTTTTCGTCGGTAGTTGCAGTTTTTGCTCCCAAGCTCTTACCACGTCTAAATTCAGCAGCCCAAATTTTCACTGTGGTAAATGAGCAGAGTCCCCATACACAGAATCCAACTCATATTTGATTTGCGTAGGCGTCTTGCCTTTCAAAAACAAATATTTAATGATAGCTCTATACTCGATTTTGTCCATTTTCATAAAAACACTCACATCAACTCACTCAAACGTCTGTTACATAACAACTGCGCGTCCGAAATGGCTGAAACTTTGGTGAGTAACTGTCAACAGATGAACAACGAAATTCACTAGCTTTTATACATATATGAGTGCTGCTATCTTCATGTTGAGGTCGGAAACTTTTCAGACCACCCTCGCACCACGGTATTTCCACGGTTGTTTCGGGAAAAAATTATAATGAAATAAAAAATGATAAATAATCAAAAATATTGTATTTTCTAATAATATATATGATATTACCAGTATATTAAAAAGAAACTATTTAGTAATTAAAAGTATATGTACGGCCTTCATTAACTTAAGAACCCTCAAGCTGAAATTGCGCGTTAACACAAAACTTAAGATTAACACTATGGTAAAGTTCACAATATTATCTATAGATAAAAAATTTATGCAGTCATTTATGCCTTCCTAAATCAATAATCAAATTGTGATGAAATTTGTAGTGTTCTGGGAAGCCCACGAGGGTTCTAGTCCATAAAATCTATAAAATAGTTTTAAATAATATTTTTAATACAACCAAACAATTTTTAGGTTAAAACGTCTATGAATGCAATTCACATGCGGCAGAATTAAAACTTCAGTTAAGTAGCTTACGAGAGAATGATATAAATATAGAGTATCGTAAAGTGTTAGGATAATTATTATAAGATTTATTATTTTTATAATATTATTACCAAGTTCAAAAATTATTTTATATTTTAAAGTAAAATATTACAATTTGGGCGATTGTGCACTACAAGGAATTTTACTCTCCGGCAGCCCGATTTTTTACGGTCCGATATGGCACGATTGGCTATGTATATACTCGTTTGTGCACTATACGTAATTTTGCCGTCCGAAATTTTACTTTTCGCTATTCCGGACGTTCCAAGAAACTCATTGTTCCTAGCGTAATTACGCGTGCGTGGCGTGTAGTTTCAAAGAGAGCTACACTAAACTGCACCGCACCGATCCGAGTAAAGACGAACAAGTGCACAAGCTAATCATCTGTTTTTGTTATGCCATATCGGACCGTAAAAAATCGGGCTGCCGGACAGTAAAATTCCTTGTAGTGCACAATCGCCCTTTGTACTCGTATAATATTAGTGTATAAAATCTACGAAAGCCCGAACAAAAAGGAGACGAAGATTATAGGAAACACTGTCTGATTCTCATACTTGCCTGATTCTCTCGTAGGCAAATCCTATTTGTGAATATTTTTGTCTCTTATGAAGTTTCACTTCAAAATATTTTGGATTTTGTTAAGATTCATCGTAGAGAAATAAGTCACATGGTATATAATAAGTCAATGTATTGTATTGTAATTTAACTCTAATAGATTTGAACACACACACGCGGCTGGCCTTTGACCTCATACTAATTTGCCAAAGTTGATTGGTGAGTTACTAAAAAAACCTCAATAACTCAGTCTCCATAGATCCGTTTTAAAGGACCAAGGAGTTACCTTCGGCTATATTATATCTTATAATCAAAAGCGATGTCAGCGCTTTAATAATAAAAATCAACTACAGTAGAACCCGCTTAATACGATCACGCTTAATACGATTTCTCGCTTAATACGCTATTATACGCCAGTCCCTCCAACTTGAGACATGTTTTCATACATTTCAAACGCTTAATACGATTCGTCATCCCGTTTAATACGCCTACAACTGATAGATCAGGGAATCATAAAAGTCCTTGAACAAAGTTACAGGACAAGACTAATATATCGCTATATTCAAGAAATGGAAGAGCCTGATAGCAAACGACCCTTGATTGTCCATGTTGCGATTCTAAACATCGCAGCGGCATAGGAACCAATTATGCCTGAAACCATTCAAAATTGTTTCAAAAAAGCAGGTTTCAGAAATAACGGGGTTGACGTCGTGTTGGGAGAAAAGGAACCCTGATACTGCAAGGTTTTCCTGGATATTCTTCCATTGATAACAATGTGGCACCGTACGAAATTCAATCAATTGAAGATCTTATTGAGAATGTGATTAACACACAAAAAGAGGCCCTAAGTGATAATGACGAAGATGAGTCAAATCCGATTTTACCAAACGCTCAGGGGTTAGCTGTTATTGATTTAAGACGCTATGTAGCTTCTTTGAATCCAAGCGAAGATGCACTGCAAAAGTTAAATTATGTTGAAAATCTTGTAATTGCTAATGCATCAAAATCTTTCTGTCAAGCCAAAATAGGTCATTAGCCACTTTAAATAACGTAACTATAATTATACTATGTATTTAATGTAATTTATAAATGTATAATTTCATACCTACAATAACGAAATTAGAATATAATATGTACATATTAATACTTTTTCCCTATCCCGCCTAAGCCTTATGCGTATTAACGCTTTCTCGCTTATGACGCGTTTTTGGGTCCTTGTGAAATCGTCCTCCGTGGTTTAGCGCAGAGACACGTTTACAGAGGTTGGGTTCGATTCTCGTCCCGTATTAGTTATCTAATACCCATAACACGTACTATGCTGCTTTGGGATTAGATGGGATTGTGTGAAATATATCAACAACGACCTAAACAGGTTTTACTGTAGCTGAAATATTATTTATAAATTACGTTACATTTTAAGCAGCATTTTAAATACTTTTTTAACATAACATAAACTGACGGACTCATAAACTGCATCAAAGTTCAGGATTACTTTGAAATGATTTTTTTAATAAGTATGCAAACTTTCTATACAGATTTAAATTGAAACCTCTAGATTGGTTCGTGAGCTTTAAAACAGCGTAGGGTCATATCCTTAAGTTTAAGATTGTGTTCTGGAAAGGACCTTATGACTTTTTTGAAGAAAAAACAGAAATATAAGGAAAATTGATTTAATTAAAAAATTGGTTTTAACAATAGACACAAACTTTATGCAAGGGTTTATTTATGTTTTAATAAGGTGCTATAAAAGGTTTTAATAACCTCCACGTGCCCTTATTATGGATTCTAATCGGTTCCGCATAGATTTTATTAGGGTTATATTGTAGCATTGGTGCGGGAGGGCTTGGATCAACGAACGATTGGTAGAAATTTAAATTTAAACCAGTCTACGGTTTCTAGAATATACAGAAGGTTTGTGGAGACAGGTTCTTACAGGAGACGTGGTACAGGTAGGACTCGAGCAACCACCGGTCGTGATGACCGATTTATTGTTACAACTTCCCTGCGAAATGGTTCCTCACGTCAGTTAACATCAAAACAGAGCTTAATGAAGTGCGTGGAGTAAACGTGAGTGCACGAACAATAAGAAGAAAGTTAAAGGAAGCGGATATCACCCCTTTTAGACCAGCAAATGGTCCAAAGTTGTCTGTAGCTCACAGACAAGCTCGCAAATCTTAAGATTTGCGCATGATCACCTGAATTGGACAGAAGAGCAATGGGCCTCCATATTGTTCACGTACGAGTGTAAGACATGTTTATATGATGCAGATGGTCGCAGAAGAGTCTATCGTCGACGTGAGGAGCGATATGCTCAAAGTTGCATTGAGGAGCGTGTTCCTTTTGGAGGCGGTTTGTGTATGGTCTGGGGTGGCATATCGATGAACGGGCGAACAGAACTTGTGTTCATAGACATGGTCCGTCAAAACAGTAATAGAGGGGGGTTTGACTGCACATCGTTACATAACAGAGATCTTAGATCACGTGGTGCCTTACATGGGATTCATAGGCGAAAATTTTACTTTAATTCAGGATAATGCCCGGCCGCACAAGTTCGATAATATTGCGAAGAGGTTGGGATACGTACAATGAATTGGCCAGCACGCAGCCCGGATCTTAATCCCATTGAGCATGTTTGGGACAATTTAAAAATACACCTTATTAAAACATAAATAAACCCTTGCATAAAGTTTGTGTCTATTGTTAAAACCAATTTTTTAATTAAACCAATTTTCCTTAAATTTCTGTTTTTTCTTCAAAAAAGTCTTAAGGTCCTTTCCAGTACACAAACTTAAACTTAAGGATATGGCCCTACGCTGTTTTAAAGTTCACGAACCAATCTAGAGGTTTCAATTTAAATCTGTATAGAAAGTTTGCATACTTGGTTAAAATATTTATTTCAAAGTCGTCTATTACTTTGATGCAGTTTATGAGTCCGTTAGTGTATATGTATGTATGGTCTGTGGCTATAAATCCAGTAGCACGTCAGAGTTATTCGCAGTGCGCATATACATGTTTCCAACATGACATGTCACTAGTGCGAATGATCATAAATCGCACTCTTTCTGACTAGGTAATAATGAAAGAGTGCGATATACCTACGAGTATGTGTGAAAAATGTCATAGAAAAAAGTAATGTTAAATTAATAAGAAAATTAACCTCAAATTTATAAATGCACTTAAATTTTTTTTTCCACTTTTATCAAGAATTTTTACAATGACTTTTCATTCTTTATTAGTTTATTACTATAATTATATAATTTAAAATCACAACACTTGTATATTTATGATTAAATATATTTTTATATCCACCGATATAAAACACGTGTTTTACGATTTATGAATATTTGAGAAACTACTGTGAAATTTACGAGTTTTCACAGAAATTTGAGTGACAGATACCAGCCGACTTCATCATGTTACTTTTGGGTTATTGGTGTGCGCGCATGGAAAAAAATTTACTCTTCTTATATTTTTTCTAAACGCCAAAAGGAGTTTATCTTCAAAAAGTGCGACTTGTTTTGACACTATTGCGAAATTGCTACTAGAATTATGATGATCTCTACTGTACATTAATTTTACGTACGCTAGTGCAGTCTTAGCTTCAAACATAATACTATATTACTATTAATTAATAAGGCCATGTCTACATTCGATTTAATATTGCTTTTCAGTTTTGTATATTTAAAATAAGTTTTATTACTTAATATAATTTTCGATCTATAGAAAGCGGATTGAGCGCTGAATAGACTTCGGCGTTAGTTCCATTTCTTGCTTAAGGTTTATTTTAGGTTTACCCGTAGTTAGCTCTTTGGAGCGCAGTTACATTTCAAAATGACTGCCGTTCTTTTTCTTCCGTTATTAAGAGTTAACAACTACTGTCTGATCTCTAACCCACAAAATGATTGGTATAATAATAATTTTTATTCATGCAGAGGCCGAGTAAGTATAATACTGACTCCTGCGGCCGACGTAAGTGATCCTGGCTCCAGCTCTTCAACGCGGATGGCATACACTGCCTCTGGCGTGGCAAACATTAATACGGTGACGGTGACTGCTTACTATAAAAGCCATCTGCTGTTCCACAGCAATAAAAAAACCCCCATTGCATAGCAAGTCGTGAAAGTCGCCTAATTAATAGGGGTGTGCGAATAATTCGAACTTACGAATTATTCGTTTCGAATCAAATAATTCGACAGTTTCCGATTAATTCGAAAAATTTCGAATTTTTTCCTAATTATTCACGAATTATATTATTCACAAATTTTCGTGTATTTTGAATTCAGAGTTTATTACAATCTATATTCAAATATGAAATGAACAATTAACATACATTTTATTTAAACCATGAAATATAATTACACAAATAGAACAATTAATATGAAAAAATGAGTGCGGGTTCACGCTAGCTGTCGTTCTTTCTACTGCTTTGTTACATGGATAAATTGCAAATTGTAGAAATATAATAGAAGAAAATGACTAAGTTGATAATTTTTTTCATCGAAAAAATTAAGAATATGTATAAAAAAACTTGGAGAAATTTATTTCGAGAATTTTAAAACATTACATGTGTAACCTTTTTCTTATAGATTTTTTTCAAACAGAAATTAATAATTATAAAAACCAAAATTAATTGAAAAGATCTCTTGCCAATATCAGTATCTAGATTTTTTATGCTACTGACAGAGATGAACATATATTGAAATTGAGCAATTGTTTACAGGGTAATTAATTTTTAATCAAAAAGTATATATATTATTCGTAAGTAGAATATTTTAATACACAATGTAATGGAATTCTAATTGGAAATAATAGAAAACCCAGTGATATTTCGATAATTCGCGAATTGTACGAATTATTCGTCGAATTTCGAATCGAATATTATAATAAACGATATTCGCACACCCCTACTAATTAATTATTTTAGTTAACAGTAGTCAAAAAAAACACGCCGATTTTTGGTGGGCCATATTTGGAGATCAGGTAGTCGGCATCCAGCCGGGTTTGGAGCCCTACCAACAAGCAAAAATTCTCATTTCTGGTCGGGACCACATGGTCGAGATGTTTGTGTAGCCATGCAACTTCAAACGCCATGTGTTGCAGCAAAACTCGCGAACAATCAGCTTTCTATTTACCCCACGCTCAAAATGAAACATTTTTTTAACTAAATGTAATGTACGTAAATAGCATTAAAGGTTTAAGATTCCGGTTCCTAAGTTTGATAAAAAGTTAATAAACAAAAGCTTGTCAAAAGTTTTTGTAATGAAACAGCTTTTAATGTAATTTACTAAAATTGATGATTTTTAAATGAATGTAGAATGAGTTAAATCAACTTATCAAGAAAATTACATTAATATATAAAAACATATTAACCAATATAACCAAGACTTTTCTAGAAAAATATAGAAGTTATTGTGTTATTTTTATATTTAAAAATTAGCATAACTTTAAAGAACTCTCGCATATTCCGTCATATTATTTCTCGTCTATGTATGTATTTATGCTATGATTTGTAATAAAAATCTTATTTAACATTTATCTAAATATTTTAACAGCATTATTTACTGTGTTAAACACCAAACCTTCGCTATAACAATAAGATTATTGTAAGATGCGAATGAAGTTGTAACTATAATGAATGGAGTTTTAATTATAACAGCCTTGAAAGTTTAAAAAAAATATTGTTTGTTTAAGATATACCTATGTATATTCCATGTTTCCAACATAGCATGACTATCATTCAGTCGATGTGGTATCTTCAGCTTTTCTCTTGCTACCCGCATGTTGATATTTATTCTTATCGGGCTTATATTTCTCCCACTTTTTATGATTTAATACATCAAAATCATCACAATACTGAGCTATATCCTTTAAGTACGTCGATAAGTACAATAATTCCCTGTCACGCTCCCTATTTAAATGTGCCTGTCTAAATGGTCTTATTTTTAATCCACACTTTGGATTCATTAAGAAGTTTCTACGGATGTCGTCAAACATGATTGTGTTCTTCGAATTGTATTGTGGGTATTTACCCCATATTACCCCTAATGGTTTCACCTGAAATAGATATGCATACTAATGATTCACACAGCACCACTAATCCCAAAGTGAGATATTACTTTTTTTATAACTGGAGTTCAGCAGACAGTTACGGCCCACCCTAAAGCAGGTGGTCACCGCCACCTATGGACGTTTGTAACATGCTGCAGGCTTCTAAGAAATTTTCTAACACCTTATAAACTTTTGTAAATATATACATAAACCAATGTTTGGTGCCTTAGAGATGGCAGAAACAGCAGGGGTAGGCAAAATAAGCATTGGGTGGATGAGCTGAAGCTGGCAGCTGGTCCCCTTTGGAGACGAGCTGCTTTGGATAGGGCACACTAGCATGAGCTGGAGTTGGCCTTTGCAAATAGGTACTCTGAAATTTAATAAATAAACATAACACTCCCTCAGGATGTGAATGGATCACACAACCTACACAGGCTTGCATGCTAAAGCCATTTTAAAAGAAGTTTTTTTTAGAGACAACACAAAAGAAATATTATAATTGTGTATATTTACTGCTCATAAACTAGCAGACATATGCTCATAAACTCTCTCTTTTACAAGAGAAACAATGTGGATGGACTACTAGAAACAACGTGGATGGTCTATTTCTTTCTCTTCCTATTATAAAATTAATAGTAAAACACTACTTAGGTAGGATTTCACGTCTAATATGGATATTGTAGCACAATCGCCATATGCCGACATAGTGAGTAAACCTGCATACCGAGATCCCCAGTGTATGTAACCCATCAACCCACATAGACAAGAGTGGCGGGTTTACTGTCCATCTCCTCTAGGGGGAGGCCTGAATCCAGAAGTGGGATGTTGTGGGCTGTTATATTATGTAAAATATCAACTTACGTCTATAGTACCATATTTTGCTGTATGAACAGTGATCATTGCCAAATAATCCAAATAGAACATAATTTTGTAATCCTGGTGCGTTGAAACACCGAGCAGTCTCATTTTCTCCTCTATCCATTTCATGCCTGTCGCTGACCATATCACTATGTCATAGTCTTCGTACGCCGATGTAAGGAATTCATGGAGATACGGACGCATTAACTCATAGCCTGAAAAAAAAACATATATATTAGTTTTTACCCGGCTAAACCTAGAAGTCACAATCAACAAAAGAAATGTTTATCATGATTATCATTAACCAATAGAGCTGGCGGAAAAATCCCAGACGCGCGTAGCGCAATGGTCCAGTACCCTGCTGAGAAGTGTCACAAAATGTTGGATGCCTTAGGGAATTTGGAAAAGAGATATATAGTATATTCTAATTTATTTCCAAACTAGAACAATCATTTAAAAGGAATATAGAGCATCCATTGATTATAAAATTATACAAAGATATATATTAAAGTTATTTATTAATCACTTAGAATGTCACACATCCTTTTTGTTTCTGTGACATAAGCATCATGATGTGCATGTGAGCAGTACCTTTCCAATGCAAGTGGTTATACAACAAATAAAAGTAATTAAATGAATGAATCCACTCACCAGTCTCTGCAACAGATCTATGGTCAAAAAGTGTATAATCTATGTCTAATACTAGCAGCTTCTTTCCTGGACGGGGTTCATTTAATACTTTAATCTCATAATTTTTCACTCTTTTACTTATTTTTGATAAGTAAATCTGAAAAAATATAATTTTTATAGTATATAAGTTTTATTATACAAGTCATTATTATTAGCAAATGAAGTAATTACTCAAAGAACCAAAGTCAATGACATCACTTCTTGAGTAAGCAAGCTAAATTGGCGGTCAGTAGGCCATATCTGTCTGTCTATAACCAGTAATCCACAGGGTAAACAAGTACTAGAGTCGAGACTGTGCCACGGCAAACATAGCGGATACTCAGAGGAAAGAGAATTTGCGAAAAAATGGCTGACAAACACTGGATGCGACAAGCCAAAGAAGTGGTGGCTATGTGGCTAGCTTTAGGAGCGGCTTACGTCCAGCTGTAAACTTCAATAGGCTAATGATGATGTCTAATAAGGTTAGACTATGTCTAAGAGGCTATGCCATAACTGTCACTCATTCAAGGTCAGATTGCTATCTTATGGAACTCTATGGAATCCTTGACTCTACATTAGAATCCTAGTCCTCCTCTGACAAGTAATGTCACAATTGTCTCAATGTTGTTGTAATGGAAATTAATGTTGTGTTTAGGTCAGATTGGTACCCAAAAACTGGCAAAAGAAAAAAATGGTCACATGAATTAGTAAGGATTGCGGGAAAACTATGTTCCCGCAAAGTAAGATCATGAGTAAATTGAGGTTACTAGAGGAGGCCTTTGCTAGAAGGCTAAGATAGTGTCAAGGAATCAGAAAATTTTATTAGTTTTTGCTAATTATAAACTTGAACTTAATGTACTAAACTTGCACAAGTATCGGAATAATGGCTATGATTATTGCAAGTATTTAAGTTATTTAAATAATAAAGATAAAGACTACCTCCTGATTTTCAATATCCACCTCTTCCTCTTCTATGTCTAGATCATTAATGACTTCATCACCAACATCTGGTTTTGATCTAGCACCTTCTATTGCCTCTTCAAGGGAGCCCATCATCATAATTTTGAAATTAGGCTTTAGGTTTAACTCAGAGAGCATACAGTTATCTGTTGCTGCCTTACCTAAGTAAATATATATAAATATTAATTTTATTTAGATTTTCATAAATTTTGCTGGAAACATTTGCTTTAACCTGTTTTTTGTCATATCATACAAAGAATGCATAGAACACCCATGTTCTCGATGTTCACAGACACTGATGAACGAATATCCATGTGCTCATAGTTTAAAGTGAAGACACTAACAGTACCTTACAAAGCAGTGACCTTACTGCTCAAACTGAATATGTGTGACACAGGTCGCATATCAAACATATCAGCTTAACCATTCATCACAAATACTTCTGATTGTATCAATAAAGTCAACTGATTCAAGTATAAGAAGAGACAAAACCCTTTTTTGAGGTGGAAATACTGATGATACACATCCTAGCACTTGGTGGCTTGCAGCTGGGTCATGTGGGGCTCCTATGCACCTCTACAGTTGATTAAAAAGAGAAAGAGTGAAAAAACCACCCCAGTTACAGGCACTGTATGCACAAATTTTAAACATGTGTTTATATATTATATATATATATATATATATATATATATATATATATATATATATTTATATATATATATATATTTATATATATATATATATATATATATATATATATATATATATATATATATATATATATATATATATATATATATATATTTATATATATATATATATATAAATATATATATATATATATATATATATATATATATATATATATATATATATATATATAATATATAAACACATGTTTAAAATTTGTGCATACAGTGCCTGTAACTGGGGTGGTTTTTTCACTCTTTCTCTTTTTAATCAACTGTAGAGGTGCATAGGAGCCCCACATGACCCAGCTGCAAGCCACCAAAATATATATATATATATATATAATTTGAATATATATATTATATATATATATATATATATATATATATATATATATATATATATATATATATATATATATATATATATATATATATATATATATATATATATAATTTGAATATATATATTATATATATATATATATATATATATATATATATATATATATATATATATATATATATATATATTCAAATTATATATATATATATATATATATATATATATATATATATATATATATTTATTATAGTTGATATTTTATGAATTTCACAAAAATAGCTACTGAAATGTAACCTAAAAATTAGCAATAATAACAATATACAAATTCCTAAGTTTATAAAACATTGTTTTAATATACATGCAACTATAAATGTTTACATATTATTATAATCCATAATTGAGTCGTATAGAAACAAAAACAGCAATCTGTCATTTTGGTGAAAATCAAGTTATATATTGGGCAGCACTGTTCCATTAGAATATTCTTTGCCCATTTAATAACTTCATATCAAAAACAGTAAATTCTAACCAAAAATTCGACTCAAAAAACTAATTTAGTATCAAATACAGCAATATACTGATATGTTTTTTCTTAATTACCACTAATTGGTGAAATGTCAGATTGCTGTTTTTGTTTCTATACGACTCAATTATAAAAACTTTATAAAATTGTAAGAAGCAAATTTTGTAATATTTCAGCTCTTTCTTTTATGTAAAAATGCAAGCATTTAAAGATATATCGCTACTCAGATGGCAATGAAGCTACCAGGAACAACATTAGGAAAAATAATTAGGTTTATGATAATTGTCTATAATCGTTTATAATATATATATATGCTTATGTATGCTGATGATATCGCGCTGGCAGACTCGGACAGGGGTAGGCTGGTGCGACGTGTGAAGGCGTGGAAGGAGTCGCTTGAGAACGGTGGTCTGAAGCTCAATGTGGCGAAGACCGAGTACTTGGCCTGTAACTCCACAGATCCCACACCCGTACGCATAGGCGGCGACACGGTCGAGCGCACGGACCAAGTGAAATACCTGGGATCTGTGTTTCATGCGTCTGGTGACATCGATTGTGACGTCAAGGCACGCATTGCTGCCGCGTGGGCCAAATGGCGTGAGGTAACTGGTGTCATTTGTGACCCCAAGATGCCGGTAAAGTTGAAGGGACAGGTCTATAAGACCATCATTAGGCCTGTCCTTTTATACGGATGTGAAGCGTGGCCGGTGCTAGAGCGACACAGGCAAGAACTGCGTGTCACGGAGATGAATATGCTGCGGTGGATGTGTGGAGTGACGCGGAAGGACCGCGTTAGGAACTCCCGCATTCGCGGCAGTCTTCATGTCCGTGACATTGCAGATAAACTGCAGGAGTGTCGGCTCCGTTGGTACGGCCACGTTTTACGGCAACCGGATGATTACGTGGGAAACAAATGTCTGGCCATGCCGCCTCCGCCGGGCCCCGGCAGGAGGGGTAGACCCAAAAAGTGCTGGCTTGACGTCGTAAGGGGTGATATGCGTGCCAATGGGCTCAATACCAGGGATGCTGAAGACCGTGCGAAGTGGAGTAGAAAAAGTCGGAAAGCGGACCCCGGGCACCGAAACGAAAGTTTAGGATGCAACCGGGATAACGCTTAGATGATGATGATGATATATATATTTGCATCAACAAACTTTCAATGAAACGAGCACGCATCCCTCATATATTAAAACAGTTTTTATACTTTTAATAGTTCTAGAAACAGTTAAAAACCATCTTGGGTATGTCCAGCAGCAGCCGAAGTTGGATTGACGACGACAAACAGTAACTCTGGTCAATTTATGTTCATTGTTCATGGCGCTGTAGCCAAGAACAAGAATAGAACAGTAACTCAACTAATGCATCATAACAAAATCAGAAACTTATTACATACTGAAATAGATTAAATATCTCTATAGATCTAAGTGACACATACCTTGAAATTTAATATTGAGTAATTTTTGTCTCTCCGGTCGTACGCTTGTGGCATTTTCGATGGCAATTTTTAGCATGGCCACGGAATCGGAGGATGAAAATTCCGGTATATCATATTCTTTGCCATTCCATTTAACGCTTAATTTAATAGGATTTTCGTTTAAATCGCACATTTTTATTGAGAAACATTAACTTCCTCAATCGTAACTCGTAAACAAAACAGAATTGACCTAATTTGACACGTAGAGAAATTGACACACTGACAAAACACCAATTTTTTTTTATGTGGCTCTAATGCCTTGGGCACTGATTTGCCAATGTCAAAGTATTAGAATTTTTTAATTGGAAAAGGCAGGCGGCGAAAGACCTTAAATTGGTGTACGAGTGCCAAATTGAGCCTTAAGTTCCAAAAGTGCCAAATAAGTTCCAACCTAATTTTTTTATAATTTTCTCCAATACACACAGTAACAGTACCGTTGAAGGACTTGAGGAATTTCAATATTCCATAGCAGATTTGACATAACACGATATAGAAATTCATAAATTAAATAAATATTTAAATCCACTTTATTAAATATAAAAAAAAACGTATATTTTAATTTTATTGGTAAATTGAAAACAGTTTAATTTTGCTACATCTAAATAAGTTGTGATTCAATCAACTCATTATCGGGTTCATAATTGGTGTCCATCATTCTTGTCTTCAATATTTGTTTTTATGTAAACGCAGACTTTCTTGGTATTCTCGTTTTCTCAGGACTTGCAAAATCCACTTTGAAAAGTCCATATTTGGCTCTGAAATTAAGTTTATTAACAAAGTTACATATGTCAAATGACATTTCAACATAACAATTCAAGAAAAAAATAAGTAAATTATCTACATAACATTACCGTTTAAATGTGTTTAAGCACAAAGCCAGGGACGGCCCATTTAATAATAAAAGGTTACCGTGACCTATGGATGTTTGCAACATTAATACGACATCATTGCTATCGGTTCCGTAGAAATCTTAATACGCATAAAAAATATATGCTGTAGAGCAGTGGACACCTTAGCTTAATCCACATCCGCATATAAAATAAATGCCTAAGTATATACAGATTCCAGGAAATGTAGTTGGTGCTGGTTGGAGAAAATGCTCACGACGTTCAGAGCAGATTGGCTAAATGGCGGGAGAGGTTGGAAGGTGTTGGGTTGAAGATAAGTAGAGCCAAAACTGAAAATCTATTTTGCGACTTTGGGGGAAATTCCGCCTTTACCCCGATTACCTTAGGAGGCCTGTCTCTATCAACTTTCGGTACCTCGGATCATTAATCCAGAACGACGGTGAGATAGGCCAAGATGTGCAAAACAGAGTGAATGCAGGATGGGATGAAATTGCGACAGGTTTCAGGAATAATTTGCGATCCACAAGTGCCTTTTAGACTTAAAGGTAAAAATTATAAAACCGTAATAAGACCTGTCCTATTGTATGGATCAGAATGCTGGGCCACAAAGAGAAAATATGAAAGGTTATTATTGCAGGTAGTGCCGGATTAAGCAAGCGCGGGGCCTGTAGCAAATCTTTTCAAAGGACCCCGCACCTGGGTGCAAGTGTGCTTCCATACCTCAAACTACAGCACCAACGTAAAAACTACATCACCAATGCACTTGTCGCCGATGGCTCAAGCGACCTCCTGGGACGTGATTTCATCAAGTAGCCACCACCTGATTCGGCGATGGAAACGCTCAACACGTTTGTCTTTGGGCTTCACGCAGAGGTCCATGACATGAAGACGGTGTTGTGCAGTGACAGTCTCGTCGGATATGATCTTGCTTGGAGTTGGCTACTTTGCTGATGTGGTGTCTCCAGTCTACAGGAGAAATTGAGTTGGTCCGCGGCCCGATAATGAGCTCCAGCTCATTATCGGACCGACTCAAATTCTTTACATTTATACGAGCGACTTTTTGTAACACGTGCTTTTATCGTATGTAATTCTGTTTTATTTTCGCCAAGGAAATAATGGGGGTTACGGATTGTATAACGTAGATTGTGTTAGTAGGAAAAGATGTAACGTTTCACCTTTCTGTGACATCAAATAAATTCAATATATTATGTTACCACGTGTTAATAAGTTTCATTTAAAAATTACGCTTAGGCCGAGATGAGCGGGTTTAAATATGCGGGGCCCCCTTTTGCGCGGGGCCTGTAGCAATTGCTACTCTTGCTTTATGGTTAATCCGGCTTGGGTTGCAGGTATAGGTGCATGCAACAGAGATGCGAATGTTGAGGTGATGATTACAAAAATGGATAAAATTAGAAATGGGTATATTAGGGGAAGTTTAAAAGTGAGGTCAATGACAGGTTGGGCTGGTATGGTCATAATTATATGACCATACATTAGTAAGAGAGGAGCGTCATGTAACAAGGAGGATACTAGAAATGAGAGTGGATGGATACAAGAGGAGAGGTAGATAGGTAGGTAGAGACCAAAGAAAACATGGATGGATTGCGTAAAAGATGATATGATGCATTTTCATAAATAGGGTTCAGCTTAGGCTGGACTTAGTAGGTTGAATTTCCAATTTAAGTTGACCTCATACCCAAAAAATGCTGCCTAAATTCGCTATTCCACGCGGACGGAGTCGCGGGCACAGCTAGTCTATCAATAAAACTTTACAAAAATAAGAAGAGGAATCACAAACTTTTATCGTTTCGTTCATCAGCTAAGTGTCTTCACCTTCAGCACTGTAAGTATATCAGTACATACGTCATCATCATCGTCAACATCAGTACGTATGCCTTGGGTAGTTTCCGTTTCGTCTAAAGATAGAGAACCTAGTAATGAGAGGTTATGAATTTTGTTTAATATTTAAGCTAAAACTATTTTCTACATATGTAATAATAAACTTGTAATATTGAATATACCTCAAACATTCTGGCATCCTGAGCCGCCTGCGCATCTTCAATACTGTCCGAAACGGGCTCATACCACGTACAACCAATTGAAATGCTAATATAACCTTGCTGCAGCTTCCTATAATGCTCGTCGTACATATGATACACCTTAGCGTGGGCCAACAAGACATTTTTCAGGCAAATATACTCTCCTACATCACTCATGTTGACAAACGGTGCTTTATCTACACCATAACCCGCGCATACCTCTTTAGGATCATTAATCGTGATCCAATCTTTGATTCAATCACCGAAGTTATCAAATAACACTTTTGCGTAATCAGCGAACCAGTCCACAATTAAAGGGTTAGCTCAGCCACCTAATTTCTGAAGATTACTCGGTAGATCCAAATGATATATAGTCACGCATGGTCTAATATTATTATCATGTAGCTTTTTGATAAGTTTTCTGTACATCTCGATTGCCATTTGATTTACATTATAAACAAAACCATTCGGTAGTACTCTAGGCCAGGATATGGAGAATCTAAAAATATCTAAGTGTAGTTTGTTCATATTTTCGATATCTGATACATATTTATGGTAAAAATCAGTTGAGATGTCACCATTATCATTTATTGGAGATGGTTGGGAATGAGTTGCAACGTCCCAAATAGAAGGCGTTTTACCTAAAGCAAAATAATTAATAATTATTTAAAAGCTAAAGTATTGCATATTTCGTATGAGGCAGCGGCAGGGTAGAAATTTAACCGTCTGACAATTCTTAGCTGCCTTAAATTGCAAGACTCAGATACAACTAGGTCGAAAGAGTAAGTAGCAGATTACTAGGAATTCCGTAGTTGTAAAAAAAGGCTGAATCGAAAGGTAGTTCGCCAACTATGCATGATTCAAACTGGCCGAATATTGGTACACAATTATTATAATTTAATTATTAAAAAAAATAACTGTTTATTACAAAATTTTACCATCCTCATTCCAAGCACCTTCCACTTGATAAGCCACCGTTGAAGCACCAAATTCGAAGTAATCGGGAAACCGTCGTATTTCACTTTTAGCCTAGTATTTCAATGAAAAATATCGCGAGTATAATGCTGAAAGTAATTATTTTATTTTTGATATATTTCATTTATGTTACTTTTAAACCTCTAGGATGCAACAATATAATTTAAATTCAGTTTTAACTGTATACATATTTTATACACAATCAAATATTATGTATAATAGTAACGACTATACTCGTGCATATACCACAATGACTCGAGTGTTTTTAAATAAATACATTTAATTTTTACATCAATAAGTTTGTCGAGAAGATATATTTTTTTAAATAATTAAACTACTTACTATGCACCTACTACAGACATGAGTTCAATTGTTTTGATTGAATCAAAACTGTTATGACTTTTATACAATCAATAGAATATCAACACAGAAACATTATTAGCTCATGTCCTAATGCTTTCTGATCCATTTGCAAAGGCACCGATGTGTCTTTTAATAATACCAACTCCATAATTTTTTAAAGTCAAGTTATACAAAAACATAAAAATTGTCCAAAAGTTAAGGAAAGAAAGATTACATTTTAAATAAAATTAATTTCATTTTACTGTCAATCGCAGTGTATTAACATGTTTCTGCAATTTTATTTTATAGTTTTTATAGTGATACCAAGACTATTACTATATATTGTCGCTAAACATGAATGAGTCTAAATTTGATAGGGATTTCGTCATTTTATTACAAAGTATCTTAGTTAGCGGTGTAAGGGGCCCTACCAACATCTTCGGGGCCCAAGTCAACTTTAACTACAAGTCGGCGCACCCGCTGAACGGACGAGGTCATGACTACGGCTTTCCTTTTGGGGTTGGGGGATCAGACGGCAGTCGCCCCTGTAAAATCCAAAATTAGGTAAATAAAATTAAAATATTAAGTTTACGGAATCGTCTCGGAAGGGCTAGGGCGCCGCCGCATAGCGGCGCGCAAGAGCTCCGCCCGGCTCTTGTGAGAAGTGGACAAGGACTACCGTGTTATGACACGGCGGGCACACATAGGCGGGTAGGGCTAACGACGTTAGCAACAACTCACACAACCCAAACAACTTGAAAGATTAAAGAAAAAAGAGAGACGCGCGAGAGAGTTGGTCCATGTGCTCTCCAGGTGAAGGGTGGCTGTGGCGTTACTGCAGGAGACTCAGTGGCAGGCTACCAGTTCATTGGAAATAGCTACAAGCTGATCTACATAGGTGCACCTGGTGGGGAGAATGATGTTGCCATAGTGCTCTCGGAGGAGTTCCAGAACGACATTTTGCAAGTGAAACGTCATAGCGACCGGCTTATGGTCTTTAGGGTGCTTATTGATGGGGTAGTTAGCCACTTGATAAGTGCCTACATGCCACAGATCGGTTGTGACGACGCCAATAAAATAGCGTTTTAGAATCTATTCGGGGCAGTGCTCCGTGGAATCCCATTATCACAGGGGATCATTTGGGGGGGTGATCTGAACGGTGATGTGGGTGAGGGATGTGGGGGATTTGAGTGTGTTCACGCTGGATTTGGGTACGGTAGCCGCAACGCGGAAGGAGAGGACATTCTCAATACGTGTGCGGCTGCCGACCTTGCCATCTTGAACACGTATTTCAAAAAGAGACCCGAGCATCTTATCACCTACAGGAGTGGGAGAAATGTTACCCAAATCGACTTCCTACTCACTAGGAGACACCACATCAGTAAAGTGGCCAACTGCAAGGTCATACCCAGTGAGAGTCTCACTGCACAACATCGTCTTCTTGTCATGGAACTCTGCGTTAAGCCTAAAGAAACGCATGCCGAGCGCTTTCCGCGCCAAATCAGCTGGTGGCTGCTTGATGAAGTCACGTCCCAGGAGTTTGCCTTAGCCGTCGGTGACAAGTGCGCCGGTGGGCAAACCAGTTCAGGCACAAGATTCAGGCGGCTATCCTTAGGTCAGCGAAGGAGGTGCTTGGAGTGTCTAAGGGTCGCAAGTGTGATAAGGAGACATGGTGGTGGAACGACACAGTCCAGAGGGAGACTAGAGCGAAGAAAGCCCTCTTTAAGAAGTGGCAAGCGTCCAGATCTCCTGAAGATCGCGACTCATATAGATCTGCCAAGCGCGCCACTAAGAGAGCTGTAGCCAGAGCCAGACGAGACCACTTACAACCATTAAACGACAAGTTGGAATCGTTTGAGGGGCAGAAAATACACGGCTAGATTAGTGACTATGTAAGTAGTCTGGCATTGTAAGATTCATCGACCCCATCATCAGATTAGCTTCATCTCATCGAAAGAAAATTCCTTATATTATAACCTCAGGTGTATCAGCCGGGATTAAATGAGTTTGTGAAATCTTGGTACTCATATGGTAGTATGGTGTAGTTTCTAAATGTTGGAACTACTTGATTGAACTTTGACAAAACTTCGCTCTTAATACAAATATTTTTTTAGAAATTATTTTACTTACAGATTTCTGATATACGTTTCCGACGTGGTCATCATCAGAGTCGTCTGATGAACCTCTACAAAAGAAATTTAAGTATTATTTCTGATATATGTCATATCTGATAGACTATTCGTAGTTTTTGCTCATTGAGTTAGGTCAATTTCCTCTAAATAGCCGCGCTGTGGAGTGGAAGGAGCGCCTCGCGCACCCCAGCGCGGGCCTCGCCACCATCGAAGCGGTGAGGCCCGTCCTGGCCGAATGGCTGGAAAGGTGCCACGGCGTCCTGACCTTCCACCTGATGCAGGTCCTCTCGGGGCACGGTTGCTTCGGGAGGTACCTGTGTCGCATAGAGCGGGAGATGACGTCGGGGTGCCACCACTGTGGCGCGGGCGACGAGGAGGACACGGTGAACCACACTGTCGCCGTGTGCCCTGCGTGGCGCGAGGAGCGCCGCGCCCTCGTCGCCCAAATCTGCGTGGACCTGTCGCTCCCGGCCCTGGTTCTGTCCATGGTCGGGGGCGATCCTGGATGGACGGCCGTCGCCTCCTTCTGCGTGGCAGTCATGTCCGCAAAGGAGGTGGCGGAGCGGGAGCGGGAGTTGACCACCACACTCCCCTCCCGCCAACGCAGGCCACGCCGGCGGCGCCGGAGGGTCAGTAACTACCTCCGGTCGCCGTAAAAAGCGGCCGCGGGCAGACCCTCGGGGGAGGACCCGCCGTCCGCACTATTACCGCGAGGGTGAGAGCTGCGTGCTGTTTCGCGGCCCCCCTCAACTCCTAGAGTTGTTAGGAGAGCGCCGCGGGGACGAAACCCTGACCCCCTGGCGCCAACACTTTAGAAGGGGCCCGCCTCAAGACAAAGGGCGGGCCGGCGCCGGCCCGGGCCACGAGATCGGCAGGCCATATATCCGTGGGCCCGGGCGTAGGCGATAGGAGAACAGCGGGGTTTTTTAGTGGGTAGTCGGATGGCCAATCGTCTTTCCTGGAGTCCCACATATCCCTCGGTCCCTCCGGGTCGGGGAAACCCGTCAAGAGAGGTTTTTCCCCGAGACCCAAAAAAAAAAATAGTCGCGCTACTCAGTACTTGACTTGCGACCGCATCCACTCCGCACATGCACAAACATATTATGCAATAGTGCAATAGCACTAGTTTTATGCATGTTTTGTTAAGTATTTGCGAACCTCTAATTGTGTAAGCGAATGACGAGATCTACTATTTTTTTATTGCTGTAGGACAGCAGACAGGCTGACGGTCCACTTAGAATTTAGCAGTTACTATAGGTGTTTGCAACATCAGTGGCATCGCGAACACGCTGCTGTCACATAAAGGTACAGGAACTTGGATCACTAACGCCGGAATACAACACAGAGTTATCATGGTGGCATACATGTTGGCAAAGGTGGTTCACATCCAGACGGGCTTGAGGCCCTACCACGTAGCTAGGGTGGGTTGTTTTTACGACAGGCCGACCCCAGCCACAGAGGTCAGTATTATTTCTCTGCACGGATAAAAACTAGTAAAATAATTACTAGGTTTAGTTAAAAAAATCCTTATTATCTTTTATTCCCTTATGCTTTCCTTATTTCTCTATTTTATGCTTGCTCAAAGTTAACTGACTACACTGTCGCCGTGTGCCCTGCGTGGCGCGAGGAGCGCCGCGCCCTCGTCGCCCAAATCGGCGTGGACCTGTCGCTCCCGGCTTTGGTTCTGTCCATAGTCGGGGGCGATCCTGGATGGACGGCCGTCGCCTCCTTCTGCGAGGCAGTCATGTCCGCAAAGGAGGCGGCGGAGCGGGAGCGGAAGTCGACCACCACACTCCCCTCCCGCCAACGCAGGCCACGTCGGCGGCGCCGGAGGGCAAGTAACGACCTCCGGCCGCCGTAAAAAGCGGCCGCGGGCGGCCCCTCGGGGGAGAATCCGCCGCCCGCACTTTTGCCGCGAGGGTGAGGGCTGCGTGCTGTTCCGCGGTCCCCCTCAACTCCTAGAGTTGTTAGGAGAGCGCCGGGGGGACGAAACCCTGACCCCCTGGCGCCAACACTTTAGAAGGGGCCCGCCTCAAGACAAAGGGCGGGCCGGCGCCGGTCCGGGCCACGATATCGGCAGGCCATATATCCGTGGGCCCGGGCGTAGGCGATAGGAGAACAGCGGGGTTTTTTAGTGGGTAGTCGGATGGCCAAACATCTTTCCCGGAGTCCCACATATCCCTCGGTCCCCCCGGGCCGGGGGAACCCGTCAAGAGAGGTTTTTCCCCGAGACCAAAAAAAAAACTACCTATTCTTAGCGTTAAATCAATGTTGCAACTTAAACTTACGATAAAGATGTCGTGGATTCGAAATCTGAGAATTTGAAACCAACGTGAACTGTCAAACCTTCGTGTATACTATTACAAAGATACCAGCTAGTCAGCTAGCCTAAAGCTAGCGGCTTAAGTACATGTTTCAATATTCCTTCAGTGTACATATATATTTAACGTCTATATTATATTTAAAGAGAAAGAAGAAGTAGACTGTCAACTCTAAATCCCCAAATAGGCAGTGAATCTACCCCGAACGAAAGTTTTTGACATTTGATATTGTAATAATTTAAAAATTGTCTAGTCAACTAATTTCTATTAACCTCTCCAAGTCAACATCGCTGAAATCGCTATATTCGGCCGGGGACATGCAAATTGTACACAACTGTCCGATATCCGAGAAACATCTGCTGCAGTATATTCCAGGACAATCCTTGGATTTACATCTGCAATAAACATATTATCAAGAGGTTAATATTCTTGTTTCTTATAATCAAGTGTCTGTCAAGTATTTTCACAGTCAAAGATAGTGCTTATATTTCGCACTGTTGTTGTGCTCGGGCCACCCCTAAAAGAAATACAGCACACCCAAACGAATTTTTTAAATTCAAAATAAGTTCGTAAGTAGAACTTTTTGAAAGTTCAATATGTATTATAAGTAATATTTATAATGTTAACTAAAATTACCACCACTTCACAACGTGTTTAGCTGTTACGAGGAGAAGCGGCGAGAAATCCAGCAACTCGTCTAATTTTAATATATATTTCTCAATTTAATGTAATTTTATTGTTTTGCAATTCAAACAATGTACTAAAAAAGAAATCCAAAATTAAGCTCCGAATAGAAAAACATATTTTTATATATATTTTGTAACCTACCCTCACTCTCGGCGAAATAAATGGTCGGCGAGTGTGGGACGGAAATAAAGATGGCGTTAACGGTTGAATTTATTTATCTGTTAATTGGTAATCGATATTTTTATTGGTTGAAAATATCGGTAAATCTTCTCGTTGATTTAATTTTGCTACTGTTAAACTCATAGATATATCTATGGTTAAACTCGAATGGTTGAGTTTCTTAACATTGTGCTTTATTTTGAGGGCCATAGAGCATACAATCGAATCATCAAAATTCAATATTTACATGATAAGTTGAAAACACCTGCAAGGCGGAAATAAATCTTATGCGTTGAGGAATAAAGTTGAAACTTGCATGTATATAATTTCCAATAATTACCTATGCGACTACATGCAGTGTTTTTGTTAAACGGTATTTTTAACAGTTATGGTTAATTTTATTTATCGAATAGAAGTGATAATTTTTTTTACCGGTAAATTTATCGGTTAATGGTTATATTTGCCACCATTAGACGGAAATAATAAGATAGTAACGCGCAAGCTTCTAAACGGGCGGAACGGTTGACGGTCGACCTCCTTGACCACATAGTAACGCGCAAGCTTCTAAACGGGCGGGACGATCGACGTTCGACCTCCCTGATAGTTACTCTAAACTCTCATTGGCGTGACATTAAGTTGTGTGTTCAGTGCGTGACATTTAGCTGGTGACATGCAACAGTTCCTCCGCGACCTGAATCGAACCGGAAAGGGGTGGTATCAAGGTCAGCGTGAATTTCTTTGCCCAATGCAAGTTATCGCGTCTCTCTAATCACCGCTCCTCTCATACAGTCTACTGCCCTCGAGCTATCCTTCTCAATCCTGTACAGTGCAATCTCGGTCCGTGACCGGCATCTTACACTATTTCTTAATTACTTAATGTATTACTTTTGCCATATTGAAAAACAGATTATAGATGGATAATAACTATCCATCCTAGTATTATACACGTGAAAGTATTTCTGTCTGTTACGTTTTCACGTCTAAACCTCACCAATTTTGATGAATTTCGGTATAGAGATAGGTTGGACCTTGAAGAAGGATATAAGCATATACTTTTAGGACATAATTTTGCGAAAATGTTTTTTTTTTAACTTATAATAGCAGAACAACGTTCCGGTTCAGGTACGGCAGAACTCGATACGGTTGTCGAAGGTGGTTCTTTGGATTATACGAGCTGGTTTCGTTTTTTTTTTATTGCTGTGGGACAGCAGACAGGCTGACGGCCCGCTTAGAATTTAGCAGGAAATAAAAACTAAAAAAATTCATAACGTGAAACATTGATTGATCAAATTTTTTGTTTTAGACTTCTTGAAACTAAATGGAATTTATGCTTTACAGGAAATGCCATATAATTCAGTTGTAAAAAGTTTACCTCGTCAAATAAGACTCTGTATCATTACGAACATAGTGAGTTTCGCAAAGGAGACAACGAAGTTCATTTGGGCCTACTCCCAGTAACGAGCGAAGGCATTGGAAACTGAAAAATACAACGAATTTTTTTAACTATATATGAAGTCAAAAAGTCCTCGAAACTGCCCTCTAACGTCTGAGAGTATAGTATAGTCCGATGTTTATAATTTAGCAAGGTTAATTTCATTAAATTTCTACCGTGTACCCTAGAATCCACTGTATAATTTCGTTCATTTAGGTACCACGGGAATACCCCAGTCATAGGGGGATGTTATGACCACGCATAACATTTGACATAATTGATTTATTTAAGCACGTAGTAATAAGTAGATTATAGTCACAAAAAATATTAAATAAAAACTTTTTAACAAAAAAATTTACCACCGAAAAAAATTTAAAGCAAAAAATTATAAACCTTCTTTTTATTAACCTTAATAACTAAGTTCTTATACTAATGTAAGTATACCTAAGTAATTTTGAGTCGGCGCTAAACAAATTAATTAATTACGTAAAGTGAGACGCGCGGCGGCGGCGCAACGTGACACGCCGCTTCGCCGGAAAATGCCAAGCGTTTACGAAGTTAATGTCAGCGTGACAGCAACCCGAACGGGCACACACGTGAGCACAAACTGGAGCTGACTCAAAATTGCTTAGGTATATTTACATTAGTTTAAGGACTTAGTTATTAAGGTTAATAAAAATAATGTTTATTATTTTTTGCTTTTTTACAAAAGTAATATCAATGCACATTGTTATGCGTGCATGTCCATCCATGTATATTTTCTTTTAATGATACAATTCTCCCTGTGCCAGATATTAAATAGAATGATGATCTCGTTGTAGAGATCTGATCTTGATACTCATCATTCTTGACCAAGTCTACCTTAAGTGAAGCATTTTTTTTATATGTTAGTGTTTATCAGACAGGTAACGGGCCCAGCGTAAAGCGGTCACCCACCTAAAGCTGGCCGGTCTCTAAGAAATTTTATAACGCATTCGCAATATTAGGAAATAACGCAAAATATATCCCTAGTATATTAAAAAAGTGAAAATTTTACTAACGGAATCCGATGTTCCAACCATCTTCTAAAAGTATATTTCGATTCAGAGGAATATTTGTATTCTTTATGCAGTTTCCGTCGGGCCAATTTCATAAAACTGCCTCTAGTCCGCAATATATGGTTAAACAACCATATCGCCCTGGTTTTAGCCCGTTCGGGTCTGTATTGGCCCATTATACCGTGTCTTAGTCGTAATCCATAGGGCTCAAATATGGCAAAAAACCAAAGTAGAAATATCAAGACTCCTGCAAGAATTGGATTAATATCAAATCATAACTTTTAAACAGCTTTAAATGGGATCAATGTATTTAGATGTAATGTTGTAACAAACTGTAACAATGTATAATAATGTATAACAAACTGTTTACTTTGGGACTAGATAATAATATAATAATAATAATAATAAATTTATATCTAAAAAAATATCATATACATATCTAGTTTAATTCTCCTGCCACCTGAACTAGTTTACACTGTATATCGGGGGCCAGGTTCCTCTCTGGTGATCAATAATATAATGCATATCATTTTAAAATTACAAAAAAGGAAGAAAACAGAAATCAAACTGTACTAAACGGACCCACAACAAACTAATGAACTCGCTTGTGTAACACAAGTTGTGTTTGTGAATGTATGTTTGTGAATGAATTTCTTTATCAGTGACAAATGTATCAGACAGTGTCAGTGACAAAAAATTACTACAATGTACAACTTCGTAATAAGGTAAAGGAAATGGACCTATTCTAATTTCTGGTCGATTCTTGTTCTTACCAATTTGTGAATATCTCCTAAAATCAGGTGGGTTTGGATTCGGTAAACATGATATCGGAGACGGCACAAGATTTTCCAGGGGTATATTCAATGTTTCAATTACGGACTTAAATAAATTGGCCACGATACCAGATCCTGTTATGTGTCCACCTGTCTTTGGTAATCCAGCTGGAAATGAACATTGAAGTTTAGAGTTGGATCCGGAGACCTGGTTAAGAACTATCCCATACGCGGTAGCCTTTAAGTCTGTGATATCTCAGACAAACTACGGTTGTTGTATTGGTTCGACCATATGGGTATGGCCACCGGCCTCTGACTAGGAGAACAAATTTCTGGGATTCATAGGAACTAATAGCGTGACGTTGTTAAAGATGATGCGTGTAAAATAGAGATTAAATACTTCCACTGCTGTTCACGAAGAAGCAAACTTTACGTTTATAACTAGGCATTGACCACAAAACTGTTGTATATACACACAGCTTACAATAAGAATCTTGACGCATGAGTTCTTTATTAGCTGAGCGCGAAAAACATGATAAGAATTAACATTTGAGATACGCTAATACGGAATGAGATCGAGCCTGAAAAGTTAAATATCCGAAGAAAATAGATTATGTACGATAATAGAAATTTGTAACCTTTTATGTACTACGGGTGTACGATACCGGTCACAGACCGAGATTGCACCGTACAGGAATGAGAAGAATAGCTCGAGAGCAGTGGACTGTATGAGAGAGGAGAGGCGAGGAGCGGTGGCTAGAGATACGCGATACCTTGTAGTGGGCAAATAAATTCGCACTGACCTTGATTCCACCCCTTCCCGGATCGGTTCAGGTCCGCTCGCGGAGGAACTGTTGCACGGCACCAGCTAAGTGCTACGCAAACTGAACGCACAATCTTATGGCACGGCCAATGAGAGTTTAGAAAAACTGAAGCCAATTGCGCACGGCGCAGAGAATGGTCTTCAGGGAGATCGAACATCGACCGTTCCGCGCGTTTAGGAGCTCACGCAATACCACTTAGATTATTTACGTCCCACCCTCGCTTTTACCATTTACCTCACCGAGAATGAGAGTAGGTAACAAAAATCAGGTGGCGGGAATTCAAATACCCTTTATGCAAGGATCGAACAACGGGTGTTGAATAAAAAGTGATAGTGAGTATAGTTTATACACTATGTATATCTTGTTTAAAGCTACAATTCCTTTTTTAAAAATTCTTTTTTCTGATCCCTTAAAAATCGTGTACCCGGCGACTAGTGCGTCATAATCTTCAAATTTATGGCCCCTGAGATGTTCCTTTAACCACGGAAATAGGTAGAAATCACTAGGAGCTAGGTCCTGCGTACAAAGTCCCCGTAACAGTGGCTCCATGATTACCACCGCTTCACCGTCCAGAAAAAACAGCCCATGTTCTTACCGGCGGATGGAATCACCTTATATTTCTTCGGAGTTAGAGATGACGGTCTCTTCCAAGTCATGGACTGTTTTTTCGTTTCGTTTTCATTATGAAATGATGAAGCCATCTTTCGTCCATAGTTCCATCAAGCCAAAAATCGGTCAAGATCTTGTTGTAACAAACCCAAAGCTTTGTGAAATTGTCAGTCTCGTTTGTTTCTACGCGTCATAAAGCATTCTGGGCACTCAGCGCGCTGACGCTTTTTTCATACCCAAATGATTGTGTATAATATTATGGACACTGCCGATAGAAATCTTCATTTCTTTTACTATAAAACAAACACGACGATCCACCAAGATAATGTTTTCAATATTTTTAATTACTTGTTCAGTTACTACCGATGTAGGGCGTCCCGTGTGGAGGTCGTCGTTAATGGAAGTTTTTCCTCGCTTAAACACAGCACACCAACAACCGTAGAATATGGAGGAGCATGAGCGCCTAATGTTGCTCTCAAGTCTTGATTTACTTACCAGCTCCGTAGTAAAATTCTTCAAGCAGAGATATTTCATTACCGTGCGAATTTCAATTTTATCCACTTTTAAAAACACGTGCAAACAAATGATTTTTATTAAAAAAAAAACAAAAGAGAATTCATTGCTTTTTTTATTATTATTATATTGAATGTCTGGGCTATGTCTGCTAGTATTTATTTATTTTCCAAGGAGAATGTATAGCATTATCACTATTTATTGAACACCCCTCGTAAGTAATAAGAAATAAAATCTACGTGCATGCTATGCCTATATGCCTCCGCTGGACCTCAGCAGGGGTATACCCAAAAAGTGCTGGTTTGACGTCATAAAGGGCATGTCAACGGACTGAATACCAGGGATGCCGAAGAAAAAATCGAAAAGCGGTCCACGGGCAACGAAGCGGAAGTCTTTCAACCGGTATTTAGTGCTAAGATGATGATGATGATAATTTACGTATATGCGATGAAAATCTTTTTACAAAATATATCGACAATCACCTTGCATAGGAGACTGGAACCTTCCATGATACCGTATAGTCATGAGAACCCAATATAAGCTGTAATCAGCTACCATGTGGATTAAAAGTTTGAAGGTCGTGACGGTCATGAAAACTGCTGAACGGTTTATGTAAAGCCTCTCTGAAGATACTAAACTAAACGACGTTGTCTGCAAAGCAAGAGTCATAAAACAAGAGTCATCTTCATTTTATTTTACCTACAAAATATATCTCAAACATCTGTCTTTTCTTCTGTAAATAAATAGATTGAACAGATGTTGTAACTTTGGTCTTTTCATTAGCAACTGTTATCCAAAATCATGTGGGATCGGCACAACATGTTCTGTCACTTTCCTCAATTAGCCATCCCAATTTTTTCACTTTTTTTGCCATATCATCAACACAAATATATATTTTCTTTGGTTTATTTCCTGTATCCATTAACTCCCAAGAGTTTTTAGACAAATAAGTAAATATTCCCTGATACCTTAATCCCGATAGTACAAAACCGAATTCCATGTTTCTTTTTTCTTTGTGTGTAAAAAGTTCTATCTATTTATTTCCTTTTATGATATCATCGGAAACAGACTTGATGACCCTATACCTACCTCAGTCAGGAATCACATGACTAAATTCTACTATTGAATAATATTGTACTTTAAATCTTCCTGTAAGGAGCATCTCATCTGCCAGATTACTAAACAACCTACGACGGTTTAACTCAAGGTTTAACTTTACCAGTTGAGGTTTATATTTCCAATTTTTTTCTATTTTCTTAGACTGAATATGTTGACAGTAGAAAATAAGGTGTCACGAAGGGCCACGCAAGCAATAGTATTACATCTGTTTTACAACAGTGATTTTTAGTGCAATAATTGATCCAATGAGAATTCAAAAACTAGAAGACTTTATATTCTAAATGTATCTAGTAAGAATAATGATCCTTGCAGCGGGGGGCGACCTGTCGTAAAAGGCGACAAAACTGGCTTCAAAAACGTCCCTATGCAACTGTAACTTTTTACTATTATAATATGAGCCGTCAATCTGTCTTACGTTTTGCGACAGTAAAAAAAGTAAAAAGAAAATGTTTTTTTTTAAAGTAAAAGTTAATTCTTACAGTGATATATTTGGCTCGTTCCCGTCTATTCAGTGGGAGTATAGTCTCTCTCCCTTCCCTCAGTCTTTTTAGATCAAGATCCCGCAGTTCTTGCGTGATGTATCGATTATCAAACCGTGATCGAGTTTCATACATGTGCTGATAATATTTGGCTCTAAAAATATATTTAAAAATTAATGTAATTTTTTTTAAATTTATTAAAGATTTACGTGGTGCATCGGCTTTCACTCGTAGGAACACTTGCGGGGGTTAGGGGTTCTATTCCCTTCCCGAGTTTGGGTGTTTATGCTTAATATATATCAGTTGCTTAGTACCCACAATGCAAGCGCTCTGTTGCTTACTTTAAAACTAGACGGCGTTGTGTGAATTGTCTGAAATGGCCTGGAATGCTAATTATAAAGCTGGAGAAGACTACACTGATAGTTAAGATGTCATCTCACTTCCGATTGGAGATCATAAATTACTAGTAAATGCTTCTGTACACTGCGAAATGACAAACTTTCTATGTATCGTCTATAGTCTATACTTCAACCGATTTACCATTTAGCAGAAGGATTTTTACCTTGCTTAAATTACAGTGGGGTAAATTCTTTGAAAGAAAAGCTGTTGTCTATGAATTGAAGAACTATGAAATGTAAGGTATACCTAAATATAATGAATAATAGAGAGAAACTGGTAACACAAGAACTCCATGACAACCAAGTCAGTAACGGATCCGCTCTTCTCCTGATCTCAGTTACCATTCCAGATGTGACCTGATTACTTGAACTTCCATTGCTACTAAAGGTATAAGAATGGTGGATGTGGACTTCAATGTTGAACAAGGAAGCTATACGTTCGGAATATGTTTTTACCTCTGAAAAAAATGCAGTAAACAATATTAGCTTCTGGGGCAAAAGTTCACCTAACCTCAAAGGTAGCGTAGTTAACAGCCCACCCGATATTAGATGGTTACTATTGCCTATAGAGATCTGTACACAAGATACATTGCCAACTTACTGCCGGTCTCAAAGAGGAATTAGAACCTGGTTTACTAGTGTTGGAATAGAACACAAGTATATTATGGCGGTATGTTTAAAAAAAATCAGGGGTGGTTACCATCCAGTCCGGTTAATAGCTTTACCATCTAGCTAGGGTTGCTTTGTTTCCTTTTACAACAGGCCGCTCTGCACAGTAAGGACAATAATATTTGTTTAATCGGATGCATTCATAAAGATAAGAACGCTAGGAACTTTTTGATTGCACCAAATAAATTAAAAGGCTTGTGTCAAAGACGATGGTCTGTCAGCCTGGTGAGAGGCTGCAACCTCTCGTTCGAGATCCCATAAGACTATTTTGAGCTTGAACTATAGATTTTGGATTTCGTTGCTCAGTGTTGTCATGATAATAATACTACGCATATTTTGTTTCACTGGCTATTCATACACGAAAACAGATGTAATAAATTCAGCTAGATTTGATTAATGAGTTGGAGTGTTCTCTAATTTAGAAACACAAGGCAGTTTTCAAGCTATTTGTATAAAGATCTGAGCTACTGTGTTTGTTTTTGTGTGTTTGTTAACGCTCTATGTTCCGGGAAAAGATACGGACGAGAAGCACGAGATGCTTGAAGGTGACTTCCAAGTGCTACAACCCGGAGCATACTCTGTTATTTGATGTGGTGTCTAGGCTTACTTTATTCATGTTATTGTTTAGCTAGAACATGGGTTTTTAAAGGTGTGAAGGTGTCGTATAATAAATACTCAATAGCAGACCGAGGCAAGCACATAGAAGAATAAGATTCGGAATGTGTTTTGTATAATATTGTAAAATTGTATGTACTTTTTCTAACGTCAACAATTACATCCTCTTCTATATAATCGGTAAACGAACAGAAATTATGTAAGTTATTGCAGACTTTGGTCACATTTGTTATATTCTTCAAACACGATTCTCCAAAGATTTTCACACAATCTTGCATGCCTTTATCCAAGGCGTCTACACATCGTTTGTGTTGAGTACCCAGTTTTTCGTTGAATTTATTTTTTACATTCTTTAGATGTTCAAAGTTTGATTGTATCGTGCTCACTGAAAGACAATAAATCGTACTAAGTAATAAATTCAATAGTTCATTTTCTCTTCTTATCTTCTTGGGTGATATCCTTTTTCTTCTTTGGACTGCCAGCTGATGCATAGTGTCAGTTAATAGAAGTTGCTCTAATCTAATACATTTTTCATGTAAATTTGATGGATCTGATGGGATGTAAAAACCAACTTTAAACAAATCTGTTTAGTTTTCATCTTCGTATTTCACCTAATTAGGCTGCCTTGAATAAATGAATATTGCCGTGTGACCCCGGCCAGTGAAAAGAATAGGGTCACCCCAGGTCATTCCAAGGGAGTCGTAAAAGGCGACTGATGGACTACTCCTTTGCCAGCTGGCATGCGGCAAAGGAAGTGCAGCTCTCGGTTTTCCTCTAGGGGTTGGGAGGTCAGACGGCAGTCGCTCCCGTAAAAACCTAAACAAGCCAAACAAACACATGGTATGGTAAGAACACGAAAAGGATTGGTCACGGATAGGGCGTCGCCGCAAAACGACGCGCAGGAACCTCGCCCGACTCCTGTGACAAGTGGACTAGGGCTGCCGTGCCGTGGGCGAGCACGGCTAAAGACTCTAGCCCCATCCAAAAGGAAACTCCGCTTCGCAACTTGGAATATTGGCACGCTGACTGGACGCGCGAGAGAGTTGGCCGATGTACTCTCCAGGCGGAGGGTGGCCGTGGCGTTCCTGCAGGAGACTCGGTGGAAGGCCAGCAGATCCCGGTTCATTGGGAATGGCTACAAACTGATCTACACGGGTGCACCTGGTGGGGAAAATGGGGTCGCCATAGTGCTCTCGGAGGAGCTCCAGGACGACATTTTAGAGGTGGAGCGCTGTAGCGATCGACTTATGGTTGTGAGGGTGCTTGTTGGTGGGGTAGTCACCCACTTGATAAGCGCCTACGCGCCACAGGCCGGTTGTAGCGACGCCGACAAGATAGCGTTTTGGAACCTACTCGGAGAAGTGCTTCGTGGGATTCCATTGTCACATGGGATCGTTTTGGGCGGTGATCTAAACGGTCATGTGGGTGATGAATGTGGGGAATTTGAGCGTGTTCACGGTGGATTTGGGTATGGTAACCGCAACGCGGAAGGGGAGGATATCCTCAATACGTGTTCGGCTGCCGACCTTGCCATCGTGAACACGTATTTCAAAAAGAGACCCGAGCATCTCATCACCTACAAGAGCGGGAGGAATGCTACCCAAATCGACTTCCTACTCACTAGGAGACACCACATCAGCAAAGTAGCCAACTGCAAGGTCATACCCGGTGAGAGTCTCACTGCACAACACCGTCTTCTTGTCATGGACCTCTGCGTGAAGCCCAAAGGCAAACGTGTCGATCGCCTTCATCGTCGAATCAGGTGGTGGCTGCTCGATGAAGTCAAGTCCCAGGAGCTCGCCTCTTCCATCGGCGACAAGTGCGCCGGTGGTGAGGGCGAACCGGTTCAAGCTTACTGGGACAGGATTCAGGCGGCTATCCTTGGGTCGGCGAGGGAGGTGCTTGGTGTGTCTAAGGGTGGTCGCAAATGTGACAAGGAGACTTGGTGGTGGAACGACACAGTCCAGAGGGAGACTAGAGCGAAGAAAGCCCTCTTTAAGAAGTGGCAAGCGTCCAGATCTCCTGAAGATCGCGACGCATATAGGTCTGCCAAGCGCGCCACTAAGAGAGCTGTAGCCAGAGCCAGACGAGACCACTTACAACCACTATACGACAAGTTGGAATCGTCTGAGGGGCAGAAGCTCATTTATAAGTTGGCGCGCTCCAGGGTCAAAGCGGCACAGGATATTTCCAAGTGCCGCTGTGTAAAAGACCCTGTGGGTAACCTGCTATGCGAGGACCTCGCGGTGAAGGAGAGATGGCGCTCATATTTCCACGAGCTGCTGAACACGCAGCACAAAGAGGTGCAGCCGCCAGATCTTCCTCCGAATCAAGGACTAGTGCCACTGGTAACGCCTGCAGAGGTCCAGAATTGTCTTCGCCGCATGAAGAATCGGAAAGCTGTTGGATCCGATGGAGTCCCCATCGAAGCCTGGAAGGCGATGGGCTCTCGTGGTGTGAGCATCTTAACCGACCTCTTTAACCGGACACTCCTCACCGGTACGATCCCGAGCCAATGGAGACTGAGTATCATTACTCCAGTCTTCAAAGGCAAGGGGTCGGTGCAGGAGTGCGGTAATTACAGGGGGATTAAGGTCATGTCCCACACCATGAAGCTCCTCGAGAGGGTTATCGACTCTCGGATTCGGCAGGAGTGCACTGTCTCGGGATGTCAGTATGGGTTTCGCCCTGGTCATGGGACTATGGATCCGGTTTTTGCCCTAAGGACTGTCGCGGAGAAATACAGGATGAAGAATACGCCTCTGCATTGCCTGTTTCTTGACTTGCAGAAGGCCTTCGACTGTATTTCTCGCGCGATAATCTGGTGGGCATTGCGATCTAAAAGGGTTCCAGAGGCCTATATTGACATCATCCAAGACATGTACCGTGACTCCGATTCTGTAGTTCGGACCGCTGTTGGCGACACAAAACCTTTCGCCATCACCGTCGGGGTGCACCAAGGATCCGTCCTTAGTCCGTTTCTGTTTAGCGTGGTATTAGACGTATTGTCAGACAGCATCAGAAACTCACATGAGCAGCCCCCGTGGCTGCTTATGTATGCTGATGATATCGCGCTGGCAGACTCGGACAGGGGTAGGCTGGTGCGACGTGTGAAGGCGTGGAAGGAGTCGCTTGAGAACGGTGGTCTGAAGCTCAATGTGGCGAAGACCGAGTACTTGGCCTGTAACTCCACAGATCCCACACCCGTACGCATAGGCGGCGACACGGTCGAGCGCACGGACCAAGTGAAATACCTGGGATCTGTGTTTCATGCGTCTGGTGACATCGATTGTGACGTCAAGGCACGCATTGCTGCCGCGTGGGCCAAATGGCGTGAGGTAACTGGTGTCATTTGTGACCCCAAGATGCCGGTAAAGTTGAAGGGACAGGTCTATAAGACCATCATTAGGCCTGTCCTTTTATACGGATGTGAAGCGTGGCCGGTGCTAGAGCGACACAGGCAAGAACTGCGTGTCACGGAGATGAGTATGCTGCGGTGGATGTGTGGAGTGACGCGGAAGGACCGCGTTAGGAACTCCCGCATTCGCGGCAGTCTTCATGTCCGTGACATTGCAGATAAACTGCAGGAGTGTCGGCTCCGTTGGTACGGCCACGTTTTACGGCAACCGGATGATTACGTGGGAAACAAATGTCTGGCCATGCCGCCTCCGCCGGGCCCCGGCAGGAGGGGTAGACCCAAAAAGTGCTGGCTTGACGTCGTAAGGGGTGATATGCGTGCCAATGGGCTCAATACCAGGGATGCTGAAGACCGTGCGAAGTGGAGTAGAAAAAGTCGGAAAGCGGACCCCGGGCACCGAAACGAAAGTTTAGGATGCAACCGGGATAACGCTTAGATGATGATGAAGGCTGCCTTGAATAACAATTCGATAGCAATTTGGTTTCGGTAAAAGTACCGACAGTAACACTGTTACTGACCTATTTTTGATCACGTTGGTTTACTAAAACTACCCTGCGGTTGCTTCGTAAGACGACCGGCCTCTTTCCTTCTCCTTCTCCGATCGACAGTGCTTTTGGTGTGTATAGGCTTTAACCAGCTATAATTAGCTGGATCATCCGATTATCAAAGTCACACCACTCTTGCTATCGCCAAACTTCAGGTAACTTTAGTTTTTTAATAAGAAAGCGAACCGAATAAATATTTTGAATTAATATATTATTATAATCCGTACAATGCTTCTCTTAGAGACATTCGATATGGCTAAGTTAGTGAAGTTGACCTAAAAATATGTAGTAAACCCCTGTTTGCTTCAACTATATATGAATTGTCCCACTTACCAATACTTAATACAAGCCTGTTTATCTTCACTGTGGTCCGTTTCAATTTATTAGCAATTTCATCGAATCTCTCCATTATTGGTTTTATGGATTCCCTAATCAAATTGATTGGTTTCTTTATTGAATCGTTTAGGTGTTGTGCACATGTTTTTATTTGTTCCTGGAATAGATTTGTATTTAAATACTTTTTTACAAGTGTCTTATAACTCTGGCCGAGATTATCAATGCTAGTGATCCGCTATCAGGGCTATGGTAATCTTCCCCATGATCAAGGTAATAAAAATAACCTGCCGTGTAATATATATTTATTTTTATGTTGCAAAGAAGAGTAATAAATATAAATATACTGTGATAAATCATACACACAGCGTCATTTAGTTCCAGAGTAAGCTGCAGAGCGCTTTTGTTACGGTTTTTTTTTCTTGTAATATTGGGGTTACTTTTCCCCGTTCCTCCTCTATCATCGATAGGGTTTATTCTATTCTTTAAAAGAAAGGAAAACGGGTAAACGTGACTATAGCGTTTAATTATTTTTTTCCCTTTTCAAGATTCTGATACAGAATGCCTGCAGAATCGGCTGCTCTGGCTGAATTTTGTCGCGATTGCTATTTTCAGCGTATTTCTATATTTCAGTGTCTTGGATGGGGCGCTCAAACAGTAGGTGTTTCGTTCGTTCCGCTGCTTTCTGCACTACATTCGCTGTGTTAGGCTGGCTTCACAGCTATCCGGTAGACCCGTACGGGCTGTCCGTATGCGGAAGACCAGTACGGGTCACGCCTGCAGTGCTCTGAACGTGAACGTGAGTTCAGTACGATACGGTTGTGTGTACGATACGGTGTCGTTATACGGGCTCTACCCGGAGCGGGTCGCGTGCGCACCAATCCGCGTCGCTGTGAAACGATGTACCTAGCGCCTCACATGTGGGTTATTAATATGTGATTTGATTTGGAATTTGGTTATATTTTCTTTCCGTTCCGACTACCGTTCCGCCACGGAAATCATTAATGAAATAAATTTTACAATTATTAACTATTCAACTGAAAAACCTTCTTAGATAACATGAGTTTGATAAATGTCGAGAATTTGCAGCACATATGAGAATGAGATACATAGTAAGTTAGAATTAAAGTCTGTAATAACAGAACATAATTATTCGATAACAATTCGACGAGAATAGCTTTTATGGCATATTTTTCCAGACTATTAATTCATACTGAGTCGACGGCTGCTTACAAATGAGTTTTTAAGTTACAACCATGATGCAGTTTAATCCCAGTTATATTCGAAAACAATGCTGATAATTTTTCTTATATTATATATTTTTACTTATATATAGATATATAGATAAATATCTATTGGACAACACAACAAAACAGTAAAATAAGTAATAACAAAATAATAATAATGTAAAACAAAAGATTTTATCGCTTAAAGCGATCTCTTCCAGATAACCCAGCTGGAAGAAATTAGAGGAAGTAATATAGCAGTGTAGATAATTAAAAGAAAATATAATATACACCACACTCGCAAGCGCTCGCTCACACGCACACGCATATCATCATCCTCATCTTAGCGTTGAATCCCGGCTGCAGCCCAAACTCTCGCTTCAGCGCCCGGGGTCCTCTTTCCGACTTTTTCTTCTCCACTTCGCACGATCTTCGGTATCTCTGGTGGTCAGTCCATTGGCACGCATATCAACCCCTATGACGTCAAGCCAGCACATTTTGGATATATCAATCTTACACGACCAGTTTTTAGTTTTCAGTCGTGAGTAGATAAAAAGATTTAGATTGTTTTACCAGGAACTGCAGTTTGGCACAGCGACTCCCCAACTCCTCAAAAGCAAAATCCCCCTTGTCTGGTACGATTTACCAGCTGGCTGGTGTGGATAAATTGGACACTGGTCTCGGTGAGACTCATCTCATCTTAACCGCTTTAGACTATATCCCCAAATTGAGCAAGGACGTGAATAATTAATCTATGTAGCAAGCCATCGATCCAGTTCGGCCAAATATGACTGTGAATTTCATTTCAGCAGCTGTGGGATGCCGAGTCAGCAGAGTAAACTTTTTGATAGGTCCATACCATGGCACGGAACGTACATTGCAGATATTTTTAAAAAGAACGTATTTTGCAGATAGACTTGTTTGGCGCGTTTGGTAAATAATATTTGAATTATTTTCGGTGCATGCATAAACCAACAGCTAGAAAGCGATATGATAAAATTAGCTGAAATGTATAGCTGATATAGATTTTTAGTTTTCGTGAAACCTTATTACTATATTCAAAGTAGTTTCTCAAATATTATGGTGCATGTAGTTTTAAATTATACACGGTGACGGATGATGGGCCATTGTAAAAATTCGTGATAAAAGTGCCTTTTAAACAAATAAATAAAATTAGAGTGTCTGTTTCTAATATTAAAATAACCGATTTTTACTAAGTGCATTTCGATGTATAACACGGTACATATACCAAAACAACATCTTTTATAATTTTTGTCTGTCTGTCTGTCTGTTTGTTTCGGCTAATCTCTGAACTAGCGAGACCGATTTTGACGGGACTTTCACTGGCAGATAGCTGATGTAACAAGGAGTAACTTAGGCTACTTTTATTTTAGAAAAAAAATACTAGAAAAAAAATCTTTTCTGTTATTCGACCAGCGAAGCGGGAAGAACGGCTAGTATATTAATAAAACTTGCACTTACATTTATAGATTTGAAGGTTATTGTCGGTGTGTATTTTTTATTTAATTTTATTAATTTAACACTCCTTTCACAAACAAAGAGATGTGGCATACTTGATAAAATCTTTATCTATTTTTGTTCCGTTACGTCAAAGAAGTATAACTTCTTACGTGCATAAGTACACACTCGTTTTATATTTACTTATTAAATTACTATTACAACTAATATAATGACTATACGTACGCAATGCTGCGAAAATTTTAGCAACTATTTTCCGACTTACGGCAGTCCCTTAGTAGCACTTAAACGATTTGAAGGTTTATAAACTCATATTTTACGTTTCGTCGGTCTCTCGGCAATCGAATTAAGCAAAAAGCACTTAACAACTAGATTTAGTACCGTCTACTCTACGAATTTATGTATTTATGACAACAATTCTATATTAAATTGAGTAGAACTTCTAAAGTATTATATATGAAGTTATCTTTCTCCATGCAGGGTCATAGTCAGAATACTGACCCCTGCGGTCAAGGGTGGCCTGTTTTTTTATTGCTGTAGGACAGCAATCAGGCTGACGGCCTGTTTAGAATTTAGCAGTTACCGTCGCGTATGTGTGATTGCAACGCCAGTGGCATCGCGAACACGCTGCTGTCCCATAAGGGTACAGGAACTTGGGTCACTAATGCTGGAACACAACACAAGGTTATTATGGCGGCATACTTAAGACCAAAGGTGGTCGACATCCAGGCGGGCTTGTGGCCCTACCACGTGGTTATGGTGAGTTGTTTTGTCGCCTTTTACGACAGGCCGACCCCGGCCGCAGAGGTTAGTGTTCTTTTTCCGCCCCTGCATGGATTTAAAAAAGGCTGAAAAAAAGAAAACAAAGAAAAACGGCTGTTGCAAAAGGCGTCTTAAAATTCTAGCTAGATGTTAGTTCCAAGCCCGTCTGGATGGCAAGAACCCCTGTTCTCTAAACACGCCACTATAATTTTTGTGTTGTGTTATAAGTGACCCAGGTTTCAGTTTCCCTACGTGGATACAAGTGTATTAGCGGTGCCCCTGGCCCCGCAAACGTCCATGTAATCCACGGTAACTGCTTTCTATTAAGTGGACCTTCAGAACCACAACCATTACATCTACTTCTGTTGTTTGTGATTTAAAAGGGAAAGTGATAAATACAGTGACATTGCGGATAAATTGCAGCAGAGTCGGCTCCGTTGGTACGGACACGTTTTGCGGCAGCCGGATGCTTACGTGGGAAACAAATGTCTGGCCATGCCGCCTCCGCCGGGCCCCGGCAGGAGGGGTAGACCCAAAAAGTGCTGGCTTGACGTTGTAAAGGGTGATATGCGTGCCAATGGACTCACTACCAGGGATACTGAAGACCGTGCGAAGTGGAGAAGAAAAAGTCGGAAAGCGGACCCCGGGCGCCGAAGCGAGAGTTTGGGCTGCAACCGGGATATAACGCAAAGATGACGATGATGACAGTGACAACCCAGCACCATCTAATTCTAAAGTAAGCAGTAGAGCGTATGTGTTATGGGTACTAGATAACTGATATCCAACTTATATACTTTTCTTTTGTAAATAAGTATTACACATGCCCTCAATCCGTAAAAGCTCGTTTTTACCCGTGCAGGGGCGGAGAAAGAATACTAATCTCTGCGGCCGGGGTCGGCCTGTCGTAAAAGGCGACAAAACAACCCAACCTAGCTACGTGGTAGGGCCTCAAGCCCGTCTGGATGGCGACCACCTTTGGTCTTAACTATGCCGCCATAATAACCTTGCGTTGTGTTCCGGCATCAGTGACCCAAGTTCTTGTACCCTTATGGGACAGCAGCGTGTTCGTGATGCCACTGGCAAACACCCAAAGGCGACAGTAACTGCCAAATTATAAGCGGGCCGTCAGCCTGTCTGCTGTTCTACAGCCATAAAGATGCTATGGTGGCATGTAGATTGTTAAAGATCATCGCAAGAACTACGTAGAAGTATTCACCCTATCACAACACTTGCTTTAGATACACTTGGACGATTCGCATAATGAGGCTGTGTCGAATTTACAAGTCATTTACTTACCTGACCGCAAGCCATAGATTCAGAAAGGACCTCAGAGTTTTTTAAAGTATTTGTCGCCGGGCCAGTAAGGATGAGGACCAGAGCGTAGGAGGTTAACGTATACCGTCCTACCCTCGAGAAAAATTGTGGTAAGAGAAGGAAAACCAGGCACCTGTGGGTGAAACAGAGTATAAAAAATAACAAAGCTCAAGCCTCTTACAGGAAATAACGGATGGTATATGTAATAATCATAAATAAATACACTGGGACAGTTCACACAACGCCATTTAATTCCAAAGTAAGTAGCAAAGCACTTATGTTATGGGTAATAGATAACTGATATACTGCATACATACTTTTCATATTCAAATACGAGGGCGGTCTTATATGTACTTAGCCTCACCGCCCGATAGCACCACTATCGCAAGAGCAATTTTTCATTGCGTAGTATATATACTATAATAAATTCTTTTTTCCTCGGTACGCTTGGGTGTTTATGTATAATATTATTTATTTACAAAAAAAAAGTATGAAATACTATTACATATTAAATTTAAAATATTTAATTGCTTTTTATTGCACCAAACATTATAAAGGTGAAACTTAAATACTACAAACTTAAATAAAAGGACTAAAAGTAGATAAAATAAAATAATTGATTCCACTTGCTCCAGAACTAGATCTATCTGTATCTCTGGAGCAAGTTTCTTTTCCTATTTTTAATTAACTAATATTAGTTTATTATATTATTGCCTATATTAGTTGTCTAGTACCCATAACAGAAGTGTAATGCTTCTTAGTTTGGAACTAAGATGGCGCTGTGTGAATTGTCACAAAATATTTGTTATTGTTGATTCTCGTAGACATTCACTGTAAAAATTTAAGCTGAATCGAACGCGTAGTTTTGTTTTGAACACGTTCGGAAGCGAGCGTGTCTGCGGATTTGAGAAAAATGGAAAAAGAGCAATATCTGTCGATTTTTCGAATTCGATTCTTGTTTTTGGAAGATAAGTCGCGTAGTGATATCATAGAGCGCTTGGATGCTGTGTGTGGTGATTCTTCTACGATAGCGACCGTCAAAAATTGATTTAACCAGTTTCAACGTGGTCGCACGTCGGTTTTTGATTAGCCACGCCCATTTGCCCCGAAAACGGCTACCACGGAGGATAACGTGACAAAAATCCAGGATTCTCGTATTGGCAGATCGCTGAATAAAAGTGCGCAAGATAGCCGAGATAGTAGGTATCTCAAAAGACCGTGTGGGTCCATATCCTGAACGAAGTATTGGCATGAAAAAGCTGTCGGCGCGATGGGTGCCGCGTTTGCTCACTCCGGACAATTAGCGCAACCGTGAGACCACTTCAGAGTAGTGTTTGACGATGTTTAAGTACAATCCGAAAGAGTGTCTGCTTCGTTTCGTGACCGTCGACGAAAAATTGATGTACTGGTACACACCAGAGACCAAGGAACAGTCCAATCGAAACAGTGGACTTCACCCGGCGAACGTGTTCCAAAGAAGGCGAAGACTGTCCTATTGGCCGGAAAGGTGATGACCACCGTTTTCTGGGATTCAAAAAGTGTGATTTACATCGACTTCCTGGAGAAGGGCAAAACGGTCACAGGGCTCTACTATGCTGAATTCTTGGGCCGACTCGACGCCGAATTGCAGAAAAAAAACTGAAAAAAATGGCCTCGTTCGGCAGAAAAAAGAAAGAAAAAAGTGCTCTTTATCATGACAACGCACCGGCTCATACCTTCGCTGTTGCCACGGCCAAATTCGTAGAATGAGGTTACGAACTGCTGCCCCATCCACCGTATCCTCCGGATTTGGTTCCGTGCGACTTCTTATTATTTTCGAATTTGAAAAAGTCATTCACTGGGTAGAAATTTGCGTTGAATGAAGAGGTTATCGCTTCCACGGAGGACTACTTTGCAGAACGTATTTTTCAGACCGGTTAAAAAGTTAGACCATCGCTGGATCAAGTGTATCGAACTCAAAGGAGATTATGTTGAGAAATAAATCACCACTTTTCTAGTATTTTTGTTTTTTATTTGTAGGCTAAGTACTTATCGGATCACCCTCGTAAATACATATTATACATAAATACCCAAATGGGAGATGGGAATCGTCCCCGTGACCTCCGCAAGAGTACCCAAATGCGTTAATAGTTACGCCACGGAGGTCGATACCTGCCACTTCAAAATGTTTTGCCGTCTCTTCAAAATGTTTTTCTTCACCGAAGGTAATTACAACTACATTTACAATTTATGAACATTAGGCGAGAAAATCCTACAAAGAGATTCAAGCCATCGTTAAATTGGTTGTCATCCATTTTCCTTCAAGAATCCTTCACCCAACAGGAGGATACCATGATCTATTATAACCAGCTGGATGACCGAGCTTTGCTCGGTATTTTTTTTTTATAAATTGTGTTTTTTGGAAATTAACAATTGATTTTCTTAGTCTAACCTCAAAGCAAACACTCATTGACTTCGTGTTACTTAACAACGCCATCTGCTGGAGTAGCTTTAGTGTTGTTGTGTCGTTAAAGCCATTAAAAAAATAGTATTATTATTCGCCGATAGATGTCAGGAAGAGTCATTTTTCAGTTTAAATTGGGACTACTCAAACGCCACCTTTTTGTTATTTTTCTTCCAATAAAAAAAGCGAATAAAATTACATGATTCTAGAAATGATTCCTAGCTAGATCGATTTATCGGCCCCCGAAACCCCCCGTATACTAAATTTCATGAAAATTGTTGGAGCCGATTCCGAGATTCCAAATATATTTATATATATATATATATATATATATATATATATATATATATATATATATATATATATATATATATATATATATATATATATATATATATATATATATATATAAGAATTGCTCGTTTAAAGATATAAGATAAAGCAAAGATACAGTATGGTTTTTCCTCTCAGAGCTGGGGTGAGACAGCAGTGGTTCCTACAATCAAATTCAAACACATATTTTAATTTTTTCCTTGATGCGTAAAGAGTCAATAAAGTTTGCTCTGGGTTTGTAACAGTGGAACTTAAACTTTAAAGCTCAAGCTTGCACCTGAGAGTAGCATTAATGATGATGACTGATAAGAAAACTATGATCAGACCCTGGCTGTTGACGATTGGATAAGAGTTCGTGGTATGGTACATAAATAAATTTAAAATAAACCTTATTCTATAGCTAAAAGCGAGTCCCAAAGTAAGTAGGACTCCGATGATAGAACTCATAATAGTGGCATGCATCAAAGATATAGACAGTTGAAAAACAAAGAACATGAAGAAAATGTATGTCAACACAATCCCACCAAAAAATCCCAGCACACTTTTCAAAAGGAAATTAGGAAATGTCTGGTCGGTTTTCAATAATATTAACAACTTCGACGCAGTAGAACCTTCTGGATACCATTCACGGAATCTTCTAGAAATACGTTTCTGTGTATCGTATTTATAATGACGCCATTTTTGAAATAACGTCTTCCGTGGAATTTGTATTTCAGCCATTGATATTGAGTTGATTTTTTCATTTTCATATTTTATTTTGTACTTTTCAACGGCTCTCGCTTTCCAAAGTAAAGCAAAATATGACATACAGTATTTTATGTATATATTTTTCTATATTAAAATAAATAGTAATTTTAATTCTTCGCCTATACTCTGTGACAAGTTATAGAAGTATTTTTTTTTTTCTTTTATAGTGGCTCCAATGCTTTAGGCACTGATTTGCCAATGTCAAAGTATAGACGTTTATAAAGTTATAGAAGTAAATGGATGGCGATTTTACTCTTTGGTTTGATGTCACTCAATTCCTGGAAAGCATAGATACAATATATTTTGTCGAAAACCTTTTTTAATAATACAGCTTCAATGCCTTTGGTACTGATTCGCCATACTCAACTTTAGTAATAGTTTCTTTGTTTGTAATAAATGAAAAAATTATAGCGTAGTTATATGGAGTACACAACGCCTGACAAAATTCAGAAGGCAATGTTTTATAAATGTGTTATTGCAAAATAAAATAAAACGTACTTAGAGTAACAAAGTTGGACGGCATACATATTTAGGAATTTTTTTATCTTAACTAGAAATCATACTGCTACGTAATAAAGTGGATTAGACAAATTCTCCCGAAGTCATTACACCAACCTTAATATTCTAAATGTATTGGCATACATTACTTTAATTCGATTTAATTGGTAACTAACTGAACCGGCAAACGTTGTCCTGCCATATATCTATATAAAAAACAGAACTTAATTACGTTCACCCCTATTTTACCCTCTTCAAGTATAATCTATCTCTATACCCAAACTCGTCAAAATTGGTTTAGCAGTTTAGGCGTGAAAACGTAACAGAGTTACTTTCACGTTTATAATATTAGTATGGAAAAAGTAAAAAAAAAATGTGTTTATTAAATATCCTTAAACACTTTATGCCAAATTGAATGATAAAAGTCATCTTCGTACATTTATTTATTTAAACATGAAATACAATTTTAAACATAAAGTACACATAGCAAGCACATCAGTTCATGTACAAACAACTTACTTGTTTATAGAATGTCACACTGGCCCCTGAACTAATGAATACTGTATCTCAGTAGGCCAGTATTCCCTATTCCAAGTGCGCATTACCATTGCATTAATAACTTGAAACGTTAAATTACATAAAATTCGATGTTGTATTTTAACTTTTGCATTCGATCAGATTAATTTTAGGGTATGTAATCGAAATTAGTTTGAATAATTTAATTACATGGGATTTCAAAGACTTTATAGATATTTTTATAACTATTTTGTACAAACGTACAACTATTTATATTAAACATTAAATTAAAACTATAGAGCTTACATATTTTTACAAGTATTTTTTTTTTAATTTTAATATATAAATATATATAAATGCAAGCCCTCAACATAACCTGGACCACCCAAATCACTGAAGATCAAGAACAATGCTGAATATAATCAGTTTATAAAATGTAATTATATGAGATATAGCAGTAAACATTATTAATAATACTAAAATAAAATATTATATGAAAACATACTATTTATTAACCTTAGCCTAAATCAAGATTATTGAGCAAGAACGCGCTCAATATAAAACGGAAATACTCTATTTACGAGTCGTTTTTGTTGACCGTAATTACGGGCTATTGGCCAAGAAAGCAAACAAGTGTACACCTGGTTAAATTCGGGAGAATTTAAAGTTCATCGTCCTTAAAGTCAATAGAAAAATAAAAGCCTGTGTTGATTTAACGCGCTGTAGTGCGCATGATCGGCAGCATGCGCACAACACTGCATTGCTACAAATTGTGAGCTGAGTCTATGACACGCGTGAATTAATATTTTATCAGTATTAGACGTACCGCAGGTTTTTTGTATTAAATACATTATTTTTTGCGAAATGCTGAGACGTGTTTGATATCTGACAAAGAAGATATTAATTTACAAATCAATTATCCAGTGAAGGAATCGTAAGTGATTTTAAATATTTATCGAATTTAAAAAGTTAAAATCTGGTTTTTTACTTTTATCTGTAAATCTTTAAAAGTTTCAATAGTTTGCATGTATTAGATAATTTGAGGTAAGTTTTTGTCATTTCTATAAGCATTATGTGTAAAGCTTTTATATCAGAATTTGCATAGTCATAAAAGCATAGGTGATCTCTATGGAGATAGCACGTTAGCATTTGTTCCGAGGTTTCTGATTGATTTTTATTACTTTTTAAATTGAATTCTGAACGAATTTTATATTCTTGTCATTCTATTTGCCTGTTTTATTACAAGTATCGCTTTACTTTATTTGAAATAGTTTTATGAGAATTATTTTACGATATTTTGTATATAATACTTTAGACATTTAATGAATTTTTAAAAATTTTAAATAGTGAGGCGAAAACATAGTAGGTATACTAATATATTAATATATTAGTAAATACATACTAATATATTAGTTTTCCTAATTTTTAATAATTGTATTGCTTATTATACTTTATAATTAAGTATTTCCAGTTTTATTATGTAATTTATTGTTTATTATTTTCCTAGTATATAAATATATATTATATATAGGCTTATATATCAGCTACTTCCAGCAGTACCTGATGGCTCTGGTTGATTTTTGTTTGTTTGTTTATCTTTTTAATAAAAAAAAGTAAAAATAAATAAAATATTTTCTCTCGGAAGGATCACTAGCATTAGTCATAAAGAAACTAATAGTACTTGCATAGCGATCTTTATGTCCGTCACAAATTTGATGGTATATTCTCTTACATGGAGTGAAGAAAACGTAAGATGTCAGCGCGGTACGATTTGGGGTTTTTCAAAAAAGGCGTTATTAAATTTCTTCGAGGCCGGTAGCGTGTGCGTAATGCTTCTGATGTTGCAAACGCCCATAGGCAACGGTGGTCACCTGTTCGGGTGGGCCGTTTGCCTGTCTGCTGAACTCTAGCTATAAAAAAAAAGATATTATACTTATTTAGCGTAACAAAACATTGCCTGCCAGATTGGCAAATTAAAACAACAACATTGGCATAACAAAATAAAAATAGCTAAACATTTCATCCCGTAATTGCAACAACTATTTGTTTGTAAAAGGAATGTTAAATAAAACTCACTTTTAAGTATCACGATTGTTTACAATGGCCTATAATTAGTGATATATAATTTAAAATCGCATACATATATGTATACTAGGGGTGTTCAATAAAAAGTGATAATGAGTATGACGCAATTATTTTTTACTTATTAAATGTTATTTTGTTTTTCGACGTAACCACCTTTTAGGTTTATATACTTTTTATATTTATATTTTTTTAAAGCTAAAATTCCCTTTTTAAGAAATCTTCGTGATCCCTTAAAAATCGAGTAACACGGCGACTACTACGTCATTACCTTCAAATTTATGGCCTCTGAGATATTCTTTTAACGGCGCAAATAGGTAGAAATCACTAGGAGCTAGGTCCGGTGAATATGGAGGATGATGAGGATGTTCCATCAATTCGAAGCCAGCTTCTTGAATGTCAGACATCGCAACTTTGGACTTGTGAGCGGAAGCGTTATCTTGGTGAAACAAAACAACTTTATCGAGTTTGTCACGCTGTTGCTTGCGTATTTCCTCACGTAATGTTATTTGTCCTGCGTACAAAGTCCCCGTAATAGTGGCTCCATGAATAAGGTATTCGATCATTATCATACCTTGGCTGTTTCAGAAAAAACAGCCTATATGATCTTACCCGCGGATGGTATTGCCTTAAATTTATTCGGAGTTGGAGATGACGGTCTCTTGCAAGTCATGCACTGTTTTTTCGTTTCCGGGTCATAATGATAAAGCCATGTTTCGTCCGTAGTTATGAATCGCGCCAAAAATCGGCCAAGATCTTGTTGTAACAAACCCAAATAGCTTTGTGAAATTCTCAGTCTTGTTTGTTTTTGCGAGTCAGAAAGCATTCTGGGCACCCAACGTGCTGGCACTATTTTCATACTTAAATGGTTGAACTTTTGAGAAACTACTGTCAATTTAGTTCGGAGTTTTCACTGAAACTTCACAGACAGTAATCAGCTGACTTAGTCACGTCGCTTTATGACTGTCGGTATGAGTGCGCGTCTTTAAAATTTTTCTTTCAATTTTTTTTCCAAATGCGCCAAATTAACTAACTTCAACAAAATACTAGAACAACATGAAGTTGGCATCAGACATTAAATATTATATATTCCAGACCATGGACAACGAACAGCCTCATCAGGAATTGGTGAAATGTGTGGTGGTTGGTGACACTGCTGTGGGGAAAACACGGCTCATATGCGCACGCGCATGTAACAAGCATGTCTCTCTTTCCCAACTGATGACGACGCATGTGCCGACTGTGTGGGCTATAGATCAGTACCGGATTTATAAAGATGTGAGTATAATACATCAAATTGTAAAGAGTTTTTTTTTTATTAAAGTGTTCTTTATTTCCTTTATAATTTGACAAAGCGACACCAAAAAGACACAAAAATATCCATAAATATAATTTAGCCTGTAGGAGAATGAGATAAAATATAAGTATTTCCTATAATCTTCGTCTTCTCTTTACTCGGACTTTCGTAGCTTAGGGTTGCCAAAAAGACAGTTGTACGATGCCGGTCACGGACCGAGATTGCACCGTACAGGATATGAGAAGAATAGCTCGAGAGCAGTGGACTGTATGAGAGAGGGTGGGATAGGAGCAGTGGCAAGAGAGACGCGATACCTTGCAGTGGGCAAAGAAATTCACACTGACCTTGATTCTACCCCTTCCCGGTTCGGTTCATGTCGCGGAGGAATTATTGCACGGCACCAGCTAAAGTCACAATACTGAACACACAGATTGAATGGCACGGCCAATTAGAGTTTGGAATAACCAGGGAGGTCAAACGTCGACCGGCCTGCCAGTTTAGTAGTTAGGGTTGTGTAATCTAGCCAGATATAGGACTTTTTTTTATGTTGAAGCAGCCGAATTGATGCGTATGTTCATGCCATCTAGAGCGTAACTTAAACATTACAAAGACCCATAGGTGACGGTAACTGCTAAATTCTAAGTGGGCCGTCAGCCTGTCTGCTGTCCTACAGCAAAAAAAAAACGGTATTCTCGGCTAATATACGTATCGTCTGTCTTCGCCGCATCCTTTCGTACTTTGGCCGTATAGCAAGATGGGACCACATCTTGGAAAGACTAATCATGGTCGGAAAGGTAGAGGGGAAAAGAGCCAGAGGGCGATCCCCGACTAGGTGGTCAGATTAAACAATGGAAAGGAGTGCTACGGGGTTCCAGGATGTAGTGAGGATAGCGACAGATAGGAATAGGTGGAGAGATTTCGTACGTTCCCGTGTGATCGCTACACAGAGTGCGTATAAACCATAAGCGTTTTTATCCGTGCAGGGGCGGAGAAAGAATACTAACCTCTGCGGCCAGGGTCGACAAGTGTTCCGGCATTAGTGACCCAAGTTTCTGTAACCTTATGGGAAAGCAGCGTGTTCGCGATGCCACTGGTGTCGCAAACACAACAAAGACAAGTCAACCTGTCTGCTGCCTATATATAGCAATAAAAAAATACTTATAAATACATCATAAGTACATAAAAATACATATACAGTGATCGATTGATTTCCGGTGAGAACGGTCGTGTCGCGGATGCTCTCGCGCAGTTTTGTGCTCGGGTATAGCGCTGACACTGCAGCCTGCATCATCACGTACAGCCGTGCGAGGTCGTCGCGATGACCCAGTTATCGGTAGTGAATCATGTCACATTGAATGTGTAAACATACTGTTAAGGCGTAAAATAAAATTATAAAGAAAATTTGAATATTATTATTTCTATGAGCTTTTATTTTAATGATTTTTTTGTTATTACTTTTTATTTATTTTTCGTTATTTTTTAATAAGTATTCTAATTTTTGTAAAAACCCCAGTGACGCACGCCTACATTGCATAAGGTGCTGCCTAGCTAGCCGAACAGGGTGAGCGGCTACCACGCAACATTTTTCTAATACTTACATTTTTAAACTCGTGATATCTTTCGAATGGAATATCCGAATTGAATAAATCAAAAAGTTATATGAAGGTAGTGAAGCCGTTTTGAATATGAAGTAATTTATTTTGATAAGGATTAATACCAAGATCCAAATAAAGAGCCTTTTCTAGGGGCGGCATTTCAATTAAATTTTTAAAATAAAAAAACACTTATTGTGGCATAACTATAATAGTTAGACATATGCTGTCGCGACACTTTTTGTAAATAATGATGTGTTCTGCAAAGTTGTAGTACATTATTTTATTCTATCATCAATAGTTTTCGCAACGCACGCGATTTAAATAATATTTTAGGTAATTTTTTTACACTTTGGGTTACATTATTGGAGTTTTAGTAAGGATCCCTAATTTTTTTGAAAATATATTATAGCCTATGTCACCCGGGGATAGTGTAGCTTCCCAACAATGAAAGAATTTTTTAAATCGGGTCAGTAGTTTCGGAGCCTATTCAAAGCAAACAAACAAACAAACAAACAAACAAACAATCAAATCTTTCCTCTTTATAATAGTAGTATAGATATAGATTATTTAGAAGAAAAGGTACACCGTGAATAACTTCAAAGTTTTGTAACGGACCTCCAAAAGCAAATAGAAAAATTGCAGCAAGAATTGAAAGAATTGAGATGCACGCAAAAAGAGCAAAATAACACTACTCCGGTCAGTGAAGATAATAAAAACCAAGGAACCTCTAAAACAGTTCATTATGAAACTGATGAGGAGGAACTTGCGAAAGAAACTCAGTGGGTACGTCAACAAAGTAGGAAGAAGAGGAAATTACTGCAATCACCATCCCCACCCCCAAGAGAAGAAAATCAGCCAGAAAAGCAAAAAGAAAAACCCGTGACAAAAAAAGTACCCTTATCACCACCCATAGTGGTTGAGAATATCAAAAACTACCAGCAATTTTATGACCTGCTCTCTAAAAATGTAGATAAAGAAGCATTTCTCGGCAAAACGATGCAAGGAGAAAGTGTTAAAATAAACGTCAATAACGAGGAAGCATCTATATGCTGGTTTGGTGATAGCTCTATAGCTATCACCAAACTTCTAGTTGAAAATAAGTGTACGTGGTACTCATATAAAAACAAGCAGGATAGGCCAATAAGGGTAATGGCAAAGAACCTACACTTCTCGTGCCTCCCAGAACGCATAATTGAAGATCTGGTTTCCAAGGGATATAAAATCACCGACGCCAGTAACAAATTGAGTTGGAAGAAAAAAGAACCGCTCAACATGTTTATGCTTTTTTTTGACAAAGAAGAAAATATAAATAAGATCTATGAAATCAGATCTATCCTAGGTCGTAAAGTAGATTTGCAACCACTGAAAACGAATAAACTCATCCCACAGTGCAAGAGATGTCAAGCTTATGGTCACACTCAGAAATACTGTAACAAGGAACCCAGATGTGTGAAATGCACAGGAAAACACCTCACTAGAGATTGTAATAAGCCAGCTGAAGCGAAACCTAAATGTATTCACTGTGGTGAACCTCATCCGGCTAGCTATAGAGGATGTGTAGTAGCCAAAGAATTACAAAACTTAAAAAATAAAGTTGCTCATAAAAACGTGCCAGCACCGGCCAGTCAAGTGCCAACTACGAGCAAGAATAAAGTACAAAGAACAAGTCGACCAGTAGACAAAAATGTCTCATATGCACAAATAGCAAAAGGTCCTTTGCAATCACAGCAACAAACAAATAAAATAAGCTCTCACCCAGATGATAAGCTTAGTCAAATCCTTAATCTTTTAACTACATTCGATGAAATATTAAGAAAATTAGAATGTAGCACTAAAACAGCTACCTCCGTGCCTAAGAAACGACTCGCTCACTTAAAATCATGGAGTGAAATGCAAATGGGCTCCTGAAGCACCAAAGTGAGCTACAAGTAGTCCTAAACATAAATAATATTGAAGTGTGCCTCATATCTGAATCACACTTCACTAGAAAATCCCACATCCAGATAATAATAATAATAATCATTTATTTTAGACATTTTTTTTATCCATAAGTTATTAGTGGGTTAGTTATATAATAAAATTCTTAACAGTAAGTTAGAATTGTTAGTAGGTAATTCTAAATTAATCAACACTACATTTTACCCGTTACAATAGCTATCCAATGCTTCTGAATAGCACAATCGTAGCGGGCTGAAATCATTTTAAGAATGCTGTTGGCGCTGCCATTGAGGCCGCTTTTTTCCTGATTAATGCCTTAAAACCATCAACCCGAGCATTTACAAACATGGCCGATGCACTGCAATGGCGTGGCAACCCCATAAGCACTCTAAATGCATTGTTATACTGAACACGCAGGACATTGTAAGCACGACGCGTATAATTGACCCATAAACTACTCGAGTAAAATGTCTGACAAAAAGCTTTGATAAGAACGATTTTAACTTCTGTAGAGCTGCGAGAAAATCTACGGGCCAGCTTATTGCATCGCACCGTCAATGCCCTGCGTTCCAAAAGGTTACAAAATTTGCCATGCGCTACACCCAAATATGAGTTAGTTTAGTGCAGTGCTAGTGTAATGTAGTGAATTAGGTACTACTACAAAGAACACAAGAACAAAGTGACTTCCCCTTAATAGAGACATTAAGAAAAGTGTTAATGGACACATTTACTTAGCAAATTAAGTTAAATTTATATTACTAATTCGTCGTGATCGTAGAATAACGTCGGATTTGAAAAAAATCCAAAATTCACATTTTACTATATTTGGATACTACATTGTGTAAATATTATTGCTACATTAAAAAAAAATTACATGTATTTTAGATTTCAAATTAAGCAGTCGGTAAAGTGACGGATATGATAGATTCTTATAGTAAAATGACGCTTGTGTATTTTTAAAATGGCTGTCCTGTAAAGTTTAATATATGTCAGATCCGTCACTATTCTACGACTACGACGAATTAGTCTACGTATAAGGCTAGATTGTAATTTCAAATGAGTTACCAATAGGTAGCTCATTTTCAGGGAAAAAAAATAAGCGGGCCGCCGTCAGCCTGTCTGCTGTCCCACAGCAATAAAGAAAAACCAAATTACAATTAACCGACTGTGAATGATAACGTGATGAGGAAACCTGCATACCGTGATCATTGGTTTGTGTAACCAGCCAATTCGCTTTAGACAAGCGTGACTGTCAGCTCCTTCTAGGTGTAGACCAGAGCCCAGCTGTGGGACGATATGTGCTGTTAGTTTTATATGACTTGTATAATTTAGACATACACTTATATGTATACAATGTAGTGAATTTGCTTACCAAGTGTACTTCATTCCATAGGCAAGCCCTGTGACCCCGGCCAGTGAGAATAATAAGCCCACCCTAAGTCATTCCAAGGGAGTCGTAAAAGGCAACTGATGGACGATTCCTTCTGTTTGCTTACATACAGCAAGGTGTACCTTCCAGCTTTTCACTTTGAAGTTGGAAGGTCAGACGGCAGTCGCTCCGGGAAAAGTCAAAGTTTGCCAAAATAAAATATGGTAAGAACTAAAAACGATACTGTCACGGACATGGCGCCGCCGCAAAACGATGCACAGGAACTTCGCTCAACTCCTATTTAATCGTGCGAATTGGAGAAGAAAAAGTCTGAAAGTGTACCCTGTGCCCCAAAGCGGAAGTTTCGGTTGTAACTGGGATTTAATGTCCAGACAATGATGATGTCTTCATTCCATAGGTTCTGGAAAGATCTTGGGAAGTGGTGGATGGTGTTAACGTGTCCCTTCGTCTCTGGGACACTTTTGGGGATCACGAAAAGGACAGACGGTTCGCATATGGCAGGTGAATATATTTATTTTTTATATGGTTAGTATATTTATGAGTATATTTAATACTTTTAGTATTACTAAAATATATTTTATGAATATGAAAATGGTCATAGCACACTTTTGAAAAAAACTGGCTCAAGTAATGTTTTTTATAATAAACTAGCTGTGCCCGCGACTCCGTCCGCGTGGAATAGTGACTTTGAGCAGTATTTTTGGATATGTGAGGTCAACTTAAATTGGAAATTAAAAATTTCCGAAAATGATAATTGTTAACTGAAACTATTTGGTTTTTCTTAAATCAAAGCCTAAGTTACTCCTTGTTACATCAGCTATCTGCCAGTGAAAGTCTCGTCAAAACCAGTCCAGCCATTTCAGAAATTAGCCGGAACAAACAGACAGACAGACAAAAATTGTAAAAAATGTTGTTTTGGTATATGTACCGTGTATACATCCAAATGCACTTAGTAAAAAACGGTTATTTTAATATTACAAACAGACACTCCAATTTTATTTATTTGTATAGATTACACGCATTATGAGATAAATAAAAATAAAAATATAATATTTGAAGACCTCTCCATTCTTGAAGGACACTATACAATCTCCAAAAACATTTAAAATGCAATGTATTTAAAATTTACGAATATATACTGTTATGACGGAATGCGTATACGTACAAGTCAAACGTCGGCTAGTTGCTAACTGCTTTAATATTACATATATAAGATGGTGGGCGCAGCCACCGCGTCGCTCTTTGGCGTACATACCTAACACTCCTCCCTCTTAAATCACACACGTTTAAAGTATTTCTTATAATCTACAATAGGACGGTCTCTCCGCGAGCGTTGTGGTTCATTTGGTTTGGTCTTATCCAGAGTACAGGGTTGAGGACTAGACGGATCTGTTACTCGGGCTGGTGAAGCAGAAGGTGTGGTTGGACTAGTACTCCGTTCATGACATTCAATCCCTTTTGGCACTCTTTGTGGTGATCTTAATTGACGTGGATCGGGCTCGAACTCCGCCGATTCTACTTGACCCTTTGAAGACGAGTAGTCTTTAAGTAAAACAGGCGTCTGGTTTTCACATACAGCTCTTCCCTCCTTGAAAATATAAAGTTGGTTCCTGTGTCTACTCAATATCTGGTCTTTGTTAAATACATAAACTTCGTACGTCACCTTGCCTGTCCTTCGAACAATCCTCCCTTTCGACCAAAACTGCTTCATTTTATCTACATATTCTTTTAACCACACTAAATCACCGACCGCAAAAGCTTTATTGTTTTTCCCCCCATAGCTGGCCGCCTGTAAGCACTGTTTTCGCAACACCCGTGAGCATAACTGCGATGACGTAGGCGATTTGTGGGGAATAATTAAATTTAACCTTGAACGTAATTTGTGGCCAAAAACTAGTTGAGCCGGTGAAGACTCTGTTGTAGTATTTACAGAATTTCTATAGTCAAAGAGAAATTTACACAGCCTAGTATTTATATCGACCGTCTTGCACCCAGATAGCATAATCGACTTAATACCCCTTTTTACAATTTTTACAAAGGATTCGGCTTGTCCGTTGCTAGATGGGTGATAGACGGGGGAAAACAACTGTTTAATTCCGTTCAATTTACAAAATTCTGAAAATTCTCGAGACGCGAACGAAGTTCCATTGTCACTGACTATGATTTCCGGCGTGCCAAACCGTGACATGAAGTCGCAAAGTTTATCTATAACAGCTTTAGTCGTTAAGTTTAATTTCATATCATAACATTCTACCCATTTCGAATAAGCATCTACGATTATTAAAAATGACTTATTATTAATCGGGCCGAAAAAGTCCAAGTGGATCCTATGGAATGCATACGCGGGATATGGCCAGGGGGCGAGTGCGGTGCGGGGCGGCGCGCGTTTCAGCTGTGCGCACACGTCACACGCTCCGCACAGCCGTTCCAGTTCTGAGTCAATTCCTGGGAACCAGAACTTAGATCGGGCTTCCGCCTTCATTTTCACCACTCCGAAATGAGAACTGTGAAGTTCCTCTAAAATTTTGTTCCGTAAACTAAGTGGAATCAAAACTTTATAACCACGCATAAGAACGCCATTTTCTAATGCTATTTCATTTTTACACAGATGAAACGGCTTAAGGGACTTGTCAGATATTTTACGCGGCCACCCCTTTATTACAAAATTTAAAACTTTCGCCAAAACAGGATCGCGAGCTGTTTCCTGCTGAATGTGCCGCAAGGTTACGGGCAAACAGCCTTCGACGGCGAAATTGACATAGGTGGCTACTTCCTCGCTAATCTCCCTAGTGGCCACGTCCCGCTTCGGCTCACGATCTGGTATTGCCCGCGATAGAAAATCGGCTGTATTTGCCGCACTGCTCACATATTCGATAATGTAATTATAGGCGCTCAAAAAAATCGCGTAACGCTGTAGCCTATTTGCTGTCACTACTGGGATGCCACGGTGTGGCCCAAAAATGGCAGTTAGTGGCTTATGATCTGTTCGTAGTAAGAATGGGTCCGCCCTCCCATACAAGAACTGATGGAATTTCCTGACTCCGAATATAATTGCAGTTGCTTCTTTTTGTATTTGAGCATACCGCTTTTCGGCTAAAGTGAGGGAGCGCGACGCGTACGAGATGGGCCTCTCGGTGCCGTCGTTCTCTACTTGCGACAGAATGGCCCCTAACCCAACCGGTGAAGCGTCTACTGTTAAAACCAACTTAGCGTTGCTATTAAAGTGTGCTAACACTTGCTCCGATGCCATTAATTTTTTTATTAATTTAAACGCTTTATCCTGTTTATAGTTCCAATTCCACTTAACTCCCTTTTGTAATAGTTCATGTAAGGGACTCAATATAGTCGATGCATTCGCTATAAAATTAAGATAATAATTAATAAGCCCTAAGAATGACTGAAGCTCTTGTATATTTTTTGGAACCGCTGCGTCTACTATAGCTTTTACCTTGTCTGGGTTTTTCTTTATGCCCTGTTTATTTATTATATATTCCAAATAAGAAACCTCGTCTTGGAAAAATGCACACTTGTCCCTATGTAACGTGAGCCCGGCCTCTTGTAAGCGATGCAAAACTTCTTTCAGTTTGTCCTCATGAAGACTTCTACTAACATCAGTAAGAATTAAATCGTCTAAAAAACAAAACACTCCGTCCATGTCCCCTACTATTGACTCAATCGCTCTTTGAAAAATCGCCGGCGCGCTTGACAACCCAAACACTAGTCGTGTATAATTAAATAATCCTCGAGGCGTATTTATACACGTCAAATTCTGCGATGATGAATTTAATTTAAATTGGTTATACGCCATAGACAGGTCTAATTTACTGTATTGAGCGCCATTATAAAGCTTAGTAAACAAATCCTGAACCGATGGTAGGGGATATTTTTCTACTAGAAGTTGCTTATTAATTGTTTGCGAGTAGTCGGCACAAATTCGAACACTACCGTCGCTTTTTAAAACTGGTACTATTGGCGACGCGTAATTGGAATGTTTAACCGGTACCAAGATACCTAACGACACCAACCGATCTAATTCATTATTAATTTTTTCTTTCAGCGCGTATGGTACCGGTCGCGATTTCATAAAAACAGGTTTTGCATCTGATTTTAACGGCAAATCTATTTCATATTTATTAAAGCATCCTAATTGATCTGAAAAGAGTTTAGGATAGCACTTTATTAATTCTAATAAAATCTCTTGATTATTCTTATTACTTCTACAGTAAGCAAGCGTTGACGTGAACTCGAACTTAAACTCTCGCATAAAATCTCGGCCTAGTAAGGGAGGCCCCCCATTTTTTATCACGTAAATTTTTAATAAAGCCAAGTGGCCTAAATATCCTATAGTTACGTTAATAATACCGATAACAGACAAATTAACGCCATCGTAAGAAAAAAGCCGTTTTAAGGGTCGTGACAATGGAACATTCGAGAAATATTTTTTGTAGGTTTCCTCGGATATTACGGATACAGGAGACCCACTGTCTATTTCACATTTTAAATGTTGACCATTTAAGCTCACCGACTCAACTAAGGGCTCCCCATTTGGGCAACAGATATTATGCATAAACTTACCATCATCGCCTTCGTCATCGCCGTTACCTTCCTCCAGGTACCTCACACGCGAACTACCCGGACACATTTTCCGTAGATGACCTTTACGATTACACTTTTTGCATTTGTAATTAGAAAACCGGCACTCTTTGGCCGTGTGATTTTTATAGCCGCACACTGAGCACTTTCCATTCACCGGCACTTTTTTATTCGCGGGATGACCCTCACGAGACATTTTAAAAATGCCTTCCTGGCCAACTGAAGAGGACCCCGCGGTTACTGCGGCGCGTGCGCACCGAACTCCTTCCGCCAGATCCACTGCCTTCCCCAGCGTGAGGTCTTCAATCTCGTGTGCAACCAGTTTTTCTTTCTCTGGACCTGGTAGCATCCCCATCACGAATTTGTCCAGTAAGGTGTCTTCTATATTCCTGAAAGCGCAGTGAGCAGCAAGACCGCGCAGCCGGGCGGCCCATTGCATGTGTGACTCACCGCTTACTTGTACAGCTTCGTAGAATTTATGTCTTTCGGCGAACACGCATCTTTTGGGTGTGAAATGACTATCCAACATGTGGGTTATCTCTCCATAATTTATTGTAGTCAGATCCTCTGGTAATGCTAAATTGTTCGTTAGCTGATATGTACTTTCCGAGAAAGCACTGAGTAGCACCGCCTTCCTTTTGACTCCAGCTTTGTCCGTCTGTTCATTTAAATTATTTGCTATGAACCATTGCTCTAATCTACACTTATATGTTTTCCAATCTTGACCGTGATGATCAAAATTGGATAAAACACCTATCGTAAGCGACCCGAACATTTTATTGAGATTTGTGGGTACTCGTCGCCACTGTTATGACGGAATGCGTATACGTACAAGTCAAACGTCGGCTAGTTGCTAACTGCTTTAATATTACATATATAAGATGGTGGGCGCAGCCACCGCGTCGCTCTTTGGCGTACATACCTAACATATACTATCCGTGCAGGGGCGAAGAAAAAATACTGACTTCTACGGCCGGAGGCGGCATGTTGTAAAAAGCGACAAAACAACCCACCTTAGCTACGTGGTAGGGCCTCAAGCCCGTCTGGATGTCGACCACCTTTGGTCTTAAGTATGCCGCCATAATAACCTTACGTTGTGTTCCGGCATTAGTGACCCAAGTTCCTGTACCCTTAAGGGACAGCAGCGTGTTCGCGATGCCACTAGTGTTGCAAACATAACAAAGACAAGTCAACCTGTCTGCTGCCTATATATAGCAATAAAAAAAATACTTATAAATATACATCATAAGTACATAAAAATACATATACAGTGATCGATTGATTTCCGGTGAGAACGGTCGTGTCGCGGATGCTCTCGCGCAGTTTTGTGCTCGGGTATAGCGCTGACACTGCAGCCTGCATCATCACGTACAGCCGTGCGAGGTCGTCGTGATGACCCAGTTATCGGTAGTGAATCATGTCACATTGAATGTGTAAACATGCTGTTAAGGCGTAGCTATAACTAATTGGAGCTGGTAAATCAAGATTTGAGAGCAACATTAGGGGTTCATGCTCCTCTATATTCTGTGGTTGCGCGTTGGGGTGCTAAGTTCAAGCGAAAAAGAACTTCCGTTAACGACGAACCCCGCACGGGACGCGCTACATCGACAGTGATTGAACAACTAATTAAAAAAGTTTAAAATATTGTCTTGGCGGATCGTCGTGTTACTGTTTTATAGCAGAAGAAATAAAGATTTCTATAGGAAGTGTCCATAATATTACCCACAATCATTTGGATAAGTATAAAAAAAGTGTCAGCGCGATGGGTGCCCAGAATGCTTTCTGACGCTCAGAAACAAACCAGATAGAATTTCATAAAGCTGTTTGGGTTTGTTACAACAAGATCATGATCGATTTTTGGTTCGATTCATAATTACGTTCGAAATATGGCAGTCCATGACTTGGAAGAGGCCGTCATCTCCAACTCCGAAGAAATTTAAGGCGATTCCATCCGCCGGTAAGATCATGGGCTGTTTTTTCTGGGACAACCAAGGGGTGGTAATGATCGAATACTTTAATCATGGAGCCAATATTATAGGGACTTTGTACGCAGGACAAAAACACAGTTGCGCGTGGAAATACTCAAGCAACTGCGTGGCAAACTCGCTAAATTTGTTTTGTTTCACCTAGATAACGCCCCCGTACTAAAGTCCAGAGTTGCGATGGTTGACCTTCAAGAAGCTGGCTTCGAATTAATAGAACATCCTCCATATTCACCGGACCTAGCGACTAGTGATTTCTACCTATTTCCGCGGGTCATCTCAGGGGTCATAAATTTGAAGATGATGTAGTAGTAGTCGCCACGGTACACGATTTTTTAAGGGATAACGAAGAAGATTTTTTAAAAGGGAATTTTAACTTTAGAAAAAAGTTATACGAAGTGTATGAACATGAAAGGTGACTACGTCGAAAAATAAAATAACATCTAATAAAAGATAATTGCGTCATTATCACTTTTTATTGAATACCCCTGGTGTTTATGAAATATCTCCGAAGGAAAACTTTATTGATTTGCTAACTAATCTTTTTTTTAGATCTGACGTTGTTCTACTGTGTTTTTCTATAACAAACCCCATATCATTGAGAAATTGCGGAGCTATGTGGTACCCTGAGATAAGGTTAGTAAAGTTATTATTTTCAACCTTAAGACCCATATATTATACACGTATGCTTGTATAATTGTTCTGCGTGTGTGTGTGTGTGTGTGTGTGTGTGTGTGTGACAGAACTTTTTTTTATTTATATGGCAGATCAACGTTTTCCGGGTCAACTAGTATATACTTATTTTACATAAACACTCAGGCTCAGGACAGAAGTTCTTTTGCTAAACGTTCTTCTTCCTGTCCTTATCCCAAATTATGTGTGGTCAGCACAACACGTTCTCTCCTTCTCCCCTATTAGTCATCATATCAATATGCACCTTTTACGCTATCCATCCATATTTTTTTGGTTATCCCTTCTTTGTGTCCACCCACTCTCCTATCTAACATTTTAATTGTTAAATGACATACTTCTTTTCGCATTATATAGCCTTATCAGGCTAGCTTATTTTACTGTTTAGCTTCTCAATCACTGGTGCTACCTTCAAACCTCTTCTGATTGATATTAAATTATAATTTTATCCATCTCTGTAATTCCACTCATCCATATTAATATTCTTATTTCCGCAGCATGTAACGTTCTTTCATCTCTCGCCTTTGTGGCCCAGCATTCTGATCCATACAATATGACAGGTCTTATTACGGACTTATAAATTCTACCTTTAATTATAAGCCGCATTCGTGGATTGCAAATTGTTCCAATTCCAATTCCATTTATTCATGCTTATATATAACAATACATTATACATAGACCCTTTTGAGGTATAGCATATATACATTGTCAATTTTTACTTTTATAAGATATTTCACAATTAGCACTAATTAGTTCCTCAGACCTGTCGCCATTTCATCCATTCTGCATTCAATATTAAGTCCGCGCAGGGGCGGAGTAAGAATACAAACCCCTGCGGCCGGATACAACCTGTCGTAAAAGGCGACAAAACAACCGTTACTACGTGGTAGGGCCCCAAGCTCATCTGGATGGCAACCACCCTTGGTCTTAAGTATGCCGCCATTATAACTTTGTAATGTGTTCCGGCATTAGTGACCTAGGTCCTGTACAGGAACGTGGGAATGGGACAGCAGCATGTTTTCTGTCCTCCTAGCGTTGCAAACATCTATAGGTGACTATTAAGTGGGCCGTCATCCTATCTGCTACTACTGTAACTTCGTTTCCGTTATTTAACTTCACTTAGAGATTATTGTTATTGGTTTCTTGTGTAACACAATAAAAAATGTTTCAATGTCATAAAAAAGAAATTTATATTCTCTGATAATAAATGGTAAATATAAAGAAAATTGCTTATTTCAGACGCTTCTGTCCAAATACGCCAATTCTCTTGGTCGGTTGTAAAAATGATCTTCGATATATGTATAGGGATGAGGCATATTTAAACTACTGTAAGGACCGCAGCCCTTTTATTAGGTAAGACTTTTCTTCAATTATCATTGTCATCGTCAGCACATTAAAGTCCACTGCTGGAAGTAAGTCTCTTTCAAAACTAACTACAAGAGCTGAAGATAGGGCATCTTCAGCTGATTATATCCAGCCCTTGTTAATTATTGTAAGTCATCGTCCTACTTCGTGGCTGCGCGTCTTACGCTACGTTAGTAGAGACGCGGTCTTCACTCGAAGACTCGTTAGACTTTTGGTTGTTGGTTCAGCCCACTGCTAGCCGTGCTAGGACTATTTCTGAGAGTAGTGATACGTCCGAAACACTGAGCAAGATTTCACACAGAGCACATCTCGCCTGCCATTTTTAGTTTAATTTATAAAGACATACCAGCTGGATGACCGAGCTTTGCTCGGTATTTTTATTTTTTTATAAATTGTGTTTTTTGGAAATTAACAATTGATTTTCTTAGTCTAACCTCAAAGCAAACACTCATTGACTTCGTGTTACTTAACAACGCCATCTGCTGGAATAGCTTTAGTGTTGTTGTGTCGTTAAAGCAATTTAAAAAAAATAGTATTATTATTCACCGATAGATGTCAGGAAGAGTCACTTTTTTGTTATTTTTCTTCCAATAAAAAAAAAGCGAATAAAATGACATTTTCTAGAAATGATTCCTAGCTAGATCGATTTATCGCCCCCGAAACCCCCCGTATGCTAAATTTCATGAAAATTGTTGGAGCCGATTCCGAGATTCCAATTATATAAGTATATATATATATATATATATATATATATATATATATATATATATATATATATATATATATATATATATATATATATATATACACAAGAATTGCTCGTTTAAAAGACTTCTGTTTGTAATATCATTTAAAGTAAAATTTATTACACTTTTCTAGAATATTCCGGTACATTTAATAAAATAAGATTAAAAATATATTACACTAATAATAAAAAAAAAACAATAAATAATAATAATATATCGATCTCAAATCACTTTCGGCCGGAAACGTTCCCAAAACGCTGGCTGCATTACACTATTATAAATAAATATTTGGAAAAATTGGTAATTTTCAATATGGGATAATCGCGAATATCCATTACGAGTACAGTGCAGGGTTGAGTGCTATTCACAAGAATAATTGAATTATTATAGTAATTGCAGTTTTCTTTCCAATAGCCATGAACTGTCCCTGAGTAGATTGCTAATTTATCGAGCGATGATTCTGAATTATTAAAAAACTGTCGAGTATATTTTTCACAATATAGCTGTCGTAAACAGATTTATTATTTTATCTATTATAATAAATTTCGATATGAAAATGATATTATTATTTTTTCTCTCCGTGCAGTGGTGGAGTAAGAATACTAATGTCTGTCGAAACAACCCTAGCTACGTGGTAGGGCCCCCAAGCCCGTCTGGATGGCACATTGTGTTGTGTTCTGACATTAGTGAACTAGGTTCCAGTACCATGTGATCAGTAAAGTATTCGCGGTACTCCTAGTGTTGCAAACATACAGGCGACAGTAACAGCTTGCTGCCTATCTACTGTTACTCGGCAATTAAGACATCTCTTAAGACATCTGACATATTGGGTAGTTGGTGATATTGAGAGATAGATGGAAGATGTTGGCTGCTGCTGCGAAAAATAAATGAAACTTAGTTTAATGATAACATGTGAAAATTTAAAACGATATTTAATTCTTGAGAGTATGATCCTATAATTTTATCCAACAGAGCACCCCGAAAGAGTGATCTAGTAATGCCGGATCAGGGTAGGGCATTAGCGCACGAATTTGGTATATACTATTATGAGACCTCAGTCTTCACCTACTATGGGGTGAATGAGGTCTTCGAAAATGCTATACGAGCAGCATTGATCGCGAGGAGGCAGCAACGGTTTTGGATGACCAACTTGAAAAGAGTGCAGAGGCCTTTATTGCAGGTATGAGAATTCTTTAGCGTGTCACAAACGCTTTAAACGTTCTGGCATAGACATAAATAGTTGCGCAAAATTGCAAATCCAATAGAATATCTAGAATATCCTCATGTGCTGAAGTTATATTTCAGAAACATTATTCCAATATGATCACAAAGATGATACATCTTAGAAGAGAAGAAACGCTAAAACCAAATTGATCGAGCTCGGAAGCAATCGCATTATTACCAGTCTGTGAAATCTTCAGTATAATTAATTGCCTTTCCCACACAGAAGATCCTGATAACTTTTTTAGTTTGTTTACACAAAACGCTCGAACTCCTCCTGGAATTCTGTTGTAAAAAGTTAACTTCGCTTTTTTAAGAAAAAAGCGGCAAGAAAATATAATTGGTTACTATATATTGGTCTTATCTTTTAAAAGAAAACCGAATGATCCTTCATTTACTCTTCTTGAATTAATAAATGAAGAAGCCATTAATATGCGAAGGATTAATTTATGTATTCCGTATGATGGTATATTTCTTCGTTTTGTACAAAATATTTACGTGTATAAAAGCTAACAATATATGAACACGGCTGTGCTTTACTCTTACATTGACGATTCGAAACCTATATCATTTCATCCGTGCAGGGTTGGAGAAAGAATACATACCTCTGCGAGCGGGGTCGGCCTGTCGTAAAAGGCGACAAACCAGCCCACTACTAGTTACGTGGTGGGACCCCAAGCCCGTCTGAATGGCGACCACCTTTGGTCTTAAGATTGCCGCCATAATAACTTTGTATTGTGTTCCGGCATTAGTGATCCAGGTTCCTGTACCCTTAAGGGATAGCAGCGTGTTTGCGATATCACTGGCGTTGCAAAAACCTATAGGCGACGGTAACTGCTAAATTCTAAGTGGGCCGTCAGCCTGTCTGCGGTCCTACAGCAATAATAAAAAAAATAATATCATTACAGAAAAAACAAACACAATGCACGGCATATCACACCGTTACAATTATATAATATATCACTTCATTTATGAAATGTATTGTATATATACAGCAATATATTTATATTAAATACATTAATTCGAATCTAAAAATCAACTAATTTTGTCTCACTATCTGCTATTGTATTTACCCAACAATTAGTTTTTCCTCCATCAAACCTGTTAAGACATAAATATTGGTTTTTCAGGCCCCATTCAGACCTCCAAGACCCATGGAACCCGAAGTAGTCGTTGCAAATAGTATTTATATTGAAAACATGTCTATACTCTTACGTCAACAGGTAATTATTAAATTGTGGTGCAGATCTTGTTATTCTTACAAGCGTATCCCGATTTCATTTTAAATTACCTAAGAAGCCGTAAAAAGTAATTTTGTTCTTCTGTCTTCTCTTTGGTCAAGAATACTGGTGGAGTAGTGACTCTACCACTTGACCAAAGAGAAAAAAATATATAGTAAGAAGTGAGAATACAGAGTAGCATACCTATGACTCCGTAGTGCGGGCTTCAAATGTGACTGGAAGGAAACAATTAGAAAAAAAAATATTCATTCAGGACTATAAAGTAAAATATACAAAAAAAAAAAATCAAAATAAACTTAGAACTAGCCCTGAAAGGGCTTATTTATGTACTAGTCTTTCCCCTTTGTGTTAAAATTGGTCACCATTTTCTGACTCCGTTCAGAATGTATTACAGATTTTTTTAAATATTTTTTTAAGTATTTCTCGGACATGGTAATAATATGCGGTGCGAAAGGATTTCCTGTACACCGGTTTATGATGGCAGCAGCTTGCGAGGCCTTCCACCGCCTCCTAACCACTGATTGTGTCAGCTTATCCGCTGAACTGGCCAGGAGTTCCAGTGAGAGTAGTATGGTAAGGCTATTTTTACTCTCTTATGCTTTGTGCTTCTCTTATTCTTACAGACAAAACAACCCACCCTAGCTACGTGATAGGGTCTCAAGCCCGTCTTGATGACGACCACCTTTGGTCTTAAGTATGCCGCCATAATAACCTTGTGTTTTGTTCCGGCATACTACACTAAACTTTCTACTTATGAAACGAAATCTTTTCGAAGAAGGGGGGGGGGGGGGGGGGGGGAAGAGTCGGCACCTAAGCAAAACTTTGTGATATAAAACGTTAAATTACAATTTTTAAACAACATGTTTATGTAGTTTCCTAAATAACATGTTTAATATGTTGCGTTAACATGATACGGATTAAAATATATTTATAAAAGAACTTGGCAACTTTGTATAATGAAACGTTACGTAAATGTTCGCTATCCGATCTCTTTTAACCAGAAAAGACGCTCTGGATCGCTCAATGCTTAAAGTGTAATAAAAAAAATCACTTCAAGCTTAAAAAAGTTTTTTACTTACTGGGTTGTATATTTTTGGGTGGTAATGTATTGTATAATTAACGTAAATTATGTTGGCGCTTAGGTTAGCAGTATGGGCGAAGCAACTACTGGAGAATTTAACGAAGACACGGAATATCTTATTAGACAAGACCAAGCGAAGCAAATGAGGTCGGTAATTTATCTTTCTTATACTGGTTAGTGTTAAGGAAAATACTCAAAGAAGTTGAAGGAAGATTGGAAGATGTTATTGGTAGGATCACAAGCCCGTCTGGATGGCAACCATCCCTGGTTTATAAGTATGCTGCCATAATAATTTTGTGTTGTGTTCTGGTATTAGTGACCCAATACCGTCATGTTGACAGCAACACGTTCGCTATTAAATGGGCCGTAAGCCTGTCTGAGCTGTTCCTTGGCGATAAAATAAGATGAAGTATAAGCATTGTTTTTTTTTCCGAGACAGTCCCCAGTACTATTTGAAAACTTTTATTACAGAGCTTTTTTGCAAACATGAAATTGACCAACACAGACCAAGCAATTGAAAATAGTGTGTCCTTTCTGGAGATATATAGATACGGCCTTTTGCTTAGCCACTGAGCGAGTCGTGTTTTCATGTGATGTAATTACTCAATACTTCCTCCAGTAGAAAACAGTACGAAAATTCCAATACTTCATCCGATAAAAAAAGTATCAAAATTACCTTTGCTTTCAGGGTGTGGGATCAAATAAAACGTCGCTCATCGTGTCAAATATTGCCATTGAGTGATAGCTGTAAAAAACCACCGGATTTATACAGAGAAGTCAATCATCCAGCTATTAATTCGATACGTGTTGTTAAGGTAATGTATATGTCGTTGGAAAATTGTGAATATCAACATTTGATCCAATCCTTTAGGGTAATGATTAATGCAGAAAGTGGTAACATGCACATTACGTGAGAAGAACTGGCCAAAAGGTGCAAGCCATCTTGGATCTCACTTGGACATTTGCCACGTACTGAACGTGGAAGACATTGTGAGAAAAAGTATACCATAAATGAATATAATTTTTTATCCGTGCAGAGGCGGAGAAAGAATACTAACCTCTGCGGCCGGGGTCAGCCTGTCGTAAAAGGCAACAAAACAACCCACCCTAGCTATGTGGTAGAGTCCCAAGCCCGTCTGGATGTCGACCACCTTTGGTCTTAAGTATGCCGCCATAATAACCTTGTGTTGTCTTCCGGCATTAGTGACCCAAGTTCCTGTACCCTTATGCGACAGCAGCGTGTTCGCTATGCTACTGGCGTTGCAAACATCCATAGGCGACGGTAACTGCTAAATTCTAAGCGAGCTGTCAGCCTGTCTGCTGTCCATCAGCAATAAAAAATTCAGCAGGAAAGAAAACAATCATTGTATAATTGGCCTTGACCATGTCGCTAAAAGCGATGTCTTCCAGGTAACGATTATAGTATCGAACTAATAAATATAATTATAATAGCAGCGTATGTCTGATGATACTAGCTGGTAGAAAAAAAAAACTTGCTCGTGCGTACATTTGCACGCACGTAAGTAGTTACACTTCTTTGACGTAACAGAACAAAAACAACTAAAGATATGCCGCCACAACACTGTAAAAGGAATAATAAAATTTTATCCGTGCGGGGGCGGAGAAAGAATACTGACCTCTGCGGTCGGGGTCAGCCTGTCGTAAAAGGCGACAAAACTACCCACCTATTATATTCTAGCTATGTGGTAGAACCCCAAGCCCGTCTGGATGGCGACCTTTGGTCTAAGTATATATGCCGCCATAATAAGTTTATGTTGTCTTCCGGCATTAGTGACCCTTATGGAACAGCAGCGTGTTCGCGATGCCACTGGCGTTGCAAACATCCATAGGCGATGGTAACTGCTAAAATCTAAGTGGAATGTCAGTCTGTGTGCAGTCCTACAACAATAAAAAAAAAGAATATATACCGACAATTAATATCAAATCTATAAATGCACTTAAAAACTTTTTTGAAGATAAAATTCTCTTTCATTACAATGTATAATTTAAAATTACATACATGTATATTTATGAATAAATATAACTTTTTATATCTAGTGATATGAAACACGTGTTGTTTATGAATAATTGAGAAAGTACTTTGAATATAGCCATGAGTTTTCACGGGAACTTCACATACAGTTATCAGCTAACTTCAGCATGTCGCTGTCGGTGTGCACGCGTATCGTAATAATTTTACTCTCATACGTTTCAAAACACCACATAAGAAGAAACTCTGAAAAATATATATGATTTAAAATATTTTCAGTGTGAGAAAATTCAACATGCGACATCCCAAACACAAACAATAGTAACAATGAGCAAGCTTATATCACAAACCGTTATGCAAGAGGTGATTAACTTTGTGTATACAGGTGCATTGGATACAACGTCCTTTAAGCAACAGGTAACATTACATTTATTTATATATTGTTCGCTTTAGCTTTATTATATATTAAAATAGGGCTAAAACATAAGCTCTTCAATGCTCTACACTTTATAATTTTTGTTGATAATGGAATATTAATAATTATTAAATTGTATAAAGACTTTAATAATAATAAGCCAAAAATAATTGTTATATAATTTACAGCGCGTCATTTAGTTATTATAATTCATTATAATTTTTGTGTTAAATAACGGTTATATGACAAATATTATTTTTGTTATTTTTAATATAATAAAATTGTAAATATGATTGTCTTGAAAGAAATTTGAATGTGATGAAAGTCAAAATACAGTGTAAACTCTTTATAACGTTACTTGTATAACGACAGACTCCTTAAAAGGTTGAAATTGCTTGAGTTTGGTTGGTTTACCTTGTTTTCAATACAATAATACACTCTATATAGCGTCACGCTCTCTATATTTGACGACAACAATACGGCATAAGCACTGAGGAACAACAAGTGGATGAAGAAGCTGAAACAGTCGATCTCGTTCCTCTCCCAAGCATCAAACAAGCACTTGAAGCAGCGAAACTATTCGAAAACACAATTAAAATATTGGAGAAGCAAAAACATCAGACGAAGATCATCAACAGACTATACGTGTTATTTATGATATGATATAATATTTTTATATTTGTGTGAATTTAATGAACACTCTATATATAACTCTGAAAATGTTTAATTCGTTACGTATCGTTCTATAGAGTTAATAATGTAATTGAAAAAAAAAAAATACAATAATGTTATATTCGTAAATTCATATTTCCTTAGTAATATATGTATAATATTCCATTATTAACACATAGCTTATTTATTTATAAATATTGAAAATAACAACAGTTTTATGTAATTATTATTTGATTTATAACTTATTTATATTTTAATTATAAATAAATACGAAACGCCAATAAATATAACTTATAATATTGTCTTCTGCAGTCCGCTGCTATCGGATTATTACTGGTAAATCTTATTAAAATAAATAATAATCATATAAATCATTATTTGTATTATTTTTCTTCATTATTAATAATGCACTGTCATCTTGTTAATCTATATGTATATATGTTTTAATAGTATTATGTTTATTTCAGCATGGCATCTGTCACGTTTATATAATAAATATTTATTGTTTTCAATTTTTATTTTAATCGGGTTTTATTATACTTTTAATTGTGTATAGTCGTAGATGATATTTTATATTATAAGAGACTTGTTTATGTTCGTTCTATGAGCATTCTTCTTACAAACATTTCATCCCGGAAGCATCGGGAACATCGAAAAGCTGCTAAATATCGTCTCAACCTGGACAAAAAAAAATAATATATATATATATATATATATATATATATATATATATATATATATATATATATATATATATATATATATATATATATATATATATATATATATATATATATACCTAGTCAGGTCATAAGTATTGTCACACAGTAAAAACTTTTCTTTTAGAATGCTGGCTACAAAAAAGTTTATTGAATTCGAATTTCGAATTGTTCATGAAAATAAAAATGTATAATTTTTAGAATTTTACTCATTTTTAAATATGGAGTGGACGCTTAAAGAAGACCGTGTTGCAGTTATTGCGTTGCATCGTTGCGGTTACGCGCCAATTCAAATTTTTAACATACTGAAAAATTTGAATATTACCAAAAGATTCGTTTATCGTACCATCAAACGATACAATGAAGACTCTAGTGTAGATGACAGGTCAAGAAGTGGTCGCCCTCGGTCTGTTAGGACTCCAGCAGTGATAAAAGCTGTGAAGGCACGAATTCAAAGAAATCCCAAATGTAAGCAGAAACTGTTGGCCCTTCAGATGGGGTTAAGCAGAACCACGGTGAAAAGGGTGTTAAATGAAGACTTAGGGCTTCGGGCATATCGAAGAAAAACAGGACATCGTTTGAATGCTCGTCTAATGGACCTGAGACTGAAGAGATGACGCGCTTTGTTGAAGCGGTACGCGGGAAAAAATATCGGGAAATTATTTTTTCGGATGAAAAAATGTTTACCGTAGAAGAGAGCTACAACAAACAAAATGATAAGGTGTACGCACACAGTAGTGAAGAAGCGAGCAACCGTATTCCGCGTGTCCAACGAGGTCATTTTCCATCCTCGCTCATGGTATGGTTGGGAGTTTCTTATTGGGGCTTAACAGAGGTACATTTTTGTGAGAAAGGTGTAAAAACGAATGCTGTTGTGTATCAAAATACAGTCCTGACGAACCTTGTGGAACCTGTTTCTCATACCATGTTCAATAACAGGCACTGGGTATTCCAACAAGATTCGGCGCCAGCTCATAGAGCGAAGAGCACACAAGACTGGCTGGCGGCGCGTGAAATCGACTTCATCCGGCACGAAGACTTGCCCTCCTCCAGTCCAGATTTGAATCCGTTAGATTAGAAGATATGGCAACACTTGGAGGAAAAGGCGTGCTCAAAGCCTCATCCCAATTTGGAGTCACTCAAGACATCCTTGATTAAGGCAGCCGCCGATATTGACATGGACCTCGTTCGTGCTGCGATAGAGGACTGGCCGCGCAGATTGAAGGCTTGTATTCAAAATCACGGAGGTCATTTTGAATAAACTTTAATGTCATAAGAATCTATGTTTTGTTAAGTTCATTTTGGTATATGAATGGTTACATAATTAATAAACTTGTTACAATTATTTTACATTAAACATGTGACAGAATTTATGACCTGACTAGGTATATATATATATATATATATATATATATATATATATATATATATATATATATATATATATATATATATATATAACTGTATATAATTATATAAGGCCATTTTCTTATATAAAATTATATACAATTTTTTTTTTCCCCGGCAATGTATACTGAGCGCTCGTTGCCGTGAGACGCTTCTATTTGTCTGTCCAAAGAGCTTCAATATTTAGCTATTTTACGGAGGCGAATGCCATCTGACTTTAATTTCCCCACCAAAAATAAATCGAACAGTGACTTGTCTATGAACTAGCAGTTGGTTATTTGTTTTTAGACGACATTACTTACACCACTACCTACTTACAATCTACCTCATCATTTACTTAAGTACTTTTTAAGGTGAGAAGTAAGGTAGTTATTTTTTTTTGGTTCGAAGAAAATTCTCCAAATTTACTTAGCATTTTAGAGCAGTTCTATGTTTAAATTAGTATTATTATTATTAATAGTAAGATTTTTATTATACCTATACACAGGAAATAAGACAAGCTGCCGAGCTTCTAGGTTTCCCTGAGCTTACAAAACTAAGCCAGTTCATACTGGACCAGCATTTATTGTTCGATAAAGGATGTATGATTCAATTTCATATGGTAAGTGTTTAAATTGTAGTGGACGACGTCTTATTAAAAATATATTTGTCTCTTACTCTACATATGTCTCTATTCATAAAGATGGATAGTTGAAAATAGTACAAGAGAACACGTGCTGACCTCACATAGTTTGGGATTAGAACAGGAAGATTTGTCTGCACTTAAACTCAATTTTTTAATTCAAAATAAGTTCCTAGCTAGAATATTTTTTTTGAATCAGATAAAAATATAATTATTAAGTTACTTATAGGCTTGAAAATGTGTTTAATGGTTACAACGAGAAGATTTTTTTAAATTGTAAATAATTTTGTATTGTGTAACAGTAATGTTTATCAGGACATTTGACAATATTATCAGGAAATTATGCTGTGTTATGTAATTTTTGTGCAACTCCATCTATTTGTGAAGTTTGACACATATAATAAGGAGACTTTAAAAATGTTGTGTTGAATAGTTGTCTACAACTTCGTTTCTATAGGCAAAACGTCTTCAAGTTCTTCAGCTAATCATGCGAGACCCAGAGTCTTGACGGACTGATAATTAAAGGTTGTGTGGACAGAGAAGCAGAGGGCGCTCTTCAACAAAGTAGACACGCACATCTCAGGAAGTTAAAGCAATTCACTCTATCCATCCAAATGGAGCAGATTATGCTCTAAAATCAGGTCCTTCAGTCATGACGTTACGATATGAAAACAACTTCGATGTGTACTTCTTATAATTTACTTCTTTTCTAGCCACTTCCGCAAAGGCTGAGAGATATGTATGTTGAGAGGAATTTGTTCGCGGATGTCACTTTTGATTTGGATGACGGAATTCACTTGGCACACAGGGCCATACTCATGGCGAGATGCGACCCCATGAAGGCCATGTTCCAAGGACATTTCAGGGAAAGTACTTCGAGAGTGGTAAGTTTTACATTTCCAGGATTCTTGACACATTTGGTCAACAGGGGCCGCTATAGCTCATTCACTGGTCGTTAAAAGTTTCATAACACTGACATATTTTTTTAAAATATGAATTTCATCATGTTCACAAGACTCCACTTGAACGAAAAATACAACAAATCGATTTTGAAAATTTTGTCCCTTATTGTTTTGAAATTCGACAGCTGATTTGACTTTTTGCTGGCTAAAAACACATAGCTGTTTAGTTTTAAAGTTGTAATGTCAAAAGCAGGGTACCATTGTTAACATTAAAATAAGACAAATTAAATGAATGTAAACTTTTTTTTGTTCACTATATTGTATAAATTCGAGTATACTCTGAATATTCATACAGTGTCATATAGTAGCAAAGCCAAACAACGCTTATGTTATGGGTACTAGACAACTGTTATACTATTTATGTATTTTTCCTTTGTAAATAATTACGTATTATAGATATAGATTCAGGACAGAAATTGAACCCGTAAAAGCACAGAGATCGTTATGACGATATGATGGAGTTATTATGATACATAATAACTCCATCATATCACTAGCTTTGGACACAATAAGACGATACCTGTATGCGGATTAGTTTAATTTATTTGAACTTGAGCTATATAGAAAATTTTGTAAAAAACTTATTTATTCAGAAAAAAAAACTTGAGAGTGCAATCTTTTCTTATATATAAAACTTCTAATATGAGGACATTTTTTTTTTATTTTTAGATATCGTTCCCAGGAGTCAAAATGTACGCGTTCCACATACTGTTGTGTTTCATATACAGCGATAAAATACCTACTGTCGAGCCTTTGCGGTGTGTGGAACTGCTGGAACTGGCAAATAGGCTCTGCATGAATAGACTAGTCACGTTGGTGGAGGCGAAGGTGATAGATCAACTGCAGAGACAGGATAGAGTGTGCGGAGAAGAAGATAGGGTGGTTGAAATCGCCCTATCTCTACTGGAACCTGTTAAGGTATTGTTTCATTACATTTTCATGACTTTTTGATGGGATCTTGAAGTTTTTTTATTGCTTTGGGACAGCAGATGGCCCAGTATACAATAATTAGCAGTTATTGTCACCCATGGATGTTTTTTTTAAACGGCCTGCTCAGTTTTAGCTAGAATGGCTAGAAATTTATGGGTCTTTGTTTACGTTTCCGGTAATTTATTCCGCTTGTGCTGCTTTTTCTGCCCTGCAGTCATATTTGCCGGTCACCCAGAACTTTATTTTTTATTTATTTTTTAATTACGTCATGCTTATTTATTTATCCATTCACTGTCATTTTTGATTTTTACTTTTTTCTTCCTTCATATATTTTGTGTAAATGGATTGAAAATATAATTATTTGTTTATAGTTTTATAATACAAAATATATGTTATTATTACGTATAACCTGTTTGTGCACCGCCATCCACATGTTAATAATTAATAGATGTATTCCACTCCATTATAGGGTTGCCTGGAAGAGATCGCTTTTAGCGATAAGGCCGCCCATTGTATCACTGTAACTTATTCTAGTTTTCATTGTACATAGATTTAAGTTGGTGAACAATAAAGTGTTTTCATTCATTCATACATAAGATAAACAATATACGTATAAGAAAACAATATACGTTGTTTAGTCGACTTTTACGACAGAGTCCGGCGTCAGTTCTTATTCTACTCCTGCATGGTGAAAAGGAGGTGTCAAATACTCATATTTAATGTTGTAATTTTTATATATGCTAAGTTCTTATTAGCGACTTCTCTCGGTTGAATCCGGAAATATGATTACTTTTGTGTCACTGTATTCTTTTTCGGACCGTCAGAACACCTGCAGGGTTAACGAGGTGGAGTCCATTACGCGTCTGGGTGTTTATGTATATCTAATGTTTATTTATTTATAGAGGAAAAGTAGTATATCAGTAGTATAGTACCCATAACACGAGCGCTCCACTGTTTACTTTGGAACTAGATGGCGATGTCTGAAATGTCACAATATATTATTGTTTATTTCAGCTGCACAATGCACATAACCTATCGGACTGGTGCGTGTGGCGCCTTTGCGGGGCGTATGACAAGGCGTGTCGGGCGAAGCATCTCTCGCCTTCTACCCGTGATTATTTGTCGGACAACCGATGGCCACCAGTCTGGTGAGTAGAGCAGTATCTATAAGTGTCCACAACTTGAGTTGACAAGTATGTAGAAATACATAGAATTTGGAATCACGTACTTTAGGTATTTTTGACAATAGTTGCATAATTGTTTTTTTTTTTGCTGTGGGATAGCAGACAGGCTGACGACTCACTTATTGGTAAGCAGTTAAAATCGCGATTGAATGTTTGCGGCTTCATGGGCACCGCTAACACGTTGCCGTCACGCTCCGCGTGACTGGAACCTAGTAACTTATGCCAGAACACAACATAAGGTTCACGGTGGCAAATTTAGAAATCCGGGGTGATTGCTAGAGAGGCTTGGAGCCCTACCTACCTAGCTTCGATTGTTTTGTCGCTTTTTACAACAGGCCTCCTCCGGCGACAGAGGTCAGTATTCTTAAAGGTACGCGTCCATTGGCCCGCGCCGGACGCACCGCACGCACGGCACGCAACGGACTGAACGGATTTGCCTATCATAAATGCCGGCGTTCGGTGCGGGCGGCGCGGATAGTGGACGCAGCACTATGTGAAATCATACAAAGCAAAAAAAAATCCATTGCGTGCGGTGCGTACGGCGCGGGCCAATGGACGCGTACCTTAATCCGCCCCTGCACGGAAAGCAATGATTTCGACACTTCATAAATCTTGCAACTACAAAACGAAACATAAGGTCCGATTAAATCTCAGATAGGGATGATCTAAATTGATAAACTGTGTCACAGAGCAATGACCAGGGTGGCGAGCGTAGTTTTAGACAATATTTAGTCACTTTTACCCTTGCGGCCGGGAGCGGCCTGTCGCAAAAGCGGCATAACTACCCTAGCTAGGCGGCAGGGTTCCAAGCCCGCCTGGATGGCAACCACCCTTGGTCTATAAGCATGTCGCTATAATAACCTTGTGTTGTGTTCTGGCATTAGTGACCCAGGTTTCTGTACCCGGGACAGCAGCGTGTTCGCGGTGCCCTTAGCATCGCAAAAATCCATAGGCGACGGTAAGTGTTTGCTACTAAGTGGGCCGTCAGCTTTTCTGCTGTTCCTCACCGATAAAAGAAAAAAAAATGTTCTGTCCGTTCTGTGACTGTTTTATATCTTTAGGTACGTGAAAGAATACGACTACTACGAGAAATGTGTACATGAACAGTCGAAAGACTTGAAAGAGATTCGCCCAACCACATCCCTGCAAGCCAATCAGCAGACGGGCTGTTTGTGTTTCACCAGTAAGTACATAAATATATTAACTCTCTTCACTTTTTTTCTTTTTAAAGTGTTTCTTATTACATCCGCACATCCCGAGGCTTTCATTTCGAAGGCTGTCGAGTATCGCAAGACAAAACTTCTATTAAGAATTAAATTAAGAACATATATACTAATATACATTCTATAATATGTTGGGCTATATATCAATGGATACTTCTTTATTGCTGTAGGATTGCTAACAGGCTGACGGCCCACTTAGAATTTAGCAGCTATGCTTATGGGTATTTGCAACGCCAGAGGCATCACTAACACGCTACGGAACGTACGTACTGGATCTGGTCACTTAAGCCGAAACACAACATGAGATTATTATGGCGTTATATTTAAAAACCACAATATCGGAAAAAAAATTTGAGTATGCGAATTCATACTTAGCCGTTCTTTATGCTGCTGGAACTACTCGATATCTACTGTAATAATCACAAGAAGATAGAATTGTCGATGAAAAGAGATGATCGGTTGTATAGGGTTAAATAGAATCTACAGAATATTCGTTGGAAATAGATTGTGGGGAATAGATCTAAAAGTTGTTTTTGAAGAGGCTCTACGAATAAGATATGGTCCAATTTCCTTTTTCTTGGACAGCCATCTTTTCTTAGTGATATGAATAAAGCCTCTTATTTACTTGATTTCCCTCTAAAACGTAATAACTTTTAATCTAAGGAGATTATTTATGTTTATATATGGATCTCTCATCGGGCGAAAGTCTTAATTTTGTGTGAATCATGAAATTAATACTTCCAAATTCATCCAAAATTTTCGTTTGTCGTTCCATGCTATTGCAATCATATCATCAGCTACCAGTCTTTTTGGTCTGTCTACACTTCTTTTCTTTATAGAAGATACCTCCATTGTATAGTTCCGAATGTCCATCTATTATTTGTTTAGCGTGATATCTTATTATAGCCCATTATCGGTTCAGTTTATATCGGCTAGGAGTTCATCCACATTTCCTGGAGCCTCTTCTTTCTTGTACGAAACGGTTTTATTTATTTAAGTTCTAGAGAGACTTACGACTATTAATAACATTTAATAACTTAAAAATAAATAAAGAGAAAGTTTTTACAAGTCTCCACTGATAGTGACAGATTAGAGTTGAACAAATAATACAAACTTGTTGTCATTAATCGATCTAATGATTGAGAATCAATCCAGTGGGTAAATTCAGTAAGTATACATATTTAACATTATCAAATGTATTTCGTAAAAAAGTTAAGCGCAAGCTGCTTTTTCATTGTATTAATACTAGACTGAAACAGGTCTAAGTCGGTATTGCTGTCATTAATTAATTCGGTAAAGGAATTAGACGCGCGATAAACAAAACTATTTTGACGGTAATTGGTGGACACGGATTGCAGCGAGAATAAAGGTCTATTACGGAGTATTCGAGGAGATATATAAAGGTTAAATTTAGAAAGTAAATCTGGACAATCGATAACAGATGTCATAATTTTTTTTAAGAATAATTTGGTCCGCAATAAGCCGTCGTTCGTTTAAAGGGAGAAAGTGATGAGCTGCACATAAAGATCCTGGTTATTATTTGAGTACGATTTAAAGGTGAGAAAACGTAAAAAATTTCGTTGGATACATTTGATACGATCGATATAGACTTTATACTGGGGGCTCCAAAAGGGTGATCCATATTCCAAGTGGCAGTGCACATAAGTATTATAGAGAATATTAAGCGTTTTGATATTTTTGAAGTTTCTACCAGACCGCAATATGAATCCAAGAGATTTAGATGCTTTACTAACTATTGAAGATATATGGTCGTTAAAAGTTAATTTAGAGTCGAGTATAATCCCTAAGTCTCTCTCAGCTGAGACACGTAACAAGGGTAGCCCCTTTAGAGTATAATTCGTGTGGATATTATTAACTTTTCTAGAAAAGGTCATAACGTGGCATTTGGAGATATTCAGGTGTAATTTGTTAATTTTTCAATACAAATCTAATGCATTTAGGTCTTCCTGCAGAGCCGATGCATCCGACAAAGTATTTATTGTTTTGAAGATTTTCATATCGTCTGCGAAATTAAATATACTAGAATTTTGAAAACAATGGTCAATGTCAGAAATGAATATCAAAAATAGAAGAGGACCCAAAAATGACCCCTGTGGGACCTCACTTGGAACTTGCAGCGACTTGGACATATAGTTCCCTAGTACAACTGCTTGGGAAGGATTATTTATATATGAGGAAAACCATCTTAGTAAATCAACCCTAATACCAGCTATCTGGAGTTTCATTAAGAGTAAATTGTGGTCAATTCGATCAAAGGCTTTACTGTAGTCAGTATATATTACATCAACCTGGAGACCATCATCCTAATGCGTAAGAAAATCAGTTAAGAGTATTAAATTTGAGATTGTTGATCTACTTTTCATAAAGCCGGCATTATAATATTTCTTAGAGGCCGGATGAGCAGCTATTTAAAAAAATAAAGCGTGTAAAAACGACATAAATTGCAATTTTTTTCTTATTGCATAATACATATTAGAATGTAATTTGTAAGTACTGGTAATTTTATTTTAAATTACAGCTCTTCCGAAAATATATTCTTCTAACATACGTTAATTTCTTTTTCTCTCTAAATCACTCTTCTTTCATCTCAAGTTTCGTTTCCCATTATTAAGTTTGTTTATTACTCTAAACGTTTAGTGGCACTATTCTCGATGTTAATGATGTTTGTTTTAAAAAAGGTAAAGTTCGTCGTGGTAGTGAAACGACAGGTGCAACCGGGGTTGGTGCTAGTGTGGAGGGCGGGGAGGCGGGGGTCGAGGCGGCATTGTGTAGACCCGAGGCTCACAATTTGCCACACCCGCCCCTTTGACATCCACCCTACTGGAGGTAAGTATGTTTAGATCATTTATCACTAAAAATAGTCAGTAGACTCTATTAAGCCTGAATAATAATAATAATCGGCACACAATCTTCTGAAAATGGGTGATTAAGAAGAAAAATATCTGAGGCCATTCTCAGAACATCTAGGTCAAAACAACAACTAGAAAACCGTTGTCCTATAGACATCGAAACTGTTGATAATTGTCAAACAATTACACGGTAGCCGAGTCGACCCCAATAACGAGCGGATTTTCGTCACGTTGCTTTTGCAAACAATAGTAACCCGCTACAAAACTTCTCATGGCTTCTACTGTGACTGGTGTGGAAAACGGGCTACTACTGCTTTGAATGGTGTTGGCGCGTGGGTTTCTACATTCTGGAGGAATAATCCACCATTCACCAAGACAGTTGACAACACTGGATTCTTCTTTCTAATTAGGGTGGGTTCCATAGTGCAGACCGCTTGCCGCAACCGCGATATAGCCACATGCAGCCTCATTGTGGCGGCCGAAGATGCTTTTATTATTGCTGAGGAGCAGAAGACAGGCTGACGACCCACTTAATAGTAGGCAGTTACCGTCCACTATAGATGTTTGCGACGCTAGGGGATAGACGCTGTTGTCCCATAGAGGTACAGGAACCTTGGTCACTAATATTCGAATATAACACAAGGTTATTATGTAGGTATGACCAAGGGTGTCCAAGGGTAGGGTTATTTTGTCGCCTTTTACGACACACCGACCCCGGCCGTTGGGCTTAGTATTTCTATTACTCTGCCTGCACGGAGAAAGAAATCGTTGGCCGTAAAGTGCCTCTATGTAATAATATAACACAAAACCGTTTAACCCTTTCAAACCTGATAGGAAAACCTTGCCTGGAAACTGGTATTTTCTTTAACAGGGAGCAAAAGCTAGGCAACGTTGAATTTAGCCACAAAGATTTTGGTGCAGCTGATTAAACGATGGTGACCGCTGACCATCAAATAGCTCGTAGACTTAAAACTGTTGCGGCGTTTGAAAATCCGGACTATTTTAAGTTACAAAAGTAAGTTTCTGAGGAGTACATATGAATGAATGAATATTTATTTGCGAAAATGGGTCACAAAGTGGTGTAGAAAACATACGTAAGTGCTCCTTTCAACATAGGTTGCTTTTTTATACATAAAATTAATATAAATCCCCAGTTATTTAACAATAATGAATATAAGTAATAATAATTTTGATATTGAGGAGTACTTACTATTTTTGTTTGTGCAGGTCCCTCCGGTTCGCGGTGCTCCTACCAGTATCGATGTGCTTCATGAGCACAATCCTCACTATACTAATATTGTTTCACGTCTACACTTAGATATTACACGTAATATTAATTTAGTGACACGGCACCTTTTTAACACTCGACTGCTAATATAATTAAGAGCAGGGTTGCACTTCCAATAAGTGTACTTTGTCCAGCGATCTTATCCCGTTAAATGTAGTCCTTTCACTTTGACTGCCATCATACCCAATCAAGAAAGGAAACGTCTAGGTCAAAACGTCAGAGTACTTCAATTCAAAAAAATTATTGGTCCCTCGAGCCGGACAAAAATCTAGTGCAACTCCAATACTATTACATTGCGGTGCGGAATTCAATTTTATAATATTAAGTCTGTGCGTATTGAGTCTAGTGTTCATTTGCGAATTAAGGCAAGCTGAGCTCAATTTCTTAGTCCGTAAGGTGTTTTTGTGAACGCTGGGATTTATAATGATGACCTCAGCTAAGCAGGAGCCCGAAGAATGCTCCTGGATATTGTCATAGGGCAAAAGTTCATTTACATTAATGCTCTCCCATGATACGTCTCTATCATAAAAATTGTGGCTTCCACATTAGTGACTGCCTTGAAATTAAATATCGAATGGTGTGCTTCGTATGCTGATAATGTGTCTTTTACATCGTTCTAAAAGAAGATTATTCAGCTAAATTTTACGATCAGTCATCGGTCATATACCTTTTTATGATCATGTATAATATAAATCTCAGTGGTAAGCATGTTTGAATTTTCACGCGTAAACTTCTTAGGGCATAGCTAATAGCTAGAACGATTAGTTGTCCTTAGTTTTTGCAGTCGAATTGTATAATTACTTGAAATGCGGCATGTTTAGATATGATAACATTACACTTGTTGTATCTACATTCTACACACGTGGATTACATGCACTAACATTATGTTTACAGTGATACAATATTTAAAAAAACCTTTGAATATTGACAATTTATTAGAATTTCAATAAATAAACAGTTCACACTCGATCTACTCGAAAATTTATAGTTTGGTTGTTCATCATCATCATTCCAGCGATGAATCCCGGTTGCAGCCCAAACTCTCGCTTCGGCGCCCGGGGTCCGCTTTCCGACATTTTCTTCTCCACTTCGCACGGTCTTCAGCATCCCTGGTAGTGAGACCATTGGCACGCATATCACCCTTTACGACGTCAAGCCAAGTTTGGTTGTTATTGCGACATTAATGTAGGAAGATTCAATTGGTATTTATAGTTAATTATAATAGTAGCGTGGCCGCCATTTAGGGGCCATTTTGAATTGGGAGCCGACATTTTACGTGATGACATTAAGCGATCGTTTAAAACACGACCTACCTCTTAGTAATTATTAATATTAAACGAGTGATAGTTTATGGTAGGTCATAAAAGCGCTGAATAAAATACAGAGACTAGATATCTTAGACAGAATGCCGGAGTTGCGAGATTTACTGAAATAAGAGGGTAACTTATTTCTTCCAACCACACCGTTTCATTTTCATTACCTATCATCCAGGTAAGGCCTTGATTGAAAAAAAAAAACTTGCAGTAATTATTGAACATGTATGAACATTTCTGAGGGGGTCGGATTAGAAACATTTAATTTTTGGTAGTCAAATTCTATATATATTTTCTTATATTATTTTTCATTACATTTGACAAATTCACACGTCTAAAAAGATACCTACTGTAGCAATAAGTGGAAATTCTTGAAAAAATATGCTCTTAATTATAAATTTTTATTAAAACTGCATCTAAAAATATAAATTATTTTTAAATAATTTAGTCACATATTTTTATACACTGTTAATAGTAATCACTTATTAATAATTTTTAATTTTCATTTATTAAGGATTTATAATCATTTAGTAAATAAGTATTATCATTTATGTACAAGCTTTTAATTGTGACTAAATGTAATCGTTTATCTTAATATATTTGAAACGTTTTTACTTTAAGGCTGTTTGTAATCTATTATTTCTTATATAGCTTATATAAGAAATAATAGATGCTATATTTACTTGTATAGCTTTCGTTAAATGCTATGTAACATTCTAAACACTGCCTTTGGCTTGCTATTTGATTTAATAAATGAATTATAATAAACTTTTAATGTATTATCATACAATAAAATGACATCGTTTCGATGGTCATAGCTTCCATTCACGTTATCGCGTCTAATGTGCATATTATAACGTTATAGCTTATTGGATGGAAACCTGCACACCGAGATTACCACATATAGACGTCATATGGAGTACTGCTCACATTTATGGGCTGGAGCACCCGCCTGTCAGCTCAGTCCCTTAGACTCGATCCAACGGCGCGCAGTTCATGTTGTTGGCGATCCCATACTCACAGACGGTCTAGATACGCTTAGACTTCGGATTGACTTTGCGTCTCTTTGCGTATTCTACCGTCTGTACAACTGGGAGTGTTCGGAAGAACCATTCAGAATGGTGCCCTCGTCGTCTTTCTACCACCGCACTGACCTCCATCGGCTGGGTGTTCATCCCCATTTCTTGGAGCCTCTTCTTTCTTGTACGAAACTTTTCTCTAGAACGTTCATGCTGCGTACTCTCAGGATTTGGAATGAGCTTCCGGCTGAGGTTTTCTCAGCGCGGTACGATATGGGGTTCTTCAAAGAAGGCGTTATAAAATTTCTTCGAGGCCAGCAGCGCGTTGGTATTGCCTCTGGTACTGCAAACGTCAATAGGCGACGGTGACCACCTGCTAGGGTGGGCCGTCTGCCTGTCTGCTGATCTCTAGCTATAAAAGAAAAAAAATATAGTCTTATATTAAAGAAGCATGTCTACTATCAGATCCTTGCACGAGGATGAGCCCAGAAGTACCACGTCGCTAAAGAAAACACAAAAAAATGTGTATTTATTTTTCAACATCTTTTTTATAATTATTTAGAAACCATAATCTTCTTTCAACTCTATACGCTATTCCCAGCGATGCTTAGGAAGTTCAATACAATTTTTATTATAAGAACTGTTTCCTCAAAATAGCCATAGTTTTCATATTTTCAATTTCTTTGAGCCTCTTCACTCCCGCATCCAGTTTCAACACAGCATTTATGAGCGCCTGTAAACGTGCACAGTTTCAAACTGATGGTTTCCGATTACTCCATATTTTAGTTTTAGGGTGTCGTATAATGTCTTTGATGAACACAGCGCGTTAGCAACGCTATATTTAACCCTGACTACTATTAGGCGAGGTGGAGAATAGACATTTGTAATAACAAACGACCTTTCCCCAAAATCTCATGCCCGAAAACACTGTGTCAATAAAAAAGTTAAAGTTACAACATGGTAGGTATAGAAAATGGCTGTATTATTTCGCGATTAGCGTTGCATTTTGTGATAGATTCAAAGCTGTGATTAACACGGTCAACCGAGTGTAAAGTTATCAAAGATAAGCGTATGGTCAGCAATGTAATACTTTATATCTTTCAATTACTTGCTCTAAGAAACTGAAAAATAAAAAAATGTAGGTATTACTTTGCTGACCATATTAAAGTAGCCCAAATCCTTGGTTACTTATAAATATTGTTACTTTATATTTATCGTTTGAAATTAATCTAAATTCGACTGTACTTTGGCTTAGATTAGCGAGCTTTAGTATGAATGAAGCGACTAGTATATTCTGATAGATATAAGACGGTGAACTGGATTTAAAAACACTGAGAAGTGCTGTTTTCTGATTTTTGTCTACTATGACGACTGTTTAATTCCATTTACTTTTATTATTAAATGAATTGTCTGTCTATCTAGACGATCTGCAACTAGTTGTATGTCATTTTGGAAAATGGACGCTGATAATTGCAATAAAGTGCAGCTTTTGAAAGATTATGTGAAAATATTTCTATAACGTAAGGTTACATACATACTTCTATGTGTAGGTATAATGTACTTTCTCGCGGCCGAACAAGAAAAAATATATATTCTCTTTAGTTAAATCCAGTAAACCAGTTAGCAATGTATTATCCTAAGAATTTGAAGTACAAATGTCATCATCACTACCTGAAGGTAGTGAATCTGAAGATTTAAACTCAGAATATGTAATTAATTTCAAATAATTATATTTTCAAAGATGTTTCTAGAAATCTGTATCAATGTTTTCGAATTAAATGTGTTTATTTAGGTACAGTAGATGTCCCGCGCAAGCCTGTCACGAATTTTTCCTCCTCCGCGATAAAAAAAGTACGCTGTGAATGCAGCCTTGGTGCAATGCTTGTAATAACATATGAACCAAACATTAAGTTTGAATTATGTAGCTCTCCTATACCATCATGGTTAATTCAATATCTGAGAGAGCAATATGCTCCGTGGTGAAACAGCTAACACACGTCGGAACGCCTGCGCAGGTCACGGGTAGGTATAATTCCCATCCCAAGTCCGGGTGGGGCTAGGTTATGTATTTATTTACAAACGAAAAGTATGTGAGTAGTATATCAGTCTGTCTTGTACAATAACACGAGCGCTCCTCTATTTTGGGACTAGATGGCGCTTTGTGGATTGTCCCAGTATATATTACATCCACTGTTAAACAAGGCAACTGTTGTTAATTTGTTAAATACTAGAAATGACGATAGAAACAAAATCGTTGTATTAAACACTATGAAATGTATTCCAAAACAGTGATGTAGATTTTTATAAATATATTATTATTTATTTGTATATTATTGAAAACAATTCGATCACAAGCACTTGTTCAAAAGCAGGGTTATTCTGTCATAATTATTGCTTCAATTAATAGTATATAATATTTAGATAGATCTCGAAGTATTTTAATAAACACTTTTAAAATTCTATTAACACATGGATTGTAATAAATTTTAGAAAACTTTATTTGTATTAGTTTTAAGAATTTATTCAGATATGTGACTTACATGGTAAATTAACCTCGTTTATAGATTTTCTAATCTAAAATTGAACACAATATTGCATAGCTTAGTTTTATCCGTCGGCGAAATGATGTACTGCGAGATCAAATTGGTTGGAAGTAGAGAAAAATAGAAATCCTGGAAAAAGTTGGTTTACTTTGCACAAAAAAGGGCCCTACAAAAAATAAAAGATCAAAAATTGATATTTTATTAAGCACATATAGTAATTTTTTTGTAATAAATAGACTTCTTTACTATCGTAAGTTTGATTGACATAATTACAAACAAATTAGTGATCTATCAGACGTGGCTTCTCTTCTCTTGACCTCAATAACACAATGATAAGATAATGCAAATGTGTTACTTTTTTTCTACAAGAAAAACTCCTTTACTAGTGTCCCTATGGCCACGGATAGGTCGAGGGTTATGGGAGTCAGGCTATACACTAAAAATCTTTATTCTTATAGCCTAGCACCTGGGCTGAGGAACAACTGGCTAGCTGATATCGTGGCCCCGGCTGGTTCAATTTTAGACTAGACAATCTACCTAGTCAGGTCATAAATTCTGTCACATGTTTAATGTAAAATAATTGTAACAAGTTTATTCATTATGTAACCATTCATATACCAAAATGAACTTAACAAAACATAGATTCTTATGACATTAAAGTTTATTCAAAATGACCTCCGTGATTTTGAATACAGGCCTTCAATCTGCGCGGCCAGTCGTCTATCGCAACACGAACGAGGTCCATGTCAATATCGGCGGCTGCCTTAATCAAGGATGTCTTGAGTGACTCCAAATTGGGATGAGGCTTTGAGCACGACTTTTCCTCCAAGTGTTGCCATATCTTGTAATCTAACGGATTCAAATCTGGACTGGAGGAGGGCCAGTCTTCGTGCCGGATGAAGTCGATTTCACGCGCCGCCAGCCAGTCTTGTGTGCTCTTCGCTTTATGAGCTGGCGCCGAATCTTGTTGGAATACCCAGTGCCTGTTATTGAACATGGTATGAGAAACAGGTTCCACAAGGTTCGTCAGGACTGTATTTTGATACACAACAGCATTCGTTTTTACGCCTTTCTCACAAAAATGTACCTCTGTTAAGCCCCAATAAGAAACTCCCAACCATACCATGAGCGAGGATGGAAAATGACCTCGTTGGACACGCGGAATACGGTTGCTCGCTTCTTCACTACTGTGTGCGTACACCTTATCATTTTGTTTGTTGTAGCTCTCTTCTACGGTAAACATTTTTTCATCCGAAAAAAGAATTTTTCGATATTTTTTTCCGCGTACCGCTTCAACAAAGCGCGGCATCTCTCCAGTCTCAGGTCCATTAGACGAGCATTCAAACGATGTCCTGTTTTTCTTCGATATGCCCGAAGCCCTAAGTCTTCATTTAACACCCTTTTCACCGTGGTTCTGCTTAACCCCATCTGAAGGGCCAACAGTTTCTGCTTACGTTTGGGATTTCTTTGAATTCGTGCCTTCACAGCTTTTATCACTGCTGGAGTCCTAACAGACCGAGGGCGACCACTTCTTGACCTGTCATCTACACTAGAGTCTTCATTGTATCGTTTGATGGTACGATAAACGAATCTTTTGGTTATATTCAAAATTTTCAGTATGTTAAAAATTTGAATTGGCGCGTAACTGCGACGATGCAACGCAATAACTGCAACACGGTCTTCTTTAAGCGTCCACTCCATATTTAAAAATGAGTAAAATTCTTCTTTCTATGCATTTTTATTTTCATGAACAATTCGAAATTCGAATTCAATAAACTTTTTTGTGGCCAGCATTCTAAAAGAAAAGTTTTTACTGTGTGACAATACTTATGACCTGACTAGGTATTTACTTGAAATATACTTTTCCCAGTTTACTTTTATGACATAATTTTTTAGTCACTTATGTTTATTACAAACTTGCAGAATTTTCCAGAAACTAGAACCTTTTAGCTTTGAACTTCTAGTAATTTTAGCTGTAATTTAAAAGTAAAACTGTATTTTGCCAATATTCACTGTCGATAATGACAATCTGCCATTTTTTACCTACCCATAGATTTTAATAAGTATATTAAACGTATGTGTAATGCTTACGTGTTTTTTATTTCTGAAGAACAGTAGACAGGCTGACGGCCCACTTATTAGCAAGCAATTACCGTCGCCTATGGATGTTTGCAACGCTAGAGGCGAACACGCCGCTATACTACAGAAGTACAGGAAGCTGGATCATCATACAGCACAAATTTTAAACTTGCATACTAATATATAATGAACAGGAAATTGGCCAAAAAGATTACACTGTAGTCTATATGAGAGACAACAAAAAAATATGGCAGCCAATAGACCATACCATATTTTATCCGTAAGGGGCGGAGAAATAATACTCTGCGGCCGGGGTCGGCCTGTCGTAAAAGGCGACAAAACAACCCACACTAACTACGTGGTAGGGCTTAAAGCCTGTCTGGATGGCGACCACCTTTGGTGTTAAGTATGCCGCCATAATAACCTTGTTGTGTTCCGGCATTAGTGACTCAAGTTCCTGTACTCTAATAGGAGAGCAGCGTGTTTGCGATGCCACTGTCGTTGCAAATACCCATAGGCTGTTGTCCTACAGCAATAAAAATGGGTAGTTGCCATCCAGACTGGCTAGGAGCCCTAGCCTTTTACGACAGGCTGACCCCGGGGTTAGTATTCTTACTCCGCCCCTACATGCAGTCTCAAGATTTTTAGTTGGGAACCAATCTTTATTGGGTTGTGGAGTGACTAATATTAGTAGTCAGACTGTTGGTCTATTTTAGATATAAAAGCATAAATCATTACGGAACTAATCATTAACTTAGTGAAATTACAAAATATACTCTTTTTAATATTATCATACTAATATTATAAATGTGAAAGTAAGTTTGTTTATTACGCTTTCACGCGAAAACTACTTAACCAATCATCATAAAATTTTGTACACATATTCTTGGAGGTATTAGAAGTAACATAGGACACATTTTATTGGAAAAAAAAATTATTAATGAAGATCCTTTTTAATTTTTTTTCATTTTAATTTTGCCTGTTAATTGCCCAGCGGAGCGGGCGTGGTCGGCTAATTATATTATATTTGTTATTTATAGGAGAATAAATTAATAGAAAATAGATTTATTGAAATAATAGTTTATTAATTAAAACATACTTTCCACATAATTTGCAACTGTTATTCATAGCTTTATGAAAAATTAACTCCATGTTAGATATTTAAAAGTTACAGTGAAATAAGTAAGCTAGTAGCTAAGCTTGACATTAAGCTAGGAGCCCTTTTATGCAAATAATATTCTTGTAATTAAACAATAGTTGTGGACCCCGGGCATTGAAGCGAAAGTTTGGGTTGCAACCGGGATTTACCGCTAAAATTATGAGATGACTTAAACAATAATTGTGAACTTCTATGGCTTCACTAAAAAGATTGAATAATTTGTTCCACATAATTATACAAAGTAACAAGATTCTTAGTTACTTATTATATTATTGAACCCAACAGATATTGTCCTGTACCCACATTTAAATCGTAAAAAACAAAATAAACATCTTATAGTGAATCGAATTGTGAAGCTACATCATTCTCAAATCCACTAGAACACACACAACAAATTTCATCAAAATTAGTCCTGCTATTTAGGAGTCCAGTCACATTCATATGCACAGATTTACATGTATACAATATTTGAAATCTCAGCGAGAAATAGAAGTATAACTACGCCCATAGCTAGGATGTTGCAAAGGGCAACTGACAGATTATTATTCTTCCTGCTTCTTTCGGTGTTGGGAGCCACAGTTGCTCTTGTGTATACCAAATTTAGTTTAGGGGTGACATGAGAAATTTATAACACTATAGGGCAGCGGTTCTTAACCTTTTTGACTGATGACCCAAAGATTAAATATATTTGATGCTCGCGACCCTAATGTTTTATTTTTCTTCCAGTGATAATAAAAAATAGGATTGACTAAAAGCCCGTGGTTTGTTAAAATTGATGTCATTATGAAATATTAAAAAAAAATAGTTAATTTTTTCTTTATTCAAATCACAATGAAACAAGCATACATCTGCAATATTAGTGACTACCCTGATGTTGTATTTTTGAGCAAAGAAGATTTATATGTGGAGTTAAGTTTATGGAAAGTGCACACCGCATATCATGCTGAGGATCCAGTCTATTTCTGTACTTGTTTTTTAAGACAGCAATGCACGAAAATCCTGCTTCACACAAATTAGTAGTTCGAAATGGTAGCAGTCTCTTCAACTCCGCTACCCGCATAGTACTTAACCTATGGTGCGTTCCGAGTCAGGACTCGAGATGTCACTGATTACGGCGTTCATAACGCAATTTAAAAAATTTTCGCAACCCATCCCAATATTGTCCGCGACCCGGGGTTAAGAAACGCTGCTATAAGGGAATTGATGCCTCAGAGGCCAGGCGTCAGTTTAAAATTCATTGTAACTAGGTGGCATTAAAAACTTCTGTGCAGCTTAAAAGATGACACCTTTATGAAAATATATTTTCAAGAGGTTGTTAGCAAGATATTGATAAGACCGCTAATTGCACCAATTTTATTTGTACTATTATTGTTGTAAAATTGATTCATAGATATAAATTATATAGAATTGAGCATAAACAACTATCTCTGTCTGACTATAATTTTATTTATGACTAGTTGACCCAGCAAATGTTGTACTGCCATATGAATTAAAAAAACGTAGCCTAGCGTAAGCTAGGCAGCCTAATAAGCATAGTCTTTCTCTAAGGTCGAATCTATGACTATACTGAAATTCATCAAAATTGGTTTAGCCATCGCAGCTTTAAAAAGTACTGTAAGGCGAAGCGCATCAACTGATGCGCTATTTATAGGCACCCACCGCAACCGATATATTCCTTCTATTTAACTCTGTAATATCTTTGAAAATATTTAAATTACATGCTGTAATTTAAATGAATAAAGGGTCATATTGATCTATATTAAAAGCACAATGTATTTAAGGTACTTAATTGGATAAGGATTAATGATGTATTGCTTAAAACTGCTTTGTAAATAAGTCATTATTTCTTTCTCGTAAAAAGTAAAGATTAAAAATGGTTATTGTGGGTTATCCCTTACAGATACATACATCGCATACTTTTTTGTAGACCCTTTTAAGGTGTACAATACTGTAGTATATTATTTTGATCTATCTGGTAAGGTTCAGTTAGCTATTATGCATGTATTATACATATAAACATTCCTCTTGTATCATTCTATTTAAAAAAATCATATCAAAATCCGTTGTGTAGTTTTAAAGATCTATGTATACATAGGGACAGATGGCAGGAAGCGACTTTGTTTTATACTATGTAGTGATAGTGCTTAGTCAGCTATCATCATTTTATGTAATGCTGATGTAATAAATTTTCATTCCTCAATTTGGAACACATTTTGAAGAAAGGAATTTAAACGGATAAACAGACAAATGATAGATCCTTAATAAATAAAAGAAGGATTTAGTTAACGAAACTAAAAATATTTAGAAATAGTAGGATAAAACCAGTGCTTAATTCAATCAATGTAGTTCTATAATTTCAAGTGTATTAACTTTTATGGAAAATAATTCTTATTATATAATACTAACTTCCAAACATACTTATATACTAACTTCCGAACCTATTACAATGGATGTCCCAACAACTTAATTTCACTTCTAACTTCATCGAACAAATCCTTATAATCATCATGTTCTTTGACGAGGACCATTATACACCCTCTCGTCTTGCCCATAGCTGATCCAATGTCTTTACGGCTAGGTGTGTACACATATGGTATATCCTTGTCCTCACAAACTGCAGGAAGATGGCACATTATCTCAATAGGTGAAATGTCTCCAGCAAATACTACTATTCTGAAAATAAAATAACAAAAATTAAAGGTATTTGTTATATAAGGCTTTAGTTTATTGGGATAGCTCATCTCCTGTTTGACAAGGAGAGTTCTGAGGGTTTAAAATCCTTCTCCCCTCCAAGCCATGGAAAATGCATGTGTAGGCAAGTGCACAAGGGTGAGCTGGGGCCTGCCTGGATTATGATAATAGCAAGACCATATTTTTATAGATTCAGGCTTTAGAGAAGAGCTGCATTTCAGCAGATGGCAATACAAATTATGCAAGAGTTATTCGTAGTTATCTTATACACCAAGGATGAGCAACATGTGGCCCGTTAAACATATTTATGTGGCCCGCCAAGCATTTCTGAAATTGAATTTATTTTATCAACTTTCTTCCATCATTATATTGTTATAAAATTGTGATTTTTTTGTCAATTTTTCATTAAAAAAACAGTACCAAATTTCAAGTAAATTCGTTTTTCTATTCTTTTCTTGTTTGTTTTTATCTTGCATTAAAATTTGTTTATGAAATCTTTACTTTTTTAGTTTAATATTTTTTTATTCTTATATTTATTATAAATAGGTAAAGTTTCGTAAATTATTAATAACAGTTAATTATGTGCGGCCCGCCAAAAAAAAAAAAATTAAATAGGCCCATTGATTACAAAGGTAGCTCACTCCTGTTAAACAACATTGAGAATAAATCTCAGAACATGTAAACCAAGTTGAATGTAGGTTTTCTGTTCCTTGTATATGAATTATCCACTAGTGTTCATACTGAATCATTAAACAAAGACCTGGCACGTAATGTATCCAAGTAAAAAATAAAATTTTAAAAAAATACATGAGTGTGTTGTGTATAACCTTAAAAACTTATACTTTAAACATACCCTTTTTCGCCCAGTCGAAGCTGCTTTTGGACAATTTTTAATCCATTTCTTATGTAATTCTTGTGACTGGTGGATTTCTTGATGAGTTTGTAAATCTTTTTACTGAGTTTTTTGGGTGCCATCGGCTTCGCAATGATGCTACAATGGGTCACTTTATCATCGTAGCTCTGTGGTTCACTTTTAATAGTAATGTCTCCTTGCTCTTCCTGATCTGGAACTTCCGTCTTTATTTTACCCATATTGAGAAAAAAAGTACAGTAAAATTAATACAACTTTTGAACAAAACACGTGCACCATTAAAGAAATAAAGATAAACAACGAGCTGATTGACGCTAACAATTGAGTGAATGAGTGTCAGTTATCACTGTCAACCTAATGTCAAAATATCATTGAATTTTCGTTTGAAGATATAAATCACCATGAAATAGTAAAAAGGTCTATGATGTAAATTGGAGTTGGATTGGAGCATTGGAGCCATAACCTTATGAACTGAACTGAAGATTTATATGCGAAATTTATAAACATAAACAAAGCTGGAACCTGAATTATACGATTTACTCGTGGTTTAGACGAGATAATGGGGACGTTTTAAGAATTTTATGAGTTTGAGTTGAGCTAAATTGTATGGTATGTGTAAAATGTGAACCCAAAAGGCCAGTTGAGTTAGTCTATGTACTCAAAATATTAACACTTTTTTAATATGTTCATTAGCCTGTGATAAAAATAATTGTGAGTTTTACGGTAAATGGTTAGCAAAGTAAGAAAAAGGATTGACTTAACACCGTTCAAATATTATGCGAAACAATGACGAATAAAAAGACAAAACTTAAGTACGTAGTAGTAGTAGTAGTTACTACGTAACTACTACTACTACTACTGGTAGTGTTGCATAGGCCAGCTTTATAAAAATAAGATTGTGGTGTTTAGCTAAAAACTAAGACATCAAGTAGTAAATTTAAAAATATACGTTGCTATGGAAACGATTATTTGTCAACATTGTTTTGTGACAAAAATCTGTATTTGAATTGAAAACTTGGAAATCTGTGTTGGCATATAATTAAAAATGTTGAACAAGATTATCAGTAACTGAAGTTAATCAAAAGTCATTATTGTTATCATCTTAATAATTCATTGTAATTATGGTATATATCTAAAAAGTTTATCAATTACATGTGTGATATTGATCAGCCTCTTTAAAGGTCAAACACCCTTTGGCTATTTTAAGAGGAATTTAATACTATAAATTGTAAAATCTGTGTTCTAAGACTAAGGACGCTTACCTTGGGTCTCACGACAGCAACGGTCGTCTTAAAACTCAGAACTTTAAAGCCTACACAGTTACAATGTTTGTGCTAAGATTCTGCAGACTCTACAGACCCAGTTTGTCAATTACGTAACAAATTAAGAAGATGAAGTAGTTTCAAATAATTCTTCACTGTTTATCCAAGTTTATGTTGAATATTTTGTTTTTTCTGTAAAACCTTTTAAAAGACAATCAAATCAAGAAACACGAAAACAACTAGAGCTCCTAAAACTCTTCCGTCGCATCCGAGCACCGAGTAAGAAGGGCGATCCGCGCCGCTTACGCAACGTCTTCCCTTCTACCTGCTACAAACGTATTTCCTGAATTGTGTGTAACACAGACACAGGTTAGGTTTTTGTGTCTATTCTACTGGCAGCTGGTCCCTTTTGGAGACGAACAGCACTGTATAGAGCACACTGGCATGAGCTGGAGGAGGCCTTTGCCAATAGGCACACTAAAATTAGAGATTTAATCTAAATAATTGAAGGAGGAAACTACAAATTGGGAATATGGCTTATTATTATTATCTATTCCATACTGACTAAGAAGTGATCATTTGTCTGTGAAAAAGCCCTGAGATACAGGTTTTCAGCTAGTGTTGACGACCTCCTGGTGTAACAGATAGCAGCACACTTTGGTTTGCTTGTAGAGGTCATTGGTTTGATTCCCATCTTGTCTGGGTGTATCAATTTATATCTAAAAAATATTCACTTTCTCCTGAAAGGTCTTTTCAGACTTATAGTCTTTTTTTTGCAAATAAATACATATTACACACAAACAGGAGATGGCAATCGAACCTGTGACCTCTGCAAGTGTACCGAAGTGAGTTATCTACAGTGGTCATCTAGTAATTTTTATAATCTTTATTTTTTAAGGGGCTTTGCTTTTTTTAACATGTCAGGCCCTATCTACTAATTATTTTCAATTTTCTTTTACTTATATTTCCAGGGTCTTCTAAGTATTCTGAAAAAGTTACGATCGCACCCAGAAAAGGAGCTCCGTCTCCTCTTATTGGGGTTGGACAATGCAGGCAAAACGACACTTCTCAAGCAACTAGCATCAGAGGATGTCAATCATGTGACCCCCACTGCTGGGTTTAACATAAAATCTGTTCTTTCCAATGGTTTTAAGTTGAATGTGTGGGATATAGGTGGACAGAGGAAGATAAGGCCATACTGGAGAAATTATTTCGAAAATACTGATATTTTGGTAAGATTTGTTTTTTGAATCTTAATTTACTAGCTCCATGGCTAAGTTACGTCAAACGGTTATGGAGATCCAACTAAGGGAGCGTTCAATTACTAGGTAACGAATTTGGGGGGTAGGGGGGGGGTCTTTTACGATGTGTTACATGGGCGGGAGGAGGGTTTGAACTATGCGTTACGTAACATTGTTTTTTTAACCCTTCAGAACGGTCGCGTAGAGAGATTCTCTCACGCATTTTTCACGCACGTTTTTTTTCTCAAAATTTTAAATTATGAATGCCTACTGAAAATGTTTTTACCTTCACAAAATTGCTTGCTTGCTTAACAGGATAGTGAATAATTTTTTTAAACTCCAAATATAAAGTAAAAAAAATATTTAGCAACAGCTGTGATAGTTTTTCTCATCACTCCAGTAAAGTAGGTAGCAAAAAATACCGCAATTCGGATGGCTTTTAGGTAAAAATGGTCACTTGATGGCTACGTAATGTTTTACTAGGGTAGAAGTTACAGAAAAACATTACGCCTCGTTACATTGGGGGGGGGGAGTCAAACATCTCCAAAAATTGCGTTACGTAATACGCTCTCTAAAGTCTGGGTGGTTATGTATAATATGTATTGATAAAAAAGTATACATTTATATCTGCTATGTGCACTTTTATGAGATTGAAATTTTTGTATTAATATGACTAGTTTGCCGTTAGTTTGCAGTTTGATATTTAAAAACCACATTGTGATTCTAATCACACATTACATTAATTATTTTAATATTTAATAAATCACTTTTTAAAAAATTGTTTCTTATAAAATGTTACATGATAATGTTTTTTTCATATCTCAAAGTTTAACTTTTTGCTAGCAGATGTTGGTTTGACAACGACGATATCAGTTATCTATTATCTACCCATTAACACTAATGCTATGGCTACTTCGGGACTAAGTAGACAGTGTTGTTTGAATTGTCACAGTGCATTAATTTAATATAAGACTTTTACTTACAAAGACAGACTTTTTTGGGGGTTGGTACTGAACCAGCGCTGTGTCGTAACAATTGCGATGCAGCAAAATGCTGAGTGGCTAACCTAGTTTGTTAGGATTGCGACTTTGATTATATATTTAAGTTTTTATGTAGTAAATAATAATAATGTGTTATATAATAATGTGTGGCATTTTCTTTAGCGAATAAATGTTTTTCTTTCTTTATTTCGTTCTTCTTTTAGAATTTTATGATGTTCACAAAATATAAAAACAAACGTTGCAATTCATTCAATAATACAGAATTTAATTTTTATATTAGACAGATGGATTGATAGTAACTAGTAGAGCAGTTATATTAGCAATAGATTGAGCGTCAATACTAAATCCCCACTCGAATAAACACTTTCTATTGCTGTAGGACATAGGCCTGTATAGACAGGCTGACGGCCCGCTTAGAATTTAGTAGTTACCGTCGCCTATGGAAGTTTGCAACGCCAGTGGCATCGCGAACACGCTGTTGTGTATAAGGGTACAGGAACTTGGATCACTAATGTCCGAACACAACACAAGGTTATTATTATATACTATAACCAAAGGTGGTCGCTATCCAGACGAGTTTTGAGGCCCTAGCACGTAGTTAAGGTGGATTTTTTTGTCGCCTTTTACGACAAGCCGACGCCGGCCGCAGGGGTTAGTATTCTTTCTCGCACATTACTGATCGTAAATAATTTGTATTGTTTTCTATTAAATATATATATTTATAAAGACAAATTTTAGGCATAAATTCTTTTTACAGACTTAATAAAAGACTCCATAACGACTTTTTTCTTCTTTACTCTCAAACATAAGTACAACTATGTATAGTCATCATCATCACACTAGCGTTATACCCTGATTGCACCCAAACTTCTACTTTGGTGCCCCCTGGGGACCGCTTTCTGACTTTTTCTTCTCCACTTCGTACTGTCTTCGGCATCTCTGGTATTGAATTCATCGGCACGTATACCACACATGACCACGTTAAGCCAGTACTTTTTGGATACACAATTCTCCGGCCGGGGATCAGCAGGGACGGCATGGGTAGTAGACATAAATAAAATAACATATACTTACAGATCTACGTCGTTGACTGTTCTGATAATCATAGATTGGAAGAGACAAGCGTAGAATTAGCCGAGTTACTCCAAGACGATAAATTGAAAGGAGTACCATTATTAGTATATGCGAACAAACAAGATTTGGCCACTGGTTTGTATTTGAAATCTTATATATTCTTATTTTAATTTTAACAAGTGCTAAAATATTATAATAATTATTACTAATCAATTGATTTGATGTACTTCTTCAATTTATTCAAGTCTTTTGCTAACATTGTTTTAAAACTACCGTACGGTCAGGCCATGATGAGCCCCCTGCATCTTCTTTCTCACGCAGGGGTGAGTCGGGCGCACGGAATATTGATGTGTATCCCCCTTCATTTCTCGTTCATGTGTATGCAGGCTTGGATCAAGTGCAGCCAGATCACACTCTAGCACATTAGCGTGTCACACATAATGTAAGTGACCGACCGTGTGTGTTGAGAAGTCAAGCCATTTGGCTTAGGTCGCTTAACCTACATGCTACGTGCTTACGTTTTAACCGTGCAGGGGCGGAGAAAGAATACTAACCTCTGCGGCCGGGGTCGGCCGGTCGTAAAAGCCGACAAAACAACCCACCCTAGCTACGTGGTAGGGCCTCAAGCCCGTCTGGAGGATGGCGACCACCTTCGGTCTTAAGTATGCCGCCATAATAACCTTGTGTTGTGTTCCGGCATTAGTGACCCAAGTTCCTGTACCCTTATGGGACAGCAGCGTGTTCGCGATGCCACTGGCATTGCAAACACCCATAGGCGACGGTAACTGCTAAATTCAAAGCGGGCCGTCAGCCTGTCTGCTGTCCTACAGCAATAAAAAAAAGAGTGGAGATTCAATTTATTATCTTACGATCTGGCTGCACAGCTGAGACCCTTTCACAGGGAGTTTCGCGAGGCGATGACGTCTTATCCGGTATAGAAAGAGAGAAAATACATTTTATAGACAAAGCTAGTCAATACTGGAGCTTTGCAGTTCAATGAGCATTATTTACAATCGAATCAAACCGATTATTGTTATAAGTATGGTTTATTTTTTTTAACAGCTTTGCCTGCGAGCGAAGTTGCACAACATCTTGGTCTACATTTAATAAGAGACAGAACATGGCAAATACAAGCGTGTGTTGCAACCGACGGCACTGGAGTCAAGGTAAATATGTCAACTATTCCAAAGAAAAGGTTGTAAATAACTTATTTTATTTTATTGATGCACAAAACAAATTACAACCAAAGAAATTATAAGTTTAGATATTCAACATAACAATCTGGATTGCAATTCAAAGCAGGTGCATACAGAAAAATTGTAACAACAAATGCCTTAAAACTGTTTTAAACGTTTCGTTTCTCTATGGATATTATATTTAAATTCAAGCACGTATATTCACAGAGTGCAGATTTCTCTAACGTCATTATATTTTATTTGTACAGTCGCCATCAGATATATTGTAGCAGACAAGGTGACCAAATACTTCTGAACAATTTAAAATGTCAATAAGTTCCATACACTACAAGTTACAATTAATATCTTAACATTCATTACTTCATTAATTTCTGAGCAGATGCTTGTCAATAATTTCTATACAAACAACTAATCAAAAATATCTGAACACTTACAACGTCAAGTGTATCTATAGATAGTCGTTTTTAGTTCGTCCTTTATATCACGCAGTAACGAATTAGGTAAGATCAGTGTTTGTCTGCGTATACACTTGGCGTTGTAAGTGTTCAGATATTTTTGGTTAGTTGTTTGTATAAAAATTATTGACAAGCATCTGCTCAGATATTAATGAAGTAATGAATGTTCAGATATTAACGGTAACTTGTAGTGTATAGAACTTATTGACATTTTAAATTGTTCAGAAGTATTTGGTTACCTTGTATGCTACAATACATCTGACGGCGACTGTAATATTAAGTTATTGCATGGCCCATGGAACCTCTAGGCTTAGTCTTCATCATACTTCTGATACCATGCTGGATATCGTTGTATGTGGAAGGATTTTCTCCGTGCAGGGGCGGAGTAAGAATACCAACTCCTGCGGCCGAGGTCGGGTAGTGTAAAAGGCGACAAATCAATCTTATCTACGTGGTAGGGCCCCAAGCCTGTCTGGATGGCAGTGGTTGCCATTGGTCTTAAGTATGCCTTCACACTCTTGTCTTGTGTTTCGGCATAAGTAAACTAGGTTCCTGTACCCCTACGGATTAACAGCGTGTTCGCTGTGCCCCTGGCGTCGTAAACATCCTTAAGTGAAGATAATTATTTACTACTAAGTATTTGGTGACACGGGGTCAGTATTTCAGTGGGTCACCATTTGGGTTATAAATGAAACACCAGTGATGGTTATCTGAATCAATACTGAAGCTGTATTGAATACTGAATGATTTATTTCGAAATTTGTGCTCTCTATATATGATTTAGCTGGGGTAGCCCTTATTTAAAAAAATAAATATTGCGATATCTTAATTTAATATAAAGTTTTAGGAAACAACGATTTGATGTGTGTTTTCTTGTCGCGATGGTAGAAGTCGCGGGTATCAGCTAGTATGTAATATAAATATACCACATTTTGTTTTCAGGAAGGCATGGAGTGGGTATGCAAGAATATTCCCGTCAAAAAGTAGCTTTATGATATTTGAAGATATTATATATTATGATTCCAGCTTAAAGCATATTACATATTTAGTAAAACTTAATACATGATAAAAATAAAAACAACGATTGTCCGTCCAATTATTATTTGCCATATTTAGTATATTTTTATATATATGTCGTAGGTTGATAACATTAAGGAGAGTACCATTTGTTATATACAGTGGAAACTCATAACGTCACTCGATTTAACGACAAGCTCCTTAAAACGTGGTAATTGCTTGACTTGGTTGGTTTACCTTGTTTTCTATACAATAATACACTCTGTATAGCGTGACACTCACTCTATTTAACGACAACAATACAGTATTATAAATCATTAATCAGTACTTTCCAAGTTGCCGAAATTCATAAGAACTGCAACGTTCTTTTGTTTTCTATTTGATCCTGTTCCTCCACCATAATGTTAAATAACTATTTTTTATATAACCATGTTGATGCAACAGTATCAGTAAAAGTATAAAAGTGTCTGTAAAATACATAAGAAAATACAATTAAAATATTGTAGCAGCAAAAAATATCAGACGAAGATCAAATATTATATGCAATAAGTGTTGTTATGTTCGTGTTTAAAATGTGTATTATATTAGTAAATACATACATATCATTATTGAAGTAGAAAAATAACATATTTTATTTCTTTCTATATATGGGCCACTTTCTATATCGACGAAAAATGCTCGTTTTATTTAGTGTCGTTATATAGTACTGTACTGTATATGTGTACGATTACATATGGATACGAATGAAAAGTTCAAAAGAATTAGCTATGTTAGGTTACAAGCAGTATTAGCAGATAATATATTTATCTAGCTTTAAATAAATCGTAATTATTTTACCAAATAAATTATTTTGTCTATGGTAATATAAGAATTGAAACGCAGGCGGATTACATAAAACAAACTAATTTGGAAATTAAAAATAATGAATATCGTATATTTTTGAAAATTTAGTAACGACTAAACTTGAAAGACCACCTTAAGTGGTAAGCTAAAAGGTTCATTATCAGTTTAGACGGTTGAGCAGAGTGCATGTCATTCGTCCGGGATAAATATTCCAGAACTACTTAGAAGATAATGTTCTCTTGTAACTCTTATAGCGTGAATCCAAATTTGGTGTTAAATTTTATAAATCTCCTATATCATTCCAAATCCCTTGACTGTCCCATTTTTACTAGTCTGATATTTAATTCTAGTCAGTGTTTTTCCGTATTATGTAATTTTACTGTTAAATAAAAAAAAATGTATTTGTAACAATAATTTTTTTATTAAGTTTTTCAACGCGTAAAACGCGCATGCGCTGAAATTTTTTTTGCATAATATATTAATGACAAGGTTTTTACTGGCAACACTGGAAGTAAGCAAAGATTTCATGGCTCTAATAATTATAATATATAGGAGTGGGAAAAACTGTAGCGACTGTTTGGTTTGGTGATTTTAATGTTATTTTTTTGTTATTCTTGTAAATGTTTGTTAATAAAGATTATTATTTTTAAAAAAACTGGTCTTAAGTACTTGATTAGTCAAAGGACCTCCGCGATCTTCTGCGAAAAGAACTCAATCTGCTTTAGCCCGGAAATGCCAGTAATCAGTATTAGTCATAAGAAGGCTTTAAAATTCTTCATTGCACACTATGTAGTTTTTAATAGAGTTTTTAATATCTATTCAAATAAAAACAAAAAAAAACAAATTTCTTTCAAGTCTTTTATTTCAATTCATAATAAAATATAAACAAAAGGACGGAAATTTATATACAATTATTAAAAAATGGTACTTTAATTATATTATACCATGACTTTTATGGTCCTGCCAAAATAAGGGCTACCCAAACAATTTCACAAAATCCGAAACTGGGCTATTTATCTATTCTGCCTATCGTGGTTTGTAAGAGAAAATTATTTGTCCCAAAAGTCCTATTTTTAAGCCCGTTGGGCGGATTTGGAGATTTCGTCTACAGTATTGTCATAACATAGCGGGTATTGTCTTTCGTGAATGCTTCGGATTAAATCGTAAAAACTAGATTCATTTATTTTAACAAGTTTGAAAAAATTCATTTAGTTGAAATAATGCACAGATGTTACATAAAAAATGTCCTTAACTTGCTCCGCTCAAAAGACTTACAAATATTATTCAAATAATTATAATCAAATCATCAGTCAAAAATATAAAATAACAAGTATTTTTAAAAATTATATTGAAATATAAGATTAAAAAACATTCATAAGAAATAATCTTCAAATGTACGATGGACCTGAACGAGGACTCAAAAAGGAGAGAGAAGAGGGTGGTTCAAAAGTAATAAATACAATGCTGAAATGTGCTATTATTAAAATACTTAAGTATAATCGAATATTAAAAGTTTTACAAGGGCAAGCGCAGTCGTAACTAACTGGCAGTAGTAGATTGAAGTCCAAGATTTAGAAGAAAGGAAGGAGAACGCAAAACTTACAATTACCATACAATATTATCGACTTCGGCATAGAATTAACTGTATACTTAAAACTTAATCGACTATGATCTACGACAGTTTTAAAACCGATAATCCGGCTCGAAGGACCAATGATGGATGCAATAGGGTTCAGTTTACTAATAGATTGTTTGTTTTGGAGCGAGTGAAAAAGAGATGTGTGTTTATGAAATATAGTATACATATATATCATGTAGTATAGTATATAGTATATATAGTATACATATATGTTGGGTATGACATCATAACCAACTAAAATTCATTAGACGGTACTTGTTGATGCTTCGGGAGTCGAACAAATATACTTATCGGTTGCCCAATTTCAAAACATAGCAACTAATAAATACATTTAAAAATGTGGTTTGGATCATGCTCATAAGATTTCACTTGAAAGAAAAATTCTGAGTTTTCAAATTGGGCAGCTGAATTAATATGCACAATTAGATCTACTACCTCCCGCCAGGACTGCACTTGTGAAGTAACTTATTATTTAAAAGGAAAATATTTTAGTAAACAATTTATATCTAGCACCAAATGTCCAGCGTAATATTAAATTATTATACCTAACTTAAAATTATATATTGAAAATTGTATGTCACAACATGTACTGAATTGAGGCACCGTGGCCACAGTTAAAAAATTCAGTATTTATAGTTCGTAGTGAAACGAACAATTCGTTGATGTTGCCTGATGTCGCTGCCTTCGCTATACGCTTATATCTAAGCTATAATAGTATATTTTCCACTTGTCTATGAATATCGGGTTCAGATATAGGATGTCTATTAGTCCATTCCCCGAAGGAGTATGAATAACTTAATTTAAAACTTTTTGTTTATATATTATTATATTTCAGATCACATGATTTAAAATTTAAGGAAATTACAGTAACAAAACATCACACCGTACGTTATTTGAGGAACTGGTGAGTAAAATTGCATAATTACACAAATAGGTAATCAATATTTTATAAATTTTTGAGGTAATTACCTCAAATACTTTTATTAATGTACAATTAATTAATGACCTAAATTCTTTGATAAACAATTTTTACTTGCCAGTTCTAAAGTATTGATATATATCTATAACATAAAATAAAATTCAACACAAAATAGATAATTCAATAAATATATATGTTATCCTTAACTACAGTAAATCACGAGATACAGTATGTACTATATTTTGTAATACCTACTCATATGAAACCTTGCATGTAAAAAATAATTTTTCACGATGTAGACAGATTGTACGGAAATTCTATCCAAAATTTATTGTATGACAGAACAATGTTTGTTGGGTCCCCCAGTTAAATAAATAAACGACGAAAATTGCTTATTATTTTAATAAAACAGGGAAGGAACTGAGACGTGGTCAAGCATTCATAGGCTGGTCCAACAATTTTAAGTTATTTAGCTACAGTAAGCTTGAAGACTGTGAAAAAGAGCGGAAAATCAGCTTTTCAAATCAGCAAACTGGAGAACGAGCAAAGAGCTCTGGTGGAGATGATACGAAATATAGAGGGAATTGGATACGACGACATAGGTAGGGATCAGTACGATGTGAGGTATACCAGGAGTACACTTCAATAAACTGTTGATAAAAGAGGATATATGTGTTTAAATCTTTTTTTTTCCATGCAGGGGCGGAATAAAAATAAAGTCGTAAAGGGCGACAACTATCTAGATGGTAGGTCCCCAAGCCCATATGGATAGTAACCATCCCTGGTCTATAGTTATGACACCATAATAACCTTGTGTTGTATTCTGGCATTAATGAGCCTGGTTCCAGTACCTCTATACGAAAAATAGCGTGTCCGCGGTGCCCATAGTGTCACAAAGTGGGCCATCAGCTTTTCTGCTGTTCCTTAATCTCACAAATGTTTTGTTATCAATATTAATAATCACAAACAAGATTTCATAAGTAATTTTAATTATAATTACTTATTAGCATTATACTTATAATTCGTTATGGTATACTTCTGTGGTGACTTTCTGTTCGTGCTCGTGGAAAGCTGAACAGTCAGCTGGGTATGCCGCCTGTGAATGTAAATACAAAACTTTATTATTCATGTTTTTTTAAACCAGAGTCAACTTCATTGTGCGTAACTTTTTTAGGAGGGTATTTTTACAAAATAAAATTGACCGTCACATATTCTCAGGCTTTTTTCCTGTAGATTGAACTCATAGACCGTACAAGAGCACTTACATAACCACTATCAGCCGTTACTTCGTTCATCCAGCGGCTTTCAACCTTTTTTATTTGAATACCCTATACAACATTTTTGACAATTGAAGGTAGGTGTAGATGGTTAGCAGGGACGTCGTTAATTCAGCGGATCTTAATATTTTTTTCTTGCATACCCTAACATGTAAAGTTTTTGATAGTTGAAGATAGGTGCGTTTATTAAATTAATTGTTACTATTTTTTAGATCTATTCAATTAGTATTTAAGTGGTCTGAAATAATCTATCTCCAAAAAGATTGTATTCGTAAAGCTTGGGACACACTTAACAGGTGTCTGCGGAACACTGACGTGTTTGTGGTTGAGTACTATCAACTATACTTGGGCTATTACAAACGTGCGAACTGAGTCATAAATCATTTTTATGTAAACTAGAGAACGACATATACTTGTCATATATACTTTTTGACATTAACTGGATTGTAAGAATAAATAAGATTATTCCTCAGTTTGCGTATTTTCTTAAAATAGTTCTGGAATTACTTAAATACTTTCATAAATTATTAGGTTATGGGCCCAATATATGTCCGAAAGTATTTAAGTAATTCCAGAATTATTTTAAGAAAATACGCAAACTGAGCAATAATCTTATTTATTCTTACAATCCAGTTAATGTCAAAAAGTATATATGACAAGTATATGTCGTTCTCTAGTTTACATATTTGCAAATAGATTGCGTATTGTGGCCAGTATTGCAATTAATAAATTCTAACAATTTTTATCAGACCTCTCGCTCACACTTATAGGCATATCGGATCTCTCGCTCACACTTCTAGTGTTGTGACATTATTTAACAAAGTTAAGTTATCGAATAATTTTTCCATGGTTCGCGTAGGATTGTCTAATGATAACTATTGTAACAGATTATAACACAATTTTTACAAACACCTACAACCTACAATTTACATGTATCAGTCATCAACGACCGCGTCATCTGACTACCTGACCCTGAGCGGCATCCCTTTATCGATATCTAGTTGCGCAGCATTGTCACATTCCTTTGTCGTAATGTTTTATGACTCAGTTCGCACGTTTGTAATGGCCCAAGTATAGCAAGTAAATTAAATGTTGACTTTCCTTAACTAATTAGGTCCGTGTGGATTTAAGTACTGTCTTCTTGTCCTTTGATAAACTTTTCAGTGGAAAACTTAATAAGTGCACACAATCTAAAATTAGTTTACAAATAAAGTTCAGTCTTTAACGTCACGTAACTAAGAGGAATTTAATGTAGTTATTAAAAATAAGTACGATTGTCTAAACATACGCAAAAAGAGTTTATTTAACTGAAAAAAGATTAATACCATATGAAAGGGTAAATTAACAAATTAATGAAAATAATATACATATATAAAAACTATTATTGTGTTGAGTAAATAAAAATAAGAAAATCGTTTCTTAAGGAGTAAACTCCAAATATTATACCAATAAGACGACACAAGGTCGTTCGAGCGTGCGTCGCGCGTCATCTTGATACAAAAAGTTTTAAAACAGTTTTAAGTTCAACCTAATTACAACTATGGCACCTAGTAAAAAGTCACAAATCTCCAAAACATTATCTAATACATACGATCATTCGTCATATAAAATGAGCAAAGCAATAAATTACTCTTGTCACTTACAAATGAAAAGACATAATGTTAAACAACATTTAATGTGAAATCAACCTTAAGTTGTAACAAATAAAGTAATTTTTGCCTTGCGCACCAAAAACGTAACGAGGTCATTCATTAGTAGATTTTACTCTCACATTTTTCTCATACCGGGCGCCTTATATAGGAAAATCGATTCGTAGGGAGTAAACTCAAAAAATTGGAATGAATATATAAGGGGAAGTTTGACAGTAGCGCCAGTGATTAAAAATAGTACATTAGTTGCCCAGTACCCATAATGCAAGCGCTCAGCTGCTTACTTTTTTTGCATCATGTTATTTTCTTCCTACGTTGGTGAATAAGGCAAAATCATTTAAACGTGGATGTGACATATATGGAGCATAACCGTAGACTACTTTTCTCCATGCAGGGGCGGAGTATGAATACTAACCCTCGATGACAAGGTCGGCCTGTCGTAAAAGGTGACAAAACTACCCTAGCGTCGTGGTTGAGCCTTGGTCTATAAGTATGCTGTCATAATAACCATGAGTTGTGTTTCGGCGTTAGTGACTCAGATTCCAGTACTCCTATACGGATAGCAGTGTGTCCGCGGTGTCCCTAGCGTCACAGACATCCATAGGCGACGGTAACTGCTTATTATTAAGTGGGCCGTCAGTCTGTCTGCTGTCCATCAGCAAGAAAAAATACGGTTAAAAAATCACGTTACCTCGCAATTGACATCACTCTGAATGGCATTGTACAGGTCCCAGAATCCTTTTCCATTTTGGAAGCTGAGAGCCGCCGAAGCTGCCAGACTGCTCAACTTCGTCAAGCCGGCTTTAAATCCTGCCAGTCCTGGAAACGGTAAAATGTTTTAACAGTTAATACTCTACTTAAACTTGTTTTTCAGTCCATACTACATATTTTCTTTTGTCGATCACTTATTATATTTATGGACATTACGAACGACCCAATAGTTTTGCAGCCACCGTATAATATACATAAAAAAAGGATTAGCTCTGACAAGAACTGTTTGGTTACATCAATAATGTCGGCCACATCGCGCGAATGTACTACCCACGCCTTGAAGCATCGTCCTCAACTGCATTACATTTTTCGGAAAACCTTCGGGCGACGACAATAGTATCATCAAGGATCTTTCGGCAGCAGATAACAAACACGAGCGCTGCATCATAGATCGACGGCACGACCATAATGGCATAATAAACACAGCGCGATGTTAAACTTAGCCAGGAACGGCGTGAGTATGCCTCGCACCCGCGTATTTACATCGCCTGCGGAAGGAAACGGCTGCGCGGGACGAGGCCACAAGCAATTTCTTAGAACTAGTCTCGTGTACCAATACAAACGTTTTGAACGCTTCTGATTGCTCGACGAACTCTAGTCAAACCATATAAAAAGAACACGAATTTTAAAATAAACATTCAGTATTCAGTAATTCAGTAAAGTACTGACCTCGTGTCACCAAAGTTTCGATGATTTGAACTTGTATGCATATTTACACATTTGAGAATACCAATAAAATTTAGAAGGTTACTTAATTTTCCAAGGAGTTGATAAAAATATTAACTTTAAACACAAGCTTAATCATTCTTAAAATTAAATTTGGCTGGTCTTCTCGTCTACCATTTCCAGTGTTTGAAGGTGAGTCTTGGGAAATGCGACCTTCTAGCCTATTGAGCAGATTCGAGGACACTAACACCTGTTCACAAATTTCAAGCAATTCAGTGGGCTGTGGTAGAGCTGTGGAGTGTGAGAGAAGCTCAGTGTGCTATATTGAGAATTTTTGGACAAGACCCAAAATGAGGACATCCGTAAGAGAACCAAAGTGATAAGCCTCGCAAAATATATAAGATAAAGTAGCAGTAGGCATGTTTGTCGCCGGACCGACGGTAGATGGAACTAACAAGACCTGGAACGGAGACCACTTATCGGTAAATGTGGTGTAGGAAGCCGGTTGCCAGTTGTTAAATGGTAAAAGACCGGTACCAGGTAATGTAGTGTGAATTTAGCGAGGCCTAAAATATACGTGACGAAAATGTTGCCGACAAATTTGTAGTTTGGCAGGTTACATTCTTGTAATATGAGTAAGTTTCAAAATAAAGTTGCAAGTTATGTAATAACGCAATATCTAGCATAGCCATCTAGATGTGATATTATCAGAGTTGGCAGCAACACATGATTTATTTATTTAACATGCATGTTTTCAAATAACATAACATAATTTCATTTCCCCTTTTTATAAAAATGTTCGCGTGCCAATACATTTATATATAGATATAAGCAAAATACATCACAAGATTTTTAAAACTATACACCCGATTGGCTCCTTTCGCGATGTGGATGCTTAATAAGAACGAATTTTACGGAAACCTATCCAAAATGATTAAATATATGGGTATATTATAGCCATAGCTATGTATATTATAGTATATATATATAATATTTAACCTTTAAATTAAGATTACGATTTCAAAATGAAGCAGTATATTCAGAAGTTGTATCAGCTATACGACGATGCCTGGCACAGGACGCAGCTGTAAAACATGTTTTGTATACCATTAAGTATGTCTTTGTTGACGCATGTGGAGCGCTCTTACCATTTTAAGCATTCTATGGCTTGTTGTGGAGATATCGAATTTTGGTGACCGGGTTCAGTGTTTCAGAGGGTCACCATTTGGGTTATAAATGAAACAACACCAGGGATGGTTTAGCTGAATCAATACGGAAGCCGTATTGAGTACTGATTCCGTACTGAATAATTTATTTCAAAATTCGTGCTCTTTATATATGAATTGGCTGGAGATCGTCGACCAATCAGAAGCGTTTAAAAAGTAAACAAATGCAGATGTTTTTACACGACACAAATTCTTGGAAATTAAATATTTCAACCATGGCTTGACAACAGGATTATCGTTTCTTCGAAATTTGGTCGAGTCCTCGTCCCGCACTGCCGCCTCCGCAGGCGACGTTGATACGCGCGTTCGCGCCGTTCGCGGTCATTCTCATTCCCGGCTGAGACGTTGTGCAGTGAGCATGTGGTCGCGTTGTCGATTTAATATGTACGTTGTTATTATTATCGCCCGAAGTCTCTTCCGAGAAATGTAATGAAGTTGAGGGCGATGCTTTGTGGATAGTACATATGCGACGTGGCCGACGATTATGTATGATGACTTTTCAGAGCTTCCCTGTTCCTTATTAATATGATATGGTGGCTACAGAATTATATTTTTTGTAACCAGGTTACCTTACCAGGTTTTTCCTCAGGATGCCTGTTGACCAGACACATAAGATGTTCCTGACAATGAGGTGCGGCTAGGGAGTGTTTGTAGGCACGGTATACCCTCAAGACTGGCTCGATCACCTCCAAGTTCAGCGTGTCTGTCAGCCTGTCTACTAGGGCGTTGTAGTCGCTTCGGCTGGATAAGGAGCTTGTGGTCTTCTGAGCTATTTTCAAGGTTTCCTGGATAGATGGAAAATTAATTAATTATATATAATAAAAAAATGACGAAATGTTTTTTCACAGTGTTTTTGCGTTCGCCCAGTAAATTGAGCGTTGCACGTTGCTTTGAAAAAAATTTCTACTAAAAATCTCAAGACTAGAAATTTTTATAATTTCACCATTCAAATTGTTTTTTTACGACTCCAACACGGCCATTTTTAATGAAGAAACAAGTATCCGAAAGGTCAAAATATTAAGAATCGTTTTTTTGATCCTTTAACTCTTTTCACGAGTCCTGACCACGGACTCGGTGGGTATGTGAGGCTTTATTGGCCACCGTACTAAAAACCCTGCTGTCTTCCTATTATACATTTCGCATAGTGCCTGGGCCGGCGGATAGATAGCTTGGCCAATACTGTGGCCTAGGACTAATAATATCATGCTTGGAAGAGAAACTCTTTTCACGAGTTCCCCTAACCACGCGAAAGTTGGAGGGTATGTAAGACTCTACGAGCCTATCCACTGAATTACCTCGCTGTTCTATCGCTTAGTGCCTACGCCTTATATAATGGGAATGAAATATTTGAATTACTCGTATTATCATTTTAGACTTAAATGACGGTTCACATTTTAAGACATTTTTCTAAACTTCGTACAGTCTTCGGAATCCCTAGGAAATACCTGAAGCCAGACCTCGAATATATCCAAGATTAAAAAACTTGAAGAGAAACATGAACATGAAATAAAGTGACTTTAAAATTTAAAATACATTTTTAACATTTATTCTTGATGTAAACATGACAAGAGCTTATTCGCTATCAATAACACTTCTTGAGGTCAAATGTTTTATGCACACTCTACTTGGGGGCCTACGGTGGATAGTATAGTACTTCCGTTTATTGCGCTCGTACGCTGCTACAGTTGAGGGAACTCACATCGCTGGCATAATCACAACAGTGTCCTTGCCCGTCGCACAGGCGGTGTGATATCTCTCGCGTGCGCCTCTGGACATATCTCTACATCAGAACAAATATAATTCTACCACCAAAATGCCCTGGTATTCCCCCGGTACTCTTTAAGTACATACTATTATTATGTATTAAAATTTACCTTAATGTATTCAACAGCTGGCTTGACATATTCATAAACATCCGTGTCCGTATCCAGATATTTCCTCAACACGTAGTTTAATAAGGTAGTTATGGATTTATCTGGCTTGTTCATGTTCAGATGAATGGATTTTGGGAGACCTTGAGTGTCTAAGAAGCCGTTTATTACGTACTGTCCTGTTGTTAAGTAACTGGAATAGGGTAGAACAGTCATTTTTACATTCAAATTATGACGAGTGTGGTATTGTGGAAAAAGCACATCATATTATGCAGTGCATTATCCGTATAGGGGCCGAGAAAGAATACTAAATTCTGCGAATGGGGTCAGCCTGTCATAAAAGACGACAAAACAACCCACCCTAGCTACGTGGTAGGGCCCCAAGCCCGTCTGGATGGCGACCACCTTTGGTCTTAAGTATGCCGCCATAATAACCTTGTGTTGTGTTCCGGCATTAGTGACCCAAGTTCCTGTACCCTTATGGGACAGCAGCGTGTTCGCGATGCCACTGGCGTTAAAAACGCCCATAGGCGACGGTAACTGCTAAATTCTAAGTCATCAGCCTGTCTGCTGTACTACAGCAATAAAAAAATTGAAGTGTATCAAAACGAAGCTGAGAGATATGAGTTTGCTTCAATAAATTGGACATAGCTGAATGCATAGCTACCCTCTTATTACATTATGATGATACAAATTGATATATGATTACAAATTGATTCCGTGATAAAAAAACACATTGCTTACACTGCCATTTTATAAAATAACAGTCTACAACGTTCCACTGCTGGACGTGATTAGCAGGTTATACATACGGGTTATTTACCGAAATAAGAAGAAGAAACTGATGCAAGTTTCCTCATGATATTTTTCTTCACCGTCTCTACGTGGCGGTTGTATTATAATCTAATAATAAAATTCTCGTGTCGCGATGTTTGATACCAACTTCTCCGAAACGGCTGGACCGATTTGTATGAAATTTTGTGTGCATATAGAGTAGGTCTGAGAATTGGCTAACACCTACTTTTCATACGCCTAAATGATAAGGGTGACCCACCCCTAAACATTTATTTTTTATTTTTTGACAACTTTTTTTATTTTTATTTTATTATGATTTAGCATTGAAAAATACACATTACTTCAAATTTTCACCCTTCTATGATCAACCCCTGTTTTTTAATAGTGATTTTTATATTATTCTGTTCCATCCACAGATCTGCAATATGGTTACAAGATGGCAATTGAATATAATAATTGTAGTATGTTAAATTTTCATGTATAGTTTATAATTACAATTTACTTAAATGAAATTTTTATTTCTTAGGCACTTGGCCCATATCTAAAAAGCATTATTGCGATATCTTCATTTAATTTAAACTTTATAGGACCAACGATTTTTAGAGAAGTTGGGCAAGCGGTGTAGCGCGCATGCGTGCGAAAACTTTTTTCGTATTATTTTTTTTTTGTTATTCGATCAGCGAAGCGGTCGGAAACGGCTAGTTATATTATAATATTTAATTTAAGAGAAAAAAACTGCCTAAGCAATGCCTTACCTTTTATATACTTCTGGTTTAGAAACTTGCACAACAAAATCAGTCAAGTATTTCGCAGCAACTTTGATCCAGTGTCTTCTGAAGGAAAGATTTTCAAGATTTTTAAACATTATATCAAAATCAACTCTCCCATCAGGACCTGTGAAGGCTTTTAACGCTTTCTTCATACCAGATTTTTCCCAAACAATCTTCCCTATTTCCGAATTAATAAACAAATCCCAGTATAAATGCGCCTTTTCAAGGAAGGGAGGTAAAAATGATGCATGGTCTTTGTGTTCGTGGGAACGTTTCTCAGCTTCGTTATTGGATAACGAAGTAATTGCGTTCATAATTAATGGTAAATAATTGCCAACGTTTCCGCCATTTTGATTGCCCAAAAGCCCTGAAGCCAATCCCATAATACTGTCCAAATTGAGTTGTGGCTCTTGCGTTTCCCGTTTTTCACGTTTTGGCGTGTTTGCCATTTGTTGAGCGAAGAGAGACACCATCGTGCCAATTAAGGCTGGATTCATTTTGCCATCTTGGCCTCCTAGTAGACTGCCTAAGCCTGAAACAAAATATTGTACAATCGTATTAAAAATGGTTTGCTTTTTTATTTACAGCAGATATCGGCAGACAGGCAAACCATCATCCCCTTTATAGTAGGTGGTCAGTGTTGCATATATACGTTGGAATACCTAAGGCATTGTCGATGTCAATAAGGCCATTATGGCGACTTGTTTTAAAATCAGGGTTGGTTGCCATCCAGACGGGTTTGGAGCCCTACCACTTAGCTAGGGTTGTTTCGTCAACTTTTACACAAGGCAGCAAGGGTCAGTATTCTCACTCCTTATGTGGTGTTCCGGCACTAGTAAACCAGGTTCCAGTTCCTTTTCGAGGCTGACCGTTTGCAATGGTCATGGTGTTGCAAACATCTATAGGCGACAGAGACCACCTATTTCAGCTATAATAAAATTAAACACTGATACATTTTATAAATAATATGTTTAGTAAATAATAAAGTAATCATAATTATGGGATCAGATTAGATATCGATAAATCAAAATTACTGCAATATTCTTATTTTGTACAATACAATCATTTCAATACTCACATAAATTTAATTTAAAAAAAAAATAGCAATTGTACAAATATTCAAGATATATTGTTACGAATTTGTAAAATGAAAAATGTAATACATTATGTTTGCTTAGCAATTAACGGAAAGTTAATGGTTATAATGTTTAATTAATAGGAAATACTCGTAGAACTTCTAATTTAATTTTAATAATCTATTTAATGATAAGTTATTATAGTATCTTATGTGTGATATTTAAAGCATATTACATACATGAACGATATGATATCTATATGAACGCTAGAAAATTAATGTTTGTATTCTATTTTATTGCTGCAGAACATTAGGCTGACAGCTTACTTGCTAATAAGCGTTGCTATCACTTATGGATGTTTGCGATCCCAGGGGTATCGCTAACACTCACGTGGTATCTCACCCACCAATTTCAAAACCTTGTTGCATCCTATGTTTAGTAGGGTGCCAGCTGGCAAGTGCAATACCATACTGGCATAACCTCACTTATGCCGCGAAGGTTTTGGTAGGACTCCATATATCACGTATTTCAATAAAACATACTTACATAATGTAATCAAAATCTTTTATGAAATAACCGAACAAATTATAGCTAATTCATAAATTTGCTTAACTGGAAAATTCAGTTTTTAGAAAACAATAAAATTGTATTTAAAATCAATTGTACTATAGTTACCAGATAATGACATGAAAATATAATAATTTTTTATTGTGAGTGGTTATAATTGCCACAGCATTTTAGGTCCGTTGTTGACTCGATCCATGTATGTAGTGCTATGCCACAAGCTCAATTTTCAGATATTTTCATCGGGATAACATTATAAATCACATCATTCATTGCCAGATATATAATTCAAACTTCGTAGTCGTTGATCGTTCTTACATGTGTTGGGTAATGTACTGAGAAACTTTAAGCTTTTATAAAATGACGAAGGTCTGGCCATTGCAGGCTCTTGGTCTATATTATCATCAGTTTTAAGTTATCGCCAAAATGACAATTAATATGAAAATTTTCTCACACTTACCCGATAAAACATCACCGGCATTAGAATCGCCATTTTGTCCCAGCATAGATCCGAGATTTTTTGCGTTATCTCCTTGCATTAGACTTCCAACAATATTCCCAATTGCTGATAAACCATCCATACCGTTACTTCCATCTCCCATATTCTGTAGGAATGAAGATGCCATATCTAGGAACGGGTTTTCATCGTCGCTCCGGCCTCCCAAAATTGGTAAGGTTAAAATTTGGCATAGAAGTACGAAAAGAAGACTCAGCTTTGCCATTTTAAATCTGTAAAGAAGAAAAGCATGATTACAGGATGGCTTACGATATTAAGAGCGTCAATAAATCCGGGGGCACGGCAGTGCTCCCGCCAAGCCGAGCAAAAAAGCGGCACGGCCGTACTATTTTTTTCTTGAAGCAGTTCAGGATATTTTCGATCCTATAACTTCGTTGTGGATAAAATTAGAAGCCTGAATTTTCAATAACCAAGCAGGTATTATATAAATACGGTAAATTTCAAATTTCATTCAATTTGAACCAGTAGTTTAAGAATTATAACTAGTCAAATTTCTTAATTTTGTCATTCACTCACTGACCGATCATCAAAACTCTAAGGCACTTCTAGCAGATATAGAAGCTTCAAATTTAGAATACCATTAGTGTATAAATCAAGGAAATACTAAAATATTTTGTAACTTCGGTCTAGTTTTCTAGATACACCAACTGCATAAATAATTTTGTAATCCCATATACCTATAAATGTATAGGATAGGATTACAAAGTTACATTTGCAGTTTCAGTGTACCTGTATATATCTACAAAAAGAAATGAGAATCCATCAAAAACCAAACTTGTATAAAAACCAAGTCTCGCAACTCAGTTCTTCTAACGTAAAAAGTTGTGAGATCCATGTAATACCAAGTTAGTTACTTTATAAGTCCCTATTTAAGGGACGTTCTGTCTTAAGTTATTACGTAATTAGCTAACCTAACAACATCAGTGACCATATTAAAAAATCTTTTATGTTTTTAATTAAAATAGTTTGACTTGGCAATCGCACTAAATAATCTTATTTAAAATATGTAATATGTATAATATATATTACTTGTGAGATACATTGTGTTTTTATGACAGAACAACAGGAGCTGGACTCGATACTAAGAAACAGGTCCCGTCCAGAGAAGGCAATATTTTTATGGAATTAATTAATTTTTTAATTTTTCATTGACATTAATTAGTATTTTGATATAATTTATTGGATTTTTAATTTTAACACAATATTGCATGCCGAATGTTGGTGAAACATTAATATGGTGAATATTATTTTGACAACATATGTACCTAGCGCAATATACTTATTCGAAAGAAAGAAAGAAAAGACTTATTCTATTTTTTAATGCTGTAAGACAGCAGACAGGCTGACGGCCCGCTTAGAATTTAGCAGTTAAAGTCGCCTATAGGTGTTTGCAACGCCAGTGGCATTGCGAACACGCTGCTGTCCCATAATGGTACAGGAACTTGAACACTTGAAGGAACTAAGTGCTAATTAAGTACTTAAGTATGCCGCCATAATAATGGCGGCATACTTAAGGCCAAGGGTGGTCACCATCCAGACGCTCAAGCCCGTCCACGTAGTTAGGGTGGGTTGTTTTGTCGCCTTTTACGACAGGCCGACCCCGGTCGCAGAGGTTTATTAAACTAATGAATATTAATGTTTTAACAAATAATGTGTAATTACCCAATTAATATGTTAAAATAGATAAGAATTATTTGATATAATCGCCAAAACCAGTTTTATAAGTATACAATTATCTTCTAAAATTTGTGTTTATTTAAATACATTGTTACAAACCGTTTGTACTGATAAAATAAAAAAGATATTAGGTTTTTAAATTAAAAATAATAAAAAAGCTGAGTGAATGGGCAACATAGTGCTATCGTTGAGGAGCGAGCCCAGTAGACTATCGCTAAGGGTCTTTTAGAAAGTCTCTAAAATACATCTTTCCACTTTTTGAACTATTTTACATTCAGCCGAGACAAACTTATGTTATATTATTCGTTTGATTTATCAATTGTAATAGATAGATAGATAGATAGATAACTCTTTATTGTATAAAGAAAAAAAGAAGAAAAAACTAAAAATACAGTAATAAAGAACATACTATTTTTCAATAAAAAGTGATAATGCGTGTGACGCAATTATCTTTTATTAAATGTTATTTTATTTTTCGACGTAGTCACCTTTCAGGTTTATACACTTTGTATATCTTTTATCAAAAGCTAAAATTCCCTTAAAAAATCTTCTTCCTGATCCCTTAAAAAATCGTGTACCGCGGCGACTACTGCGTCATCATCTTCAAATTTATGGCACCTGAGATGTTAACATAACTGCGGAAATAGGTAGAAATCATTAGCAGCTAGGTGTGGTGAATATGGAGGATGTTCCATCAATTCGAAGCTAGCCATTCTTGAAGGGTAGTCATCACAACTCTTGACTTGTGAACGGAGGTGTTATCTAGGTGAAACAAAACAACTTTAGCGAGTTTGCCACGCCGTTGTTTGCGTATGTCCTCACGCAACTTTGTTATTTGTCCTACGTACAAAATCTCCGTAATAATGGTTCCATGAATTGTGCACGGACCCCGTAAAAGTCGGCGACCCGGCAAAAGTGCCACCCTGCACACCCAAACCAACATTCAGATGTTGTTTACTCAAGAAGAAACCAATAAAAGTGTCGCTTGAGGATATATTAGATGATTGACAACGAAATTTCGTGTCCTACTTTCAATGTGAAACGAGAAAAATGATTTAAATAAAAAGGATGTCAGATTTTTCCCCAAAAAGGGATTAACGTCAGGCAGGTGGCCGGTCGTAATCACTTAGCCACAACTATAATATGTAACATGTTGTGCCGACCCCATATAAAGTGGGATAAGAGCAGGAGGAAGAAGAAGAAGAATAAGAAGAAGTATGCCTACATTTATAAAAGTAAAATATAACGAGACATTTAGAATGAAGTGGGTTTCGTTCAGGCTATGAAATATGGCGTCTTGTTAAATCCGAAGCCTTTGTTAGTCTGAGTTATTATTTTAAGATAAAAAAGAACTATGCTGCTGTCTGCGTGGAAACCATTCCTTGATGCTTTCTCTTCCTGCTCTTTCTGTGTAAAGACTTTTATTGCTGTGGAACAGCAGATAGGCTGACGGCCCACTTAGTAGTTAGTAGTAACTGTCGCTTATAGATTTTTGCGACTCAAGGGGCACCGCTAACACGCTGCCATCCACGTAGGTATACTGAACCTGGGTAACCTGGATCACTTATTTAACATAATGGTATTATGGCAGCATATCTAGATAGTCACTAGTGACTAGAGTGTATTTAACGCAAAGATGATGATAATTTAGTGACCAGAGTGGTTAAAATCCAGACGGGCTTGGAGCCCTAGCTGAGGTTTCGTCGCCTTTTACGACAGACCGCCCCCGGTCGCAGGAGTCAGTCTTACTCTGCTACTGCACGGTGTAAAAATATACAAAAAAAAAACAATTCTTCTTACAAATTTAAAAAAGGCATTTTGTAGTGAACCAAATTGTGAATCTAATTCATTCTTGAATCTATTTCAACACACAAAAAAAATCATTAAAATCGGTCCGGAAGAATTATGTATTGTCTGTAATATTATGTATTGTCTGTGAATGCCTTGATAAGTGATGAGCATTTATTTATTTTTGACCAAGACAAGAAATAAAACATAACAATACATAACAGTTACAATATGACGTGTCAGGACTTAGTCACCGACATGGCATTCGGATACGCTTTGAATGCCAAGTAACAAACAGCTTTCTCATAAAGATAAGATAGTCTTGTTAGGGCTTTTTGCACTTTTATGAATTTTAAGTAAGTGCGCTTCTAATGAAATTATCGTTAAGAATGGAGAGAATTATTCAAACTTGAAACCCAAAGATGTAGTATTATTTATTAAATACTAGCTGACCCGGCAAACGTTGTTCTGCCATATTAAATAATAAAATGTCAAAAAATTAAAAAAATTTTTTTGGGGGTGGGTCACCCCTAACATTTAGGGGGATGAAAAATAGATGTTGGCCGATTCTCATAGATACCGGATAAGCACAAAAAATCACTAACTCAATTTAGTTATCTGCCTACTGCCTACCCCCTAAGAACGATGGCGTGATTATTTATAGCCTATGACCATTTCTAGGTTATCATCTATCACCATACCAAATTTCATCAAAATCCGATCAGCCGTTTAGGCGTGAAAGAGGAACAGACAGACAGACAGACAGAGTTACTTTCGCATTTATAATATTAGTATGGATATGGAATTTAAAACAATAATCCAAAACATCCCATTCGTGGGCTCAAGCTTTGGTGGAAAAGAAGAATTATATCGCTTTTTACGGGAATTGGCTCCTTACACACCGGTAATCATAGGGTACTAATTTCAATAAGTAGTTGTATTTTAAAATCCCCGTTAAACATGCTACTACGCTTGGCCTATGGAGGAACTTTGCATCTCTTTGCGTTTTCTACCGTCTGTATAACGGTGAGTTCTGAGGAATTGTTTCAAATGGTACCTTTGTCGTCTTTTTATCATCGAACTGCTTGCCATCGGCTGGGCGTTCATTCTCACTATCTGGAGCCTCCACTGTCAGCACGCAAAGGTTATCCAGAACGTTTATTTTGCACAAAGTGGGGATGTGGAATGAACTTCTGGATGAAGTTTTTCCACCGCACTACGACATAGGATATTTCAAAAAGGGCGTCATAGCGTATTGTCAGACAGCATCAGAAACTCACATGAGCAGCCCCCGTAGCTGCTCATGTATGCTGATGATATCGCGCTGACAGATTCGAACAGGGGTAGGCTGGTGCGACGTGTGAAGGCGTGGAAGGAGTCGCTTGAGAACGGTGGTCTGAAGCTCAATGTGATGAAGACCGAATACTTGGCCTGTAACTCCACAGATCCCACATTTACAAATTTTTAACAATATATCTTACAACTATACAGTTAAAATAAAACTAAAAGTGTAAGTAATTATTTGGGTATGTAAAATGTTATTATAATCATACAGTAAATTTAAATCACAACTAATTATTTAATTAATTTCTGGTGGTAATTTCTAATTTTATTATACATTTTTATGTTATTTTAAAGTGGTGTTGCCATATTGTTTATAATATTTTGCGTTCGAAATGATCAAATAACAGGTGCTTGGGTTGACGACCTAAGTCGTCACGATATATTGCACCGTTACACTATTATTTTTTGTTTGTTATTTTTGTTAGCATGGTTTTGAAAATGAATAGAAGATAAAGCTGAAAAACGATGGAAAAATCCATGAATAATATGAGGATATGTGTGTTTTTAGAAGAAGCATGCCATTTTAGAATACATTGGAAGACATTTCGATAGGTAGTAGGACCCTAACTACACCTGAATGGCAACCAACACTAGTCTATAAGTATGGTAACATCATGAGGTGTAAGCTTGTGTGTTGATTCTCAGCAATTAAAACAAGGATACACTGGTTTCTCCTTATCCGTGCAGGGGCGGAGAAAGAATACTAACATCTGCGGCCAGGGTCAGCCTGTCGTAAAAGGCGACAAAAAAACCCACCCTAGCTACGTGGTAGGGCCTCAAGCCCGTCTGGATGGCGACCACCTTTGGTCTTAAGTATGCCGCCATAATAACCTTGTGTTGTGTTCTGGCATTAGTGACCCAAGTTCCTGTACCCTTATGGGACAGCAACGTGTTCGCAATGCCACTGGCGTTGCAAACACCCATAGGCGACGGTAACTGCTAAATTCTAAGCATGCCGTCAGCCTGTCTGTTGTCTTACAGCATTAAAAAAAAATTACGATAACCCAATTTAAACAACAAGAGAAGGGATAACGATCACCAGTATGTGAAATATGTTAAAATACGAGTATATGGTCTGGGAGTATTTGACAATTGCAATTCTGTAAAAAAGACCTGAGATGCAGGTATTCGTGGTAGAATTTTGAGATATGTCTAAAGTATTTATAGAAGTATGAAAATATTATTCTATACTTTCTTAATATGATATATTAGATGATTGACAACGAAATTTCGTGTCCCACTTTCAATGTGAAACGAGAAATATGATTTAAATAAAAAGTATGACAGATTTTTCCCGAAAAAGAGGTTAATATTAGCCAGGCGGCCGATTGTAACAACTAAGCCACAATTATTACAACATGTAACATTTTGTGCCGACCCCATATAATGTGGGATAAGGGCAGGAGGAAGAAGACATTCTTAATATGAGGAACTTCCGTATCTACGAGTCTTGTTCGTTATTTCGTGGACATACTGCCGTAGTCATGGACATCTTACGATACGCTAAGAATACATATGTACAATAATTTTAATCTATATCTTTAATTGTTAAAATAATCATTTGTATATTGCATAAATTTATATTAACAAATCTAGCCATATTCCCGTGTTGCAGCAGAATAATAGACTTAAGAAGTTATAGACTTAAGAGATCAGTAACAAATAACGGACTAAGTCTAGGAAAAACAGTTTAAAAACAGTCAGAAAATCAAAGTCTATTTGGGCTGAATACCATTTATAGTAATTATGTAATTAAAAACAAAACGTAGCCAAACAGCACGTCTTACATTACAATAATTATCAGTTGAATTAACAGTCCGCTCTCAGGTTTAAATTGAATACCCGGAGACCCGTTATAAAAATTCACATGCACTATCTATATAATATTTATAGAATAGAAATTCATCAACAAATATATAAAAAAATAACACCTGTTACACGAAAAAATCTAATTGAAAGGATTATTTGATAAAAGATTACTGATTGTTACTTCTATATAAGACATATTATCATAATTTTAAATCGTTATCATTTAATATATCAGCGTTAATTAATAATATATCTCTGGTAAATGTCAAATTTAAACCCAATTTCACATTACAGTGTCCACTTTCTCAGTCTTCTTTTATAGAAAATTTGGCTCGCTACTTTATGCAATAAACATAATCTTTTTTCTTTTTGCAATATTTCATATAAATAAATAAATATTTTGTGACAATTCACACAGCGCTATCCAGTCCCAATCTAACTACCCATAGCAGTTGTGTTATGGGTACTAGATAACTGATATACTACTTATATAATTTTTTAAAATAAATACATCTAACACATAAACAGCCAGACGCGAGACAGGAATCGAATCCGTGTATGTTTTAGAAATGTATATTTGACATAAAATAGAATCCAAATTGTTACAAATGATTTCGAAAGAAGATATATTGCATAATTACATAACACAATGTTATTTTTTGACCTAAGTTTATTTAGGTTGAGATAGAATTTCTTTTATTATCTTTTTTTTTCTTTCGGAGTAAGAATACTGACGTAAATGCTACCTGTCATAAAATGCGATAAAATAACCCTAGAGTGGGAGGTGGTAGGGCTGGAAGCTGTCTGGTTGGCAACCACAATTGGCTTCTAAATATGCCGGCATAATATAACGTAGAACGTAACACATAACCTTGTGTTGCGTTCCGTCATACGTGGTCCAGGTATCACACAGGGGATGCGGACAGCAGCGTGTTTGCGGTGCCTCTAGCATCGCAAACATCCATAGGCGTAGGTAACTAGGTTACTATTAAGTGGATAATAAAAAAAACACTACAAGATTTGATCTGCTTCCCAAAACTGAAAGAAAAACCTAATTGAGCCTTTCCTGATGATAGATGATAAATGATAGAAAACGCAGTAAATCATCTGTTTTTGATTGGTAACACACAATTTTTTAATAGCCACGTAAAATATAGTACGCGCGTAACGCGTAGACGTATTTAATCGTATATTGTTTTTGTTATTTTTTGATTAGTTTACATATTTCACTATACGCATATTTAGTTTAGTAGGTCGCCATTTTGTTAATCATGAAAGTAAGTCACGACTTCGAACATGTTCTCGTTGAAGTGTGTCGTAGTTCTTTTTCTTTTTTATTGTCTCTTTTAGGGTCTAATGATTTGATTCAATGATATCTAAATACTTTCAGACGTTATATGGATTTAACTATGTGAACCCAATTTAAAATAATACTGTGACAAATTCATACAGCACTATATCAAAGTATCTAAAACTTGTGTTATGTATAATTAACAACTAATATATTATTTATATCTTTTTTTGTAAATGCATTATAATTATAAACATAATACCTATATAACACAATAAACTCACAGATTCAAGATGGGAAACGGGAATCGAACCAGTGACCCCGTATACGTTGCGCTGCGGTCTACGAAATATTTTTTTCTTAATTATAATACTTAGTAATTGACTGACGTGGGCTTCAAATTTCAAGTCCTCTCATGAAATAGTGGCTTCTAAGCTCCGAACAAATAATTTAAAATATAACCTGCATTTAATGCTGACGGCGATTTTGCGTTTGTTTGCAATTTCATTGTAGGACAAATGTTACGGTATTATAAATGAATAACCTAAATTTTTTTAAATAAATAAATTATGTGGGTATTTTAATCTCTGAATAATCATAAGTTATCGAAATTAATTAATATTGAAGTTAATTTATAATAGAAATTTAAACAATTAGTATATAATAATAATTTAGTCAACTATTAATAAATTATATAATAATATTGGATTTCCACAAGATTTCGAAATATTTTAAATTATTCGTTTATGAAAACTTTATAAAAATTAAATATAGAATATAAACACAATTTAATAGAAATATTATACACATTTGACACGTATTAAAAATAAACTAACACGAAAATTAATGAAAATATTTATTAAACTTACCCTCTTTTTAATTAAAATTCCAAAAAACTTTACAATAAGTCACACATAAAACACTTAAAAACTTTTTTTAAATAAAACTAATCGTATTATAGTCCAAAGTAGATTCACGACCGATTAGCGGTAACAGCTAGACACGTAATCATTCCCGATATGACTGTATTTCAATATCGATGTTGCAATATAAAAAAAATGTTTTATTGTTATTTTATGGCAGAAATAAGTAATAAATTGGAACGCTTTTAGAAATGGAATGTTCTGATATTTGTGATTCGAATAATGCCGGCTTGCGTGTGCGCATATATTTGTAATAGGGATGTGCAAGTACTATATCGACACTTATTCATGGAAAACATCGATATTATTCGATAAGTGTTAGTACTAAGTCGATACCTTAACTTAAAATTACCTGCTAGCTTATACTTCCAATGGACTGGAAAAGAAAAGACAGGAAATATAAAAAAGGAAGTTTACGGTAGTACGATTGATTAGAATCGGTACTTCCGGCGAAGGTAATAAGATGCCCCATATCCAGCCTTCTTTATTATTTCCCCTCCCTCTGCAACGGTTGTTCATATCTCAGAAGAGGTTTCAAGCACGCTTTCACAGGTTGTAGGATCGCGCTTTATAGAGTTACTAAGCTTAAATCGTTCTTTATCGCTGTTGTCTCGTCGATTCAGACAGTTTTTCGCCGTTGCAAAAAGAAGCTGTTACTACTACGTACATGTATTAGTATGTTTGGATAGTTTTTAATTTGTATCAAACATGTTCCCTCGAAAACAAAGGCCTGTGTGATATGTAGTGGGTAAGTAAATTCTGAACCTGAAAGAAAGTACTCCTGGTAGTGCTCTTTACTAGCTCCTAAGTAGGTCATGAGATCAATAAACTCAGCCTCATTGTTTCCTGCAAGACGTTTACTGATAACAAGATGAGCTGATCTCTACTCTAGAACATAAGTTTGGTTTAATCTATCGATTATTTGCTATAATAGCCGGCTACCACATCATAATGCAAGCCATGTCATCATTATCATCATCACCTTAGCATTAATAATTCCGGTTGCCACCCAAACTTCCAGGGTCCACTTTCCGACTTTTTTTACTCCACTGCACGGTCTTCAACATCCTTGGAGTCAGTCCATTGGCCCGCATATCATCTTACACGACGTAAGGCACCACTTTTTGGGTCTACCCCTCCTACCGGAGCCTGGCGGAGGCAGCATAGTCAGACTTATAAGTCTATAGATCTGTCCCTTCAATTTAACCAGCATCCTGGGGTCACAGATGTCACCAGTCACTTCACGTCATTAATCCCACGCGGCAGTAATGCGATCGCAATCGATGTCACCAGACGTGTGATAATGCGAGCCATGTCATATGTAATAATACGCATGTAATTTAAAAAAAAACAATACATAAAAAAATATCGAATATCAAAACAATCGATTCTTACATCGATATTCCGGGGCAACCCTAATATATCATGACGATAAAATCAGTATAACTTTCTCATTCTTTCATATTGCGTTGTTGCGCTCGCGCAAGTGGAAATCTGAGTGCATTCGTCCTTGACTCTGAACTCTGTGGTGTAGAAATGTACCGTTTGTCATTTGTCTCTCTCTTTCTTAACGGTATATTGTATATAGAAAAGAGATAAATGATATACGTGAAAAGGCTGTCAATGACCTCATAGGATACCAATGAGTTAATAACTGTTACGCGTAACTGTTTTTCCGTTATTTGGGTCCTTTGACCTGATTTTGTTGATTTTTGAAAACTGATACATGTTTAAAGATCAGTTTGAGTCTTCGTGAGCAGTTTTTGTTTAAATCTTGAAATATTCCACTCAAAATCATGCATTTTTTTTCATCCAGCGACAAATGATTATTTATGTCGTAAAAAAAGAGTAAATTTAACTTCAAGTTGTCCATTAATGCCTATTTCTATATTTAATCGATGACGTGAGTCAAAACTATTGTGTTTACAGATATGGTATCTTTATTAGACAAACTTTGAACCATAGAGTTAGTATTATAACTTGTACTTATTAAATCCATGCTTTGAACAACCGGCTAACATACGTATGGTCTGTATATTATATTATAAACTAGTATTTTATATTCGTCTAACATTTTTGCTTGGCCCTTAAGTATTTAGAAAAATAATTTACCAGTCATAAAGTTCGTTTATTTAAGTAAAAAAAACCCCACCTGTTTCCTTACCCTGACATTGGCAAAATCAGTGCCTAAAAAATTGGAGCCACAAATAAAATAAAGAAGAAGAAGAATATAGTCAATAAAAAACTAATGCTGTATATACTATATACACGAGGGAAACAATGGACTAAGAGGGCGCTGTGTCACAAACATAATATTAGATCTTAGGAGGTTTTTCTCAGTGCGGGGGCGAAATAACAATACTGACCCCTTTGACAGTGAGCAGCCTGTTGCAGAAAACAATAAAACAACCCTAGGTAGTAGGGATCCCTTCGGAATGGCAACCATCCCTGATTTCTAAATACGCCACTATTATAAACTTTGTTGTATAAGTGACCTAGGTTCCAGTAAAAACACGTGGTGAGGATATGTGGCTTTTTAGAAGGAGCTTGCCATTTTAGAATACATTTTGATGGTAGAGCCCCAAGCCCATCTGAATAGCAACCTCCCCTGGTTTATAAGTATGCCGACATAATAACCTTGTGTTGTGTTGCGACATTAGTAATCAGATTCTAGTACTCTTACGGACAGCAGCGTGTTCGTGTTGCCCCTGGCGTCGGAAACACCCATAGGCCGCGTGTACCGCTAACTATTAAGTGGGCTTTTCTGCTGTTAAACTTCAATTTAAAAAAAATAAAAACTCTGCTACCAAACACACCCAAACTTCCGTTTCAGTGCCCGGGGTCCGCTTTCCGACTTTTTCTACTCCACTTTTTGGGTCTACCCCTCCTGCCGGGTTTCGGCGGAGGCAGCATGGCCAGACATTTGTTTCCCACGTAAGCATCCAGTTGCCGTAAAACATGGCCGTACCAACAGAGCCGACATTCCTGCAATTTATCCGCAATATCACGGACATGAAGACTGCCACGAATGCGGGAGTTCCTAACGCGGTCCTTCCGCGTCACTCCACACATCCACCGCAGCATATTCATCTCCGTGACACGCAGTTGTTGCTTGTGTCGCTCTAACACCGGCCACGCTAGACAGCTGTATAAAAAAATAGGCATAATGATGATCTTATAGACTTGTCCCTTCAATTTTACCGGCATCTTGGGGTCACAAATGACACCAGTTACCTCACGCCATCTGGCCCATATTATATATATCTATATATAATATCGGATAATTCCAAAATGTATGTGTAGTTCTCGACCAACTGCCGGGCGGTATACGCAAACACAACTGACACGTTGTCAAAAACAGACTTACATGTGCATGTCTACATAAACTAAAACATGTAATGTTATAGTTGCCCATACCACTAATAAATATTTGACTTAATATATCTATACTGGTGAGCCACTAAAACATGTTTATTTACATGTTACATGTTGTTTATTTCAAACATACTAGCATGCTTTGGCCATGTAATGCAAAGGGAAGAATGCCATATAACTGGGAAAATGATAGTGGATGGATACATTAGGAGAGGTAGACCAAAGAAGAGTGGAAGGAGAGAACATGGTGTACAGATCACATACATTGTAGGATAAGGGCAGGAGAAGACGTGATTATTTATATTTGTGTTTTTATAAATTGTTCAGTATTAAGTTAAATCACGCGGACTCAGGTATTATACACTTGAATGGAAATAATTAATTATAGACATGCAATTGTAAAATTGCATTGTAAAATTATAAAAATTATAAGCAAAGAATATGTAATCAATCCAATTATGATTCAATGACAATAATCAATTCGATGACACTATTCGATGATATAAATACTGACATACATTATCTTATTTCTATGGACATGTAGTATAGTGAAAGTAATTAGAGCGCACAAAAAATATGTAAACTAAGTATATAAAATAATATTAATGTTAAGACTTTATATTTTGGAACGAAGTTCCTTATCGCGCGTTGTGAAAGGGGGCTAGACGGAAAAAATTCTCACGAAAAGTTGTAACGACACTTTTTGCTATAGTAAGCTATGCGGCGTGCGCATGTTTCTCTGTCTGTCTCTCTCTCTCTTATAGAAAGCAAGCCATATATTTTCATTTCTATTTCGCATTGAACAGTGTGGTGTCGCGACGGTTATTTTTGTTGAGTGTATACAGGTTTTTTGTATATAATAAATAATAAAAAATAATAATAATGAATCCTGACAGTGTTTCTGCACAAGTTCCGGATATTGCTGATGGAGTTAGGTTAGTTAGCTCTTTGCATTTCATTTGCCGTCAAATGACGTCGCTCCATGACGTAAAGAATATCTAACAATTCAATTTTGTCGCTAACTTTATTTAAATGGTTGATAAAATTATAAAATCAAGACTAGTAGCAATAAAAACGCACTTAAACTCATTTAATTTTATGAAAAAAAAAACAAAACATAATCGATTTTTTTACAACCAGCCAGTATGTCATCAATAACAAAATAGTTTACATACCTACGCACTTTGAGCGAGTAAAGACTTAGAAATTAATTAGTATAAATGGTAAATTTGTAATATCATGCATGTTGCTTAGACTTTTTTGATGTGTATATTTTTGACCTGAGAAGGAAGAACGGCTTAAAGTTATATTTTCCGTGCGGGGGCGGAATACGATGTTTGTATTGTCACAAATACACGTGAAAAATACTTACGAGACAATCCTAAGTAAAGCAACTTAAACGTCAATGTTTAAACTTCAAATATAACTAGGGCGAAATTTTGACAAAAAAATTAATTATAAAACAAAATTTTAAACAAAAAAATTACTTTATTATATACTAGTATTTTTTAAATTTCCTAGTTGAATTATTTATTCGTTTATTCCTTCCGGTGTTCTTTTTAGTATATTTTCGAAGTTTTTCCTTAAATTTTCGCACTAAATGTGATCTACTTCGACGTCTTCGTGTATGATTTAATGTTTTCTTCAACTCTTTCCACATGTGATCAAGAATGTTTTCTGTTACTGCCTGTATGTGACGAGCTGACTGAAAAATTATAAATATATCATAAAAATTAGCTGACCAACGAACTTCGTACCAACTAACAGTCAATTAATAAGGTGTTACATTTTTGATGAACTTAGTAGGACTGTATAAACTTAATATTTTATATTCATATACAATGAATATAAAATATTAAGTTCAATAGTTTATTTCAATAAAATATACAACGAAAATATAAAATTCTATAAAATTAATTACAAAAATCAAGTTAGTTCAATTACGTTTTAGCAAAATATGATTGCAATAAACTTTGTATAATGCTGTATGAATTGATTCAACCGAATAAAGGCCAGACTGGCCTACATATACCTATACCTATATATAGGCCGTCGTCCCACTTAACAATAAGTAGTTACCGTTGCATAGGGATGTTTGCGATGCTAGAGGCATCGTAAACATGCTAGTATCTGCATAGGTGGAAACAAAGAAAGAAAATACGTATATTTAGGACAAATAAAAGCACTTACAATAATAACAAAAATATTGATAAATACAAGAAATCACCCAAACTCAGCATATGCTGGTAGAAGCTATCAGCGCTGTTCTTCCGTTTGGGTTAACTGAGATTAGGGGTGGATGCCATCCACACGAGCTTGGGGCCCTACCACCTAGCTAGAGTGGTTTCGTCGCCTTTTAAGACACGGCTCCGTACGGCTGCCCCCAGCCGTAGGGATCAGTATTCTTACTCCACCCTTGGACGAATTAGTTTAAGATTAGTAGGTTGGAAGAGCCAAGTCAACGTCAACTGCCAGATGGTATACTTTGCTAAGAATGGGGGCTCAAACAAATGTATTCATTAGAAAATACAACCAAGGTCATCTTGGTGAGAATCTGCAAATTCTATTTAATTTATTTTATTAAAAATTCCTGCTCAGAAAAAAGGAGCTTGTAAGAAGAGAAGAAAATATACTTACTCTCTTATTTTCCATAAAGTGTTCATTTTTAAACATTTCCAAGAAGGGATCTTCATTGTTTTCTGGCACGGTATTCTAAAAAGTGTAAAAGGATTTTAAATAGGCATTATGAAGTCATGCCTGTTTTTTTGCGTAACACAGGCAACATCTGTTGACGAAGAATTAGTTTGTTTTAGAAGAAGGTCATGTATACAAACAATATTTTAACAAAAAAATCTTTTTAAAATTTTTGTTATATATTTATTATATTATTTTAATTTTGTCTTCATCGATCGAAAGCTAACCAATGACTAAGACACAACTTTGAAAATACTATATTTCTTCTTCTTTTATTAAAGAAGAAGAAAGAAGAACGCTTCAACGCTTGAAAGCGCTTATTTAGCCAAACTACATTTTCATAGAATCCATTATAGCTTTGTGTGTCCAAGATTTGTCAACCTCCCTGATGAAACGACTTTCACACGTCTGACTTCTATTTATCGGTTTGATATCCATTCTAATACAAAGTATTTATATATAATATATTTTTATAAAAAAATAAAATTATATATACATATGTAGTATGGAACTAGATGGTGTTGAGTACAATTTTATTAAAGCTTTTTTTATTTAACCACAACTTAATGTCACGAAGGGCAGCATCATGACGTAAATATGACTATGGCTTTTATGCGGTCTAGGCAAAGAAACATCAACAATAGAGAAACATAAAACGGTATTGCTCGGGTGTAACAAAGGGTGGCCAAAAGAATTTCCATCTTGAACAAAAGGGACAATGGGCGAGCAAAACTCTTTCAACTCTCAGAAACACTGCAAAAAATTCTAATTAGAAGTTCTAATCCTAAACGGGATTTATTTTATTTTTATAATTAATAATTGTGAACATGGCCTCATAACACTGATAAACTCAATTTATTTAAAAATATTAATTAAAACACTAAATTATACCTCTTTTATGTGTAAATGTATACCAAACAAACCGTTAATAAAACATACAATGATTAAACAAATAAAATTATTAATAAAATTCATATTTCAAAATTAATTACACATTTTGATACCTATTTTCCGAGAATGGTTTTCAAAATGGCACCCTAACGGTCTTCGAGTTCTTTTGTTATATAAACAAACGATGTTATTATGGTTAAAAAGGTGTTATTTGAAAAATAAATTATACGCTTTTGTTTTTAAACAGAGAACGAGTTCGTGCCTCCATATTGTTCCATTTACGTATTAAGTTTTATTAATTTATGAAGCATATTATAATATTGAGACCACTGTCCACGACGCTTTACACTCTGCTTTCGATAGAGGCAGATGGCGGCAAATAATACACAACAAAGTACTCTGTCGAGATGATCACGACCCTCAGTACTGAGGAAATCGACGCGAGGAGGAGGATATAATATTGAGACTACAGATTAATAAATAAAAAAATAAATGACAACTTCAAACACGTACATAATCGCTGTTGTATATCGAAGCGTCTGCGGAGGTTACGCGTTTCATACCTGTCCCGAGTTTTGATGTTTATGTATAATATACAGTTATTAATTAATGAGAAGTATATCAATTATCAATATTAGGGTTCAGTTGGTGCTGTGTGAATCGTCACAGGATAGCTCTATGCAAAGAGTACATTATTTGATATTTGTGTATAAAAAAGTTAATAATAAAAGAAATCCATTCTTCACATTTTTTACAACTTCATAGGCATCTGTTCATTTTATTGTATATTATTAAATGTTCTAATTTATGGCCATGGTCCTGGACCCTTCAGGCATTTTATTATAAATAATTAAAGCAATAAATAATTTTTAACTTGTAGATGACAATGTACGTCAAATCTGACCAGTCATATTTATTTTGTCATAATATCGAAAAGCATTTGGTAAAACTTTTTTTGTTAAATATAATTAATATACATTAATGTTTCGCTACAAAACAAAAATAAAACTATTTACAAAAACTACTTACCGTTATTATAGTCGGTGATACAAAGGATAAATAACAATTTTTATTCAAAGGATAAATAACAATTTTTATTGAAGATCGCAATTACTTTTTACCTTTGTTTTTTTACTGATAAAAATTTCAGACGTGTACTTTACAAGCTGGCCGTGATACATAATAAACTGAAATATTTTTGACTCTGATGACTTACAAAGGACGAAAAATATATGTTTCGATTTACAAAGAATCACTTCTTATGATACAATTTATTTTATTATAATTAAATAGTTCGTTGAATTATATAAAAAAAAATTAGAAGCCATAAATGGATTTGTATGCGGTAAGGGGTTAATTCTGTTGAATAAAGATTTATTATTGTTATTAGTATCTTATAAAATTTTATCACAAGTTTATTGTGGCAGCATTTAGAAACCTGGGGTGTACGTCATCCAATTGGGCTAGGGCTACCACTGATCAGAAACTTCAACACAACTTCTTTCGACTGGTTCTTTTTCTTGGGACACCCGTCCCATTAAAAGGAACAAACTATAAACAGCCATATTTTTTAAAATCTTATATAATACTATCAGTAAGCACAAAGAAGGATTTTTTTCTATCTTCGAACTTTTTCCTGTTGGGCGTCTCATCTCTTGATTACCTTTTTTATACTGTTTATCTTGTCTGTTTAAAAAGTAATATTTTATATAGCAGCTTTTCAATGCGGTACCCTAGATAAAGCTGTTTTGAGCATATTCCGTCAATTAAAAAATTCTGCATACTTCCGGGCTTTTCGCATAATTTTTATAGCAAACACAAATCCTTTTAGCCGTCAGCACTGAATTTATTTTGCAGGAATTTTTTTATTAGCGGTGTAACGAAATTAGGTTGTTTACGTGTTTGTAAGAATTTATTATTAAAATTTTTGTAGGTTTAACAATGTATAACAAATATTATAGCTAAATGGGTACCATATCATCAGCTTAATTATCAGAATGCGTAACTCCATTTGGATAAACTTTAGAGGAGCAAGTAAAAACTATTTGTTTTTGCTATGCACAGGTATTATTTTACTTATAACACTGTCACTCATAACAAATTAGCCATATTTTGTAGGACATACGAAGTAATCTAATAGATAAGCTGCAAAATATTTCACTAGATGAGATTAAAAGCCTTATTTCGATATTTTGTGGAGTCAGAATGCGTATCCATACATATGAGTATACCTATATAATCACTATGGGTATACAACCCACATAAATGGGTACCTCATAATTATCGAAATGGTCAATCCTAATGCATTCCATGGAGCCCGTGGAACTGTTTAATGTACAGGGATGGCACGCTGTTTTCTAGTAGATGTAATAATAATATCAGCCATTAATGTCCCACTGCTAGCCTCGGATCTCTCCTTATAGGTAACGGATAGTTCACCCTCCACTTGTCCAAGGCTTGGTGGCTTACACATATCATTGATCTTAGTATGGAGGATTTCTCACGATTTTTCTCTTCAAATTCGGCAAGTAGCAATCATGTTCTGCACACTAGTGCGAAAAGCTGCCTAAGCTGTGTAAGCCATCCTTCCTCTTTAGGGAGATTTCCCAGGTGTGGAACATGATGTACTGTTGTCAACGATGATCATAAATTTTTATTTGTTAAAATGCAGGTTATTATTACATAACGTTAAGTACAAAAAAAGTATCCCAGTGCAGTTTAGCCCTTAGGTGTACAAATATTATTGTTGGACAAACAAAATAATTTATATTATTAAAATAAATTCTAAATGTTTACATAATGTCAATTTATTATTTGATTTAAAATTGTCATATAAAAACCCATTGTCCTTTTATAATTGAACCCACATTATTATATAATAATAAATAATAATAATAAATATTTTGTGACAATTCACACAGCGTCATCTAGTCCCAAACTAAGTAGCACTTGTGTTATGGGCCCTAGACAACTGATATACTACTTATATACTTTTTTTTTTGTAAACAAATACATATTATACATAAACACCCAGACGCGAGACGGGAATCGAACCCGTGACCTCCGCAAGCGTACCGAAGTGCGTTATCCGTTACGCCACCGAGGTTGTCATTATTAATTACATTATTATTAATTACAAATTAATAAATATTAAAATTAAAACAATACTACAATAAACAGCATACTGCAATAAACATCAAAATTAAAATAACATCAAATACTAATCGAAATACTAATGGGGCCTCTCCACTTTTTGGCCTTCGTTAATGACATGCATAAGTGCATAAAAAACTCAAGCTGTTATCAATTTGCTGACGACACTTGTTTAGTTATTTCAGGGAATAATTTACAAATAAATTGTGACCTTTTACAGTCTGACTTTGATACTTTAACTAAATGGTGTCATGATGCTGGTCTGGTGTTAAATTCAAATAAAACCAAGTTACTAGTCATTAAATCACCTTATAAAAAATGCTGCACTTTTAAAAACATAGTTGCACACGTACATGATTGTATCCATACAGCGCGCCCTACTTGTAATTGCCCAGAAATCGAAGTAGTCAATACTCATACTTATCTTGGCCTTACTTTCGACAATAAACTGAACTGGGAAAGTCATATAGAATATGTATGTAATAAACTAAGACAGTTCTTGGAAAATATGACAATATTAAAAAAACGTTTACCATTTAAAACTAAATTAATGCTTTATAATGCATTAGGTGAATCATATATCCAGTATGGATTAACGAGTTATGTTCGCACCTTTAAGTCTTACATGAATAAAATACATAGACTGCAACATAAAATATTAAAAAATATTGTTTCCCTAAATATCAAACATAAATTTGCTGATGATGAAAGCAGTCTTTTTAAACACTGCAAGATTTTACCTGTAGAAATTCAATTTAAAAAAATGATACTCAAGGAAAACTTTTTTAATAAAAAAATACAAACCAAAATGAAGCACGCTGTATATATTCGGGCCGCTGCTCAAAACCGGTTTGCTACCAGCGGCGCGAAGAATATGTACGGCAAGCGCACAACTACCTACTTAGTTCCAAGATTATTAAACGATTTACCAACAAATATAAGAGATAATATAACCCAAAAAAATATTAAAGCCTCACTTAAAAAATACTTTTTAGAGAAATTGTAATCTAAATTTACTCAGTCATTTGAACGTGCGTAGACTTAAGTTTCGATGGCATTGTACAAACCTTAATGGTTTTTTTGTGCTATTATTTTATTAAGCCAATGTAATAACTGTGAATTTGATAAATAAATTTAAAAAAAAATTGTTAAAGGTATAAGAAAATGTCACAATTCATCATTCATAAAGTCCTCTATTTTATAACATTTTGAAACAAGAAATGGTTTGAAATATTTTCTAAATAAGTTAACATTTTGATTTTTTATATTTTCTGGTACTTTATTATTACCTTTGGAGTCATATATATTAAACTTTTTTCATTAAGTATGTGTTACTTTTATGGATGCATATTTTGCTATCATCGCGTCTATTGCGTATAAGCATTTCTCCGACGCTCTTAAATACATCTAGGGCGATTTCTTCTAACAAATAAACACATTTCAAATATATATAAGCAGGGAAGTGTTAGAATTTTATACTCGGTGAAATACCGTTTGCAACTATGTTATTTGTAGTTTAAACATTGCTCGGATGCAGCGTTTTTGTTGTTTACAAGCAATATTTGTGTCTGTAGAGTTGCCCCAAAATATGATGCCATATCTTAGTATTGATTCTACTATTCCGTAGTAGGCTGTTATGGCACTGTCTAAATTAACAACACAGGAAATTTTGAATAGGGTATAAGCTGCACTACACAATCTTTTGATTAGATTAGCTATGTGAGATTTCCAATTTAATTGTTTATCAATAACAAGATCTAAAAATTTAGCAGAATCTACCGAGGCGATTGAATTGAATTCATAATTAATATTTATGTTAAAGTCACGATTTTTTTGGCTAAAATGCAATCACCTGTGTGTTTTCCAAATTTATTTTCAAGTTGTTATTAATATCAGTTATAATAGAGTAAAAAGTTTCATTAATATCAGTTTCGTAGATACCATTTGATTTTGGAGGCTATAGATACTGTGCTGTCATCAGCAAATAAAACCATAAGATGATTAGTAAACTTGGCAAATCGTTAATATAAATAATAAACAAAAGAGGTCCGAGCACACTACTTTGTGGCACTCTAAATAATAGTAGAACGGGTTTTCGATTGGCGTATCTTTTGTTCTTTATCGTTAAAACCAATCTTTGAAATATATGTTTTTTGTTTTCTGTTTGTAATATAAGATCTTATTAAGTTTAATACATTTCCACTGATTCCATACGCTTCTAGTTTATTTAATAAAATGTCATGGTTAACATAATCAAAAGCCTATGTTATGTCACAGTATATTGCACAAACTGGTTTCCTAATATCAACCTTAGTTGAAATGGTTTCATCAAAATCATATATTGCCATATCCGTACTTTTATTATCTCTAAATTCCTTTTGTCCCTGACACAATATGTTTATATATTTTTGAGAAAGTAGGCACAAGTGTATTAGGCCTGTAATTATCCATTATTTCTTTATCATTCTTATTAAACAATGGTTTTACCATTGAGACTTCTAATTTATCTGGGAAAACACCTTATTGTATATTTAGGTTGATTAAAAATTGCAAATGTTCACTAATTATGTCATCAACGAATTTAATTACTTTGGTAGAAATAAAGTCATAACCTACGCTCTTTGTATTTTTAAGTCCACGAATTATTAATGAAATGTCCTTTGGCAAACATGGTTTTATAAAAATTGAGTCATTCATATGATTTATATTAGATATAAGTAATTTATGTGCCACCCTTTTGATTGAAGTGACTTTGTCTATAAAATAGTCATTGAAAACATTGACTTGATATCTTTTGGAAGCGTAATCAACTTGTCATGTAATTTAATTTGTTTAATAGAGTTATGGGGGATAATCAGATGACTATTATTTATGATTTGCCAAGTCGTTTTTGATTTTCAGTGTGCAGTTTTTATTTTATAATTATTTTGAGCAATAATATTTTAAAAACGTTTTGATAATTTTTAATGTTATTATATATATTAAACAAAATCTATGTTGGTCCGGGTGAACACTGTCAGTCCTTCGAAGCGGCTTCCCTGCTGGCCGGATTCCCACCATGGGACCTCGAGGCCCGGGTCCTGGCGCTATTATACCAGTGGCGCCGGGACGCGGCAGAGCGTGGCTCTCGCCCCGCGCCTCGCGAAGTTGAGGTAAAGCGGGCGGAGCTGCGGGACGAGGTGCTCATGGTGGAGTGGAAGGAGCGCCTCGCGCACCCCAGCGCGGGCCTCGCCACCATCGAAGCGGTGAGGCCCGTCCTGGCCGAATGGCTGGAAAGGCGCCACGGCGCTCTGACCTTCCGCCTGACGCAGGTCCTCTCGGGGCACGGTTGTTTCGGGAGGTACCTGTGTCGCATAGGGCGGGAGATGACGTCGGGGTGCCACCACTGTGGCGCGGGCGACGGGCAGGACATGGTGAACCACACTGTCGCCGTGTGCCCTGCGTGGAGCGAGGAGCGCCGCGCCCTCGTCGCCCAAATCGGCGTGGACCTGTCGTTCCCGGCCCTGGTTCTGTCCATGGTCGGGAGCGATCCTGGATGGACGGCCGTCGCCTCCATCTGCGAGGCGACGTCCGCAAAGGAGGCGGCGGAGCGGGAGCGGGAGTCGACCACCACACTCCCCTCCCGCCAACGCAGGCCACGTCGGCGGCGCCGGAGGTCAAATAACGACCTCCGGCCGCCGTAAAAAGCGGCCGCGAGCGGCCCCTCGGGGGAGGATCTACCGCCCGCACCATTGCCGCGAGGGTGAGGGCTGCGTGCTGTTCCACGGCCCCCCTCAACTCCTAGGGTTGTTAGGAGAGCGCCGGGGGGACGAAATCCTGACCCTCTGGCGCCAACACTTTAGAAGGGGCCCGCCTCAAGACAAAGGGCGGGCCGGCGCCGGCCCGGGCCACGAGATCGGCTGGCCATATATCCGTGGGCCCGGGCGTAGGCGATAGGAGAACAGCGGGGATTTTTAGTGGGTAGTCGGATGGCCAAACATCTTTCCCGGAGTCCCACATATCCCTCGGTCCCCCCGGGCCGGGGGAACCCGTCAAGAGAGGTTTTTCCTAGACACCAAAAAAAAAAAATTGATTATCGATGAGAAATAGCAGATAAGCTATCCGCCCACATTACGCAGTTACCGTCGCCTATAGATGTTTGCGACGATAGAGGCACCGCAAACACGCTACAGCCCCATAGGGGTACAGGAACCTGGGTGACTAATACTGGAACACTAAACGAGGTTATTATATTGAAGACCAAGGGTGGTTACCATTTAAATGGGATTGGGGCCCTTACACGTAGAAAGTTGAAACGTAATACATAGAACTTTCTTCAGCATTGCTTTATTTATTTAGTGAAAGAAAATAGAAGCAAGTTCTCCTGTTTTGGTATAGAAGAGCTTTTTATAGATCTCTTTAGTGTATTGCCGTCGTGTCCAAAATCCTATACTAAACAAACGTTGCAAATGTAGTACTTAATCCTAAATATCGTGCGTATCCCAATTTGGAAATTCATCAGCTGAAAAAGCACCGTCAACCGCATCTTTATATATATAATTCTTCTGTGCGTGTGTATGTGACTGAATTCCTCTTAAACGACTACTACGATTTTGATGACATTTTTTGTGAGTGTTCAAGTGGATTCAAGAATGGTTTAGATTCACAATTCGGTCCACTACAATATGTTTTTTATATGGCATAACATTTATATAACAGAACAACGTTTGCTGGGTCAGATAGTATTATATATTTATATAGCGTCCTCATTTTTATTTAAATAATTATTCAACAATTATAGAAAGTACTAGAAAAGTCTTTTTTGTTTTATATCATCTAAAATCCATGCAAAAATCTCGTCCTTTCTGACATGTGTGGGTACGTCCGTGTTTTCCCCCTTGTAGATTACATTGTAGGTCGCATAGGCCTCAATGGCCGAGCATCACGCTAAAAACAATATTGATTCATTAATTTTATGTGTTCAAGTGTCTTTAAATGAATTAAATGTATTGCTACACAACGCCATCTATTATACTACTTATACTTTTATTTCTTAAGTAAATACATATACGTGACCGTGACAGGCGGAACGTCATGCAAAAACCTGTAAGTATAATATTAAGTAGTTCATATTGTGTGGCGTTGATTTGGTATAAGAAAAGGGCTACCCTATCGCTTTCCAAAGAATCAAAAGAGTCTAATGGATTACTTCTTCAGAAATAACAGAAAAGTTAGATTTTCTCTCTTTACTCTTCTGTCAAGAAGATTCCTTGAATGATTTTTAGCATTTGACTAAGATAATTTCGGATGCAATAGGGATGAAATGAGCCGGTCGGGGGAAGCATGTCGTAAAAGGTGACAAAACAACCTTAACTAGGTGGTAGGGCTTCAAGCTGGTCTGGATGACAACCACATTTGTTAGAGAACAAAGACATACTTAGAGAAGTATGGTGTCATAATTTGTATTATTCCGACATAAGTGACCAAGGTTTAAGTTCCCCCCCCCCTATGAGGATGACAACGTTTTAGCGGTACTCCATACGTCGCAAATATTCATAAGCGACAGAAAATGCTTATTATTAGGTAATACGGCCTATCTATTATTCCAATACAGTAAAAAAAGTCTATAAGTAATTATGTTATTTAAACTAGATATTAAAAAGATAATGAAGCTAGGTGTTAATTTTCCATATCTGCTCTGTCTTTAGAATTAGTGAGATCGTCATTGTTTTAATGTTCAGTATCAGATGTAATTTAAATTTTAGTAACCGTGTTCAGACAAAGTAACTTTCATCTGAAGATCTACCTTAGAGATACCATCATTTTGCGTCATTACACTACGTTGTAAACTTTAAGTGTAAGCTTAAGTGAAATTTAAAACAATAGTCACCCTCTTGTTTTGCGCGTAATTCTGCTTTCGTCTTTGAAGCCGATCAAGTCTGTCTTGATAATATTTTCTTCTGGAAGGGTCTAATGGATCGTCATTATTTTTGTAAGTATCATATGTACGTCTTTTATATCCTGTATTTAAATTTTTTAAACGTCTTTTGTTACTAGTTCTGTACGTATTTTTAGATCCAATATTATTCTCATAATAATTTTCTCTTTGTAAATTACTTCTATTCCTTATATATCGATTCCTTTTAATTTCATTATGGTTATTATCATCGTCATAGTCTCTTTTAAATTGCTCATCATTGTTTATGCCAAAATCTTCGTAATCATTTTGGATTTTGGTGTGATCTCTATACATATCATTATCAATGATGTCCTTATTGTATTGATTACGTTTCCTATTTGTATTAGAAACGGGATTGTTTATGTCATCCTTCAAATCTTTATCTGATTTAAAATCAAACTGTTTACCTCTGTTGTAAACATTATCTACATCAACCCTCGTAATTTTATCTACATGTCTTAAATTAGTATCAAAATTTAGTTTACGTCTATGTTCATTATCAAAATCATAATCCGCGTTAAAATCATTTGTTTCATCTATGAAGTTGTGTATGTCGTTTTGATTATCTAACTTGGAATATCTATTTCTTTCCGTGTGTAGTAAATTCTCGTGTCCTATAACACTTCCGTATATCTTCCTTATTTTAGCATCAATCAATTGTTTCTCATTACCTTTTATATCAACGGTTTTTATTTCCTTCTCTAAAGTATCAAGAAGATGTATTAACTTTTTTGGTTCTACATTGTTTTGTTCAACATTTTCATTTCTCATATTTTTAAAAACACCTTTGTTTAAATGATTTTTATGCAATACAATTTTCTGTTCAGCATTATTTAGAGTATCACTGGCGTGTAATCTTATTGTATTGTCAATATTATAAAGATTAGATATCTTGTTCATGGTTGTATCCATAGATTGTACTCTATTAGTTAGAGGTACTTTACTGAAAGAAATATCATTATTTGGATGCTGTATGTTAGTTTGCGTTGGTTGGAACTTTTCATGAAACGGTAAATGAAATTGTTGTACCTTTGTAAATATACTCGGTCTCTGAAAAAAAAGCAACATTCATTTACGTTAGAATATTTAGCATAAAATATTTCCATTAGCAATTAATTGTATTTACCCTATTTTTTGAACCGTGTAAACCGTTCGATTGAAATATTTGTGCGTTTGAAATATTTTGTAATAATATATCGTTAGTTAAGACTTCTTTTTGGTTTGCGTTTATTAATTTGTTTTCCGGTAATCTTAGTGCCCTAAAACAGTAAACAATAATTATGTATTCAAATTATGTAATAAATTTTTTTTATTTTATTCTTATATTGACTCAATTTTAAAAGACAGCTCTCCGTATGAGATGGAAATCAAACAACACTACCTTCCTGGTAGGGCCCCAAGTCTGTCTGGACGGTTACCCCCTTTGGTCTTTGTAGATTATATATGCAGTTATAATAATCTTGTGTCGGGTTTCAGCATTAGTGAACCAGGTTCCTGTACCCCTATGGGACTGTAGCATGTGTGTGGTGCCTCTAGCGACGCAAATATCTATAGGCGACGGTAACTGTGTAAAGTGGGCGGTCAGCTTATCTGCTATTTCTCATTGATAAAGATAATAATAAAAGGTAAGAACCTAGTTCTTAGGCAACATCTATATACGACGGTAACTATTAAGTGGGTAAAATTTTCAAATTTAAAAGTTTTCAACTACATAAAAACCAGAAATATTGTTTGTAGGTCATAGTTTGCCGTAAGTCAGGATCGAAACCATATATAAGAGCGTAAAAGCCAGTACACGAGTAATAAAGTTGCCAATACACACATGTACCGTCAATAAATCCTCTCTGTGGATAATTTACATGTCGTATAGTCCAATACTGTATACATACATACCTGGATATTGCTTGTTTCCTAACAATAGGTGTGGCAGGAGTGCCTATATGGGTAATAGGATCTATTGATTTTTTTCGTTGAATGAAATAAGGCTGTAATCAATCATTGATGCTATTAAAACATGAAAAATTTGAGAATGTTTTATTATTTAATTTTTTTGTCAAGACTTTTTCTTTGTTTGTAGCTTCATTTGTGCCTTTCCTTCTGATATTCGCTTTTGCAAACGCCTGTTCCACTTCGAAAGGAATACCGAATCATGCATCCCTAACCTTCCGATAGTCACTTTTTATGACGCTATAAGGACGATAGATCTAATATATAAAATTCTCGTGTCACAGTGTTCGTTGCCATACTCCTCCGAAACGGCTTGACCGATTTTGATGAAATTTTTTGTGCTTATCCGGTATCTATGAGAATCGGCCAACATCTATTTTTCATCCCCCTAAATGTTGGGGGTAGTCCACCCCTAAATTTTTTTTTTAATTATTTGACATTTTATTATTTATATGGCAGAACAACGTTTGCCGGGTCAGCTAGCAGTTGATAGATTAGTATCATACTTGAACATCAAACTAGAGATGGGAGAGAGGGTTAAAATCTCAGATAGCATGATCAACTAAGACGAACTAAGAAGGTTTTTCTCACCTAATGTACATATTATAATTGCTACATACAATCGCTGAAGGAAATCATCATGACGAAACCTGTGTACTGAAATCAAAAGACAACCATTACGAGTATACCATTCATTCCCTTTAAAGGAGGCCCAAGTCCAGCATTAGGGCTTTAAGGACCGATATTTATTAAGAAACGATAGGATAGTGAAATATTACTCAAACGCAATGACTGTCTTTACTTACCTGCTGTCTATTGATTAAACGATTTTCGTATTGCTTAAATATATCCAATGGATCGTCATTTGTTCTTCGCGTTACATTTGTATATCTAAAATAATTTAATAGTTTTTAATATATTTATTTTATGATATTTAATCCGTACATTTTTCTTGACCATCTAAGCAATTAAAAGTAAATTGACGGAATTGATTAAACAAAATTTAGTTTTAAACTACAGTAATCTGATTCTATTCCTCAAGTGAAACCTGTGCAGCCGTTTTATCGCAATTACTAAAAGTCAAGCCTTTAACTGTCCTTAAAAAGATAAGGTCGGTGGCCAGATTTTTAGTCGCTATGCCGTTGAAGCCGCCGCTAGTCGTCATATCTCGGCCAGCAGCACAGTGGATAATTTGAAAGATTTGCAAACTTTTTGTATTATTATTATATTAATCCTAGTGTAGTCAAATACTTAAAACTTGAGAATATCCTATACTTACTCATCTTTTTTATAGGACACCTCATTCAAAGCTAAAATCATTTCAACCTTATTTCTTAAAAGTTTGTTCAACCCAAAAAGGCGTGTAGAAGTTTAGACGATGACTCTCAACTCTGATCGAAAGGGATTTGTGAAGCACAAAAAAAAATTCACGTACTAAACTCATTGGTGAACGAAATAACTATAACTTACACGGGTGGTTTAATAAGTTTATTTTGCGGTGCGTCTTCTATGGTAAAAATCGGTAACACCACGACAGCGGGTTCTTTGCAGTCCAGGTCATTTTCTGAACAAGCGGTTTTTGATGCCTCAGTTGTCGCTAAAATATCCTTAAATTGGTTACTTACTCTGAATTTGGTTGAGAAACTTCTCTTGCTTATTCATAAAAAATAATGCCAGATATAGTATATCTTGTATAGCTGAAGACTATTTTATTCAAGAAAATGTAACGGCGAAAGTTATGAAGCAATATATTCACGCATAGACAAAGATGATGAACTTATAATAATATTCTAAAAGTTCTTTTTGCGGCCTGCCGTATAAGGAGACGACAACCTAGATTAGGTGCTTGGGCTCAAATACTGATTGGATGGAAACCATCCGAAGTCGTCTATAAATATGACGTCATAATAACCTTGTGCTATGTTCCGACACAAGTGACTCAGTTTCTACTTCGCAGACGGCAGCGTATATGGTGAACGCACACTTGTCAGAGCCGAATTCGGATGACGTCATCAGATTCGGCGCGGCTTATGCGGTCGACTCGACCGATGCGCTCGCTTCTATCAGTTGCGTATAAAAGAGCTACGAGCGAGTTCTATTTTTGCATTGCAGGCGTAAAGGAAATAGAAACGATTTCTTCGACGCGGTCGATTCTTCTAGTGCGGATATGTGTGCGAGGCCTCCTTGACTTCGATTCGTTCGGCGCGTTCAGCTCGGACAAGTGTGCGTTCACCATTAGCGACGCCCCTGGCATCGCAAACATCCCTAAGTGTAACCGTTTACTATTAGGTAAACCGTCAGTTTGTCTGCTGTTCCACAAAAAGCCATATGAAGCATGAGTTTTTTGGCAGGTTTTATTTCAGAATTTCACATACATCAATTAGTATACATGGTGTATTTTTATGTAGCTGAATAATACTTACGCATTGGCCTACGTATACAAAGACAATTTTCATCTTCGTCGCTGTCAGGTGGACAGCCACACCTGATGGTATAGCCTGGGGCTGTAGGTTTCGTCGTGTTATACACAGCTTGTCCTATATACGGTCTCGTTGCGAAGTTGCAGATTATTAAGACCGACTAAAAGCGGTACAAAAGCTGTTTAATTTTAAAATCATCTACTTTTTAAACTTTGAAGGCTTTCGTATCGGATGTACGGCGATTTACGTATCGTGTTTTAGAGAGTGATTTTTGGTGAGTTTATGTACGCGCCTTCATACTATATTTTAAGAAGTTTTTATTTTTACAAACTCTTCTCCGTTTCAACTTATCCTTAGAGCCCGAGATATTTAGTATTATTTGGGCAACATTTATGCAATGTTTTTTTATTTTTTTTATAACCCTTCCCCAAGTAAAAATTTATAGGTAAGCGCTTTTTTCACACTTTAATAATTAAAAAATAATATAGTTACAATATGAAATAAATATACTGGGACAAATTACACAACGCCAAAATGAGTCGTATAGCCCTTGTGTTATGGATACCGGGGGGGACGAAACCCTGACCCCCTGGTGCCAACACTTTAGAAGAGGCCCGCCTTAAGACAAAGGGCGGGCCGGCGCCGGCCCGGGTCACGAGATCGGCATGACACATATCCGTAGGCCCGGGCGTAGGCGATAGGAGAACAGCGGGGTTTTTTAGTGGGTAGTCGTATGGCTGAATATCTTTCCTGGAGTCCCACATATCCCTCGGTCCCCCCGGGCCGGGGCTCCCGTCAAGAGAGGTTTTTCCCCGAGACAAAAAATATGGATACTAGACAATGATATACTATTTGTATACCTATTTTTGTAAATAAGTTGTTAAATTCACACCCAAATACGGACCGTGCGTTAGCTCTTAGGTCACAGAGGTCGTTATATATAGTTAATGAATGAGGTTTTATATTGAAACAGCAGACAGTCAGCCCACTTAATAATAAACAGTTACAGTCGCCTATGAATATTTGCGACGCCAGGGGCACCGCTAAGACGCAGCCGTCCACTCGAATTTGACTTACTCATGCCAGAACACAACACTAAGTTATTATGGCGGCATATTTATTTTTAACCATAGGGGTGGTTGCCATCCAGACGAGCTTGTAGTCTAGCTAGGTTTATTTTGCTGTCTTTTATGGCAAGCCATCCTCGTCTATAAAGTTCAGAATTCTTACTCCGCCCCTGCATGGAGATATATGACGCCAATATGGCGATTCCATTGTATCAGTAGAAGAGTGACTAGCATCTTGAATCTAGACCTGACAAGCTTACGTTGTAAACCAGCGCGGCCTTGTTGTCGTAATATGTGTAATCCGTGTACGCAGAAATACCGCAACCCATGTATTCGGCAGGTCCATAGATCATTTCAAGGTATAGTCGTCCTATAGTATTTTTTGGAGTCCTAAAAACGTTTTTAACATTATTATAAGGTATTTACTTCACCGGTTGATCTCTTTAATCTGGATAGAAAGAGAGATTGAGAGTAGAGATAATTAGGACAAGAGTAACTGCCGGCCGCGTAGGGGAACTGGAATTTAGGTCACAAATACCGGAACATAATACAAGGTTATAATGATGGTACATTTGGAGACCAGCGGTGGTTTCCATCCAGACGGACTTGGGGCCCTAGCACTTATTGATTACTTAGCTAGTTGTTTTTTCGTCTTTTACTACAGGCTGCCTCTGGCCGCAGCCGTCAGTATTTATACCCCGCCTCTGCATAGAGAATCTGTGCTATACGACAAATATAACAAGCTGCTTGCTGATCCAAGGTTTCGGTGACTTTATTTCTCTAAAAAGCCACTTCATTATGAACACGATCCATCAGAGAAACTCCGAGGATGATGAGGATACAGAATTTTTTATTGCTGTAGGCCAACAAACAGGTTGACGGCCCGCTTAGAATTTAGCAGTTACTGACGCCTATGGGTGTTTGCAACGCCTGCGGCATCGCGAATACGCTGCTGTCCCATAAGGGTACAGGAATTTATGTTACTAATGCTGGAACACAACACAAAGTTATTATGGCGGCATACTTAAGATCAAAGGTGGTTATCATCCAGACGGGCTTGGGGCCCTACCACGAAGCTAGGGTGGGTTGTTTTGCCGCCTTTTACGACAGGCCGACCGGCCACAGAGTATTCTTTCTCCGCCCCTGCATGGATAAAAAAATCTTATAATTCTGTAACTTACTGTTTCCAATCAGGATAGCTCGTAACCATGCTTGGAGTGACAACATTCTTCTGATTATACCAAGACTTTAAAATCAGGTTAGCGGCGTAAAGTATTTTGGCGTCGTATGGTCCTGGCTTCATTAAATCACTCACTTTGGAAACTGGGTACCAGTCTGGATACGAAAACCGGGTCTTACCTGCCGTTTGCCCGGCGTGAGGGAATCTCTCTAGAAAATTTAAATAGCATTAATCTTCTTTACACTCTCCGTCGATCTTTGCGATGGCGAGCGGTGATTAAAAAAATAACCCTTGATGTTTTTAAACTTCTTTTTTACACATATTTTACATTAGATATTTCTAATAGAATGATATTTATTAGATAGCAAATAAAATGATAAATTTTATTAGATATTTATAGAGAGATAAAAGCGTGCGCCCGCGCGCAGTGTTACTATTAATGTTTGCGTTTTGTAAATGCAGACGTAGACATGGAGTGTACCGAGTTATACTTAACATGAAGTTCTTCTTTCAAGGAGGAGAATTAAGACAGAAACTTAACCCAGTTTCTGCCTCTTAAAACTAAAATATTTGCATCAATTTATAAACTCATTATATTAACTGTAATCATCATTTCTTTATATCATCACATCTATCTATATAATGGAATCTTTGAACACAATTTACCTGGTTAGTATTTAGCCAGTGGTGATGATAGCCAAGGGAAACTAGATAAAATCCCGTGCACTACTCGAGCTGTATGGGGGCATCGTAGGATCGACATGGCCATTATTCTGCGACGCTTCCCGCTTGTGCGTTGGAAGGGAAATTACTCATAAGTTTCTTGTCTAATGTTGAGACATTGTGGTGAGCCACAATTCCGAAAGGAAAGACCAATTGGTGCAAGATAAGTGATTAAACTAAAGATTAGCAACGATTAGTACGTCGCTCTCGAAAAGAAATTAAAAATAGGATAAAGGAAAGTGGTGAATTATTCTTCTTTTTAGGGTTAGGTGGGTAAATGTAGCTTTAAAAGCTACTAAATGACCCGGTAAATGTTGTGCCAAATAAATTCAAAAACCTTAATTACATTCACCCCTTCAAGTTTCAACTTTGCGACAAAAAGGTTATGTCCAAGGTCCAAACTATCTCTATACCAAAATTCATCAAAATTAGTTCATTGGTTTAAGCGTGAAAACGTAATAGAGAGACAGACAGAGTTACTTTCACATTAGTTGTACAACTTGCCATTGTTAACTTACTTGTTGCTCGACATAAGTCGTGTTGTAACACACACTGATTGGCTAAAACTTGTGCGAATGTTGCCAGCTCATTGTCCCATTCCTGAAAACAAATGACTGAGAATTACACCTTAAGGTTTTATTAGTTTTATTTATAGTATTTATTTAGTTTAGATAATTGAAATAAAAACGAAGTTAAATATGAGAACCTTCCTCCTCCTCCTCGAGTCGTAGTCCTCATGTCTGAGGGTCGTGACTAACACCCTCCAGTCTATCACTTATGGTAGTTTTCCACTGCTTCCTATTCTCAGCACCGTGCAGCGCCTCGTAGACGGATGTGTCTAGTGCGGTGCGAACTTGATCCGACCAACGCGTCGGACTACGGCCACGCGATCGGCTGCCCTCCACTTTACCGGTTACAACTAACTTTTCCAAGTTGTCATTGTCTTTTCGGGCAATGTGGCCGAAGTACTCCAGTATCCGCTTGAGAAAGATGGTGGAAAGCCTCGTCCCTATCTTTAGTTGCTGGAGTATGGACACATGATAACCTTATATATTGCCAATTACGAATTATTGCTATTTGTAATATATCTTTTAGGAGTATTCCTAATAATACTGCTAATAAATAGAAATAGTACTTTAAGCTATGACAGGAACCAAAAAGTGCTGGCTTGACGTCCTAAAAAATTATATGCGTGCCAATGGACTGACTGCCAGGGACGCCGCAGACCGTGCGAAGTTAAGGAGAAAAAGTAAAGCGGACCCCGGGCACTGAAGTTAAAGCTTAGGTTACAATCAGTTGTCAATCAGTTTGGGTTAAAATCTCAGGATTTGACTCTGGGATTATGATTAATACTTGAAATATCATACAATATGAATAGTATTTTAAGTTAAATAATAAGAGCCCACAACATCTTACATGTGGGTTTAGGCCTCCTTTTATCGTGAACAGACAGTTTTATCGTCAAAATTTACAACAAGCCGACCCCAGCTGGGTCAATATTCTTACTCCGTCCTGAACGGAGTAAAATTTATATGATACCAGCCGTGCCCGCGACTTCATCCGCGTGGAATAGTTACTTTCGGCAGCATTTTTAATTTTTTAGGCTAATTATCCATAATAATTTTATTTCTGACCGTATAAACAAAAAGAAAATTAAAAACTTCCTATTATGCATACGTGTCGCATAGTCGTCTGCTCGTTCAGGTAGACACAGTTAGGCATAATCTCCTGACTACGCTCATAACGCGCGGCGTTACGCAAGTTTCTTACTTCCGTTAATTTTAGTTTCACAGTGTAATGACTCCGTAATTCTCTGTATATTTATTTATATTTTCTGGGCAGTAAGCTTTTTTGCCGACGTCATCACACCTTTATCCTTTATTATTACCCCCTTTAGGGTAAAATTTTTCAAACTTTGAATGTCGTATTTATTTAAATCTAATCAAAAGTCTAAAAAATAAGTTACAAGCTTTTCTTTCAAACTTAAGGCTGGTTTTCCTGTCACGCTGACGGTCGACGCGTAGCTTGTCAGCGCTGATCGGTCAGTTCGTAACGTTTTAGTATCGCGCTGATCACCGTGAAGTACAGACGCAAATAATGTCGATGGTAGTGAAAATTGTTGCCGCGTACTACTTAGCAAAGAAAAAACGTCTGCAAAAGAAAAAACTACATGTTCACCCATTGATCGAGGAGAGAATCTTCGCAGGGAAATTCTATATATTATACGGCCAGTTGAGAGAGGACGACAAAAAGTTTTCAAAAAGTGCAACTACGATGTCATCCCAGGCTTTGTTACGTGCATCTTTGTTTCGATATAATAAGTCCGAAGTGTCCCATAAACATTTCCTTAATCGCACTTCTTCAATTACTCGACCGGTGTCTATTTTGCGATTGTTCATAGCAGTATTTGTCGCTACGTGCGTTCAGCGCGACACGAAAACGCTCACTGAGTGTGGAGACGCGTCGGCGCTTGTTGGTCAGCGGCGCCGACGCGCGGCGCGCACGGCCGCGTATAGCTCAGCGCTGACGGCCGTCATCGCTGAGCATACAAATTGACCCATCAGCGCCGACCGTCAGCGTGACAGGAAAACCAGCCTTAAAAATGACGTAATTTCCATACAAACTTTCAACCCCATACAGCCATTTTTTGCACTAAAAAGTATCCTATGTACTTTTTCAGGTTCTATACTATCTCTGTATTAAATTTCATTAAAATCGGTTTAGTAGTTTAGGCATGATTGCGTAACACAGACGATTGCAAGTAATTTTAGATTACTGCTAATTGAGTAAGCTATATTTCATTTATATAACAATTATATAAAGCATAATATGTTGTCTTTGATAACATCATAATTATGATTAGGTACTTCAAAATATCCTGATCATGAACAAGAGTGTGATATGTGTATGTTAGTTTATATAATGCTTTTTTATTAAATTAATATATATTTTTAAGCATAAAAAATCTCGGCATTCTTTTTTACATATACTTTATCTCGGCAGTATGAAATTTGCACACTCAGTCTATTTAATTTCCGCAAAAAGGGAGAAATATTTACTTCACATATTACGCCGGATATTACAAAAGGTCCTAGCTTCCTGGATTCTGGTAGTATTACACATATTATTGTTGAGTACTGTAAAAAACATACCAACTTGAAAATCCCGTAGCCTCTTGGTAAATTTTCATACTTGTTGCCTTTTTCTACGCCCAAAGCTATTTTACTCCGGATTCTAGTAAACAAGTAACGATTTAGATTTATTTCATCTAGTATAACATGAGCTATACTTATTCTTTTATGCATTTTTTTTATTGCTGGGTAACAGAAGATAGGCTGACGGCCCATTTAATAATAAGCAGTTACTAGCCTATGAATGTCTGTGAAGTCATAGGCACCGCGAACACGCTGCTTTTCCATAGGGGTACAGGAACCTAGGTCACTTATACTGAAATACGACACAAGGTTTTTATGGCGGCCTTAAGACCAAGGGTGGTTGCCATCGACGAGCTTAGGGTTGTTCTGTCGCCTTTTACGTTAAGTCGACCCTGGCCGCAGGGGTTAGTATTCTTGCACGAAAACTTTGCACGAAGAAATTATGAAAATATTCGTTATGACAAAATGAACTGCAGCTTGGTTTTTATTATATGGTGGCACAGGTGAAGATAGTAACTGGAGGGCGTGTAGGGGCGTTCTTCTCGACAATCGCCGTGATGCCCCAATCCTCATATAGACGTACGTGTTCCAGCGGTGAACTCCACTTCACCGGGGGGTAGTTGCTCCCCGAGTGTATGCCAGGGTACGTAGACCCGCCTAGACCTTAAGCTCCCATTTCACAAGGGATAGTATCCATACCTAGCTCTCAGCGCGTACACGTAGAAAATAATTTATATCTAGAATATTTAAGAGATCATATTTATATAGGAGTTTTAACTCCTCCAAGTCAGAATTTTAGTGAAATCCCCGGTGTTTCAAGCGACTAACGACGGTAATCATACTATTAGCTGTAATGTCTGTCATTTAACATTTATAAGAAGTAAGAGTTAAAATCTTCTCATTTTCTCCTTTTTTTAATTGGCCCGCTTAGAATTTAGCACTTAACGTCGCTTATGAGTGTTTACAACGCCAGTGGCATCGCGAACACGTTGCTGTCCCGTAAGGGTCAGGCACTTGGGTCACTAATGACGGAACACAACACAAAGTTATTATGGCGGCATACTTAAGACTAAAAGTGGTCGCCAGCCAGACGGGCTTGGGGCCCTACCACGTAGCAAGAGTGGGTTGTTTTGTCGCCTTTTACGACAGGCTGACCCCGGCCGCAAAGGTCAGTATTCTTTCTCCACCCCTGCACGGATAATAAATAATCTCCTTGCCCTTATTTCACAATATATGCCATGGTTATGGCTGACATTATCGCTTTTTCTACTTTCCTTTATGAATGGTCTCTTAACCTTCACACATTTTTTCGTCATATCATCTTTTATGCAATCTCGTCATATCGGCAGGAGGGGTAGACCCAAAAAGTGCTGGCTTGACGTCGTAAAGGGTGATATGCGTGCCAATGGGCTCACTACCACGGATGCTGAAGCGAGAATTTGGGCTGCAACCGGGATTTAACGCAAAGATGATGATGATCTTTTATGCAATCTATTTTATATTTAATCTCTTCACTTTCAATCCACTTTCATTTCTGGCATTATCCTTGTCTAGTGACATTCTTATTATATGAAGAACTTCATCAATACTTAACTACTCACGCGTTCGTTACGTCCAATAATTTGGTTGCAATTTCTGGGGTAACGGAAACATTTAAATAGTTATAACATTTAGGTCCCATAACACTATTCTGAAAAATAAAGGAGGGTTGTTTTCATTATTTGCTTAGGAGGTCGTTAAAGGCAATAAAGAGCTCACTACAAGTCGCATTCACCCTGTCCAGCGTTGGAACTGTGAGCGTGGTTCGCTAGTTGTTGACGAACGCTGTCCGTTAGGATTTTAGGAACTCATAGACGTAGATACTGGTTAAAATACGAATGAATAGTAAAATAGAATACTTACAGGATTATAATACATGCACATAACGTGGGTTCCTTTTGGACAATTGGGAGATTCACAATACTCTTTTATAAATGCCCAATTTTGGCTGTGACTGTCCACTATAATCGAGCATTTTGACGCTTTGATCAACAGTAGAAATGTTGCCAACTGAAAAAAATGTATTTTTTGCTCAAGCATTTAACGATCTTAAACATAAATATTGCAATTCTCTTAAGAGAACGTTAACGTTTTAAAGATAAAGTGAAAATCTAACTTTAAAATGTAAACTACGCACTAATTAACGTCGAGGGACGTTGCTTCGGTTACTTAGTAGTTTTTGCTCTTTAAGTTCTCTAATGGGTAATGGGTTTTAGGTCAATTTTATATACAGTCTAGACTACTAATAGAGTTTGTTTGAATTTTTTTTGTATTGTAGATGAAGCGATATTGGAGAGCTATGTAGATACTCAATGACTTTACTTTTTCTATCTTTGCGATTTGTCAGGCCTTTCTACTTAGTCTTGTTAGACTTGTTTGCTATTGTTAAAAGATTTCTGCACTAGATGGCACTGTGTGAATTGTCCAGAATATTTGTAATTATTTATAACTATTGGACTAGCTTCAAAGAGCAAATTAAGGTCATTCATATAATATAACAGCCTTTTAATTCTCAAAACTGGGCTTGCATCTACCTCTAGCGAGTACAAACAGTGTTCCCACCATGTATGTTCAAGTCACATTATCATGTTACACATTCCTGTGATCTCAGGTTTAGGTAGGCAGGTTTCATTATCTTTTCCGAGCAGGGGCGGAGTATGAATTTTGACCTGCAGCCGAGGGCGGCCGGTCGTAAAAAGCGACAAAACAATCCTAACTAGGTGGTAAGGTTCCGAACCCGCCTAGATGACATACAGCTGAATAAACTTCTGTTACATTTCAGCATAAGTGACTTAGGTTCTAATTCCCCTATGTAGACAGTAGCGTGTTCGCGGTACCCCTGGCATCACAAATCTCTATAAACGACGGTACCTGTATATTATTAAGTGGACCGTTAGCCTGTTTGCTGTTTCAAATCGATGAAAACACCTTTTATTACCTGTATTAACATATTTGCTTCTACGACTTCATTTGTACATAAACTCCATTTGTCCAATTGTTGTTAGCTCCGCTAGAGTTAATGTGTTGCAGATTTCAGGAACATGGGTGATCAGTTGTTGCGATGCTTTTGTCTTAATTTTCTTCATAGACTGCTTCAGGAGAGGATGAGCAATTAAATTACTGTCTTCTTCTTTCTGAACTTATCCCAAACTATGTGGGGTGGTACACCATCTCCTTCCACTCTCCTCTATTGGCCGTCATCTGAACATTCACACCTTTTTAAACAATCCATCCATATTTTCTTTGGTCCACCTGTACTCTTGTATCTATCCACTCTCATTCCTAGCATCCTCTTTGTTACATGACGCTCCTCTCTTCACATTATATAACCATACCAGGCTAACCTATTACTTTTCAGCTTCTCAATCACTGGCGCTACTTTCAAACTTCCCGTAATATAATCATTTCTAATTTTATTCATTTTTGTAACTCCATCCATTTCAACATTCGTATTTCTGCTGCATGCAAATAACCTTTCATCTTTCCCTTTTGTGGCTCAGCAATCTGATCCATACAATATGATAGGTCATATAACGGAATTATTATGTAAACTAGCTGTGCCCGCGACTCCGTCCGCGTGGAATAGTGACTTTGGGCAGCATGTTTTGGATATATCTTATGGTTTATTTTAGATTACAAACCCTATAAACCCTAAAATATAAATAAATGAAATATACAAACTGCGTTTGAATCTACAAAGTCCAGCCTAAGCTGAACCCTATTTTATATGATTGATGATATAAATCTGAGGTCAACTTGAATTGGATTTTTAAAAATACGAAACTGATCACTATTAACTAAAACCATTTTTTTTCTACAATAAAAGTACTCCTTGTTACATTAGCTATCTGCCAGTGAAAGTCCCGTCAAATTCGGTCCAGCCGTTTCAGAGATTAGCCGGAACAAACAGACAGACAGACAAAAATTGTAAAAAATGTTGTTTTGGTATATGTACCGTGTATACATCCAAATGCACTTGGTAAAAAGCGGTTATTTTAATATTACAAACAGACCCTCCAATTTTATTTATTTGTATAGATGTATAGATTATGTAAATTTGATACAACTACTATAACGGGCCGCCGTGATGCCCCGCCGCCCAGATAGGTGTGTGTTCTGCGGCGGCCCTATCTACGCCACCGGGGAATAGTGACCTCCCGAATTTATGCAAGGATAGAAGGCTTCAACGCCCCAACCTATCCTGCGCAAGGGATAGGTGACTCAGCAACCCCTTTTGGCAGGACTGTTTAAATTATTTTCCGCCCTATATCAATATAACTATATCAATTCCCTCTGTGCTCTTATTATCACTATTTACTATTTAACTCATACATATTTAACTAATTTTACACTAGTATAATTATTTCTCGTAAATCTAAATTTCCAGCCAAACAGCTATATATATTTTTTCAAATTATTCGACAAAATTTGTCAAAATAAATCGACTATACTGCGATTAGTATTATTCAAAAACAAGACTTAAACTTTTATGTACGTATAAAATTCCCTTTTTATTAATTGATCAGTCTAAGGCGAAATATCTTGTATGCAAAAGTGTTCACAAACTTCGGTTAACTTACGTATAAGTTACTAAACTCTTGAGAATTTGAGTAACTTGTGTTTCCGTGTTTTATCCGAAACGTGACTAGTAATATTCCTAAAATGAATGAAGTATTTAAGAGGAAGTTTGATAGCATCGTTGTTTAAGAAAGTAAAATGGATTTAACGTATATTATGGATTTTGTTTTCTTATCCGTGCAGGGGCGGAGAAAGAATACTGACCTCTGCAGCCAGGGTCGGCTTGTCGTAAAAAGCAACAAAACAACCCACCCTAGCTACGTGGTAGGGCCCCAAGCCTGTCTGAATGGCGACCACCTTTGGTCTTAGGTATGCCGCCATAATAACATTGTGTTGTGTTCCGGCATTAGTGACCCAAGTTCCTGTACCATTATGGGACAGCAGCGTCAGATCAGACAGAGCGTCAGACATTATAACATTATAACAAACAGTTATATTCACATTTATAATATTAGTATGGATTAAAAATACTTGAAAACAATACAAAAAACATTTAAGACACTCACCTTCAGTAATACACAATTTCCTATACGTTTGTAAACCCACTAAAATTTCTTTGAAAATTCGTTTTACAAGCATTGTGATATCATGTATTTACTAGAGCAGATAGCGCGTTGTCAATTACTGTGACATCAGTAACGCCATACTTTTTAATACGTACGATACAGCGCTGGTAAATTGTATATACATAGAAGTAAATTAAAAATACTCATTTCAATAAAAAAGAACATGGACCCAATGGACGTAGCGGTTCCTGATTTAGAAATGGAAATCGTATTTGTTTTTTATTTTTGAAACTACGTTTATATTCCGGAGCCCAAGGTACGGTGTCCTGTAAGGTAAGCTTAGCACGACTTTTCGTAAATTTAAAACAACCGCCTGTTATCTAACCTACATCTACGAAAATAAAACGAATGATGCCTGTTTTAGAGTTTTTAATGAGTCGCCTAGTGATGACATATACGTTATTTTATCGCAGTGTCGTTTGCTAAATCAAATACTCAAAGTATTATTGTTTTTTTTATATCTCCCTCCCCTATTCTCTCTTTCTGTCTCGTTCTCATTTTCTTTCTCTCCTAACGTCGCATCCATGTGTTTGAATAAACGTAATAGTAAATAGCATGTTGCGTTTCCTTTCGAAACCACTTTCACATCCATAGGATAATTTCTTTCACATGTCTACTCTAGTAAAATATCTAATTCAATGTTGCAATGGTATTAATGTATGTACACACTTTAACAATAGTGTTATGTTTACCACAATTGATAAAGCTGTTTGGGCGTTTATAAAAGTAATGAAAACTTTTCTTATGGTTTCATTTCCATAACCTAATGTGATCGATCATGTTTAGTTTTTTGGTTTTTATTGGACTTTTCAATGTAATTTATGTTAACTGTGAGGTAATTTGTTATTTTTTACTTATAAATATAGTTATTTATTTAATATTTGGGTACTTAAGCGGTTATTATTCTTTACATGTCGTGAAACAAAAACTTTGTATCCATTTTTATTAAAATTAAGAGGAGTATAAAATTTGGCGCTGTTAAAATTTATATTGAGCAGAACTGAGGAAATATTATATTTTTATAATAATACTCAGAATAATCATCATTATCTTAGCGTCGAATCCCGGTTGCAGCCCAAACTCTTGCTTCGGCACCCGGGGTCCGCTTTCCGACTTTTTCTTCTCCACTTCGCACGATCTTCGGCATCTCTGATGGTTAGTACATTGGCACGAATGTCAACCCCTACGACGTCAGGTCGTAAGGGTTGATATTCGTCAGGGGTCGGTACAGGAGTGTGGTAATAACCGAGGTAGGTTATTACCACACTCCTGTACCGACCCCTTGCCTTTTAAGACTGGAGTAATGATATTCAGCCTCCATTGGCTCGGGATCGTACCGGTAAGGACGGTCCGATTAAAAAGTCGGTTAAGTTGTCCACACCACGAGAGCCATCATCTTCCAGGCTTCGATGGGGACTTCATCGGATCCAACAGCTTTCCGACTCTTCATGCAAATGAGTAGATTCCAAAACGCTATTTTATTGGCGTCATCACAACCAACCTGTGGCGCGTAGGTACTTATCAAGTGGGTAAATACCCCATCAATAAGCATCCTAAAGTGCAGCAACCCTAGGGAACGGCTAGTCGTTCGTTATGACGTTTCAATTCCAAAATGTCGTTCTGGGACTCCTTCGAGAGCACTATGGCGACCCCATTTTCCCCACCAGGTGCACCTGTGTAGATCAGCTTGTAGCCATTCCCAATGAACCGGGATCTGGTGGCCTTCCACCGAGTCTCCTGCAGGAACGCCACGGCCACCCTCCGCCTGGAGAGCACATCTACATACTCTCTCGCGCGTCCGGTTAGCATGCCTATGTTCCATGTTGCGAAGCGGATCTTTCGAGATGTTTGGGCTGCGTGAGTTGGGGCTAACGTTGTTAGCCGTTCCCGCCTATGTGTGCCCGCCGTGTCATAACACGGTAGCCCTTGTCCAATTTTCACAAGAGCCGGGCGAAGCTATTGCGCGCCGTTATGCGGCAGCGCCCTAGCCCTTAGACGATCCCGTAATCTTAGTCTTTCCATTTGATTTGGCTGATTTTGGCTTTTACGGGGGCCACTGCCGTCTGACCCCCCCAACCCCAAAAGGAGAGCCATCGTCAGGATCTCGTTCGTTATTCTGCAGGGTGCGCCGACTTGCAGGTGAGGTTGACTTTGGCCCCGAATATGTTGGTAGGGCCCTTTACAACCCAAATACTCAGAATACATAAAGTAAATAAAATATCTATCTTATAATAATATTTTTTATTGCTGTAGAACAGCAGACAGGCTGACGGCCCACTTAGAATTTAGCAATTACCTTGTCTATGGGTGTTTGCAACGCCAGTGGCATTGCGAACACGCTGTTGTCCCATAAGGGCACAGGATCTTGGGTCACTAATACCGGAACACAACACAGAGATATTATGGCGGCATATTTAAAATCGAAAGGCAGTCGCCATTCAGATGAGCTTGTAGCTAGGGTGGGTTGTTTGGTCGCCTTTTACGACAGGCCGACCCCGGCCGCAAAGATCAGTATTCTTTCTCCGCCCCTGCACGGATATACGAATTACTATTATTGTTAGTTCAAAGTCAGTGAGGAACGGATCCGTTTGGTATTACTCGCTTAAAATAAAAAAGGTCAAATACTGGAACAGAAAGGAAAGTAGTGAAAGATCAGGAAACTTAATTACAGTGCCGAGAAAAACGAAGCCCTTCCCGGTAAAGTCGTGTCTGAATAGAATTTTTAATCCTGTTTGGAATGATAATGTTTATAACGTAGGGTGTAACGAGTTGCACCAAGACTTTCTTGAGATGGATCTTAGTCGAGATCTTTAAAAAATGTCTAGATTTTTTTCATCTTTCTTATACTTATTATCTTAAACATAAGAATAGGATGGATAAATGCTGATGCAAGCCACTTCCAGTTATTTTGCTTTGGACGCTAAGTTTTTTAAGGGGATTTATCGTGTTAACAATAATTTATTAAAAACTAACCTCAAAGATGGCAGATGAACTGGCAAGAGACGGCTCATCTAATGATTTTCTGGGTCCAGAACCATGTGTAGGCATTCCGGCTAGTCTCGTGAAAGCCACATTCAGGGATTTTGCAGATAGCAGTCAACAACAATGCTGGCTGACTAGAATCGGTCTGGAACACTCCAAAAATTTTTGGGATCCACGTACAAAGCACGAGGATCCATCTGGAACATGAGCAGGGGGCAAATACGTTACTTGCTTGGGGCCTTTACTGGGCACTTTGGAACCAACAACATGCTCATGAAGATGGGTCTAACCGCGACACCTATGTGCAGGTTGTGTGGGGAACATACAGAACGCATGGAACACCTACTGTGTATATGCGATGCATTGGCCAGGAAGCGAATGAATCTTTTGGGGGTAGGATATCCGACACCGGAAGACTACAGGCTCCTATCTCCATATCTCATTGTTAGGCTCATGAAGCAAATCTTCAATGAGATTGGAGAGGAGTGATTGCTATCTAAGGGAACACAAAAGATCCCATTGGGTCGAAGTGTCCGAGATAACTCTCAGCCCCAAAATAAGATAAGATAACCTCAAAGATCATTTCGGCATCGTCTGGAGTTTGGATGGAAAAACAGACAGAGTTTATTTTTAGTTTAGTTTAGTATGAATTAGAGAAAAAGTTCTAGAAGTCTCAGTTTCGAATTCCATAATAGTTTGAACTTAGGCAGTTTTTCTCACATAATATTGTATCTTAGGATAATTGCCACGTAGTGACGGTGAAGGTAAACGTGAAGAAACCTGCTTAATGAGATCACCGGTACGTGTAACCCCTTTCGCCTGGGATAAGCGTGGCGGGTAACTGTCCGTTCCCCTGATCTCCCTAGGGGAATGTGGGCCCAACAGTGAGACGTTATGGGCTATTGTTGTTATTATATGACCAACAGAAAACTATCGGTTCGGTTTTTGCTTTGTTTGAGGAACACCCCTTCTAATGAGGTGCAATTCAAGAGTAATTTTTTTTTGGTTTTCCTCGATAATAATGAGTGAATTACTTCTTGCTTATGTACGGACAAATTATTGAATCCAAGACCTCGGCCAGAATAAGATCAAGAGACGACTTATATGTATGTGGGTTCGATTTTCGTGTAGGATATAAAATATTTCTAAGATCTGTAATTTGTTTGTTTTGAATTGAGTATACATCCGTACTATCCGTGCAGGGGCGGAGAAAGAATACTATCCTCTACGGCCGGGGTCGGCCTGTCGTAAAAGGCGACATAACAACCCACATAAGACCACCTTTGGTCTTAAGGATGCCGCTATAATAATCTTGTGTTGTGTTCCGGCATTAGTGACCCAAGTTCCTGTACCCTTATGGGACAGCAGCGTGTTCGCGATGCCACTGGCATTGCAAACACCCATAGGCGAGGGTAACTACTAAATTCTAAGCGGGCCGTCCGCCTGTCTGCTGTCCTACAGCAATAAAAAAATACATGTTTATAAATAGTATGTTTGTAAAAAATACCTATACAAGTTCTCTCCTAGTATAGCGAACAAAAATATAACAGCCAATGATGATGAATAATTGAATATTCATTATCGTAAAAGGCGACATAACAACCCACTTAAGACCACCTTTGGTCTTAAGGATGCCGCTATAATAATCTTGTGTTGTGTTCCGGCATTAGTGACCCAAGTTCCTGTACCCTTATGGGACAGCAGCGTGTTCGCGATGCCACTGGTGTTGCAAACATCCATAGGCGATGGTAACTGCTAAATTCTAAGCGGGCCGTCAGCCTGTCTGCTGTCCTACAGCAATAAAAAAAAAAAATTGTAAATACGCAAGAAAAGTACAACATAGGAGAGAAACAAATAGCAAGGATTGTATAAATGATCTCAATGATGTTTATGATATTAATTTTCAGGAACAAACAGGAAATGGAAAACATACAGGAGATAGAAGTGTCATAAGTTTATCCAACCATAAGGTAAGATTTAATTGGTCTTATAATTTGAATTAGGAATCACTATAATACCATTCTTGTAAGAACCGCTTTACCCTAATATCATATGACTATTTACGCTATAAAAAAAACTTATTATGTGGAAAGGTGACAACGATATAATCAATAGTTCAATAATGAACTATTGTGATCGCCAGACAAATATACAACATCATCATCATTTCAGCCGGAAGACGCCCACTGCTGGACAAAGGCCTCGCCCAAAGATCTCCACGATGATCGGTCCTGCGCTGCCCTCATCCAACCTATTCCGGCGATATTGACCAGATCATCCCAGATCATCGGTCCATCGTGTGGGGGGCCTACCAACATTGCGTCTTCCGGTACGCGGTCGCCATTCGAGGACTTTTCTGCCCCAACGGCCATCAGTCCTTCGAGCTATGTGCCCAGCCCACTGCCACTTCAGTTTTGCAATCATTCGGGCTATGTCGGTGACTTTGGTTCTCCTGCGAATCTCCTCATTTCTGATTCGATCTCGCAGGGAAACTCCGAGCATAACCCTCTCCATTGCCCTCTGAGCGACCATGAGCTTTCTCATAAGGCCCATAGTTAGCGACCACGTCTGCATTCCGTATGTATTTTGTATACAACATGCAAAATCCGTGCAGGGGCGGAGAAAGAATACTAACCACTGTAGCCGGGGTCGGCCTGTCGTATAAGGCGACAAAACAACCCACCCTAGCTACGTGGTAGGGCCCCAAGCCCGTCTGGATGGCGACCACCTTTGGTCTTAAGTATGCCGCCATAATAACCTTGTGTTGTGTTCCGGCATTAGTGACTCAAGTTCCTGTTCCCTTATGGGACAGCAGCGTGTTCCCGATGCCACTGGCGTTGCAAGCACCTATAGGCGACGGTAACTGCTAAATCCTAAGCAGGTCGTTAGCCTGTCTGTTGTCCTACAGCAATAAAAAAAAATCATAAAATTGCTCATTGGCCAAACCTACCATGCTTATGATAGCAGTCTATTGGCAGGAGCAACACGTACGTCAGTTCCGGCATATGCGTTACCATAATAAGGCTACATTTATGCATCAAAAGACAGCTATAGCACAACAGTCCATTACAACGCGGATTTTGCTGTTCCTGACATTATATTGTTGAGTTGTACAATAATAACAGCCCATAGAGCCGTTCGAGCTCAGAAGTCTTGTTTTTGAGTACAACACAGAGTTGTTTATTTATAATATTCTAGCTGATCCGGCAAACATTGTTTTGCTATACAAATTAATTATCATAACATTTCATTTTTTTATTTTTTTCCGTATAATCCGTTTTTAAAGAGGGAAATTTTTAAGTTTAAGTTTATTAAGTTTATTGTAAAACGAAAATGTACAAGCACTTATTTGATCTTCGTGCTGCTGAAATTCCTTGATATCGGGATTAGCACGAATAATTTTTCAATTTTGTTGTTGTGTTTCCTGAAATTTTATATTAATTTCAATAATATTTCTTGGACATGAACAATGAAAAACGTGGGCAACGTATATTTTTAATGAACAAATCACACGAGGGCAGCGTTGTATGAACAGGGGTGACAATGCATTCGCTTTAACACGATAAAATCGAATCGTTGAAATATCACAACATTTCCTGTCACTGCAAATTGTGATCAAATCACTGAATAATACGTGCACACACCTAACGCTTGGTATTAACAATAGATCTCAACTCTTACTATCCAGGATAGCACTTTGCGTGAATTAGTAAAATAGTCCCAAATAAATCTGCTAATAAGATCCGTTAATAATTCACTTAATTACGCACATTCTAGTTATAAACGTGACTACCATCTGAAATCTCAAAATGTTGCTCCTAATTTTTTTTCCATTTTAAATCTTAATGGACAGTAATATGGATGTTTTAGGGCCTTATACATAGGTATTACGTAAACCGTAGGAGATAAATATGTCTCAGTGAATATACTCGTACGAAGCCGAAGATCACTCGAATATGTCCTAATCTTTATTTCTTTACTGGAAGATATACTTCCCCCTATCATCATTAGCTCGGCCTTATCCCATCCATTTGGAGTCAGCACAATGTCTTTTTCCATTTTAATCTATGCTGACATTCTTCATCTATTACTTCACAAATGCATCACGCATTCTTTCCATCGCTTTTCGGGTCTACCCCTGCTCTTGTGCTTTCAAATACCTCCGCCTACCACAGGACAGCCCCCTCAGCTGGAACTAGGCTAAGGCCAATGAAAATAGGCTTGAAGTGTTAATTAACATTAAAATATAATTACAGACCAATTTCAATATAACATACATAGACAAACCTGAGAACATCCTATTAGTACCTTCAATGAATCAGAACGAAGAGAAACAAAGAAAACCTTACAAAAAGAGCCCAAAAAGAACGATACAGAAAATCATAAAGAGGAATAAAATAAGAAAGAGGTATTATATGCGTCAGGTTACAACTACTACTGCATCTTCTATGAAAAATGATCAAGATTATCAGGAAGGTGTGACGGGGCCACCGAATCATAAGAAAAAAACGAAGAAATACAATTTGAAAGTTGCTCGATATCCTTACAAGTATCAGGGGAAGAAGGATTATAGAAGAATGAAGAGAGATGATAAAAGGGATGTGTTTATTTTAAAGGATTTTGATGAAATGAAGTTTTTGAAAGCAGATGGAGATTATGATGTTGTTCAGTCAAATATTCAAAAGTATTGGTGATTAAATTTTTGTGAAATTGTCATTATTTTATTTTAAAACTAGCTGACCCGGCAAATTAACATCAAAACCGAAATTCGTCACTTCAACAATTTCGGATGGAATAAGTTTTCCAGTTTTAGATTAGTAGATGATATAATTCGAAGAAGTATTTGTGGTTCACTATTTTGGCAATAATGGCTTACACATAAAATGTAGAGATATACTGTCGCGGGCTTTTTGTAAGACTATTTAAGATAAATATTTCCATTACACATTATATACGTGTAACTCTAACGGTTTTTGTAGTGCACACCAGAATAGCTCGCAGATGGCAGAATTTTTTCCTACTTATTTGACACTGATCGTTATATTTTGGAAAATTCATACTATATCTTTATAAATTATAGCATAATATATATAATATTCTGATGTATAAGCTATATTATTGTTAGGTTTCATTAAAAACCATTCAGTAGTTTTTGTGTGAAATAATAACGAACATACATACAAACTTTCGCGTTTATAATACATATATAGTAAGGATGACTTTTTTATGTTTGTATTGGACATTAAAGATATTGCACCGTCTTCTTGTCACCCATTCAATGCCTGAAGACGAAACTTTTTAATCAGTGTGCTCTACCTACAAGGATGTATCTGAGACATTGATACTGACGATAGGGCTGATACACCAATTTAAAATCATTCAGTGAGTTCCCTTAGCTTGAGAGCGTTGAGAGCGTTGATCGGAGTTATTTGTGATATCGCTTTTGTGCTTCATCAGAGTACCAAAATCACTGAAGTCTCTTTTAGAATCAACAAGCTGAAATAGCAGTGAGGCAGCCATATCTGTCTTGGAAACAATAGTTCATAGGATAAATGAGTTCTAGAGTGGAGACCATATCTTGCAAAAAGAGGTGTAGTGACAACTAGCGGCAGTGAGGAGAAAGTACGTTAATTGGCTAGAGCTACTGAAATTCATCAGTGAATTTCTTTTTATTTTCTAAGGACACTTGAAGAAGAAGAAGAAGCAGAACGGCTGACGGCCCACTTAACAGTAAGCAGTTACCGTCGCCTATAGATGTTTGCGCTGTTAAGGGCACCCCGTGCACGCTGCTGTCCCATACAGGAACCCGGGTCACTAATGCTGGAACACAACACAAGATTACTATGACGGCATACTTAATATCAAGGGTGGTTACCAACCAGACGGGCTTGGGGCCCTACCACGTAACTAGGGTGGGTTGTTTTGTCGCCTTTTACGAGAGGCTGACCCCGGGCCGCAGGGATTAGTATTATTTCTCCGCTCTTGCACGGAGAAAAATAATTTCAGTAGCCTAGTGGTGATGTTTTTTATTCCTTCCAACCCAATTTGGTTACAGCGATTGCATCAGTTTGGTGCTCGAAGTTCACACTCGTATATGACTTGCATATTCTATCTTCTTTTTAAATACTTGAATATTTTTAAGTTATGTGGTGGTTGAGATTTCAGATCTTATAGTCCCAAAGTAAGTAGCATAGCACTTATGTATGGTTACTAGAAACCCGGACCTGTCGCTCCCGGCCCTGGTTCTATCCATGGTCGGGGGCGATCCTGGATGGACGGCTGTCACCTCCTTCTGCGAGGCAGTCATGTCCGCAAAGGAGGCGGCAGAGCGGGAGCGGGAGTTGACCACCACACTCCCCTCCCGCCAACGCAGGCCACGCCGGCGGCGCCGAAGGGCCAGTAACGACCTCCGGCCACCGTAAAAAGCGGCCGCGGGCGGCTCCTCGGGGGAGGACCCGCCGCCCGCACTGTTGCCGTGAGTGAGAGGGCTGCGTGCTGTTCTGCGGCCCCCCTCAACTGTTGATCCAGGAGAGCGCCGGGAGACGAAATCCTGACCCCTGGCGCCAACAATTTAGAAGGGGCCCGCCTTAAGACAAAGGGCGGGCCGGCGCCGGCCCGGGCCACGAGATCGGTATGCCATATAACCGGGCCCACCCGGGCGTAGGCGATTGGAGAACAGCGGGGTTTTTAGTGGGTAGTCGGATGGTCAAACATCTTTCCCGGAGTCCCACATATGCTTCGATCCCTCCGGGCCGAGGGAACCCGTCAAGAGAGGTTTTTCCCCGAGACCAAAAAAAATGGTTACTAGAAAACTGATAAACAACATACTTTTTTTTGTAAATAAATAAGAACACTGTGCTTTGGGAATAGAGAGCACGATATTGTCCCAGTATATTTGTTTATTTTTTGAGAGCCTCGTCTGTTGGTTTCGAGTCCCAAAAGTTAGGTCATTTGAATATATGTTTGTTATTTTGTTCTATAACTAAAATAATATGTAGTAAATGTTTTAACATAACAATAGAACAATAATGGTTTGAGTTCATAAATATTTCGACCACATAGCGTTATAAAGGGGCGTTCAGAAACGTTAACACTATTAACTTTGCCCTCCCGCCAATGCAGGCCACGTCGACGGCGCTGAAGGACGTCCAACGACCTCCGGCTACCGTAGAAAGTGGCAGCGGGCGGCCCCTCGGGAGAGGATCTGCGACGCGTGCTGTTCCGCGGCCCCCATCAACTTCTTAGGGCAGACAAAGGAGAATGCCGGGGGGATGAAACCCTGGCCATTTGGCGCTACAAACCCTGAAGAGGCCCGCACCGACATATGGACGGGCTGGCGCCGCCCTGGGTCATGAAATTGGCAGGCCACCATATATCCGTGGGCCCGGGCGTAAGCGATAGGAGAACAGTGGGGGTTTTCAGTGGGTAGTTGGATGGCCAAACATCATTCTCGGAGTCCCATATATCTCTTAGTCCTCTCGGGCTGGGGGAAACCGTTAAAAATAGGGTTATTCCCGAGACAAAAAAGGGAGTCGAAATAACTCACCTGCGAGCAACCTTTTGCACCTCATATGTGGATGGCAACCACAATTGTTAATTAAATATGCAACCATAATAACTTCATGTTGTTTTCTAGCATAACTGACTAGGTTTTCATTTTATCTACAAGGACAGCAGTGTATTAAAGGCGCCCTTGCATCGCAAATACCCGTAGGCAACGGTAACTGCTTACTATTAATTGGGACGTCAGTCTCCATGTTTTGTAGTAGCTATCCGTGCAGGGGCGGAGGAAGAATACTAACCCCTGCAGCCGGGGCCGACCTGTCGTAAAAGGCGACAAAATTACCCACCCTACGTGGTAGGGCCTCCAGCCCGCCTGGATGACGACACCTTTGACGACACGTGTGTTCCGGCATCAGTGACCCAAGTTCCTGTACCCTTATGGGACAGCAGCGTGTTCACGATGCCACTAGCATTGCAAACACCCATATGTGACGGTAACTGCTAAATTCTGAGCGGGCCGTTAGCCTGTTTGGTGTCCTACAGCATTAAAAAAAAAGCAATAAAAAATCACAACAATCAATTTGGCCACCTTTTTCGTGTCTCAAAAAGTCAAGCATTACCAATGCCTCGTCAGAAACTTGGGGATGAAGCGAAGGATATGTATAGGGGTATATATTGTTACCGTGGTTACCACCCAAAGCTATACGAGAATTGCAAGACAATTTATGACACATACTTAATTTATTTCTTGTGGATTTTTGGTCAAATTCCTGGACTTCGCTTCCTGTACAGAATTTCAGATGTAACCGAAACTGATTACTTTAAGTTGAACTACTCTCAAAGAATAGAAAAAAAAAAATCATGATACGAGTACTAGGCTAGCGTTGGCAATGTAATGTAAGAAGCTTTAGGGCATTAGGACAGTATGGTCTAGAAATAATTTGTTCTAGGCTAGGTGTACTAGTATTTTACATAATAAGGAGGAAGGAAAAGGAGAAAGGAGGAGGAAGAAGGAAGGCCTACAGCTAGGCTCGGACCTCACTTAGAAGGACCCACAACGCTTGTCCAAGACCGATTGGCGGATTTCACATAGCGGTGATCTCGATATGCTTTCTCACGATGTCCTCACATCGCACATTAGATGAGAAAGACTGCCTAAGCGAAACATAAAATCGTGAGACTTGAACCCGGAACCTAAGGAAACGTAATACAAAAAAAAAAAAGAATTAAAATGTAGACGTAGACTTAGCTTTTTTGCGTCCACTTGTTAATTAAGTCAAATAAACTACAACGCTTTTGGCATGTTTCTAGTTAGGACACGCAGGCTGCGGAATAGATTTCAAATAACATTATGACAACGGGCTATAAAATAAATATTCAAACATTAAATATGTATAATATTAATTTCGCTGACGGATTTCACACCATCTGTTGTAAGAGGACAGCTAATTTGCGCCCAGAGTGCGCGTTAAGTATGATATCGTGATAAGTGCTCTGATATCGGCACTGATGGAAAGGACTAAATTATTCTCAGTTATTAAGTACTGTGTAATTTGAACTCAGTCGATTTGAATAATTATCGACTAATAAGCTTGCTGCCAGCAATGTATAAGCTATTTGCGTTTTGTCTTAAACTAATGCACTACACATTAATTCACAGTTAAAAGAACAGTCACAACAACAAATCACCAATCTGCTACGATGAGACCTCGCTCCAGACTATTCGGTCAGAATAGCCGACCTTTTAATTATTTTGATAGATTACAGTTTGAATTGGATATTGAGTTGTCACTGACATTTTAGTGTCGAGGTATATACCTATATGATCGGATGGTGTGAACGGAGTTCCGTACCAACGTGTCCATACTCCAGAAGCTCGGCATCACGCAGCTATCGGCCATAGTACAATCGCGCATTCTACAGTACTTTGGGCATGTCTCTAGGTGAAATAACGACTCCATAGAGCGGCTGGTAGTGCTGGGAAAAGTGGAAGGATCCAGATCACGCTGCGCGGAAGTCCGCAGTGGGAAACCGTGTGTCTGAGTGGGCCAGACAGTCTGCCAACAAAGAGAGATGGCGGCAGATCGTGTAGAGAGCTGTGTCCGTCTCTACCTCCGACGTGGATGCCTCAACGTGATGACCGCTCTGTCAAGAGAAGAATATATGAGCGATGTCGACCATTATGGAATCGATTGTTATATAACGTTACCATAGTCAGTTGTAGAAATGGTTGTCGCGTATCAATATAAATATAATTTAGTTGTTACAGTGAAGGTGGATTAGAAAACGGTATTAAAAATTTTACACATGAATCGTAAAATCCTAGAAACAGAATTTGATGAATGTTTGTTATTTACGTTTTTTAGATCACGTTTGCGCTTTTTCTCAGCTTATTCTCGAAAGATCCCTTGTCGTTGCTTTTTATTATTCACTTCACTTAGTGCTTTAATATTTCAAACGAATCTTCTACGTAAACGTATGTAGTGATTCGTAGAAATCTGGCTTTATCAAATCGTACAAAATTAACGTAGATCTAGCTTTTAAAACGTTAAATTGTTAAAGATTCACAATTCATTTTGAATCCATAATGTATTCAAATTTAATTATTTTATGTTATTAAGATTATGTAAAATATTTTTGGTCGTTTTGTCGTAATTAAATTCTACTTCATAGAGTAATTTTAAGTTATATTAAATCACAAAACACAAAATATAAGGTAGAAGTTTCTTTTCAAATATGGATACGTGTAGCCTTAATGAAAACATTTTCTTGAAAGGTGAAACTTTTATTAAATACTTAACATAGTAAGAAGTTGTGAAGAAAATTAATATGATGGAATTTCAAATACAATATTAGGATTTTAGATAGCATAGGATAAAGATTTGGTTGTATATCTTGGGAGGTCTGCAGCAGTGGTGGGATGGAGAAGCTGGATGTGAATTGACCTCAGATTAAGGTTTCCGATTTAACAGTATTAACATTACGATATTAGCATGCCAATTATTAAGGGGTGATATGCGTGCCAATGGGCTCACTACCAGGGATGCTGAAGACCGTGCGAAGTGAAGTAGAAAAAGTCGGAAAGCGGACCCCGGGCACTAAAACGAAGGTTTGGGTTGCAACCGGGATGTGACGCTGGGATGATGATGATTAGCATGCCAATTATTAGCGAGACATGATGTAACTATTACTACTGTAACATCACCAATACCGTGTATGATGCTAATGAATATGGATACTCTAGATGGCGCTGACGTTCCCTGCTTCCCGGCAACCGAATCAGTCGGATAAGAATTATTAGAGAAGAATTCTGAAAGTTTTCGTGGCTAAACTTTATTGCGCTTTTAATAAGGTATTCATAAAATGGCGCTAGATTGTATTTTTGGATATTTTTCCTTCTCTCTTCTATCTTAACAATAATTTTGGAGTAAATATACGTAAAGATCATAAGAACTTTAAGATTTAGTGATTCTACTTACTATGATATAAGTTATTAAAAAGGTAACTTTTCTTTGAGACAGTGGTTTATAGAGATAGGCAACGATCACCACCTTCCACAAGCCACCTTTCGTTGTGTGTCCAGCGTTACAGATGTTTTTTTCATCACAAAAATGGTATCCGTTTTATTTATACATTTTTGTGCATCATTATTGTTCTAAGTCTATTTAAAGCGGGTTACTTTTTTAGACAACTAGTGACTGAAAATATATATACATTCATCGCATACATTATATATAGTAAAAAAAATATTAGAATATTCTTTATTGTACAAAACAAATGAATATTTCATTAAAAATAAAAAAGCAACACGTACAAAAGGCTTATAGTTAAAATGATTCCAGACAAGTTTTGGATGAGTGAAATATGGATATGGATTTTTATTAATATTGTCTAGTTACATAATAATAAAATGGAAGACATAAATATATTTAAAAGTAAAGAAAGTATATTTAAAAGAAAATATCATGTGTTTATAAATATGGTATTTATATGTAGGAGCAAAAAGGGCTTTTGACATAAAACCACTAATATGTAACTGAGTTCTTTTTTGTATACTTTCTTCTAAATGCAATCTCTTGGATATTGTTTGTTACGTCTATGCTTCTTCCTTTTTCACTTTTATTTTCATTTCACTCACTTTTATAGTGGCGACTGACTAAAACCGAACAATATTGTCGAGTCTAAAAAAATTGTATTGCATTCCTTGCTCACTCTTTTGGAAAATTTTCTTTTTATTGGCTGGACCTGTATGACCCAATGGAAATAGTAAACAAACACAAAAATATTACAAAATCATTTATTTACATAATTTCTTACAAACTAAATAATATAAAATACAACTGTCAAATACTGACATTACAAGAGATAGATACTATCTTCGTTACATACACTTGAAATATTTACAACAAATACATTAAATAAATGACGTTCAAAAAACTTAAATGTTACGGATTTAATAACGAGTTTACTATTATCACTATTGACACCTGCTTTAAATACGTAAATTTTTAATTAACACCTTATTAAAAAGTTAAGGATTCCAAAAACAATAAAACCTGACTAAAAAAGAACCTAGAGTCGAGTTTATGGCTTATACTCGATCATAAATGAAGTATATAATATAAAAATAACAAAGAAAACAATGTTTTGTCAAGTGAACGTTTTTTTAGATGAAAGTAAAACTTTGACAGATATATGAAAACTTGATTTAACTTTTACCCAAAAATTTTCCGTCTGTCACAGAATTATTTTATTCCAATAACATACGAAGTACAGCATCTAAAAAATTAAAGTAATATTGGCGACGCAAGTAATTTGGTACAGTCCATGAGTTAGACATCCACGATGGACAAAATATTAAATGTCTGTTGAATATTTTGACGGCTTCCGTGTCGTACTAGCTAATGCACTTTGGTACGCTTGCAGAAGACACCAATTTCCGTCTCTCGTTCGAGATTTTATGTATATATTTACATAAAAAGAAGTTTATATGAAGTATAATTATACTTTTGAAGTAGATGGCGCTGTGTGATTTGTCGCGGTATATTTATTTAATTTAAATGTATTTTATAATAAAATTGAATACGTTCTCTGCTCCGCCATTTAAATGATCAAATATTGCGACTTCTCGTTTATTAATAAAACAATCTCAACGTACAAATTCGTTAAGATTTATAATTGGCTTCCAGTCTTAATTGGACTTTTAGGTAGAATTTTAATTAACCAGGTTTATACTTGACAACTAATGCTACTTTAAGCTATTTTATTTACTGGAAGGCATTCCTTAATTATAAAATAATCTGAGAAATTTTGAATATTTTGACTTAAGAAGTTTGAATTTTTGCTCATGTATGTCAAATAAGTGTCCACTTTTGAAAATAATAATGGGAAACTTATTTTAGAAAGTAGCTAATGAATTTGAGTTAGAACGGATCTCGGATTTTCTTAAATGATATATGTATGAGTGTTTTTTCCTGTATTACTTACTTTACTTACTTTATTCATTTACTTTCCTGTGTAACTGTATATTTAAAAAAATATACAGTTTTTTGTTTTGACTATCTAGATGAAGTGAATGTTTGCACAAGTTTTCTATCACAAGCTATCTCTAAGAAACTTTCTTCTTTAATGTCGTTTTATATTATCCTAAAATATGGCTCTAACTTCGATTTTTGCAAATCAACTGCACAAAGACATGTCATAATAAATCTACGTTCTTTACTGATCAGTCTTAAATTCTCCAGCTTTAATTTCTTCATCCTTCTTATTCCTGTATTCCCAGCCGTTGTAGGCCAAATCTTGTGGGCTGGAATCGTGATCGCGGAAGGCTATTCCGCCAGACCCGTATTTTTGACCCTGAAATATATTATAATAACTCGAATAAATTCCAAATAAGTTCATAGATATGAGTCGCTACGTAAAAACGTTGCAACCACCAACTCTAGCATTTTCATCGAGGACTTTATGACTTTATCACATGCTAACTAATGCTGACATCGCGCTCAGCCCTCCCTTTTTTGTAATACCGTGGGACTCCCTGTGTAACGCACCCGTGCGTCCCCTTCTCTAGACTGGAGGACGCAAGTAGCTGGATTACCTACTAAACCACTCTAATGTTCCTTCGCATGCCTTGAGTACGAAGGCCGCGGGGCGTGACCAACTAGTTAGGCTGCGGCTCAGACTGGCGCCGGCCTGCTTTCATAAGCTTCTTCAAGCGCCTCTACACGCCTGTGGCGTCTGGCTATCAACTCATCATCATCATTATCATCTAAGCGTAGTATCCCGGTTGCAACCTAAACTTTCGTTTCGGTGCCCGGGGTCCGCTTTCCGACTTTTTCTACTCCACTTCGCACGGTCTTCAGCATCCCTGGTATTGAGCCCATTGGCACGCATATCACCCCTTACGACGTCAAGCCAGCACTTTTTGGGTCTACCCCTCCTGCCGGGGCCCGGCGGAGGCGGCATGGCCAGACATTTGTTTCCCACGTAATCATCCGGTTGCCGTAAAACGTGGCCGTACCAACGGAGCCGACACTCCTGCAGTTTATCCGCAGTTTATCCGTCTGGCTATCAACTATATTTGGCTAAATTTGGTTTGGAATGATTGCATTTTGAACTTCTAATCTTGGATGGCAAGCTTTGAAATTCCCTTCCGATAGTTAATGAAAGAGATAGAGAAGTCTTATTTTTATGACAGAACTCTAACTGCTAACATATTATAGAAATATTTTTGAAAAATGGAATAGAAAAAAGTATATTAAATGATGCAATCTGAGCAGAAAAAGAATAGTGACCTCTGAGGGCCGGGTCGGTCTGTCGTAAAAGGCAACAAAACAACCCACCCTAGCTACGTGGTAAGGCCCCAAGCCCGTCTGGATGGCGACCATCTTTGGTCTTAAGTATGCCGCCATAATAACTTTGTGTTATGTTCTGGAATTAGTGACCCAATTTCCTGTACCCTTGTGAGACAGCAGCGTGTTCGCGATGTCACTGGCGTTGCAAACACCCATAGGCGACGGTAACTACCAAATTATAAGTGGGCCGACAGACTGTCTGCTGTTGTCAATGAAATTCAATATAAACAATACCAGAAAAAGTATAAGGAAACCAATTGTCGAATGTTGTAGGAAATTAAGGTCGAGTTCATCTAAGGATCAAATTCCGAGACCCGGATTCTAATTTCCACTAACCATTATTTGATTTGATTTGCCTCTTGTTTTGAAAACATCGGCTTGTCATTTAACATTGTAGGAAAATTTTCCAAGATAAATTAAAATCAAATGGTTGAACCATCATCCTTAATTTAAAAAATTAATGTAATTTGTTGATAGATATTTTTCGTTTTTATATTTTATAATTTTGTTTATATTAGAACAATTAACGGATCATGATTATCACCTTACCGTTAAATACCGGTTGCAACTCATATTTCCTATTCGGTGCCCGTGGTGCGCTTTCCAACTTTTTCTTCTCGACTTCGCACGCTCTTCGGCATCTTAGTGAGTTCATTTGCACGCATATCAACCCTTACGAAGTTAAGTATAAACTTGTTAGGTCTACCCCTCCTTTGGCGCAGCATGGCTTGATATTTCCAACCAAAAATATGGCTATACCAGCAGGTGGTAGGTAGAATTAAGGCAAGTGGTCTTGTTTTCATTTTTATGGACAAAGGCTGACGGCCCCCTTAATAATAAGCAGTTACTGTCGCTTATGGATATTTGTGACGCCAGGGGTTCTGCTAATACGCTGCCAAGTAGGGTAACTGGAACCTTGTTCACTTATGTCGGAACATAATACAAGGTTATTATGTTGACTTATTTAGTGACCAGGGGTGGTCTAGCTGGGTCTTTTTTGTCGTCTTTTACGACAGGTCTCCCCCGGTCTCAAGAATCAGTAACTCCGTCCTTTCGTGGATATATCTACTTGCAAAGAAGAGAATATACTTTACTCCCAAAAATGAAGGATTTATGTGAGTCAATATTTTCCGTGCAGGGGCGGAGTAAGAATATTAACCTCTTCGGCCAAGGTCAGTCTGTAGTACTAGGCAACTAAATAATCCAAGCTAGGTGGTAGGGCTACAATCCCGCCTGGATGGCAATCACCTCTGGTTTTCAAATATACCGACATAATAACCTCGTGTTGTGTTCATAAACGACCAGATTCCAATAACTATATGCAAATGGCAGCGTCTTGGCGGTGCTCTTGGCGTCGAAATCATCTATAGACGACGGTAAGTGCTAACACCAAATGGGCCGCCAGCTTGTCTTCTTTCCTACAATACTAAAAACAATCTTATATCTTACCGAATATCCATCGTATTGAGCGTAGTGTCCAGGTGGCGGCGATTCCCTATATGGCCCCAGACCGATACCAGCTGGACTATATTGGGGTCCGTGATAATGATTCGGCGAGAAAGGCGATGTTAGGTTCGGCTTGCAGAATTTGAAGTATCCGATAACACCTGTAAATTAATAAATCTAATGCACATACTGTCTACATAATAATATAATAATACATATATTGGTAAATTTTACACAACACAATCTAGTCTCATAATAGTAGAACAGAAAATTATATAACTACAATATCAGTTATCTAGTATTCATAACACAAGCGCAATTTGGTACTAGATGTCGCTAAGTTAATTTTGGGTGCCCTAGAAAAGATGTTGTTCTTTACTTACCTGGAATTATCAGAGCCATGAATCCGAGGAACTTCTTGAAGCTGGCTAAACCGAGGATAAGAGGCAAGAAGAGAAGAAGTTTTAGCTTGAACAGTTTCAGGATCAGCAACATTGGGATGATTAGTTTCTTTAGCTTATGGCGACCTGTAAATAAAATTAATATTTTCTATTAGACGAGAAAGTTACTCCTAATAAAAACAGCTCAATACATCCCACTGCTGGGCTTGGACCTTCCCATGAAGGAGACTGACAGTATACCAGCTACGCTTTTCCAAGGCCCATTGACGGCCATTCATACCAGTGTTCGCCAGTTTTCCTTCACCGTCAGTATGCGAAATTGAAATTCTAATATGGACATTGAGGGAGAAAAATTACCCACTTGGGCAGGTTTTTCTGTCAGCGTATGGGATTCGAAACTAAAGCCTTTAGAGTTTGGTCTTCAAATATGATACCATTTGGCTACCACGTGCCTTTCCTCCTTAGCTATCACTGCAAATACTCTTTTATTTTTCGAGGAATAACTCCAATTAACGAGTATTTTCGTCGAGGTAATCGAGTAAAAATACTCTTAAATAGATCCCCATCGGAATTGACTGAACAAAGAGAATCTGTTTTTTTCTTTTTTAATTTATTTGATTATGACATGGTCACTAAATATCTTAAAATAATAATACCACCATCATCAATGCCTTTACGTGTTGAATTGTTTATGAAATGAAATATGCCTATAATGCGTCAAGGCACGCATTGCTGCCGCGTGGACCAATTGGCGTGAATAACTGGTGTCATTTGTGACCCCAAGATGCGGTAAAGTTGAAGGGATAGGTCTATAAGACCATCATTAGGCCTGGCCTTTTATACGGCTGTGAAGCATGGTGTTAGAGCGACACAAGCAAGAACTGCGTGTCACGGAGATGAATATGCTGCGGTGAATCTGTGGAGTGACGCGGAAGGACCGCGTTAGAAACTCCCGCATTCGCGGCAGTCTTCATGTACGTGACATTGCGGATAAATTGCAGGAGCGTCAGCTCCACTGGTACGGCCACCTTTTACGGCAACCGTATGCTTCATTGGGAAACAAATGTCTGGCCATATCGCCTCCGCCCGGCCCCGGCAGGAGGAGTAGACTCAAAAAGTGCTGGCTTGATGTCGTAAGGGGTGATATGCATGCCAATGGGCTCACTACCAGGGATTCTGAAGGTGCTAAGTGGATTAGAAAAAGTCGGAAAGCGGACCCCGGGCACCGAAACGAAAGTTTGGGTTGCAGCCGAGATACAACGTTGGGATGATGATGATGATGTTCACAAATGCAAGGAAAGTTAGATAGAAAGTTAGATTAGCTCGGTGTAATAAAGTATCATTTATTTATAATCGCATATCATGCTTAGAGACAATGAGAAAGGCTAACAATATAATATACATTGATGACTATTGAATGTGACAATTGCCGTGCGCCAATCTACGCAAAGTTAGAGTGACAGCTGTCACACTGACGGGACGAAATCTGGCGTGAATATTGATTTAGTTTTTGTTGTGAAGATGTAAGTAGAACTATTTCACATGTTAAAGAAGTTAAAACGCGGTAAATTATAATTCAAAACCGCCAGAACGTGGCACTAGTGCAGCTACAGTGTACGCTATGAATGTAGCTGTGGATGATAAATTGAAGTATACTGATTTAAAAATTCTCTATCCCACTATAATAACTATAGGCGCTTTCTCTAATATTGCCATTGATGTGCTTTCTTATATTTTAAATAAATTAAACTTAACATGATCCTGATCCTATACATAAAAACATAGAAATAAGAAAAAAGTACATACGTAGAGGGGGTGCTCTTTTGTCTTCTATAATGTCTACTTCTTCGGCGATTTCATCGATAAATCTTGGGGCGATGACTCCATTCGATGTAACTTCATTATCTAATTGCATTTCTAAGGCTGTTGATCTCAAGAACCTGTAATAAGTGATAATGTAATAAAAAACAGGTTTGTATATGTCTTTATTAATTAGCTATATCTTGCGTTACACGAAATATTTTTTCAAATTCCACAACATGAAATTTATGAAAATTCACACAGCGCCATCTAGCCCCAAACTAGCATAGCCCTTGTATTATTAGTACTAGGTAACTAATATATTCCATATATATATTTTTTATAACAAAAAATACTATTTATAGACACACTCAAACGCGGCACGGCGATCGTATCCGTGAGTTCCATAGGCCTACTGACGTGTATTATAGCACGGAGATCGTTTAAGGTTTTTTTCTTTTTACAACTAACTAGCTAGCCTGGAAAACGTTGTTATGTTATATAAATTGTAAAAAGTATCCTTCTTCAAGGTACAATCTATCTCTATACGGAAATTCATCAAAACTGGTTCAGCAGTTTAGGCGTGACAACTAACAGACAAAGTTATTTTCACATTTATTTAATGTTATATTAGTATGGATAGTATATTTGTTAATCATTACTGAGGTTATAAAGCATAGGCATAGGTCGAGAGCAGACAGATCGAATTTAATTAGCAAGAAAATCTAATAAATTCCCAATTAAGTATCTGGAGAATATGAAAGACCAAATTAATATTCTAGTATCCCCAGACAGAGTAATTACATCAAAATAATAGGCAATCCTAACTATTATTACAAATGCGAAAGTGAGTTTCTTACACTTTCTCACCGAAACCGCTGAACCAATTTTGATAAATTTAAGTATAGTCATAGATTAGCCTTCGCAGAAGGACACAGGCTACTTCTTTTTTAAATTCATATGGCAGAACAACGTTTGCCGGGTCAACTAGTTTTTTTATTGCTGTAGGACAGCAGATAGGCTGACGGCCCGCTTAGAATTTAGCAGTTACCGTCGCCTATGGGTATTTGCAACGCCAGTGGCATCGCGAGCACGCTGCTATCGCATAAAGGTACAGGAGCTTGAGTCACTAATGCCGGAACACAATACAAGGTTATTATGGCGGCATACTTAAGACCAAAGATGGCGACCGCCATCCAGACGGGATTGGGGCCCTATCACGTAGAGTGGTTTGTTTTGTCGCTTTTCACGACTGGCCGACCCCGGCCGCAGAGGTCAGTTTTCTTTCTCCGCCCCTGCACGGATAAAAGAGCGGGGTAGGCGACAATTGATTCGCTTCTTTTTACTTAAACACAGCTATAAATAGTATCACGGTTTCGTTCGGAGTTTGGTTTTCCAACTATTCATCAATTTCAAAAATTCAGATTTAAATTTGGAAACATTCTACTCGCTTGTAATAGTTTCACAGTTGGTTTTCTTTTTTCTTATTTTTAAGACTTTTGTAAATTTTAACATTCCAACTAAGTAAATAATCAAACAGTGCACTTTATTTACTACCTGTGAAGTAGAACAATGAGCAATCTATTTGTTGCTATTTAAGTCATTGAGAAGGCGATTGGGTTGCAATATTTTCAGTTTAGACCCAGCCCAAAAGACTAGTTTTACGAAATAAAATTATAAAATCGTATGCACAACGTCACGATATAACACGATCTAGAGACGCCTGGCTTTCAGAGAGACCTTGCGACTCTGCATACTCTATGGTCATATGATATGGGGTTTTTCAAAATATCAACGAGGCTCAAAGCACAGACAGTGCATCTGATGTTGCAAACGTTCAACAAAGTAAGCGATGGCAATCACCTGCTATAAGGTGGGCCATTTGCCTGTCTGTTAAACTCCAGTTATAAAAAAGTACAAATCGAGCTCCTCCCTAAAAGCAAATACTAATATTCGAAGTTTAGGTATTCTCCATATTGATATTTAATTACCTCTCAATCTTCCTCATGCCAAATTTGACGAGGGCATCCCAGTCTGAGTCCTGACTCCGTGGCTGTGAGTCCAGCTGTGGGGGTTCTCTTGAAAGTGCCCTCGCTTGAGATTCCATTTTTACAAGTACAGCATTGTCGGATAACCTGTAATCAATTGATATAAATAAATATACACAGCGCCATCTATCCCCAAAGTGAGTAGGAGAACGCTTGTGTTATGAGTACTAGGCAACTGATATACTATTTTTTTTAATATTAAGAGGCTAATTTTTAATAGTTTTCGTTTTTTTAATATAAAATCATTGTTTAACATGGTATTTAAATTAGTAGCTGTCCGTATGATCAAGCGAGTATGATCAAGCTTTGAGCCTCTTAAACAACAATTGATGTTATTCTTGTGTGATATAAAACAATATTTTGATTATAATATTTATTTCTAATATTTATTTCTATAAACAATATGCATTTCCTAACTTTAAAAAAAATTACTAAATTTTAAATTTCCTTTTTTAAATTTAATAATAATACTTAAAAATATTAAAAAAATATATTTCAACAGCAATTTTTAGCCAACGCAGTTTCATTGTCGTCATTATTCATAATAAGCCTGAACATGAAATTTGTGAACCAGAGAAACACTAGAAGCATAATTTCCTTTAGAAACATCTCTCATAAGCAATCTGTTTTACTATAAAAGCATTTAAGTTTTCAGGTAAAATAACATAAAATAAATTATTATTATAATTTTTTTATTGCTGTGGGACAGCAGACAGGCTGACGGCCCGCTTAGAATTTAGCAGTTACCGTCGCCTATGGGTATTTGCAACGCCAGTGGCATCGCGAACACGCTGCTGACCCATAAGGGTACAGGAACTTGGGTCACTAATGCCGGAACACAACACAAGGTTATTATGGCGGCATACTTAAGACCAAAGGTGGTTGCCATCCAGACGGGCTTAGGGCCCCACTATGTAGCTGGGGTGGGTTGTTTTGTCGCCTTTTACGACAGACCGACCCCGGCCGCAGAGGTTAGTATTCTTTCTCCGCCCCTGCATGGATAAAAATTATATTTATTATCAAATTATTATCATATTTAACTTACTGGTAAGCTTGTTTATCAAAGAAGTCGTCGAAAGATCTCAACGCCTGAGCTTTGAAGCAATCAGCTAGGTCTCCGCTGATACATTGCTGTGTAGCTTGTTGGATGTATGGATCTTGGTCTTCGCCGAGGCCAATCCAATCTAGAAGACCCCGACCTTGGGCTTGAGACTGAAATAAAATTCACTAATTTACATCATCAGAACTTGTACTATTTAGTAATAATAATAATAAAAGGTAAGTTTTTATCCATGCAGGGGCGGAGAAAGGATACTAACCTCTGCGGCCAGGGTCGGCCTGTCGTAAAATAACCCACCCTAGCTACGTTGTAGGACCTCAAGCCCGTCTGGATGGCAACCAGTTGGGTTTAAGTATGCCGCCATAATAACTCTGCGTTGTGCTCCGGCATCAGTGACCCAAGTTCCTGTACCCTTATTGGACAGCAGCGTGATCGCGATGCCACTGGCGTTGCAAGCACCTATAGGCGGCGGTAACTGCCAAATTCTAAGCGGGCCGTCAGCCTGTGTGCTGTCCTACAGCAGCAATAGCCCTTGCGGAAGACCAGCAATGCTTGTTAAAATTAGCATTTGCTGGTGTTGGAGCCAATTTAGAACAGTGGTAATACAACTGGCTAATGTAATATTTAATTTAGTTATATGTATATTTTCTTATATGTATTGTTTATAGCTCTAAATAAACCTTTTATCTTTTTTTCTTATACCATAAAAGAAACGTGAATTTTGAATATACTATTTTGGGATAGCACCCCGATTAATTGATACAGCGTAAATAAGGCTTACTCAACTAATAATAATTCAATGGTGCTTGTGAGCTGTTAAAAGGCGTGGTAGATACAGTATGCCCAGTCACGGACTAGCGATATTTCAGGATTTCAGATATGTTTCACGTAGGAACTGAAAATTGGTGCTGAAAAAAAATCCTAACATTGATGGTAACACTGTCGCCGAACGGTCGGCCCGGAGGGCGCATGGTTTTTGACATCTCTCTTGAATAATGGAAACCGAGTTAGTGAGTCGGCACACCGTTATTTTTTGTAATTAAGAAAATATATAAAATAAGTCTAATGTAAAAGAAACGCAAAATAAGAAGTTTTTAAAGCAACCAAGACTATTATTTTCAATCTCCGCTCACCATCGCAAACAGTTTCTAATAAGAATTCATTGCACTCTGTATATTATTATACACCAGCTGGATGACCGAGCTTTGCTCGGTATTATTTTTTATAAATTGTGTTTTTTGGAAATTAACAATTGATTTTCTTAGTCTAACCTATAAGCAAACACTCATTGACTTCGTGTTACTTAACAACGCCATCTGCTGGAATAGCTTTAATGTTGTTGTGTCGTTAAATCAATTTAAAAAAAATTGTATTAATATTCGCCGATAGATGTCAGGAAGAGTCATTTTTCATTTTAAATTGGGACTACTCAAACGCCACCTTTTGACATTTTCTAGAAATGATTCCTAGCTAGATTGATTTATCGCCCCCGAAACCCCCCGTATACTAAATTTCATGAAAATTGTTGGAGCCGATTCCGAGATTCCAATTATATATATATATATATATATATATATATATATATATATATATATATATATATATATATATATATATATATATATATATATATATATATATATATATATATATATATATATTTATACAAGAATTGCTCATTTAAAGATATAAGATTAAGATAAACCTATCATAATTTACGTCAGTAAACATTTTGTTCTTCATTCAGAAATTCTATTTATAGCTTTCCTTCTAATTCTTTTTCGTTTATTTTACATTATTTTGGAATACCAACCGATCTGTCATCCTGTCCGCCGAAGTTCAGCGAGCGTCCTTCAGTTTCTTCTTTAGGCGGTTGGTCTGGTAGTCTGATACCGCCATCTCCACGTGACTGCAGTGCCATGGCAGCTGCAATTAGCAGCATCAGCCATCGGGCTTGGTATAGCATATCAGTTTCCTATGATCTGTAAAACAGTATGATATATATGAATTGTTATATTTACTTACCCCCAATGAGATGTAAAGGGCTTTGTAACGAACTTCGGTTTGTTTATTGCTGTGTAACGGGAAACTGACGGCTCACTAAATAGTTAGCAGTAACCGTCCCTTATGGATGTTTCCGACGTCAGGGGCACCGCAAATATAGGGTTTGCGTAAAGAAACTGGAACTGACTTATGCCGGAACGCAATCCATCCAGATGGGTTTGAAGGCCTAATATCGAACTCGTGTCTCCGAGTCAGTCAGTCAGTCTCCGAATGTACCTCTTGATTACCATGTACAAGTACATAACGTAAGAAGGTAATGAACATTACTATATCGGCACGCTATGATGGCCGTTTTGACGTTTGTCCACTCATGAAGTTTTGTATTAATTAGTAATTACATTTGAAGGAGCAAATTGCTGTTCTTTAGTGTCAATAGCGACGTGCAGTTATTGACAATAAAGAACAGCAATTTGCTCCTTTAAATGTAATTACTAATTAATACGAAACTTCATGGAGTGGACAACGTCAAAACGGCCATCATAGCGTGCCGGTAGCATAATGATATACAATTCTTTGACAGTATCACGGAATATACAAACCTTTCCACTTGACTAAGTACAACATAATTTCCTGTTTATACTTAAACGTAACTTTCTCTGCAAGTTGACATTTTATGACTAAACTTTTAATAAATACTTGGACATAGGTACTTCCAATTCCATTTAATTTTTAAACTTCAGTAATATATAAGATAATAATAATAATGAAATATAAACTTCCAGCCCGATACTAGGAGCTTTCACGTAATGTCATCTGTGTCTAATTCTATGATCCTTAATAAATTAGTATTTTTAATAATATTAATTGGGAAATTCGAAAAAATTAAAACGATGCATTTTTCGAATTATGACATAATGTAATGCAATATCTCCCACCAAAATCGGTCATTGATTTATTAATCAAGGCGGCTAGGATGTGCTTTATGTGGGGACCTCTACGGAGGCCGGTGTCCGGTGACCCTTAACGTGATAAAAATAGCACTCACTTCAATATACGGAAGATAGGGATTATTAGAACAATCTCTCGGAAAGTGCCCAATTATACGCTGTAAATTATAGTTCAAAAACCAACCAAAAGGCAGCGCTAGTGCAACTACAGGATATGCTATGAATGTAGCAGTAGATGACGAATTGAAATATTCTGAGTTAAAAATACTTCTTTCACTCTAATAAATTTTGGCGCTTTCCTTTAAAATTTACACCAATGCAATTATAGCGTCACATTAATTTAACACTTTTCTAACACAGATATAGTTCTTCTTTCTACTGCCACACTTTATTATTAAGGTGTAATTCGATAGCGTTAAATCATAAACAAAACGAAGTCACCGTTAAATTAAAAATAAATTAAATTCCACCATCTTTAAACACTAATAAATAATTCTTACAAATTAATACATTGTTACGATGAAAGAGAATGCGTTTACAACGGTGCGTGTGTGAGTGAGACGCCGCGCGCTTGGACTGCGCGTACGCAAGGAAAAGTACGGATCGATGGGTAAAGATTACTAATTTTCTTGCGGTAAATAACTGTTTATTTTAATGTATTATAATTTATTTATTAGCTTGATACATGATATGTCACAATTGAAATATATTATGTAGAATTACGGGATGACATTTGATAATTTGCTTATGAAATACTAGTTAGGGTTCAAGTCAGTCGTACACAAGCAAAGATCCGAACTCACACATTTAAATTGATAGTCAGATGTATGTATACTGATGACGCTTCTAATCTCATTTAGCGTCTCATTAATTGTGACTGCATACTGCATAGTGTACTATAAATACAGTAACATAATATTTACTATTGTTATTTACTAATATAGTGGTAAACACACTTATTAGTGATCAGTTACCGTCACCTATGGATGTTTGCGACGCCAGTGACACAGACTGCCGCCCGCGTAGGGGAACTGGCACCTGAAGAAATGGTTATATCCAAAATTTGCTCTTCGGAGGCTGGGTTTTACCGTAAGTACGGTCACTATATAAAAATATTGCGCCTTTTTTAAGTAAGTATTGACTCATGGGACTCCCTTTTTTGTAGTTATATCCATAGTGACGACCGCATAACTACACAGGAACCCCGATATTAGCAAAGTGCACTAGCTGGTAGGTGTGGTCACCAAAGACCTTTGAGAGACCTCTTGTAGCCTTTACTAAATATAAAATGTAAATGTATATACAGTAATAAAATATAGGTTAAAATATCGTAGTTATTATAATACATAAATATCTTCTAACAATGTGAATGAACCTTAATAACAAATCAAAGCCACAAGATACCGTCACCAAAAAAATTAGGTTAAACTAGAATGTAATAGCGACGTACAGACAGTAAAAATGTGTACAGTAAGTAAACATCAATGAAACTTTTTAATTGAACCCAATTTAGATACAGGAGGAAAGGAAAGAAAAAATGGATTGATTTCGTAAAAAATTATAAGAGAGAAAAGGAATGTTGAGATGACGGCTAACAGAGGAGAGTGGAAGGAGAGAACATGTGCCGACCCCATATAATGTAGGATAACAACAGGAAGAAGAAGCTTTTGAAGCAAAAGTTAATTTAAAATATAGTAATAGAAGCTTTTTAATTTTTTTTGTTACTAAATGATTTTGGGCCTTATGAGAAAGCTCATGGTCGCTCAGAAGGCAATGGAGAGGGGTATGCTCGGAGTTTCCCTGCGAGATCGAATCAGATATGAGGAGATTCGCAGGAGAACCAAAGTCACCGACATAGCCCGGATGATTGCAAAACTGAAGTGGCAGTGGGCTGGGCACATAGCACGAAGGACAGATGGCCGTTGGGGCAGAAAAGTCCTCGAATGGCGACCGCGTACTGGAAGACGCAATATTGGTAGGCCACAAGATGGACCGATGATCTGGTCAAGATCGCCGGAATAGGTTGGATGAGGGCAGCTCAGGACCGATCGTCGTGGAGATCTTTGGGGGAGGCCTTTGTACAACAGTAGGCGTCTTCCGATATGATAATGACGATGAAATGATTTTCAATAATAACTTCAAAGGAAGGAGAATTATAGGACGAGGAAGAAATAGTACCCCACAATGCTTGTAAAAGGTAGATTTACAGTTAACACTGGTAATCTTTATGTGTAGGTTTTCACAATGTATTTTTTCAACGACAGAGTATATTACAAAAGCTTCGCATGCGATGGAGATTGAATACAGATCTATTCTTGAAATGAAACTTTTTATAGCACCGTTGTGATTTGAAAATACGATGAAACGAAAAAGCGACAAAAAAAGAGACATAATATTCATAAATAATTTTTTTTAATTAAAAAAAAAATAGTTTGCGAAAGAGTGAGATAATTATGTGGAATACAAATATACAGTATGTCCTATAATCTTCGTGTCGTCTTTGTGCGGGTTTTAGTAGTTTTCATACACTAATATATGAAATATAATCTACTTTATGAAGTTTTTGTGTCTATAATCTTAATACATAAAATAATGTTATTAAGTAATTATATACATATAAGATAAGTAATATTGCTGAAATTGCCACATCTTGCCCTCGAAGCACTTAGCGACCTATTCACTGAAGTGACTCTACGTATCCTTTGTCCTACAAAAGTCAGACACTCAGAAAAGTGTCGCGTTCAATGAAAGTGACATTCGAGTGTCTGCTGAGATAATGTGGCTATAATATTGTCTCGGACTTTCAAAGACATTTTAGGGGTGAGAATAATTTCAATCAGGGATTTTCTTGTTGCTGACGAACAGCTGACAGGCTGATTCCCACTTATAGTAATCAGTTTCTATCCATGGATGTTTCGACGCTAAGGACACCACATACGCTGCTATTTGCATAGGGGTACAGGAACCTGGGTCACTAATGCTGGAACACAACACAATGTTATTATGGCGGCATACTTATAAACCGGGAATGGTTGCCATCCAGACGTAGTTGGGATATAAATTAGAAGTTGGAGCGTTACCACGTAGTTTTTTTTTTATTGCATAGGACAGCAGACAGGCTGACAGCCCGCTTAGAATTTAGCAGTTACCGTCGCCTATAGGTGTTAGCAACACAAGTGGCATTGCGAACACGCTGCTGTCCCATAAAGATACAGGAACTTGGGTCACTAATGCCAGAACACAACACAAGGTTATTATGGCGGCATACTTAAGACCAAAGGTGGTCGCCATCCAGACGGGCTTGAGGCCCTACCACGTAGCTAAGGTGGGTTGTTTTGTCGCCTTTTACGACAGGCCGACCCCGGCCACAGAGGTTAGTATTTTTTCTCCACCCCTGCACGGATAGAAACAAATCCTTTTGTGGAAATGAAAGTACGTTTTTATCCGTGCAGAGGCGGAGAAAAAATACTAACCTCTGCGACTGGGGTCGGTCTGTCGTAAAAGGCGACAAAAAAACCCACCCTAGCTACAAGGTAGGGCTCCAAGCCCGTCTGAATGGCGACCACCTTTGGTCTTAAGTATGCCGCCATAATAACCTTGTGTTGTGTTCCAGCATTATTGACTCAAGTTCCTATACCCTTATGCGATAGCAGCGTGTTCGCGATGCCACAGGCATTGCAAACACCTATAGGCGACGGTAACTGCTAAATTCTAAGCGGGCCGTCAGCCTGTCCGCTGTCCCACAGCAATAAAAAAAACGTTATACAGTTTGTTAGAAACTAGAAACAAACAGTAAGTTAAAAATTACTAACACCTCGGAACGCCACAGTTTCGATTGCCGTCCCGAATCTATTTATAAAATATATTTATTCAAAAAAGTATATAGGCAGCATATTTGTTGTCTATTGTTCATAACACAGGCGCTTTCTTATTTATTTTGACACTAGACGGCGCTATATGAATTAGCACGTAAAATTTATAATTTTTTAAAGTCAAAAGTATGGAGCATTGTGGATGATATATTTTTATTTCTCATTCTTATAAAACGGATACCCGCTTAGCTGGCATCGCGAATTGTACCGGTGTTTTCTGAATTATTAGTTGTCAAGCGAGCTTAGTTTAACAAATATACTGAATCCTCATAATAAATGAGGCTTTTTATTTCAAAAATATTTTTACTGCCTTTTCCTTGTTTTACGCGTGATTTGTATATTCAATTGTTAAAACGATGTCAGAAAAAATATTGATTTGGATATGGTAAACATAAAAATAAAAATTAAAAATAAAATAAATTACCCTAAACATATTATTCTATTTAAAATACATATACACAGAATATTGGATGGCAATATTTATTCTTACCCCTCATTACTAGCCGTTTGATCTCGTGAGATCTCTAACAGGCGCTTTGATAAAGCGATGAGCGTTTGGTTATAATCGCAGTTTCATCATTAAAAGCTTAAAATATATTCCGTTGCCAATAGATACATGAGTGGTTATAGAAATAGAAATGTTCACACAATAAGGAATCCAAGTTATTATAATCCTAGATTGATTAAGAAGAAAATGTTGTGCCCAGACTTTAGAATTTACTAACTTGAAATACAATGGATACATAATATTCAGTATCTATTATTATTATCTAAATTTATCATTATTAAAGAGCTGTTAGTATAACTGAATACTTACGGGTTAATCGGTTTTAAAGTTGTTTATTTTGGTAATTTTATTTGTGATCGCTTCGTTGAAGCAATATAATAAGCAAATATAGAGGGTCCCACCGTAATGGGTACGCTAGATAGTAAAAGAAACAGAGGTAGACAGACTAAAAGATGGGAAGATGACCTCAGTAAAGTAGCTGATCCAACATGGACTCGTACTAAGGAACAGAACTGAATGGAGATCATTAGAGGCCTTTATCGGAAGTCAAATTGTATTGTGTGCGTGATTCGTAAAACCCTTTTTTTTTTTTTTTTTTTTTGGTCTCGGGGAAAAACCTCTCTTGACGGGTTTCCCCGGCCCGGGGGGACCGAGGGATATGTGGGACACCGGGAAAGATGTTCGGCCATCCGACTACCCACTAAAAAACCCCGCTGTTCTCCTATCGCCTACGCCCGGGCCCACGGATATATGGCCTGCCGATCTCGTGGCCCGGGCCGGCGCCGGCCCGCCCTTTGTCTTGAGGCGGGCCCCTTCTAAAGTGTTGGCGCCAGGGGGTCAGGGTTTCGTCCCCCCGGCGCTCTCCTAACAACTCTAGGAGTTGAGGGGGGCCGCGGAACAGCACGCAGCCCTCACCCTCGCGGCAATAGTGCGGGCGGCGGGTCCTCCCCCGAGGGGCCGCCCGCGGCCGCTTTTTACGGCGGCCGGAGGTCGTTACTGGCCCTCCGGCGCCGCCGGCGTGGCCTGCGTTGGCGGGAGGGGAGTGTGGTGGTCGACTCCCGCTCCCGCTCCGCCGCCTCCTTTGCGGACATGACTGCCTCGCAGAAGGAGGCGACGGCCGTCCATCCAGGATCGCCCCCGACCATGGACAGAACCAGGGCCGGGAGCGACAGGTCCACGCCGATTTGGGCGACGAGGGCGCGGCGCTCCTCGCGCCACGCAGGGCACACGGCGACAGTGTGGTTCACCGTGTCCTCCTCGTCGCCCGCGCCACAGTAGTGGCACCCTGACGTCATCTCCCGCCCTATGCGACACAGGTACCTCCCGAAGCAACCGTGCCCCGAGAGGACCTGCGTCAGGCGGAAGGTCAGGGCGCCGTGGCGCCTTTCCACCCATTCGGCCAGGACGGGCCTCACCGCTTCGATGGTGGCGAGGCCCGCGCTAGGGTTCGTAATTCGTAAAACCCCCTCAAAATAAGTATAACTCAAAAAACCGGGAAATGTGGCACAAATCTAGGGAGGGGCACGTAAAGCAGTAAAACTTAGGGTGTCTTAATACATAAATTGTAAAGGTAGAGACATGACGCTCGGAAACGATATTAGAATCTTTAACAACATAATGCTGCCACCTCATTTTGCACATCCATGTCCCTGACCTCAAATGCGCCGTAGGGACTGCTTTCACCACATCACTATGCATCTCGCGTACGTGACGTCATATTGTTTTACGGACACGTTATATAGGTCTTATGGGTATACTCAAACGGAATACATCAAGCACAGCTGACATCAAGCATTTTTGCCGATTTTGCTTTACGTAAATATATTTTTAATATGCCAGTGGTCCGGAACCTTGTCATCCAAAAGAGCCAAATATTGTATATTCAATTCAATTTATTCAAGCTTATATATATTTGACATTTTATATAAGTATATACATACATATTTGACAACTGTTACTTTTTTTGTTGCTGTAGGACAGCAGACAGGCTGACGGCCCGCTTAAAATTTAGCAGTAACCATAGCCTATGGGTGTTTGCACCGCCAGTGGCATCGCGAACACGCTGCTGTCCCATAAGGGTACATGAACTTGGGACACTAATGCCAGAACATAACACAAGGTTATTATGGCGGCATACTTAAGACCAAAGGTGGTCGCCATTCAGAAGTGCATGGGGCCCTACCACGTAGCTAGGGTGGGTTGTTTTGTCGCCTTTTACGATAGGCCGACCCCAGCCGCAGAGATCGATATTCTTTCTCCGCCCCTGCACGGATACGTATTTGAAGTCCCGAGATCAAATCCCACGGTGGCATGCACCGGTTACAAACACCCATAGGCGACGGTAACTGCTAAATTCTAAGCAGGCCGTCAGCTTGTCTGCTGTCCCATAGCAATAACAACTGTTGATACAAAATGTATTTACCAACATTATAATGTACACAGTTCTAACAATAAATAAATAAATTAATTAATAAAAAATAATTGGGCTCCAAGTGTAACATTACTGAGCCGATACTAACAGGTACTTATTTATGTCGTTCGGGCTTATCAATAAGCTTAAAAACTTCTGTCAGGAGTGGGCTCTTCTGTTAGTAAACCAGCGAAAGGAGTATTCGATTTGAAGCCTTCACGACTTCCTAGGAAAGTTCTATTCGTATTTCTATAATCCCATACTTCATTAAATAACTGAAAAAATATGCCATTCTTTATATTATCTTTATATTTATATATAATTCTTATATGCGTGTGGCTGGACCGATTTTGCTGAAATTTTTTGTGTGTGGCAAGTGGATTCGAGAATGGTTTAGATTCGCAATTGGACCCGGTAGGTGGCGCTGCGATCGAGTTCTGGTATTTTTATTTTTCGCATTTTAGATCATAACCCCAATTAAAGTTCATTTTCTTTTTAGTATGACAAACCAACGTCTGCCAGGTCAGCTAGTATTATATGTTAATATAAAGGCCAAAATAATAATCATGTTAATATGATCTTTCTTTTTTCTTTCTTTTATAGCTACTTCCCGGTTGTATTCTAACTTTGAACGGAATCCGAGGTCCTAAGATCATAAAAAGTAAATGACTTTTTTAAGGGTAGTGTAGCGCCACCAATTTGTAGATGGCGTTGACTTAGGCTTCATAAATAACCTTTAAACCAATATAAAGGTTCATGGACGGATATAGCAATCTTGAATGAGAGTCAAAAATCTGATTTAAGGCTTATTATCTTATAGATATATAATTGACTAGCCGTTCTCGCCCGATTCGCTGATCGAATAACAAAAAAAAGTAAATCTAAAAAATATGAGAAGTTTTCGTATGCATGCGCGCTACGCCGCTTGCCTCACTTTTCCGCGGCAAGAAAACACACATTCTTAAAACTTTAATAACTTCGCTATATTTTTTTAGATAAAGACCAATAAATAAAACTTGGAAAATTTTATTTAAATCTGTCCAGTAATTTTGCCGTAATGCGCGCACAATTGCAGACATATATCATTTAAAGCGAAGTGTGTCCAATATATAAATGAGAACACGTAAGACACAAAACTCACCTTAAATAACAAAACCTAAAATTTAGTTCACGTGATATGCACTGAAAGTGGTAAACTAGAATGAAGTGGCAGACCAAAAACAAGCTTATATAATAACAATATAAGAATTGCATAAACCTTCTTGTATCCGTCTTGTGCTTACCGACCTAATGTGTATCCTTCATTCAACTTTCAACTTAAAACCTGGTGAATAAAGTCTTAATTGATTTGATAATAAAATAGGCTTTACCGATGATGTTTAGCTATCTTCAAAATGCGTAGTGCGTCAATATGACCTTTATTTCGTAAGTGACAGAACTTAGTTTCGATTGTAATCTGTTCGATAATGGATAAAAGTGCATGCGAAATAAGCAGAAATAAATTTAACTTTTATAGCTTAGGGCATAAGGTTTATTTTAAATGCAAGTGATGTATTTGAATGAAGTACGCAACCTGGGGTATCCCAAAGAAATGTTCGCGGAATGAGAATACAGAGTCGGATTTTTGTAATTGTTTCCCAATTTATAACGTACACAAGGTCTGTGGATGTTTTGATTGTGACATGCGGATCTGACCCCTAAACGTAAGTATTGTAGTAACTGAGTAATTACCATCATTCTAGCGTTAAATCTTGGTTGCAACCCAACATTTTTCGTTGCCCTTTCCGACTTTTCCGATTGGCACTTTCTTCAGCAGTCCTGGTAGTGAATCTATTGGCACGCATATCACTTGTATGAGGTCAAGCCATCGTTCCCCATCAGTAGTAATTTGAAGTAAATTATTTCTATAATTATAAAAATATCTTACTATCTTAAATAAGCAATCTTACAATTAGCGTCTTTTTACCCTATATATAAACCTTGATACCTTCTACAATACAAAAAATTATAATATTCGATTAAAATTGACAATCAAGTTAATTGTCTACGCTGTTGTGTTAACGACTCTATACGATCAAGCGTAGGTTTCTCTCCATGCAGGTTTGGAGTCAAACTACTGACTCCTGTGGCCGAGGGCCTGTCGTAAAACAACCTTAGCTAGGTGTAAGAGCTCCAAACCCGTATGGGGCAGTCACCCCTGGTCTATAATGTCGTCCTAATAACCCTGTGTTTCGGCATAAATGGCTTAGGGTCCATTTCCACTACATGGACACGCGGACTATTGAACGAGTCGTTAGCTTGTCTACTATTCCGTAGCAAATTATAGAGGGTGTATTATTATTTCAACATAACAAATACGGAAATTATAGACTACTAATATATTATCTACGGTGGTTTATATAAAGGCAATCAGTACTCATGATATTGCAGGACAATATGATAATATAACTAATACGGCTCTAAGCAAAATCTTACTAAGGTAATGTCAATCGTAGGATAGTTTTTTTTTCATAAAAGAGCTGCTACGACTCTCAGTTTGGTCAGAATCTTTGCCTACGTTTAATTTCCTTGGGCTTATTTTTTCAGACTTGACAGATTTTTCTTGATTTTTTGTCTTTTTTACATATTTTTATTCTAGATTAAATTTACTATTGCCAGTTTTATTGAATTTTGTTTGCACTCTCATTTTGATAGTTCGATAGGGGAGGAGCGAGGTATAACCGTGCTAGTCCCCCCCCCCCCCTTCTGAACTTTTGTCACGGTAATAGTAAATGAAACAGTTTTTTTTAATTAAAAAAATGCATGGCGCAACGGTTTTCGCAAGTTATAACACTTGCCTTGGGGGGTTATGAGTTCGATTCTTGTTCCCATTTTGAGAGTTTAGCCTATTATGGCATACTAATAAAATGTGTTCCTTTAGAATAGAAAAGTAATGATAACTTATTTTGAGACTACGTACGCTGTGTGATTTGTCACAGTATATATTTTTTTTATTTTTAATTCATCTCAGTGTACCGCTTTTGTACAGGGCCCTTACTACTTTTTCACACTACGTGTGTTCGGCACCCCCGACTCATACATTTAGTATTATACTCACAAAATAATATCTGTTTAAAGATGCCAAAAACTAAATCGTAATAATACCACTGCCTTTCATTTAAACTCTTAATTTAGGTCAATGAACTGTCAAACTTAATACTACTAACCGAAAAACTTACATATTATGCAACAATAACATCAAATGATTCACGAGAATCATTGTCCAATTAATCAATTGATATTCGACCTTAAAGCTTTACAGTAAAGTAGATTTTTCATTGATTTAACTAAGCCAACTTTCTACTGGAAAGTGGCAGGGATAGTCGTATACCGGATCTGTCTACGTTGATCTTACCTTGACTAACAGGTTTTGATACTTACGAAATCAACCTAAATTTCAGTCACTAATTATGTGTTGACGAACTGACTCATCGACAGGTTGATGACCTTTTTCCATTAATCCTGTAACTGTTGTCATTAGTTTGAGCACCGACTTCTACTAATTTATTCACCGTAATAAATTTCTTATATTTATAATATGTATAATTATTCTATTATACAATAGTAGATAGAATATGTGATGTATGATATGAGAGTTTATGAAGTGACAGATGAAGAATGCCAGGATAGAATAAAATGGAATAAAAAGAAATATTGTTCCAACCCCAAATGATTGGGACAAGGCCAAGCTAATGATAATATATCATTCTTCTGTGCATCTGTATATGCCTGAACACCTTTTAGGCCGATTTGGATGAATATGTTTGTGTCTGTTCAAGACAAAGGTTTAGATTCTTATGACATAACAAAGTAAACCGGGTCAGCTAGTTTTTATATATTATTTGCAGAACATATATTCAGGTTAAGTATGCAATAGGGAACGTTGCAGAAACTTGATCAAAAATCGATCCTGCGTCGCGTCTACAAGCTCAGGATGGAGACCGGGGTTTTAGTTGGTACGCCGTTGCGGCCGCCGCTGGCTGACTACATCTTTGGATAGCAATGTACAAGAGGCAACCGCTGTAGAAACAAGAAGCCCAACTATTTTGGTTTGACCCCAGAGTTACGACGAGGTCCTAGTAAAACAGGTATCTAAATATAGTAAGAATCCCCTTAGGCCGAAAGTGCACGCAGTAACGCCACTATACAGTACTACACGGCAGCTATGCGTATTTACAGTACATAGTACTACCCTCTTCCAATTAACGATTTTAAATAAATTTTGTAGGTAAAGTATCAAATCTATAAATCCAAAAACATTGCGAGAAGTGGTTACCATCCGTCTTCCTTTGTTTACAACTCTCCTACAGGCTGTATAGACGGTTACGAATTAGTGGTAAAATGCAATTGTTCTATCCATTCTCTACGAATACTGGCTTAATTACCATTTTAACAGAAAAAAGCTTTTAGTCGCAGGTATCACGTGCGAGTACGTGTTATAAAGTACCTAGTCAGGTCATAAGTATTGTCACACAGTAAAAACTTTTCTTTTAGAATGCTGGCCACAAAAAAGTTTATTGAATTCGAATTTCGAATTGTTCATGAAAATAAAAATGTATACTTTTAGAATTTTACTCATTTTTTAAATATGGAGTGGCCGCTTAAAGAAGACCGTGTTGCAGTTATTGCATTGCATCGTTGCAGTTACGCGCCAATTCAAATTTTTAACATACTGAAAAATTTGAATATAACCAAAAGATTCGTTTATCGTACCATCAAACGATACAATGAAGACTCTAGTGTAGATGACAGGTCAAGAAGTGGTCGCCCTCGGTCTGTTAGGACTCCAGCAATGATAAAAGCTGTGAAGGCACGAATTCAAAGAAATCCCAAACGTAAGCAGAAACTGTTGGCCCTTCAGATGGGGTTAAGCAGAACCACGGTGAAAAGGGTGTTAAATGAAGACTTAGGGCTTCGGGCATATCGAAGAAAAACAGGACATCGTTTGAATGCTCGTCTAATGGACCTGAGACTGAAGAGATGCCGCGCTTTGTTGAAGCGGTACGCGGGAAAAAAATATCGGGAAATTCTTTTTTCGGATGAAAAAATGTTTACCGTAGAAGAGAGCTACAACAAACAAAATGATAAGGTGTACGCACACAGTAGTGAAGAAGCGAGCAACCGTATTCCGCGTGTCCAACGAGGTCATTTTCCAGCCTCGCTCATGGTATGGTTGGGAGTTTCTTATTGGGGCTTAACAGAGGTACATTTTTGTGAGAAAGGTGGAAAAACGAATGCTGTTGTATATCAAAATACAGTCCTGACGAACCTTGTGGAACCTGTTTCTCATACCATGTTCAATAACAGGCACTGGGTATTCCAACAAGATTCGGCGCCAGCTCATAGAGCGAAGAGCACACAAGACTGGCTGGCGGCGCGTGAAATCGACTTCATCCGGCACGAAGACTGGCCCTCCTCCAGTCCAGATTTGAATCCGTTAGATTACAAGATATGGCAACACTTGGAGGAAAAGGCGTGCTCAAAGCCTCATCCCAATTTGGAGTCACTCAAGACATCCTTGATTAAGGCAGCCGCCGATATTGACATGGACCTCGTTCGTGCTGCGATAGACGACTGGCCGCGCAGATTGAAGGTCTGTATTCAAAATCACGGAGGTCATTTTGAATAAACTTTAATGTCATAAGAATCTATGTTTTGTTAAGTTCATTTTGGTATATAAATGGTTACATAATGAATAAACTTGTTACAATTATTTTACATTAAACATGTGACAGAATTTATGACCTGACTAGGTACAATTAGGGTAAAGCATCTTTTTTAAGATATCGCCTGTTTCTTACAAGGCTTGCATTTTGAAGCCCAGGGTTCATTGTTCAGTCACTGACTCGGTGTCCATCTACGATACTTCCTTATTTTGTATCTGGATAATCACCACAGGATAAACGCAACAAAATAATAATAATAGTTATAATAAATTTAGATTAAATAAATTTAAATAGATTTAGAAATAATAATTTAGATCTCGCTTAAAAGATTGCCACCATGTGGCGCATGAAATCAACGAGCATCGTACCGATAGTGGTGGCAGAACGGGCTTATAGCGAAGAGTCTCGACAAACACAGAGATGTTTTCGCTAAGATAAAGGGTGAAGGGTTGGATACAGATGGCGGTTCTCTTGAGCATGGATCGTATAGGGGGAGATTCCTTTTTTTTTTGTCTCGGGGAAAAACCTCTCTTGACGGGTTCCCCCGGCCCAGGGGGACCGAGGGATATGTGGGACTCCGGGGAAGATGTTCAGCCATCCGACTACCCACTAAAAAACCCTGCTGTTCTCCTATCGCCTACGCCCGGGCCTACGGATATGTGGCCTGCCGATTTCGTGGCCGGGCCGGCGCCGGCCCGCCCTTTGTCTCAAGGTGGGCCTCTTCTGAAGTGTTGGCGCCAGGGGGTCAGGGTTTCGTCCCCCCGGCGCTCTCCTGTATTGTAGGAGTTGAGGGGGGCCCCGGAACAGCACGCGGCCCTCTCCCTCGCGGCAATAGTGCGGGCGGCGGGTAGGGGGAGATTCCTATCTCTGGAACCCTAACCGCCGGTTGGGAACTTTGCCTCGCTGGGAGCGACTGACAGTTTTTTATATTTTTTAATTTAATTTATTTGTATGTATCTTTTTATAAAATAATGTATTTTTAATATTAATATTTTATGAAATAACATGTAATTTTATTAAGAAATGTAAATACTAGAAAAGAAAATAAATAAAGGGAAATAATAATAATAACCGCCCATATCATCCCACTCGTAAGGTCCAGTGCACGGTCAATTACGAGTTTGTTATTATATGTATTTTAGGCGGAAAGAAACAGCCAAAGCGATAAAACTGTCTCAGAATGTGATGCTTGGTTACTACGTACCTACCTTTAAGTTCTGAAGATCTTGAACCGTATTCTTTCACTCATTTATATGAGTTAACTTTTCTTAATTTTGTTAATCTATATAAGAAAAATGGAGTTCCATTGACGCACCATCACAACAAAACTACTGAACATATCGGGATGGGACTGCTGCCATTCAAAGCGGAATTTTTGGATTACATCGACCCTTTCTCAATTTTTTAAATTTACTTTTGCCTGTTATTCGCCCAGCGGAGCGGGCGTGATCGGCTACTATAAGGATTATTTGACGACCTCTTGACGTAACAACTAACGCACATCGGTACACTTGCGGAGGTCACAGTCTCGATTTCCGTCCAGCGTCTGGGTGTTTATGTATAATATGTATTTATTCACAAAATAAAGTATATTTGTAGTATATCAGTCAACTTAGTTTGGGACTAGATGGGTATCAGCAAATTTTGTGCTACCACGGTAAATGTCTGAGAAGAGTACATTTAAATAAGACCTTAATTACATCTTAACATAAATATGGATCTATAATGTTTTCGAGGGTATTGATTGGCGATTATCTTTGATTCAGCGAATTATTTTAATGTCAGAAGAGGAATTGTATAGACAACTGATACCAAATTCAAAATGGCTTCTATTGAAGATAATAAAAGTACAATATAGATCGGGCTTAAAGGTTTTGATGATAAGCCATACAATTATGTAAATAGGCAACCATAACCTAAAAAAACATTTCTTTGTGGGCGCGTTTTTCGCGAAAATCTGAGGCCTTCTATTTTCTTCTGAGAGATCGTTGTTATTGAGCAGACTTTGAATGAGTAAGACAAATATATAATAATAGTCTTTGAAGTCTTGCTTCTACAGTTAGACCTTTTTCTTTGTTCCAGGTAATATTAGGTACTCTAGCACATAATATTATTAGTATCGTACGTCCAAGGCAGGTAGTTCACAGTTAATTTGGCAATGATTTTATACTCAGGTTACTATTATAGCCAAACCGGTGTATCTTGTCATGAAAAGTTAGCCCATTGCCTCTGGACCTTACTACTACGTCAGTAAGGAAAAAGTAAAGAGTTAATCGAATCGAGAATATTGGGGTTCATCAAAATTATTCATCCTTGTTAGTTATGTGTATGGGATATTGCATCTGGAATCGACTAGATGCTGGAATTAAGCGGAACTTACGATATTTAGATCCATCCGGCTCGAAGGACCAACACCGAATATTTGAAATTGGAACGTAAAAAACTTGAACCTGCAATCAAACGAGTCATTGGTGATTTCTTGGGGTATCGATTCAATTATGTTAGAAACGGGTAGCTAATATTTGCCTTATACGTCCCTAAAGCTAGCATCCATTAAAAGAAAAAATATTACATGATCGAAGCTATATGCAAAAACTTTTAATTTCTTCTCTTTACTGTCTCAAATCTATTATCTTGCTGTTTACTGGTTACCTGACAGCTAGAACTATTTGTGCTCTCTTTTAAAATTATACGTGTTGCTGGGGAGTTTCTTTTTGCTTTTTCTCCTTGTAACAGTCACACACATTGTGAAGCGGTGGTAATTTTAGTTTATATTATCTTTATGTATTTAATTTTTCTGTGCGTGGGTATATGACTGAACTCCTCCTAAACAGCTAGACTATTTTTTTAATATTATTGAGGAACAGGAGACAGGCTCACGGTTCACTTAATAGTAAGCAGTTACCGCTGCTTATAGATGTTTGCGACGCTATGGGCATCATGAACATGCTACTGTCCATATAGGGGTACTGGAATCTGGTGTCGTGGTGAATGTCTTGGCACGCTCAATAAAATAGAATACAATTTCTAGAGGTTGTCTGAAAGAGATTCTTTAAAGCGAGAAGGCTGCTATGATTTTTCTATAGCTTGTTTTTTTATTATGTATGCAATAATAAAGAGTTTTTCATTCATTGATAAGTATTTGATAATAATTGCACACCCGTAGAATGTAGTATTAAACGACGTCTTCACTATTTGGAGCGTCTACAGTTGTGTACGCAAAGGTTCTTCAGAACGCATATTTTGCGCACAGTGAAGACATGAAATAAGCTTCCAGCTGAAGTTTTCCATCGCATTAAAATATGAGGTATTTCAAAAAGAGCCTCATAAAATTACTCCGCGAATGGTAGAGTATTAGCGGTGCCCTTGATATCGCAAACATCCATAAGCGACGGTAACTACTTATTGTTAAGATTGTGATCCTATCTGATGTTTCACAGTAGTAAGAAAACTTCGACATGTCCCGTTATACATATAATACTGTTCGTCCCACGATCGCTGCCCACTTCACACGGGGTATTTTAAGAAATCAAGATACGAGACTTCATCTATCCTTTACGTACGGATCGACTTATACTAATTAATTATATTAAATACTGCTATTTTTTTAAATGAAAACTTCTTTAGCATTGCTGTGATCTCTCGTTGTGAAACTCGATGAAACAAAAAAGTCACAGTATTTTTGTTGAGGGCCTGAATTGATTGCGAAGCTGGTCAAGAATAGACTTATTTATTTTTTTGGCTGTCCAATGTATGCGGAGTATTCGTCTGCAAGACTACGTTTTGAGTGAATCTATTTTCTTGTGCCCTTAATTGTCCTCTGCCCTAAATGTAACCTCCTGTATATATGTTATTTATTTGTTACAAAAGGATAAATTAATAAATACGTAAAATAAACATATTAGAGATTTAATTACAAATAGTAATATAAATATATATCATTAACAAAAAATAACTTAGTAAGCAATAATTTAATAATGACATAACCTTGCAATCACTATATTATCCGACAATCATACTATAAATTACATCCATACATTATGATTAAATACAATAATCAAAATCTTATAAAAAATATTATACACTCAAGCCTGATTAAAATTAGACATTGAAATATAAAAAAATAAAGATCGCCGTTTTAGTCAATCGTACCTAATTCTAATAAAAAAAAAGAAAGTACAGTCGTTTTGTTACAACTAGTTTTAATAAAATAATGGCCTCTATTATATCAAATAGTGCTCACAAAATTTCAAAGAAAACAACTATAGTTTTGTTTCTAAACCCAGTTATGTAATGCTTGCTATTGTTTAATAACTATCATTTCCATCACTGAATCTACAATTAAAATCTTATTTTCCTAAATTTTTTGTTTCTTCCATTTACTTGAAAGCGAGTTTCAAAGAAGACCTTTCCTAATAATTATTATTAGTCTATCTGATATCCTTTTTAAGACATCAAGTCCTCTTCACACAAATTCACAAATTCAATAATCATAACAAATTCTTCAAATTAAATATTTTTATTATATGACTTCTACGTTGAAAATTGTATTTTTTCGGGACAAATATGTGTCTATCTCTTATACCTGTCTATATTCTATTTCTGTGACAGATTTCATACGATTTCAACAAATTTGATACAATTTGGTTTTTGAATGTTGACTGACAAACAAATCCATCCATCCATTTATACATCCAAACTTTCACATTATATTAGTATAGTTTGAGCTTCAATAATGATGTACAATCACGACCATAAGAACAGTTAAACAAATTTATCGCATCAAAAAAACTGCACTTATGATATTTTTCTATAACAAACATTTTGCATTAATACACAATCTGGTATATCGCATTCTTTCATCATTATGTAGTGCGATATAATGATAATTTGCCTTAGTGACAGACCTGTCGTGTTGCGACATCGTATTAAGATGTACGCGCAGTAACGTGCAGGCGAATACGGTCATTGAATTTATGGGCTTGACTGTACTTAATCCTCTGAATGAGGTATAAATAACTTCACTAGTATTCTGACTACAATATGAATAAATAAACTTCTTATTCTTTATGTTAAAACTAGAAATGAACAGTTCACTGTGTATTTTTACTTTAATATTTTTTGAAGTCATACTTCTTTTGGCGCGTTCGGAAAAAAATATGAGAGTAAAATTTTTACGACAGCCAAAATCGACACGATGAAGTTAGCTGATAACTGTCTGTCGAGTTTTCGTAAAAACTTATAACTATAGTACATTCAAAGTAATTACTTAAATATTCATAAATCTACAATACGTATTTTATATCCATGGAGATAAAAAATATATATTAATTTATAAATATACATGTATGTATATGATTTTAAATTATATATGTTAGTGAATGGTAGGCTATTGTAAGAATTTGAGATAAAAGTGACTTTAATTGTCGTTATATATTATTTTAATGTTATTTGTTTACATTTTTTTACTAGTTTATCATTCCTTTTACAAAGAAAGAGTTGTGGGATATGGGTGATATTTTAGCTATTTTCGTTCTGTTACACCAAAGAAGTATAATTTCTTACGTGCGTAGATACTTAAAGACACATGTATTTTTGTCAACAATAAAATTTTCACTGTTATTTAATCTACTTTTAATTATAATTTCCTAGCGGATACAAGTTTGTTGATATCGTGATAAGCGGCGATCATGGTGTGCGCAGGAACTGTGTTTGCGGAGCACACGGGGAAGGAGCGAATGCAGTCAGCGCTCTCTTGACCGCGTCGCGCCGCTCGCATATACCGAAAGAAGCGAAGGATCTCTGGATTGTCTGATACTGGACGACGAAGTTCGTTGAGTTCTCTGTAAGTCAATTTATAATATGAACGTGTTGGTCATGTTCCAGTGATATCATGATTTTCTTAAAAGCCATGAGCCGAATCAATTTTGTTAATATATGTTATTAAGTTTATAAAATCTTACGTTCCTGATACAGTCCTCTGATGGAAATATACAAGATGCGTTCAAAATATTAATATTGGACACATATTCTTTCACATAACCCAGTGGTGGGCAACCCGCAGTTCTTTAACAACTCCTCGGCTTCGGTTTTTCGCGAAATGTTTAGTCCAGGCATGGAATATTATACTTATACATATATACAATTATTTGCGTAATAATGTCTACTATTATAGCAAACATATTAAAAAATGGCTTTTTGAATAAATGTCAGTTGTATATTATCTGTATTTAGCGCTTTTCGATGACAAGGTTGCCGACCGCTGACCTTACCTATCGATCTTGAAATACTTAATATTTGTAAGAAATTTTAAAACAGCGCCACTAGTGAGAAAAACTTATTTCAATCCGTAAAACGTTAGTAATTTTAAAACATCAAAGCTTACTCCATAACGGGCAGATCTTAAGACTAAGTTATCCTATTAACAACATTTCAAGTAAAATATTAATTTACAATAAAAATTTCAGTAATTTCATATCAGAAAATTGTCTCTAATAATACGAGTATGTTCTAGCTTAAAAACCGCTATAGAGTCGATTCTTGATAGTAGTCGATATTATAGCTATTTCTATAAGATTTTATAGTTTTAGATGTTATATTTAAATAGGTTACATATATGTTATGTTTTATGTTGTGTCATGACACCTGTACACACTTCATCTTTTTATAAAAACTCCTGGCTGCCCAACTCTGGAACGCTCTGCCTCTACATGTACGACATAAAAACATATGTGTGTCTCTCTCTCTCTCTCTCTCTCTCTCTCTCTCTCTCTCTCTCTCTCTGTGTGTGTGTGTGTGTGTGTGTGTGTGTGTGTGTGTCTGTGTGAGTGTGTGTGTGTATGTGTGTGTCTCTGTGTGTGTGTTTGTGTGTGTGTATGTGTGTGTGTCTGTGTGTGTGTGAATTATTTAGTGTTATTTAGTGTGTTGTCCTAGTTATAAGTTTTAAATGTACTACTCACCGACTCAATTGTGCGGATACCAAGTTGCTATAAGGAGCATATTTCGCTGGACTGGCATACATGAGGCAAATGAGCTGCTCCCGACAGGCCTCCAATTTCACCTCACTTGCTGTTTGACCACCGATGCGGATGCCCGTGTCAATCGAGTTCTCTGATGGTGCTAAGCCTAAGAGAAATGGAGTTTAGCAAGGCCATTAAAACTGCTTAAGCGGTGGATGCTATATTTGCTAACTTTAGAACCTTCGCGTGTCGATTGTCGATACCACTTGGTTATCATAATTTTTTATAGGATTACTCTATTTTAGCTCAACTATTTTTTCGTCGTAACAATATAACATATAACAATAAATAAAAACACTGCGACTATTCACTCAGCATCACCTAGTTCTTAAGTGAGCAGCTGAGTGCATGTGTGGCACTATACCTTATCCGTTTTACCAAAAAATAAAATATAAACAAATCGTAAAAAGTGTTTTTTGGATGTCGATTTTACAATAATCAACGTGATATAAAAATTACCATAGCAACTTTTAATTATTTATTAGAAATCTCTCCTATATTCTTATTTTTTTTGTATTACTATTCCTTACTTTAAAAAAAATATTATTTTTACAATTATGAATGATAAATATAATGCGTATAAAATTTACATATTTACAACATTAATTATAATAAATAACTTACATTAAAAAGAAACTAAAAGGACAATGTTTCCAAATCTCTTACTGATTTTATATGCTGGTAATTATAAGTGTACTGTTCAACGTACTATTGTCGATTGGAAGGAGTGTTTTATTATTACGGTCGGATTATACCCACCATGTTGTTTATATTCTAGCTTTGTTTGAAAAACATTGGTTTGTTTGTTTACATTTTATTTTTTGGTAAAGTGGATAGAGTATAGAAAACTGATATTATACTACTTATGTAGTTTTTTTAATGGATTTACTACGTCTGGTTACAGGCGACAAAGATATACTATTCGCTATTCTCTTTCGGGTCAGAGCAGATCGTAGTCACCTAGAAGGGACCCGTCTGGACGGAAAGTGCGAACCAGCGCCGGGCTGGGTCACAGTGTTGGTCAACTACTTGTCCCTCGGTTTAGGCACTAGGCAATAGAAGGATGTGTATTATCAGTAGATAGGCCCCAAAGAGTTCCATATAGCCAACTTCCTCCTTGATTAAACAAAAAAATGGTAGGTTAGAAACCAAATTTAGTTACTTCAGCTTGTATATATTTGATCAAGAAAAAATATCACGAAGGTTGTGAAAATATTTTGTTCTGTGAATATTCAGCGTAGTCCAAGTTCGTGACAGCTTTAGATGTTATCAGGATTAAACAAGATATATGTAACGTTTCATAAAATTTCTAACTAAATAAAAGTAATAATGGAGGAAGGTTACGAGCATTATTAAATTAAAAGAAAATTGAGATTAATAATTACTAATAAGTAATAATAACAAATAAATAATGAAATATATATCGTGTGACAATTCACACAGCGCCATCTAGTGCCAAACTAAGTAGCATAGCACTTGTGTTATGGGTTCTAGACAACTGATATACTACTCATATACTTTTATTGTAAATAAATACATATTATACATAAATACTCTCGCGTTTGGGAGACGGGAATCGAACCCGTGAGCTTCGCAAGCGTACCGAAGTGCGTTATCCAATACGCCATAGACGTCATCGAGTAATAAAACAAAAGTTAATAAAATTTAAATAATTTGTAAAATATTATTATCCTACCAAGTCTGGCAAAGATTCCGTCCAATCTTGAAAGTACTGGCGAATAAAATGGGTCGTAATTGCTCAGGATCATCGAAGAAGCTGGAATTTTTTGGAATACCTAAAACATTAAAATGAAAATCTATATTTAGGTTCCAGCTGATTGAGTAGAATATTCAATTATACCTATGTATTGTGGTAAATATATAGGTTAGCTGTGGTCCCAACTAGAAACACGAATAGGTCTATTTAAGCATGTACCCAGGGAATCTTAACAGGCAAAAAGAGAGAAAACACCTTATCCTTAAATGAATAGAAAAGGTTATCCTTGCAATTTTGGCACTGTGACGGTACATGCTATAAAATTTACCATCTTTTTTAATGCCGTAAAACAGCAGACAGCCCACTTAATATTTAGCAGTTACTGTCGCCTATATTTGTGACGTGAGGAGTTAATACGTTGGCATTCGCGTGGGGGAACTGGAACTTATGCTGGAACACAACACAAGGTTATTATGGCAGCGTATTTTGAGACCAGGATTGCTCGCTATCAGATGGCCTTGGAGCTGTACCACCTAAATAGATAGATAGGGTTATTTTATCGCTTTTTACGACAGGCAGCCACCGGCCGCAGATATCACTGTGCACGGAGAAAAACACATATATTATGGTATACTAAAATGTTTTACTGTGATGTACAATAAATATTTATCTATCTATTTATTTCTTTTGGCTCTTCGATCAGGAAAAAGACAAGTTTATTTTTATTGCTGTGGGACAGCAGACTGGTTAACGACCCGCTTACAATTTAGCAGTTACCGTCGCCTATAGGTATTTGCAACGCCAGTGGTATCGTGAACACGCTGCTGTTCCATAAATGTACAGAAAATTGGGTCACTAATGCCGGAACACAACACAAGGTTATTATGGCGGCATAATTAAGACCAAAGGTGGTCGCCATCCAGGCGGGCTTGAGACCCTGCCACGTAGCTGGGGTGGGTTGTTTTGTCGCCTTTTACGACAGGCAGACCCCGGCTCAGAGGTATTCTTTCTCCGCCCCTGCACCGATGAATTTTCACCCTTTGGGCTTATTTCGAGAAAGTTTAACATACATATGTTATATCTAATGCTGTCTTACATTATTGACCCAATGATAAATCTTAAAAAAATAACTAATAGATATATATTTATATTTTCATAGGAATATGTGTTTTCTGCATCTCAGTTAGTTTAAATTCTAAGTGGGTTAATTTTCAGTGGGTATGCCACCTTGGTTATCCTTTGCCAGGCAACTAAATAATTGCATTGATCAGGGTGGATCAGACCTTTGATCGGCTTCCCCCTGAAATTTCAACGCACTGATAAGGTGCAGTTTTCCCAATGCAGAAAGACTATCTGAAATATCCCCTCGGCCACTAAGTGTACTTTTAACTACTGTAGTAGTATTTTCGAAGCCGAATGCTTTCTGGACTTGAACTTTCACGTCATCATCATAGCGTCACATTTTTGTTGCTTCCAATACAAAAATCCGCTTCCATATTAGAATCTGCTTTCCAGATTTTCAGCTGGTGGCACATGGTCTTTTTAATCTTTGACTGTTCCCTTTACTGCATACTGCGTGAATACTGGGAAGGCATCATACTTGGCATTTTCTCTATGTTAACTAGATGTTTGGAGATAAATCTCCAAACATTCTAGTTAAGCCTAGCAGGATTGCAAACACTTGTAGCATCGGATAGCATCTAAGCCTAGCAGGACTGCAAACACTTCTTGTTTTAAAACACGTCACCAGGGACCTTGTGTTGTGTCCCGGCACAAGTAAACCAGTTTTCAGTTCCTCTTCGAGCTGGCGGCGCGTTTGCAAGTCTCTGGTATCGCAATCGTCTACAGGCGATGGTGACCACCTACTGTCGCTTTATTGCTCTAGGACAGCAGACAGGCTTGACGGCCCGATTAGAATTTAGCAGTTACCGTCGCCTATGGGTGTTTGCATTGCCAGTGGCATTGCGAGCACGCTGCTGACTCATAAGGGTACAGGAACTTGGGTCACTAATGTCGGAACACAACACAAGGTTATTATGGCGGCATACTTAAGACCAAAGGTGATCGCCATCCAGACGGGCTTGAGGCCCTACCACGTAGCTAGGGCGGGTTGTTTTGTCGGCTTTTACGACAGGCCGACCCCTGCCGCAGAGGTTAATATTCTTTCTCCGCCCCTGCACGGATAAGAGGATAAGGCCTGCCGAACTCAGTAAAAAAAAAAGAAATACCTTATAATTATTAGTCGCTCCCGCTATTTGATTCTTGTAATAGCTATTCTTAGAATTTAGGAACACCATCTTTTGACTTTCCGCACCATATCTGAAAATTGATAATGTAAAGATTTAATATTTATGTATTTCACAAAATGTTATACAAAATTCCTTTGAATTTGATTTGTGTGATGGAGACCTTCGTGACGCTTTCGCATGTCAGAAGGTCTACAGTGATGGGTTCAATTTTCGTCTTGAGTCCTGGATATTTTTATAAAATATGTATTTAATAAAAGAAAGTATATTATAAATAGTACTAGGGGAGTTTCAATAAAGTGATAATGAATATGACGCAATTATCTTTTATTAAATGTTATTTTATTTTTCGACGTAGTCACTTTTCAGGTTTATATACTCTGTATAGCTTTTTTCTAAAGCTAAAATTCCTTTTTTATTAAAATGTTCTTCCTGATACCTTAAAAAATCATATACCGCGGCGACTACTGCGTCATCATCTTCAAATTTATGGCCCCTGAGAAGTTCCTTTAACCGCGAAAATAGGTATAAATCACAAGGAGATAGGTCCGGTGAATATGAAGAATGTTCTTCTATAAATTCAAAGCCAGCTTCTTGAATGGCAGCCATCGCTACTCTGCAATTGTGCGTTTTCCTGATGAAACAAAACAATTTTAGCGAGTTTGCCACGCCGTTGCGTGAGGAAATATCCTCACGCAACTTTGTTATTTGTTCTGCTTCAACGTCCCCCTAGTGGCTCCATAATTAATGTATTTCATTATTACCGCCCTTTGGCTGTCCCAGAAAAAAGATCCCATGATCTTACCGGCGGATGGAATCGCCTTAAATTTCTTCGGAGTTGGAGATGACGGTCTCTTTCAAGTTATGGACTGTTTTTTCCTTGTCGGATCATAATGGTGAAACCATGTTTCGTTCATAGTTATGAATCAAGCCAAAAATAGGACAAAATCTTGTTGTAACAAACCAAAAGAGCTTTGTGAAATTTTCAGTCTCGTTTGTTTTTGCACGTCAGAAATCATTTTGGGCACTCATTGCGCTGACACTTTTTTCAAGACCCAAATGGTTGTGTATAATATTATGGACACTTCCTATAGAAATCTTTATTTCTTCTGCTACTAAACAAAAAGTAACACGACGATCCGCGAAAACAATATTTTCAACTCTTTTAATCATTTTTTCAGTCACTACCGATGTAGGGCGTCCCGTGCGGGGGTTGTCGTTAGTGAAAGTTCTTCTTCGCTTGAATTCAGCACTCCAACGTGCAATGTAGAATATAGAGGAGCATGAACCCCTAATGTTGCTCTCAAGTTTTGATTTACCAGCTCCGTAGTAAAATTTTTCATGCAGAGATATTTTATTACCGCGCGAACTTCAATTTTATCCATTTTTAAGAACACGATCCGACAAGACGCAAACAAATGACTTCTATTCTTGTAACAAAAGATAATTGATTGATTTTTTATTATTATTATAACTAATGTTTGGGCTATGCCTGTCAGTATTTATTTTTTTCCAAGGAGAATGTATTGCATTATCATTATTTATTGGAAACCCCTCGTATATCAGTTGTTTATTACCCATAACTCAAACTGATAACTTCAGGACTAGATGGTGTTGTGTCAATTGTCACAATATATTCATTATTCATACATCCATCCATATTAAACATATAATTTATGACCTAGCTCTAGAATCAGAGTCGTAAGGCACAGCTAATAAATCCAAACATAAAAAAGCAACATTAAAAAGAAAGTAGGAACGAAAATATTTCCTTTTGTATGTAAATTCGATGGGTAATAAATAAATCAGATTTTCTGATCAGATTCCATCTTTATTCGTAAATAGGCCAATTGGCCGCTATTGGATCACATTTGGCCAATTTATTGCCAAGTTTATACTTCATACTGCGTTCTCATTCAATAATTTGGGGGTAATTGGAGACAATTGGCGTATTGGAGGCGTATTTGTTAGCTGCTTTGTATTCTATTTTTTCAGGAAAAATATCAGCATGGTAAAATAAGTTGGGCGCAAGAAATCCTTTCTATAAATAATTCATAACAGTAGTCGTCCAGTTGCGGAAATTCGACCATAATTATATATTTACAAAAATGTTATAAAATCTATACAAATAAATAAAATTGGAGTGTCTGTTTGTAATATTAAAATAACCGCTTTTTACTAAGGTACATATACCAAAACAACATCTTTTTCAATTTTTGTCTGTCTGTCTGTTTGTTTCGGCTACTCTTTGAAATGGCTGGACCGATTTTGACGGAACTTTCACTGGCAGATAACTGATGTAACAAGGAGTAACTTAGGCTATATTTATTTTAGAAAAAAAATAGTATCTCACGAACATTTTTGTTTTTTCTGTTATTCGACCAACAAAGCGGGCGGGAACAGTTAGTATTTTATTAATTATTTTTCAAATTAATTTAATATATTTTTAAGAATTAATATAAAAAAATATTAACTTTATATACTCAAACTGTTCTAAATTTCATTCTTCTTTGTCGGTGTAATTTTGATAAAAAGGGATAGAAAATTTTTATTCACTCAAAAGTATAATAAGGTGGCAGCTTTGTTGATTTCATCCAAGTTCCTTGATATGGACGGTCATTGTTAAAGTGGTGCACGCTAATCATCAACACATCTTTATTATTTTATTTTTTTATTGCTCTAGGTCAGCAGAGAGGCTGACGGCTCGCTTAAAATTTAGCAGTTACCGTCGCCTATGGGTGTTTGCAACGCTAGTGTCATCGCGAACACGCTGCTGTCCCATAAAGGTGCAAGAATTTGGGTCACACTTAAGACCAAAGGTGGTCGCCATCCAGACGGGTCTGTTAATTAGCTAAAGTCGTCATTAATCTAGAAAAAGAATAGGGCCTCAGTCTTGATTCGGTCTTTATATAGATTATCATATTTTTAATAGGTATGTGATAGTCAAGTTGTACTCAGTTTCTGGTTAGTATCCCATTAGGGCATGCATCGCTGCATTATTCATTAATAGCTGAATTGCTAACCGGTGGTGAAGAAAAGCAGAAGAAACCTCCATGCCGAGAACACCGGTATGTGTAACCCGCTAATTTGACTTCGTTTACTATTATAATTATTTTTATATAATACTAGCCGATCCTAGCCGATAAATAAAAAAAGTATCCCATTTCCTTCTCCAAGGTCCAATCTATCCGTATACCAAAATTCAACAAAATTGGTTCAGCGGTTTAGGCGTGAAAACGCAACAGATACTTTCACATTTATAATATTAGTGTGCTTTTTACCAAACTCGAACACTACCTATTCATGTCCACATTGGTCACGTCGTTGACGTCATTCGCGTCGACGTTCTGGTAAATTCCATCTTGAGGGTAAGCGTAGGCGCCGGCTTGGTTTGTTTCGTAACCCACGAAGTCTTTGTTCTCGTTGTTGTAGCCGGTCTGGTCGGTGTCAGCGTTGACGGGGGGATAGCTGGCTTGGCTCGATGTTGCTGAGAGTTGGGATATTCCTGGAACGGAGATATTTCTCTGTATTAAAGCCAGTTGGTATAAATATACTTCGCACGGTCTTCAGCATCCCTGGTAGTGAGCCCATTGGCACGCATATCACCCCTTACGACGTCTAATGTCTGGCCATGCCGCTTCCGCCGGGCACCGGCAGGAAGGGTAGACACAAAAAGTGTTGGTTTGACGTCGTAAGGGGTGATATGCGTGCCAATGGGCTCACTACCAGGGATGCTGAAGACCGTGTGAAGTGGAGTAGGAAAAGTCGGAAAGCGAACCCCGGGCACCGAAAAGGAAGTTTCGGTTGCGACCGGGATTTGACGCTGGGATGAAAAAGAAGAAGAAGACATCTAGCTATCGTTCACCCCTATATTACCCCCGATATTGTAAAGCTTGCCCTCACACTCAATAAGCTTCTTTTTCTTAAACATAATGCTCGAGAAAATATATGGAATAATATCTATATGTGTTTTATAATGGCGACTGACATTATTACCCCAATTTCAAAAATATTAATCCATAGCAACGATAAAGGGTTACCATATTCTTCTTTTATAAATCTTACAGTAAAATAATAATCAAAAAATTTCAAAGAAGTTAAGATTAAAAAAGTATTCATATTCTAGAAGAAGATTTGAATATGTAAATTTGCTAACTTATAAGTTCGTCAAAATATCACAGCTTTGACACGCTTTAATAATTCAAAAACATTTTGTAACACAAAACACGCTCGAAGTCGCAACTCGCGCTTACCAGGACACAGTGAAAGTTTGCCCATTTCTAATGAGATACCTTTACAAATATAAGGGCAATGCAGAAATATTCGTTGCCACGAATTTCGTTTCAGTTCGAAATATTTTATAAATCTTAAATTATTTTAGCGTCAGGAGACTTTTTGATTCTAAGAAGACATATCAACACATGTCACGTGAACAAATAATTGTCTGTTTTCGGTCGCTGGGTTAGTACTGCCATCTAAAGCAGTAATATTATGGGAAAAGTATCTGCTGACAGCTATCTGCGATCCATATTTTTATTGTTTTATATTTTTGTATTATATATGTAATGATGATTGCATGTATAGCATACCTGCTCAAACTTTTTCAGGTAGTGCGGGCCCAGGCCTAAATTTCGAATTCTTTCTTTCAAGAGTTTATATTAATTACACAAGGCTGTCTTTTTTAAGCTGGAGATCTACAACTGAATACTGGCAAAGGGCTAAATTTTGCGTGTTTGGTCTTTCTAACCACCAAATTTATTCATAAGGGTACATGTTGTTCAATCGACAGCCGAAAGGAGAACCAAATCACACTCTCTCACTCATACAAAATCACTCACACTCCAATCACATGAAATATAGAAAAAATTAAACCCTCTCACGTTTTTTGCGACTCTCTAAAAAAGTGATGGAGCACTCTTCTAATTTTTTTTGCTTGGATCTACATATATGCCCAAGCTTAAAAATAAAAGAATACAAGAAAATATGCCATGCTTTCAAGTATAGCATATTTTAACGCTTGCGTACAAATCTAAAATGTTATTAACAAACCTTTTCCGAGGATCTTCCCAAAACTTCCCAAAATACTCGGCAAGAACATCGCGAACAAGATACTCTTGAGGATCACCTGCCCCCCGATCAGCAACGGCACGAAAAACTTGTTCAAACCAAATGCTGAAAAATATTTAAAATAATAACACACAAATATTATACCAACGTATGTGAAATCTTTGATTTGAACTCCAGGACCTATACCGTACATTTTCTTTAAATATATATAAATTAATCATCATCATCTATCCCGGTTGCAACCTGAACTTTGGTTTCGTGCCCGGGGTCCGCTTTCCGACTTTTTCTACTCCACTTCGCACGGTGTTCAGCATCCCTGGTAGTCAGCCCATTGGCACGCATATCACCCTTTACGACGTCAAGCCACCACTTTTTGAGTCTACCTCTCCTACCGGGGCCCAGTGGAGGCGGCATGGTCAGACATTTATTCCCAACGTAGTTAGCCGGGTAATAAATATATAAATTATCTTGCAGAAATAGGAAATTCACAGCAATCGATTCTGTAAAAGCGAAATTAAGCCGGCTTTTTGGGCTTTCTTGAACAAGAGAGATACAAAAATCGTGTTGAAATGTTGCTCTGGAATACTTCTCGAAAATCGGTCGAAAACAAAAATTCTTGATCCTACTGAGTTAACTTCTATAAATAAGATACACTTCGATAATTATAGAGAATGTTGAATCTGAAATAAACAGGAACAAGAGCAGGGAAAGTGATGGAAAGAATCTGTGATGTGTGATATGAGGATCTATGTAGTGATAGGTGAAGAATTCTATGATATAATAAAATAGAAGAAGGAGATATATTGTGCTGAATCCAAATAATTGTGACTAGGTCAACCTATGATGAATGATTGAATGATAGACAAATGAGGGTATCAAAATTTACTGCAAAAATAAAATATTTATTATACTTACATCTGAAAGCTATAAACTGCGCAGCTTTTGGTAAATTGATAGATACAATATGTGTATCAATAAACTTTTTAACTTTTTGATACAGTCTATATTCGTAAGTATATTTGCTAAAGAGCGCTCTACTTTCCACATCTCTATTTGTTTCTTCGTTGATATCTTTTGCTGATCTAATTTCAACACCATCTATGATTTCAAAATGATCTTTATTTGTTACTTTATCTAATACATTTTCAACACTTCTTCCTACAAAACGTGTTATTCTATTTACAATCTCAAATCTTTCTTCAAATAATATTAGTTTTTCAAAACAATCTTCTAAGAAAGGTCTTTCTTGACGAGTTTGGTTTGGTTCTTTATTTTTAACTTCTAGTAAATCTGTTTCATTAATACTATGACAGTTATGGCATTCTTTATTAACTAATTCTAGACTTATAGTATTATTTTTGGTTGTGCTCTCGGTGTTCTCTGCTACTACTACACAATTTCCTTGTATAAGTACTATCGATATATACAAAATCACTAATGTTATGTATCCGAACCTCCATTGTGACCTGTTACTAAAGTTCCTTTGAGTTTGTTGATTCGTGGATTCCATGTTTTGTTGTTTCAAAAGTCATTACCGTATGTATATGATGTCTAGGTACCAAAATATCTTCAATGGAGAATATATCTGAAAAAAAAAAACATAGTTAATAGATTTATTGAATTTCTTGAGAATAGAGACGGTAGGTGTTTAGAAGCTTATATTGCCACACTTGGAGAGCAGTCTAGGTCACGCGGTCTGTACCACTTAGACAGTTTTTCTCGCCTAATATGTATATTTCAAAATAATTACCATGTATCTACGGAGAAAACACTGTGAGGAAACCTACATATTTTCATTTAGAGGGATACCTGAGCACAGTCGTGGGATGTTATGGGTAATTGTTATAATTTCTTATATGGATTTTTATCAGTTTCTTGTCTCGTTGTCGGTCAGGCTTACATTACTATAGGCCGTGCTTACCCAAGACCATGTCAACTAAAGTCAAGAAACACGATATTAAGTACCTAACCGTCAAACTGAAAAGGGAGACCTTCATGTTACATGATTTTTTATAGGTACAGTAAAGTGAGGTTCTTAAGCAGAAGGTACAATAACTGTATGAATGGAACATTGCACTGGATTCCTTGCGAGCTCAAATTCCTGCGAGATAAAAGAAGGTAAAATAATTGCTTAATAGCTATGTAATAAATATAACATAATAAGCCACCGTAATCAAGATGAAGTATGTAGTTAAATTTTAATTATATGATTAGATTTATAAAATATACATTAAAAAGCTAAACTATTATTTACTTTTATAAAAAATGCAATTTAATCACGTGTTAAGTAATTTCTGTTAAAAATGTAAGTATTACTAACATCTCCTCAGTACGACTGCTTACAAAAAATATAATTCTTATATTATTCTATATTCAGATTCGATCAAACTATTTGCACATTATTTAATTAAGTCGCCCTGATTGAGAATCGTACAAAGCCATACATGATCTAACTGACATAAAAATTATATTAATGTTTGAATTCTGTTACGGAAAACCTGTTCTTTTCTCTTGATCCTTGATGATTTTGTTTTAAGCAAATAAATTAATTATGATTTGATTTAGTTATTGTAATATTAGGGTAGACCTAAAAAATGTTGTCTTGATGACGTTGGAATGCGTGCCAATGGACTGACTACCAGATATGCCAAAAACAATTTAATTAAAAACACAATAGGCTCAAAAATTCTCAAAACATTGTAGACTTTAATAATAGTCCGATAAGTAATCTCATGTAAATCTGTGTGAAACAACTTTTTACAGGAAAACTATTGTAATATAATTCACATCACTATAAATGATCTGATTGTTCAGATAGAAAGAAAGCTGTTATAATAGAAAGTAACAATATAATAATAATTACAGATAATATATATAATAGTAAAAATAATAAAGGTAAAATTTATAAATCCGTAATAAGGCCTGTCGTATATTTTATGGATCGGAATGCTGGACCACAAAAGAGAGAGACAAAAGGGTGTTACATAGTGCGGAGATGAGAATGCGAATGTGTGGAGTTACGAAAATGGATAAAATTAAAAATGAAGATATTAGAGGAAGTGTGAAAGTAGCGCCAGTTATAGAAAAACTTAAAAGTAATACACTAGCGTGGTTTGGACATGTGATGCGTAGGGAAGAATGCAACATAACAAGGAAAATGATAGAAATGAGAGTGGATGCATACAGAAGTAGAGGTAGACCAAAAAAAGATGGATGGATTGCGTAAAAGATGATATGGCAAAAAAGGGCGTGAATGTTGGGATAATTGCTAACAGAGGAGAGTGGAAGAACAATAATTAATATATAATAACTATCATGGGATCAAGTTAGCTATTAAGTTTCCCCTGCAGGGTGCGGACAGACCCGCCATGTTTAATGAGGATTGGCAGGTACACATCCGGTGTACTCGGTAGGCTTCTTCCTTACGATGTTTTCCTTGACCGTAGGTACGTGGCAATTTTTTCATACTGGCACAATTCACCCAGTGCCACCTAGTTCCAAGTAAGTAGTACAACACTTATTTATGGGTACTAGATAACTGATAAACTATCTATACACTTTTCTTTTGTAAATCTTTATATTATTCTTAAGTGCGTGTGTATGTCATCGAACTCCTCTTAAACGGCAGGACCTTTTTTGTGTGTGTTCAAGTGGATTCAAGAATGGTTTAGATTCGCAATTGGATCCGCTAGGTGGCGCAGCGATCGAGATCTGGGATTTTTTTTTATCAAACCATAACCCCAAAATTTTAAACAGTTCTTTTTCTTTTAACGGCTAGTAAGTATATACTATTGACATTAGTGACCCAAGTTCCTGTATCCTTATGGGACAGCAGCGTGTTCGCGATGCCACTGGCGTTGGAAACACTCATAGGCGACGGTAACTGCTAAATTCTAAGCGGGCCGTCAGCCTGTCTGCTGTCCTACGGCAATAAAAAAAGTTATACATAAACACCCAAACGCGAGACGGAAATTGGATCCGTGATTATGTATGAAGTTGTGCTACATCACCGAGGTCGTCAATTATGTTGTAACATGCACATTAGGCGAGAAAAACTACCCAAGTGGCGTATACTTTCGTTGGATTTGAACCTGTGGCATATAGTTTGGTCTCCGGGTAAGATATCAGTTCGCTACCAAATGCCTTAAGTAACTACAATCACAAAAACTCAAAATATTTCAGTTTAATTTTATTAAATGTAAATCATTTAAACTCGTTTAATAGTCAGTCATTAAATATATATATTTTTGCCAGATACCTAGAGTTTTGGGTCTAAGCCAATTTTTCGAGTACATGATATTTTATGACTCAAATGATCAATAAACATTAACGTGATCGTATTGGTAAGGTAAACGCCATCTTAAAAACCATTTTGTAACGTTCATTAAATTTAAAACATATATAATACTTTGATGGGTTGAATGGATTTTGTATGAGAAATATATACTGGCTAATTTGTTGTGAATTTGGAACAAATTTATGTACATTTAGCATTTTTGACCACACTTTGAAGATATCCAAAGTCAAAAAGCACCCATGCTTATGTATAATATGTATTTATTTACTAAAGAAATAAATGTATATATAAGTATATCAGTTCTATATCACCCATAACACAAACGCTCTGCTGGTCGGGACTAGGTGGTGAAATGTTGTAGTATATTTATTTCATTTGGAATTGGCAAACCAATGCAACTCGGGTTGGAGCAAATATCTTTAAAAAAGAAATATGAATTTTATATTTGTCATTTTCGCTCTTTTATCTATTAGATATATATATATATATATATATATATATATATATATATATATATATATATATATATATATATATATATATATATATATATATATATATATATATATATATATATATATATATATATATATATATATATATAGTTTTTTTTATAGAAGATTCCCTTTCAGTAATGTAATAAAATAAATGCTCACTAAACGCTATTAATTGTAAGAATTGTAGGATACAAGTTTCAAAATATTTCCTCTTTTGCATGACAGCAAAAAAATCGCTTTAAACGAATAAGTGATACTCGTTGAAGTATACGAATATAACAAATCGTCTTCGAGACCCATTCCGTCAATGCTTTCGATTGTACCCAGTGTTGCCAGAATATAAATTGAAAATATATCTATAAAACATTATCTATAAAAGAGTGATGTTCCGACAAACAAATTGCTTATTTAACATTTAACGACAACAATTACCTAGTTTCTATTCATTCAGGAGCGGAATTAAAATACGGACCCATGCAGCCAGGGTCTATATGTCATAGAAGACGATAAAACAACCCGTAAAACCCCGTCTGGATAGTAACTACCCCCGGTGTATAACTATGCCACCATAATAACCTTGTGTTGTGTTCTGGCATTAGTGGTCCAGGTCTCAGTACCTTTATGTAGATAGTAACAGGTTCACGGTACCCCAAGTGTCGCAAATATTCCTAAGTGACGGCAAATGCTTATTATTAAGTGGGCTGCTGGCCTATCTGCTGTTCTTCAGCTATGAAAAAAGTAAAGGAAGGACATATATATGGCGAGTGTAACATGAAAATTTTAGATCTAAGGGAGTGTTTAAGTATTATGTAATGCAATTTTCGAAGATTTTTGACTCCCCTCCCCCCCTAGTAAAACGTTACGTAACCACCAAGTGACCATTTTTAGTTAAAAAGTCACAATTATGTTATGCGTTAATATTAGTTATTAACATTTGAAATGTCTTGTTTTTAAAACCAATAGATTTTTATACGCAACCGTTCTGAAGGGTTATAAAAACACAATATTACGTAACACATAGTTCAAAACTGTAACGCATCGTAACGTTTTACAAGACCTACCAAATTCGTTGCGTAATACATGAACGCTCGCATTCTATAGACGGAAATAACAGCAGAACGCAAACTGCGTCTTGGCCTGACAGTGAATAGTCATAATAATTTCTACTTCCATTAATACGGCGCATTAGGTCGATTAGAGCTTTAATGGGTACTGCAACTTGCCCATCTTCGCGCAGACTCACGTGTACCAACTTCGCTAATGAGATTCCTCAGGATACAAAAGCACACTTCGTGAATTTTAACTTAGATTAATCTTGGATTTTTAACTGAGTCTAACTAATTTACTAAACAAGTCCGTCTGATTGTGTTTAAGTGGACATTGTTGAGCATGGCTCTAGATTTTTTCCATTAAATTATGGACAGTATTTTTATTGTTTATATTATATTATAAACTCTGGCTTTTCTCAACTAGAGTAATTGTGAATATAATATTGGAAATATCCACAGTTAAGTCTGTCACTTTAAAGTATTATGATGATCTTGTGATCACCATTCTTTCTCTCTCTCTCTCTCATCCATATTCTTATCTACTTTCTAGTTTACAGCACTTTAGCCTTTTAGAAACAAATTTCACAGACAATAAATATTTAGGGATCCAATGAAATGTTGTAAACTATAATAACCTGGCAACACAATTTGTTTCCACTAGAGAGATTTGACACAAAACATTTTCTGAAATCAATTTGAGGAATACGAAACAAATATTGGAGAAATACTCGTAGTATTATTTTGTAACGTAACAGAGAGATTTGAATTTTATAATAATCAATCGCGAAATTACTATAAATAATATTAATTTTCCAGTTATTTCCAATAACTAATTTATGCTTATTTCTAAATAAATGGTTATAATTTACTTAAATTTTATTTAAATAATAATAATCATTTAAAAACATAATACTATGTTGTTTCACAATTTGACATTTTACTTTCAAACCAAATGGTTTATTTTTCATTCAACACAGCTCCATTTAAACTCAAAATATGTACTATATATATATATATATATATATATATACAGGGTGACTTTGACAAACCCGTCCAAATTTTTTTTACGCACTAAACATCATTTAAGGAACCCATTTTTGCAAAAAAATTGTATGTCAAATTTTCACCATAAAATATTTCATATAGGATCATTAATTCAATCGTACAGAATAATCATATGGTACAAACAGCGTACGTTAACCTGTAATTACCTGTCTCTGTCACACCCGCGTAAATGAGTATTGCATATTCACTCGCCCGGTTCAATTCGGCCGCCGTCCTTGGCCTTTTACTAGGTCAGATGTATATATATATATATATATATATATATATATATATATATATATATATATATATATATATATATATATATATATATATATATATATATATATATATATATATAATTTATTTATTTAAATAACTTTATTTTTGTATGTATTGTAATTATATAAATATTTTATTTTATTTATTTTAAGTTAACTTTTCACCAGAACAGTAAATAGTAAATTATTCACTAGATGATCCTTAAAACACAAGCCCAAGTAGATTTTTGCATTTCTGACCCTTTTTAATCCCATGGTAAAATTACCTTTTAAAAGTCGTCAAACAGAAATTAATATCTTTCAAAATGAATTTACATTTCAGTAAATTTGTCGAGATAATCTTTTGGCTTTAAAAAGGAAAAGGTTTTAGTGTAAAGTGAAGACTATTGTTTGTATTCCAGATTTCTGAGATCTAATTAAATGATTCATCTATATAAATAAAAATGAATGTTGCTAAGCGTAAAGGTTTTAATAATAATAATAAAAAAATGAAAAATAAAAATTGCGTGGACAATAGTAAAAACAAAACTTTTCGTTTCACATAAAAGACCTACCGCGCAAGATCACGGCAGCTTTGTGGGAGTCTAGCAGCTGGAAACACACGCACCTCCACATTTTCAAGTTTTATACCGGATTTCCACTAAAAACAATCTCCAGGCTCCAACTTAGTTTTCCTTTTTTCCTTGATGATTGGAAGTGGCGTTAACTGCTCACAACTAACTCAAACGGGCGCGAAACACACCAATCGGGAGGAAATCCTCTAACTACCATGTACAATTGATACTCATGGTTTCTTCTTGCATTTTTAGCGCATATTTTACTTATAATACTTTTGAAATAAGCAAACAATCCATTTACCATCTACTATAATTCTAATAAATTTATACTATGTTTTATTAAAAAAACAAGCGTTGTTTCATTTATTTTGCAAATCAGGGGGGGGGGGGTTAAAAATGTGACAACCTGTGATAAGGAGGATAAGGGAGGAGGGACTAAACATGTTCTTCGAAGCGGCCTCCCTGCTGGCCGGATCCCCACCATGGGACCTCGAGGCTCGAGTCCTGGCGCTATTGTACCAGTGGCGCCGGGATGCGGCCGAGCGTGGCTCTCGCCCCGCGCCTCGCGAGGTGGAGGTAAAGCGGGCGGAGCTGCGCGATGAGGTACTCATGGTGGAGTGGAAGGAGCGCCTTGCGCACCCTAGCGCGGGCCTCACCACCATCGAAGCGGTGAGGCCCGTCCTGGCCGAATGGTTGGAAAGGCGCCACGGCGCCCTGACCTTCCGCCTGACGCAGGTCCTCTCGGGGCACGGTTGCTTCGGGAGGTACCTGTGTCGCATAGGGCGGGAGATGACGTCAGGGTGCCACCACTGTGGCGCGGGCGACGAGGAGGACACGGTGAACCACACTGTCGCCGTGTGCCCTGCGTGGCGCGAGGAGCGCCGCGCCCTCGTCGCCCAAATCGGCGTGGACCTGTCGTTCCCGGCCCTGGTTCTGTCCATGGTCGGGGGCGATCCTGGATGGACGGCCGTCGCCTCCTTCTGCGAGGCAGTCATGTCCGCAAAGGAGGCGGCGGAGCGGGAGCGGGAGTCAACCATCACACTCCCCTCCCGCCAACGCAGGCCACGCCGGCGGCGCCGGAGGGCCAGTAACGACCTCCGGCCGCCGTAAAAAGCGGTCGCGGGCGGCCTCTCGGGGGAGGACCCACCGCCCGCACTATTGCCGCGAGGGTGAGGGCTGCGTGCTGTTCCGCGGCCCCCTCAACTCCTAGAGTTGTTAGGAGAGCGCCGGGGGGACGAAACCCTGACCCCCTGGCGCCAACACTTTATAAGGGGCCCGCCTCAAGACAAAGGGCGGGCCGGCGCCGGCCCGGGCCACGAGATCGGCAGGCCATATATCCGTGGGCCCGGGCGTAGGCGATAGGAGAACAGCTAGGTTTTTTAGTGGGTAGTCGGATGGCCAATCATCTTTCCCGGAGTCCCACATATCCCTCGGTCCCCCCGGGCCGGGGGAACCCGTCAAGAGAGGTTTTTCCCCGAGACCAAAAAAAAAAAAAAAAAAAAAAGGAGGGACTAAACATTCCTAAAATTCGTGTGAGGTAATTTATGGCCCCTTAGAGGACATAATATGCTATTTTTTATCGCGAAAATGAAACTTGAATGGAGTGATTTTTTTATTGCTGTGGATAGCAGTTACCACCGCCTAAGGGTGTTTGAAACGCTAGGGGCATCGCGATCACGCTGCTGTCCCATAAGGGTACAGGAACTAATGCCGGAACACAACACAAGGTTATTATGGCGGCACACTTTAGACCAAAGGCGGTCGCTATCCAGACGGGCTTGAGGCCCTACCACGTAGCTAAGGTGGGTTGTTTTGTCGCCTTTTACGACAGACTGACCCCAGCCGCAGAGGTTAGTGTTCTTTCTCTGCCTCTGCACGAATAAAAATATGTAAAACAGGGGTGAAAGTAATTAAATTATATTTGTTTAATTATTTATATGACAGAACAACGTTTGCCGGGTCAGCTAGTAGATAATAAATATTTTTATTAGCTATATTAATTAAGAAATTGATGAAAAGGATGTTTTTATTTGAACAGCAGACATACTGAAAGCCAACTTAAAAATAAGCCTCGCCTATAAATGTTTGCGATGCTAGGGGCATCGTGAACACACTGCCGCCCGCGAAGGGTACCTGGAATCTGGGACTCTTAGGTCGGAACACAATACAGCGTTATTATTAGTAGCGGTATAGCGGTATTTAGCGACCAGGGGTGGTTGCTATCTAGATGGCCTTGAAGCTCTATCACCTAGTAAACATATACAGATAACAGCGAAAGATAAAGAACTTCTTCACAATATTCAACAGCATATATGGGGCTATTAAATTAATTTTTCATAAAATATAATATGCCGTAGACAGGACAATGGGTGGGGTAGTGAGGTGCTTGAGTGGAGGCCTAGAGTAGGGCGTAGAAATTTAGGCAGGCAACCGATGCGTTGGACCAACGACCTTGTTAGAGAGGACTGGATGCGAAAGACGCTGAACCGAGAAGAATGGGGTGCATTAGGAAAGACCTACACTCAGCATTGGGTGGTGAAAGGTTGAAAAAGAAAGAAGAAAAAGAAAATATAATATAGATTTAAATGACCGGTGTAATTTGATTAAATCTTTTATCACCTCCGTAACAAAAATATTTTTTAGCTCCATCCACTAACAAACGAAAACACTTAGTATATAAAATTAATATGAAAATAAAAAATAATTGTAGCATAAATGGTGTCTTAAATCGAATCATTGCAGACCTTTAAAGCTAACATAAATTCTATAAACTTAAACAAGGAGGCCAATCAGGAGAAAAAGGACATATAACATACTATAATGAACATACTCATAGATAAGTTCTAATCCTTTTCTTAGTCGAAATAGACTGGCTATACAAAACAATCCACCCTAGCTACGTGGTAGGGTCCCGTGCCCTCTGAATGGTGACCACCTTCGGCCTTAAGTATGCCGCCATAATAACTTGTGTAGTGTTCCGGCATTAGTGACCAAAGTTCCTGTACCCTTATGGGACAGCAGCGTGTTCGCGATGCCACTGACGTTACAAACACTATAGGTGACGGTAACTGCTAAATTCTAAGTAGGCCGTCAGCTTGTCTGCTGTCATATAGGTATAAAAAAAGAAAAGAAAAGGAATTGATACCTGATTTACAAGTACCGGAACATAACATGACCTCGGTCTTTATACGAACACCAGAAGTGGTTGCCGTCCAGTCGGGCTTGGAGCCCCACCACCCAGTTTTGTCGCCTTTAAAGAAAGGTTCCCCCGGCCACAGGGGTCAACGTCCTTAATCCACCCCTACATGGAGATTATAATCTCATGTTGCTAGCCGCTGTTGAATATAGCGTCTTGCGCACGACCAAACTCATAAAAATACTTCATAATAATAGAGGGGTAGATAAAGTAAAATAAATAATATTTTGTTCCATAAGTTATTTCGTAAACATGTTTACTAGTCTAACGGCCTACTTTGAATAACACACGGCTACCATAATCTTTACAGTATAAGCGTAAATATTCTCTTTGAATATTTGTACAAAGCTTTTATTTTATAGCAAAAAGTAGGTAGATAGATAACACCGTATTAAAAGTACATAACACAAACATAAAATATAGCAGCGTAAAATCGTCGTTATAATGAAGTTATGAAAGAAAAAAATAATTGGTAAACCAGTGGAATAATCCTCAAGACATTCTTTTTGAATTCTCAGTAACTCGCCTTACAAAACAAATTTTCAAACAACTTATCAAATCAAATCAGAACTCGAGAGCAGCGAAGGAAGTCCACAATTCTTTATATTTTTCTGGGTTTTAGGTTAGACGGCAGTCACACCTGTTAACAAACAAAACCATGCTTAGCCACATTTGTGAGTTGTGCACTGTGGTGGCCATTGATCGTTCGCCATCCTCTGACGACGAGTGCCCCTACGTAGGGGTTTTCGTGAGGGGCCTAGACTCAGTCACATCCACTCCAATTCTAATACCCGAATAAGTCGGCTCTGAAAACGAGCGCTGGGTCGGATCATTTTGATACAGTACCATAATTGATCTAATTTGGTGGATATTCAGTTGTTTGAATTCTTTTTAGTTTTGTTCCATCAAATGAAATTAGTCTATTTCTTTCTTCTTACTGTCTTTTTTGTAATCATAATGACCTCAAAAATTGTGGCAACCTAATAATTCTTTTCCTCATCCCTTTTATCCTTTTTGACCCATTAGTTTTGATTTTAAATTCAATTTAATGCAATAGCAAATTATATTTGGCGCCATACCACGCACTAATTGAGCTTGCGCCCCTGTAAACCAATTATAGTATAGCCATCGAATCGGAACGGTCATACGATGTGAACCAATTAAACTGTGTTATTATTTACATCAAGTTTCTATTCCATCCTTAGAGTATACATAAGCATTATGTATATATACCTATGCGGCCGGGGTCGGCCTTTCGTAAAAGCCGACAAAACAACCCACTCTGGCTACGTGGCAGGGCTTCCAGCCCGTCTGGATGGCGACCACCTTTGGTCTTAAGTATGCCGCTATAATAACCTTGTGTTGTGTTCCGGTATTAGTGACCTAAGTTCATGTACCATTATGGGACAGCAGCGTAGTCGCGATGCCACTGGCGTTACAAACACCCATAGGCAACGGTAACTGCTAAATTCTAAGCGGGCCGTCAGCCTGTCTGCTGTCCTACAGCATAAAAAAGACACCTTTCTGTAATGAGTTAAGTTACTGTTGATTCAAGTTAGAAGTAATTGAAAATGTTTAAACAATTTTTCTCACTTAATGTTCTTTTCCACTAATTTCTATTTATTGATGCTGAAGAAATATATTGTAAGGAAACTTGAACCCAAATCTCTGGTGTATATATCAAAAATAGCGGGTGTATTCCATTTAAGGGTGGAGGATTCCTGAGACCAGTATTGGGGCGATACAGGCTGTTATAAAATGTTAAAAATCTTACGCGGAGTTCAAAATAGCCCCGGTTTTTATTGTTGTGAATGCTGTCTGCATTCTGACGGTTCACTTGATAGTAAGTAGCTACCATGGCCTATGGATTGTCAGGGGTACGGCTAACACGCGGCCATCCGCCTATGAGAACTGAAACCTGGGTTAATAACGCCAGTATACAACAAGGATACTAGGCGGCACATTTTGAGACTATGGGCTCGGAGTCTTTCCACCTAACTGGGGTAGTTTTGTCGCTTTTTACGACAGGCCGCATCCGGCCGCGGGTATCAGTATTGTTACTTCGCCTCTGCATGAAGGACAATGTTCTTAAGTAATTTATCACAGGGCACTCTTTGCTCTTTGCTTTGGTACCCTTTATTTGCTTGCTTCTGGAAGAAACGCTAGACTTAACGCTTTGCTATTTATAAACTAATAATGACATCCATCTGTACAACTCAAGCGAAAATGATCAGGTGACCCTGTGAAATTCCCTACTTAATTTTAAGTCTGATGATCTATACAAAGCTTGCCACAGAGTCGTATCTTCTTAACGAAGCCCTTGTGCCCTTAATATATTTAAATCTACCTTTGATAAAATGTAGAAAGTCTGTAAATTGGAATTTGCAATTCATTATTTCGGTAATAACAAAATTAATGATCTAGACTGACAACATACTAAATAACGTTAAGTGAAAGTACACAATAAAATTTTCTTTTGTATGTCACTTTTACATTATGTATATATGAAAATATAATTATGAATAGAATGATTTATGATGATTAATCATGGTTAATGATATTGCTCTTGTATGTGGGTCATAAAGAAGACTAGGCTCTTTTATTTTATTTTTTTAGGAAATATCCGATTGAGTGAGATTGCAGTACGACAGCAGATAGGCTGACGGCCCGCTCAGAATTTAGCAGTTACCGTCTAGTGTTTGCCACGCCAGTGGCATCGCGAACACGCTGCTGTTCCATTAGAGTACAGGAACTTGGTCACTAATGCCGGACCACAACACAAGGTATTATAGCGGCATACTTAAGACCAAAGGTGGTCGCCACCCAGACGGGCTTGAGGCCCTACCACGTAGCTAGGGTGAATTGTTTTGTCGCCTTTTACGACAGGCCGACCCCGGCCGCAGAGGTTAGTATTCTTTCTCCGCCCCTGCGTGGATCAATTTTATAGATTTGGTTTACATTTAATGACATTTACTCATAGATATCAAGGACAAACATCAGAGATTTGTTGAGTAGATGGCTCTGTGCTCGTGTGTGACTACATTCTGTTCTTCTTGAATAAGAAGGTTCCGGAAATAAACCTGGTGATTTGCCTGAAATTTTGTTGTGTTAGACCTTACTTCATAGGATCATTAAACCGTAAAAAGAGATTGAAGAGACTGAACGTTGCCCTAGTTTATAATATATATTTTATAATGAGTACTTTAGTCACTCTAACTAATATCTAAGTACTTGAGTGGCTCTATTTTTATCTCTAGCCCGGACTACAAAACAAATATATTTATCATCATTGTACAAGTACCGTTATTTTTATTTGGAAAATTGAACAAATGTTCTGAGATTCTTTTGTGCGAAAAAACTTCTTTTAATTTCACCATTAAAAGATTAAAACTTGCGGAAGCTCGCTGAATAGACTTTGACTGAATGAGAGTCGCTTGAATTTTATCATTTGTATAAATGAGGGTAACATTTTAAAAGTACTCACGAGGAATATTACTAGATTTTATCGCGAGTTTACAGTTAAATTAACTAATTAGGACTAAGAGTGAGATGAACCTGTTCTTATCTCTTAATCAGTTTTTGTTACGCGAAAACCATTTCTACATTTGTCTATGGTAACGCTATGTAACAATCGATATCTTAACAATCATAATCGATTGCACGTCACCAAAATGTCAATGTCAAATTAAGTATTAAAATATATTTATGACGATTATCCATCCATATTCCTCGTCCCATTAAGGTATGATTCCGAACTACGCTGCACGCAGCAGTGCTACCGCATCACTCAAACATATATTTATTTTAAGTAAGTTTTTAATTAAAAACAATATATACCTATAACATAATTATATTTATTAGTATTATTATTTATCTTGCAACTATATAGTTGTGCTATCCTCAGGATTACAGATAGCTATCGAACTGGTCACCACGTCTAGCTGCTTTTTAAATCTCCATTAAACCTGTCACTTTTATATCTTACTTGGACATTAGCCAAATAAATGCCAAAGGTGTTAGAGTAATACGATCTCTTTGGCGTAACGGATAACGAACTTCGGTACGCATGCGGAGGACAAGGGTTCGATTCCCGTCTCGCGTCTGGGTGTTTATGTATAATATGCATTTGTTTACAGAGTAAAATATTTATTAAGTAAGTAGTACTGATATCAGTTGTCTAGTACCCATAACACGAGTGCTTAGTTTGGGACTAGATGGCGCTGTGTGAATTTTCACAAAATATTTAAAATAAACCTATGAAAACTTAACTGAACTGTATTAAAATATCTTCTTCTTTCTCCTGCCCTTGTCCCATATTATCGGTCGGCACAACATGTTACATGTTGTCATAGTTGTGGCTTAGTTCTTACAACCGGCCGCCTATCTGACGTTAACCCCTTTTTGGGGGAAAATCTGTCATCTTTTTTATTTAAATTATTTTTGTCGTTTCACATTGAAAGTAGGACACGAAATTTCGTTGTCAATCATCTAATATGTCCTCAAGCGATACTTTTATTGGTTTTTTCTTGAGTAAACAGCATCTGAGTATCGGTTTAGGTGTGCAGGGTGGCACGTTTGCAGGGTCACCGACTTTTAAGGGGTCCGTACACAATTCATATTCAACGACTACGTCACGAAGGCTTTAAATAGGAAATTTCTAGTGCCGAGCGTCTTCGAATGCTCTTGATCCTGCATTCTGTTGCGCTTGCAGACACGGGCAGCTTGCGCACAATCCGTCCATCTTCATATATTTTGGTGATGGCTCACAGCAATCTTCCTCTTGGCAAGTTAGAGGCCTTGAAACTCGCGGCTTCTTTTCACAACAATACATTATCTTCGGCGATGGTTACGTATTGTTGTGAAACTGTATTAAAATATATATATTATTTAAATATTTGATATTGTAAAATTAATTTTTATTTAGTCAATTGAAATTCATAACTCATTCATTTTGAAACTCGATTTGATCAGACCTCTAAACAAACATGTTAACCTAAATATATAACCTATTATACAGTCTTTTTTGCTCACGGGTTGCTGACTGCCCACTTAATAGTAAACAGTAACCGTCGCCTATGGATGGTTTGCAACGCCAACACACTGCTGTCCTATAAGGGTACAGGAATCACTAATGCTGGGGTTCAACACAAGGTTATTATGGCGGCATATTTATAGACGCAGGGCTTGTGGCCCTACCACGTAGGAGACATGACGTCTTAGTCGTTATCGTATGTATATTAATTATACACTTGACTTAGAAGCTTTATCAGTTAATGGTATTAGTCACTAGTGATCAATAATGCATTGCATACGGAACACACAAAACAATACTCACAATCACAGAACCTAAACTCAATTACGCTTTAAATAGTTAATTAGATAGGTGGCGGATGAGGAAACCCCGATGGGGGGAGGGGGTGCATTGTCCATTCTATATGTTTATTAAATATTTCTAGTATTCTGGATTTAAATAGGAAATTGCTAGTGCATACTATCCGTGCAGGGGCGGAGAAAGAATACTAACCTCTGTGGCCGGGGTTGGCCTGTCGTAAAAGGCGACAAAACAACCCACCCTAGCTACGTGGTAGGGCCTCAAGCCCGTCTGGATGGCGACCACCTTTGGTCTTAAGTATGCCGCCATAATAACCTTGTGTTGTGTTCCGGCATTAGTGACCCAAGTTCCTGTACCCTTATGGGACAGCAGCGTGTTCGCGATGCCACTGGCGTTGCAAACACCTATAGGCGACGGTAACTGCTAAATCCTAAGCGGGCCGTCAGCCTGTCTGTTGTCCTACGCAATAAAAAAAATTATGTAATTTTTCAATTGACTTCAACTTGTTTTTTGTGCCAAATATATAACTAAACTACCTGATACCCACGACTTAGTCCGCGTTGTTTAATATATTAACAAAGTTTTCGTACACATGCGTGCTGCACCGCTTTCCCGACTTCTCTGCGGTAAGAAAACACTGAACACGTAGTGCTTATAAAAATCGTTATTTCTTAAAACTTTAATAATTTTATATTAAAACTTAGAAAATTAATTGAAATCTATCAATTAGTTTTGCCGTGATGCGCGCAACTGCAGACCTCTATAATTTTATTTATATAGATAAATATACACATCAAAAAAGTCTAAGCAACATGCATGATATTACAAATTTACCATTTATATTAATTAATTTCTAAGTCTTTACTCACTCAAAGTGCGTTGGTATGTAAAATTGAATTGTTAGATATTCTTTACGTCATGGAGCTACGTCATTTGACGGCAAATGAAATGCAGAGCTGTAGGGATGTTGCAAGTGGGGAGTAATCAATCTCAGATATCTCGGCATTTTGGCATTCATAGAAGTGTTATTTGTCGTCTTTGGCAGCGCTACAATAATACAAAGGAACCTGCTGAACAGCATCCAGACCGTAAAAGGAGTACAACCACTCGGCAAAACCGGTACATACAACTGACTGTAAGATGCCAGCCGATGTTAACCACTCGAGAAATAAGTTTGAGGCTACAAAATTCAAGTGATGTTGATGTAAGTCCCCAAACTGTGCGAAATCAACTGCATGAGTACGGCCTACGAGCTCGATGCCCAATTAGGTGCCCACCGATACGTCATGGGAATCGCGCTCGTCGAAATGAATGGTGTAGAGAACGCAGAACATGGACCCAGGAACAATGGGATAAAATTATGTTTTCCGATGAGTCGCGATTCGGGTTTAGGCCTGATACAAGAAGGGTGCGAGTGTACCGTCGGCCCGGAAATACTGAAAGGCTCAGGTGCACTCAGGAAATTCATCCATACAGCGGCTCATCCACCATCCTAAAATTTAAATTAGTACATGTTCCTTAGACTTTTTTGATGTGTGTATATTAATTTTGGGTGATACTAATAGAACCACTCTACGGACGTCGAAAGAAGTATTTCAATATATAATCTTCTCTCTGTACAGTGGCGGAGTACGAATACTGACCCCATGCGGTTGAGGTCGTCCTGTCATAGAAGGCGACAAAACAACCTTAACTAGGTGTTAGGACTCCAAGCCCGACTGGATGGAACCCGCCTCTGGTCTATAAGCATACCGCCATAAAATCTTTATTTTGTGTACCGGCAGTGTCAGTATAAGTGACTCTGGTTCTACTTGCTACACTACTAATGGTTCTAGCAGTGTGCTCGCGGTGCACCTGGCGTCGCACGTTCATAGGCGACGGTAACTGCTTAATACTAAGTGAGCCGTTAACCTGTTTGCTGTTCCTCAGCAAAAACTATTTTATTTGGTGGAATGGAATCAAGAGGTGACAATTCGGGTGTGATACCGCTAACACGAGTTAAATTAATCAACGCTGAATCCGTTTTTATTTATAAAAGAAGTTATTTGCGTTAAAAGGACTCGACCTTTTATTAATGGTAACCTTTTGAACTTTTTTCGTGACAGTCAAACGGTCCTTTTTAATAATGAATTATAATTACAAATTTCTATAAAGAAATTCTAGGTTATATGTGAATTTTAGAGATATATTTGCAATAACAAGGCTGTGTTAATGAATACGCTGGTAGAATTTTACGATGTCTTTGGGTTGAATCACTAGGTAGAACGAATTATGTGTGTTATCTATAAATAGTTTTTTCTACTTTGAGAGTAACTGTCCTTCAATTGGTTCTTAAGGGTTCTTAAGGAAGATCTTAGCGGGGATTTTTAGTGGGTAGTCGGATAGCCAAATATCATTCTTGGAGTCCGATATCTCCGTCGGTCCCTTCGAGCCGGGAGAACCTGTTAAGAATAGGACTTTTCCCCGAGAGAAAAGAAAGTAGGTTAATAAATAATAAACACTCTATCAAAGTTAGAGCTTCTTCCGTTTTATAAAGTGCACTAACAAAATATATACAATTAAAAATGAGGATATCACATTTGAAAATATAAATAGCTTTTCAACTTTAAAAGGCATTCGACACAATACAAAATTATGCAGTGCTACATGTCAGACTACTACATTCAGCAAGAGTATTTTTGGTATGGCCATTAGAATATATAACCATCTTCCAACTTATATAAAGTCGGCTCAGTCTTTGAATGCCTTCAAAATGAAGTTAAATATATTTTTAATTAATAAGACTTATTATTACAATTGATGATTATTTTAATGACAATTTTGATAATGTAACTAATGACTGACGTAGAAATGATTATATATTCAATAAATTGTATTCCGAAAAATAAGTGGTAATTGTGAAATATGTTATAAAAGTAAAAATTGACAATGTATATATGCTATACCTCAAAAGGGTCTATGTATAATGTATTGTTATATATAAGCATGAATAAATGGAATTGGAATTGGAAAATAGTCTCATTAATTAACGAATTTAAAAAAGTAAGAGACTAGCATAGTATGGCCATATAAAGCAAAGGGATGTATACTACGAGGAAAATGAGAGTGAATACTGATACAGATGGTGGGATACACGAAAAAAGTGTGAACATTGAGATTATGGCCAACAGAAGAGAGTATAAGGTTAGAACGAGTGGTGCCCACCCCATATAAAGTAAAAATAAGACAAGGAAATGAAAGTTTCAATGATGACTCGAAAGAAATAGATTTTGCGACTGGAATCAGTTGTCGTAAAAGGCGACATAATAATAGGTAGGTGGAAAGGTTCCAAGTCCACCTGGATGGCAATCATTCCTGATCTCTGATGCCGCCATAATAATCTTGTGTTGTATTCTGGCCTAACCTGATGATGAAGCACGCAGGTTCCAGTTCCCCTACGCGAATGGCAGCGATTTAGCAACGCCCTTGGTAGCAATTGCTTACTATTAAGTGAGCACATCATTCTGCTCTTTCATCATAATAAAAAAAAATAGAATAAAAAAGAGAATATACGATGCATAACTAACTATATATATAGAGCGGATAACTTAAAATTCAAAAGGTGTGTTTTTACCCTTTAAAAAGAAATTCTTAAATGTTATAACCTGTAAAAGAACTGTTAGCAGATGTAAAACTTAAAATTAATTTCACTTTCTAAAGGTTTCTCGGCCGTTACATATGTATCTCCTCAAACTTATCGTAAGCCTTATGCTTTTATTACAACATTTCTGTGGTAATTTCCAGAAAAATGCTGAGATGGTTTGGCCATGTTGAGAGAATCAATGAAGAACGATTGACGAAACAAGTATATAAGGCGAGTGTGAAAAGAAGTGTTGGAAGGGGTAGACCTAGGCGGACGTTTCGAGACCAGATCAGGGACGTCTTGAAAAAAGGCCAGGTCAAGAGAACCCTAAACCGAAGGGTATGTATGAAGGGAATAATGAAAGTGGACGAAGCGAAACAGGTATGTAAGGATCGTAGCAAGTGGAAAGAAGTGGTCTCTGCCTACCCCTACGGGAAAGAGGCGTGATTATATGTATGTATGTATTTCCAGAAAAATCTTGTTGCATCCTCATTAACTAAACTAAATACGATAATCATGTATTTTTGGCCTTAGTAGAAACGTTTTTTTATTTTCAAGCACATTAAACAACAAATTACTATTCAAAATCAACATTACTAGATTATTCGTAAAATTCTAATGAAAAACATACATATGATATGAAAATTTTAAAGTATTTAAGATGTCTGTTGTGTAGTTTGACAGACTTTAAATACTTTTCAAGGGTAAAATGATATAATATTTTGTCTGTGTATGATTGAATCTCCATGTCTTTCCGAGAATCGATGTAAAAGCTTCAAGGTGATTATGACTACAAACTTAATAATTTTAAGCACTCTATCATGATAAGTCAATATATTTATTTGTTTTAACATGTGTTCACAAGACTATAATCGCTAACTATAAAAAAAATTGCTATATGACAGCAGACAGGCTGACAGCCCACTTAGTAGTTAGCATTTATCGTCGCCTATGGATGTTTGGAACGCCAGGGGCACGTCTAACATACTGCCATCGGAAGAGTGGTATTTACTTTTATAGTGAGATTTTACAACAACGTGTTACGTCATTACAGCTCGCATAACAATTGACAACTGCTTCCAAGGCTTCCAAATAAAAATCAATAAGCATTGCTAGTGATAAAATTTCTATAGATATAAATTAATGAAAAAACATGTCACCTGTACCATACACCATAGTTAATAACTGTATTATTGTACCTGCTGTTCAAATTACGTCAATACGCAAATGCAATTATGTGTACCAAAAAACTGAGGTGTAGTAAAAAATGTTTTATAATTTAAAAAAATCAGTACATTTACAAACGCGCTAGATACTATCATATAACTATAAATAACTAATTGACGTAGGAGTACAAAGGATGAAAAATGAGTGAGATTTTGGTAAACGGAGTATTTACAACGTTTTAGCTCAGGTTCAGGTCCATTATTTCAAGTTCCTTCTGTTTGTTCAACTTTAATGAAATTTGGGTTTCAATTATATTTGCTAACTTTGTAGAGATCGTTAAAATCGTGTTTGACTTTCTGAAGTGGTTTCATGAAAGAGATTTCTAAATTAATTTAAAAGTACTAGATAGTGTCGGGAATTGAATTTAGATATTGGTTTTTGTAGGTCAAAAATTTCAATATCTACCAGGCTGCTTGTTTTATACATTTAGTAAGGTGAATAAAAAATGGACGGGATAAATGAAATATGACTAAATTTTGGACATTGCTAATAAAAATTGTTGTATTAAATATACTACTACTACTACTTAGTTACTACTATATTTCAGTACCACTACGTGTATAGCAGCGTGTTAGCGATGCCAAGGGCATCATAGGCAATGGTAACTGTTACATTTTAAGTGAACCGTCAGCTTGTTTGCCGTCCTACAGCAAAAAAATTAATAATAAACAGACCCAATCTAGTAGCCACGATCATTCATCAGCAGCTTGCCCTTCGATACAATCTTATATCTTCAAAGGTACCCTATTATGAATACACGCCTGAGCCAGTTCTTGATTGTAGCCATATCACGCTCTACTGGGATCGATCTGTTATCAGAGACTATTGTTGCCAATAAGCTTGATATTGTGACAATAGATCGATCTGCGAGACATAAGATGATCATTGATATTAGTGTCCCACATTATGGTAACCTCGTAAAAGCGGAAACTGACAAAATAACGAAATACTTAGATTTTTTAGATCTTGCATCCATGCAGGGGCGGAGAAAGAATACTAAACTCTGTGGCCTCAGTCGGCCTGTCGTAAAAGGCGACAAAACAACCCACCCTAGCTACGTGGTAGGGCGTTAAGCCCTTCTGGATGGCGACCACCTTTGGTCTTAAGTATGCAGCCACAGTAAATTTGTGTTGTGTTCCGGCATTGGTGACCCAAGTTCCTGTACCCTTATGGGCCAGCAGCGTATTCGTGATGCCACTGGCGTTGCAAACACCCATAGGCGACGGTAACTGCTAAATTCTGAGCAAGCCGTCAGCCTGTCTGCTGTCCTAGAGCAATAAAAAAAACTCGCTCACGAGGTTACCACCATGTGGTACATGGAATCAACGAGCATCATACCGATAGTGGTGTCAGTGAACGGGCTTATAGCGACAGCCTCAACAAACACCTAGAGAGGCTTTCGCTAGGTAAATGGGTGAAGAGTCTGATACATTTTTTAAATTTATTTGTTACTGTCGTTTTATAAAATAATGTATTTTTTAATATTATTAATATTTTATAAAAAGATATGTAAATATTTTATTAAAAAATTTAAAAAACTTAAAGAGTTTGTAATAAATCTTTATTAAACTTTCTTTACAATAACTGGGTGGTGGAAACCTTTAGTAAGTATTAATAACTGTGTCACAAGGTTCCGCTCTTCAAGTAACAATTGCTAAGTTATTAACAATATAGTATCCTTGATGATACCATTTGTTGCAGGGTGTCAATATAGAATACAGAGTTGGAGGTATAATCGAATCATATCTCTGAAATACCTACATTTTAACAACCTGTGGTAGCTTTAACAACGGTTTGAGAGCCGAAAAGGCAATGAATGAACGCTCATTTACAGGAAAACGTGTTTTGACTGAGGATTTTCAGTCACGTATTATTTGAAATACGAGGTATAACATAGGTATTATTATTGGTAATAACTTATCACAATAACTAAAGTTATCATCAATTTCTCGAATATATTAATATTAATAACTAGCTGTGCCCGCGACTCCGTCCGCGTGGAATAGTGATTTTGGGCAGAATTTTTTGGATACTTATGTTTGATGGTTTATTTTGGATTATAAACCCTATAAACCCTAAAATATAAATGAAATATGCAAACAGTCCGTATTATCGAATGCAACTGTTACGCTATGCGCCTCCAGAATGTGTACGTTGGAACCTACAAAGTCTAGCCTAAGCTAAACCCTATTTTATATGATTGATGACAGAAATCTAATGTTAACTTAAATTGGAAATTCAACCTACATTGTCCAGCCTAAGCTAAACCCTATTTCATATGTTTGATGATATAAATCTGAGGTCAACTTAAATTGGATGTAAAATTTCCGAAACTTATCATTTTTAACAAAAACTATTTTTTTTTTCTAAAATCAAAATAGCCTTAGTTACTCCTTGATACATCAGCTATCTGCCAGTGAAAGTCCCGTCAAAATCGGTGTAGCCATTTCAGAGATTAGCCGGAACAAACAGACAGACAGACAAAAATTGTAAAAAAATGTTGTTTTGGTATATGTACCGTGTATACGTCTGAATGCACTTAGTAAAAAGCGGTTATTTTAATATTACAAACAGACCCTCCAATTTTATTTATTTGTATAGATAACAGCTCATAACATTCTTCTACAGACTCGGGCTTCTCCTAAAGAAGGAACAGACTGTTTTGTTTGAATCTACCTTGAACAATGCCAAGCTTGTCTAGGGCAGATTGGCATGTTTATCGGTGATCTTGATATGCAGTTATCACGATATTTTATTTCACCGTCGGTAGATGGCAATAAGGTGAATATTAGGCAGGAAAAAGTACCTAAACGGTACATGCCATGGTGAGATTCGTACTTGTGAACCGTGACCAAATAGATTGGTCTATGTCCTTCTCCAGGATTCAAGCTATTTCAATACCGAAATTCATCAAATTTAATTTAGCGGATTAGTCGTGAAAACGTAACAGACAGAGTTACTATCACATTTATATAGTTATGTATTAGTATGGATGGATTATAAGTATTTAATTATTTGTTGGAGTGACGCGGAAGGACCGCGTTAGGAACACCCGCATTCGCGGCAGCCTTCATGTCCGTGACATTGCGGATAAATTGCAGGAGTGTTGGCTGCGTTGTTACGGCCACATTTTACGGCAACCGGATGCTTATATGGGAAACAAATGTCTGGCCATGTCGCCTCCGCTGGGCCTCGGCAGGAAAGGTAAACCCAAAAATTGCTGGCTTGACGTCGTAAAGGGTGATATGCGTGCGAATGGGCTCACCACCAGGCATGCTGAAAACCGTGCGAAGTGGAGTAGAAAAAGCCGGAAAAAGAAAAAAAAATTAGTAGAAAAAACGGACCCCGGGCACCGAAATGGAAGTTTAGGTTGCAACTGGGATACAACGCTTAGACGATGATGATGATGACTTATTTGTTGTGGCCTTCGCCGCGACATAAACAAAAAAAACAGTAAAAATTAAGCCACAACTATTACAACATGTAACATGTTGTAGCGACCCCATATAATGTGGGATAAGGGCAGGAGGAAGAAGAAGAGGTTTGACTGCGCAAGGTGGCACTTTTGCCGGGTCGCCGACTTTTACGGGGTCCGTGCACAATTCACATACATGGTGGCTCACAGCAATCTTCCTCTTGTCAAGTTAGAGACCTTGAAACTCGCGGCTTCTTTTCACATCAATACCTTTGGCGAAGTACATCATGGCAATCACATAGGTGGATCTTCACAGCACGTTGTTGGACTACTATCATCGAACATACTGCAAATTGCTCGCAGTCTTCAGGGTAAAAGCACGCTATTTTTATTTAGATTTTACTTCTTTTTCTTTTGTAAATTTTATATCGTAATAAATTTCCACTACAATTTTGATAATTTTGATGGAATACCACAATATAAGCAAACATTTTTAAAAGTGAAATAGTTAAGGGTGTTTGAATAATAAGAAGTCTGTTTCAGTTCCTCTGTTAGTTACTATAAGGTCTCTAACATATTTAATAAGAATTTCAAAGGAAGAGGTTTATTGTGTTCTAAACATTTGAATCATTCAAGTAATGAATTAAATATCTGAGACTACCCTCCGTAATGGTAACAAAGCAAGGAACTGAACAATTAAGTTCTTCGAAGATTAACAGTTGGATAAGTCGAAAACTTAGGGGACATTACTTTGAAGTTCTTGCTTATTGTATATACGGGAAGTGGAAGGAACAAATCATACGGTATTGTGTATTATGTTATTTAAGGTAGTGTAACGTAATTGTTAAGGCCCTAACCATTATCGAACGTAGCAGATTGCTGTCATTTATAAACTATTTTATGATGAATCATACTACATAATATTAAAAGTGCAGCGTAATCTCAATCTAGTGAAATTGAAGAAATCGGATATTTATTTTCGTTAAAAAGAGTTTGCGTTAAACGGTGAGAGGAAAAAAAAATTTTTTACGAATACTTATATTTTAATTTTGACAAAATTTAATGAAAGAAAATTACATAACAATATTATTTTCGAGCTAGTGTTCCAATAAAAGTCGGTTCCAGGATTCCATTTTTTTTTCTATAGTCCAACTATAGTCTAAAGCTGTTGTGGTTTCAGACGACGCAACAGCGACTCCGGTCGGAGATGATATATTTGAGTAAAAAGGGCAGTTTATATTTATAAATGTGGAATATAAAAATATGCTATAAAAATACGATGTATATACGAGATAAAATATGTAAAAGAGTGAGCGAGAAGGAAGGTAGGCTATTGCGTACTACTCGCTGTCAGTATATAAAAAGTGACTTTCGGTCTCTGTCATTCATCTCAAGTCGTCTGAGACAACAACAGCTTTAGCTTTAAGGAAAAAAAATCTTTCATTCATTTCGCACTCCTGGAGCAGCGAAAACATTGAACAACGCCGTGACACTAAATTATAATTAGTTATTTTTAGCTTGTCGGTTTTTTTTTAATTCTATTTTTCGTGGTATTTTTTCATATCTTGGAATATAGCGGGTTAAAACAAAGATATAGACAGATAAGACAATAAAAACCTTAGCAATATATACCTTTTAGGAAGTTTTTCGTTAATACGCTATATTCGATTCCACTGTATTTCGAAAATAAAAAAACAGCTCAATGTACTCAAGTTGCCGATATCTTTATTGTTTTTTCGAAGTAGTCCCCTTTCCTCTCTATACATCTTCGCATTTGATGGAACTACTAGGAAAAGCAGTAAGCTCATTATTCTTTTCGACCGCACTCACTGCATCTTCAGGGCTCGTAAAGCGAATACTTCGAAGTTTATAATTGGTTCTTGGGAATAAATGAAACTCGCAGGGCGCCAGGTAAGGACTATATGGCAGACTTAGAATAATTACACATACAAGCGCTGTGACAAAAGTGAAGCACCAAACCGATTCACACAGGCGTGACGATTACGTGCTTACGCTCGGCGACACGCACACATTCATTTGAGTAATGTTGTCAGTGAAGTTCCAGTTCCAGAAAGTGGGGAAATAATTCGGCCGCTGATAATCATTTGTTTTTGGCAATAATATATATAGCTATGTGTGATAAAGTATGGGTATGGTAATGTAGTTGTTATAATACGAGAATGTTTATTTTTTAACGAATAAAGGAAAACAACAACACATAAATAAATTACAATTTATATTTTACAGATTGCATACAATTATTTATTTATTTACTGTGTAACTAAAGTAAAACAATCAAGTAAAAATTTTTCTTATCAAACAGTCCCCATATTAACAAAAAATAAACAAATTATTTTAGAAATAATCAAACTGATTATTGAGAGAGAAACCTGTAAACTGTATTTGTTTCCTGAATAATTGCCGCTTTGATAATGTACTTATCTTCATTATTAAAATGTTTTGAACATATTCGTGTATTTTTGGTTGGCTTCCAATATTCTTCTCCATAGTCATGGAGAAGACTAAGCCTTAAATATTTCACCCACTTGTCAGAAATAACAGGGTCGATTCCTCCTTTGAACAACAACACGAAATACTTCTATCAGTTCTCATTTTAACAAGTGCGAAAATAAAATTCGTTTATACTTCTCAACTTTCAAGTAACACAATTTCCGGTATATAACATCGCTAAATCACACAACCACCTACATTAAAAAACGTATCACATACCTGCGTAAAAATCAGTTTTAAATTTATTAGTCGGAACAATAAAGTCAGTTAAAATGGTAAAATATTTTCACATTCGGGCAACACTGAGCATTGAAACAAAAAATTTCTATTTTGACCTGATTAACTACAATATACTATGAAATATTGAAAACTTACCTGTGAAAAGTGATGTTATTACACTTTTTTTGTATTTCAGATGTGTTGTGACACAATTTAACTGCACAAATCGTCATAATAATTATTTTTTTCGCGATACACGTTCAGCGTGCTTTCACATTGAACACTACGGAGCGGTCCGGCATTTGGAGCCATTTATGGCTCCAAATAAGGTGCTTCAAAATAGGGGTGCGGACTAGATTTCTATGTAATTATTATTTTATTGTTAATTTTAGGAGTGCGCTGAAACGCTGCCGTGGTGAAAGAAGGGTGCTGTTTCTATGGAGCAGTTGTTGAACATTTTCCAAGACAACAAGCAAACAACAATTGATCTAAATGATATGTATTATAAAATTTAAAAGGAAGAAATCGTAACATATGTACAGAAATATAAATACTAATAACATACAAAGAAAAATTATGTTGACCGTTTCATAATGAATATATATTAATATTAATAAATATCAATTGACGCCATAAAAAGTTAAAAACTTAAAACAATTGTGTGACCATAATAAGTTTAATTTGACCCTGTGAATGTTCGTGAAACCTTCCAACAAAAAGCCATCACGCTACCGTTAATAATATGAAGGGGCATCGTTAGGAAAGAGATATAATCTACTACATCCAATTATTTTTTACTATTTATTTTCTTTCCACCGGTCTGATTTCAAGGTTTTCGATTTTCCCCGGCTCCTTCTCAGTTGCATTTGAGATTTACAGCCAAGGCTGGCTTCAAATCTGGAGGTAGTCATTGTTAGAAATTTGTTAGGTATTGCTAGACGTAGGCCTTCCTAATTGAATGTCCCTTCCCGGTCCTGTGCCTTTCAGAATCGACCTTATGCAAGCTCATTAGCTTTTTCCTACATTTTACTAATATGGAGCTCGGGTATTGAATTATCGTTTTAGATAAAAACGAGTAGATATTTTTGAAGGCAGTACAGCTTGGGTACTCACTATTCAATTTGATGGTATGTAATTTTACCCTAAATACGATACGTCGTAATTTTCGGTCATTTGTTTTTATTAGGGTCGAATATTCTTAATTATGGGCATTGCAATGTTATACAAATGACCTAAGCCATTAAGTCAGGATGTGCTGGAATGCGTTTCTATTGTTCAAATGGAATGTTATTACATCGTCTATATTATATAACTTAATATTATACATAATAGATAGGTAACTCTTTATTGCTTATTTTAATACATTTAAAACAAAACTGATAAATAGGTCAACACACTGAAAATTAGACAGTAATTACAAGTAATAACACAATGATAAAATAGTAAAACAAAAGGACATCTTCGAACGCACACAGACATACATAATATAAATTCAAACACATAATAAAACAACATATATATATATATATATATATATATATATATATATATATATATATATATATATATATATATATTTCAATCACATCAAATCACTAACTACTTTCTTGAAGTAAATTCTTGAAAGTACTTAGTGATTTCGCTTGTCATACTTGTAGAGGCAGTGCGTACCAGACTTGGACAGCCTTCATGGTAAAGGAGTTTTTATAAAAAGATGAAGATGAAATGATGAATGATTTATATTACTGTGATAACATCGCGTCATCTAGTCCTAAAGTGATACTTTTATTTTTTTAATAAATACACGTTATTAATAAACTGTCAGATTTAAGACAGGTATCTAGTCACAAATCCCCACAGTCGTTTCGGTGTGAGATAGCCGTTTCGCCACCCAGGTTATTTAATTATATCTTTACCTCCTCTCCCTGACCGCTAAAACTCGACTGAAAGAAATGCTAATAAAAATATTTCTATCGAGATATATCGAAAATATGAGTCGGTCCCGCCCGCTTCGCTGGTCGAATAACAGAAAAAAGTAAATCGAAAAAAAATTACGTTTTCGTACGCATGCGCGCAACACCGCTTGCCCCACTACTCCACGGCAAGAAAATACACATCACTGTACACGTAGTGCCAAACGAACGGCCGAATAACGGCCAAGTACTACGAAATAAAACTTAGAAAATATAAGTATAATTGAAATTATCTAGTAGGTTTGCCGTGATGGACCCAACTGCAGACTTCTATCATTTTATTTATATAAATTTTGGTAAGTATCCTCTTTGAAGTTATTTCAGTTACTTTGTAATAGTATTTTATCGTCAATGATTTTTTTTGCTGTGGGATAGTTGACGTCCCTATTAGAATTTAGCAGTTACCATCGTCTATGGGGGTTTGCAACGCCAGTGGCATCGTGAACCCGCTGCTGTTCCATAAATGTACAGGAAATTGGGTCACTAATGCCGGAATACAACATAAAGTTATTATGGCGGCATACTTAAGACCAAAGGTGGTCGCTATCCAGACGGGCTTGAGGCCCTACCACGTAGCTAGGGTGGGTTGTTTTGTCACTTTTTATGGCAGGCAGACCCCGGCCGCAGAGGTCAGTATTATTTCTCCGCTCCTGCATGGATAATGAGATAACTGATTTAAAATAAAGAGAAAAATAGAGATTGAAAAGGGTTATCAGCAGAAAGTTAATTCAAAAAAACCTGAAAGAATTTTCCTTAAAAGTGAAAGTATGAATTCGTATGAGTTAACTAATATCCTATAAACATTCCGGATGTAGTAGTCAAAACGAACACTGACTAATATTTGCTAACTTTCTAGCGTGTAGAAATTTTACGACTGTCACTCTGTTGTTAATAATGGCTTATTTCTTTATGCTACTTATTGTTTTGTTAAATTTCCATTTTAAATCTATCCATATTAGCAGGCTTTGAACGTCTAAAAAATATGAAATTTAAAAAAAATATGTACTTAATTACAATAACTTCAACGATAGTAGTAAGTATATCGCCAGATCGATCTCTCTGAGTGGTAAAACCACCTATTGCTTAGATTAGTTTAGCCATATTTCCTCCAGATGATAAGTAGGTTCAAGTTGTTAAGCAATAAAAAGTTCTCGAACGATCCATGTCATTCGACTAGTTTACGAATTTTGAACTCAATTGTCTTAAAGTATTATTTCACGTTTAATGAATTGTCATTACCTATGCAGTGTTCCTTTGTGTACACAATCACGGATATGCAGGTTGCCGAGAAAGCGGGAGTTCCTAACCGGACCCTTCGTCACTCCACACATCTACCGCAGCATATAGATTTCCATGACACGCAATTCCTAGTTGGCTACGGATACGTTTCACAGCCGTATAAAAGGACTTAACTAATGATATCATAGACGCTTCAACGTAATTGTTATGACAGACACGTGTAGGTGTCACTTGATTGTGTATATATAAAAGAAATATAATACTACTTTCATGTAGTGTAGAAGTGCCTTTATAAAAAAAATATGGTACTAATAACCTATCCATTTATTTACTAGAAATACGTTGGAAATAAGTTCCGGAATGGATATCTTGACACACTAATTACACGAGGATTTTGTCCTTCGCAGTAGAGCTACTTTCGCTCGGCTCTTGCACAAAATATAGGCTGTAGCGATTTTTATAAAAAATAAATATATAGAATAAACGACTTTTCTCAATAGTAAAGATCATATACAACGAAGCCTCATTTCCAATAGTTAACCTTATGTTTTATTTCGGCATAAGTGATTCAGATTCCAGTAGCTGTCCTCCTAATGTTGCAAACACCTATAGGAGACGGTAACTGTTTATTGTCTGCTGCAAGCAACAGCAATAAAAATGAAAATAAAGTATTACGGATAATTTATTGTTAACTATTCTTGTAAATATTCCTTCACAGACTATTACAAAAAATAGAAAGGTATAAAAAATATTCAACACCTTCGCGTAGACTTTTGGACGTCTAAGTTATTTGTGGGGTTCACGGGTTCCATTCCCTTACAGGACCGATTGCCTTCTGACCAATCCAAAAATATGAATGATGTTTTGCTATGTTCTCTGATAGCTAGCAAAATACGTAACCAAATGGTTTCCCTTAACAATGACCTTGGAACCAGTCAGAGGGGACCTATTTTTTGTAAACCCAACCCAAATCTTCTTACAAACAATCCTAGATAAATAAATGTAATGTATTTATCTAACTAGAATAATATATATATATCATTAAGATAAATAAATATAATTTCCTTCAGGCAGGGACGGGGTAAGAATTTCTGACCCCTGCGGCCAAGGCCGGCCTGTATTAAAAACAACTACCTAGCTAGAGGTGATATGGCCCTAAGCCCTTTTGGATTGCAACCACGCTTAATCTATATGTATGCTGCTATAATAATCTTGTGTTATGTTTCGTCATAAGTGACCCAGGTTCCAGTTCCCCTTCGCGGACGGCAGCGTGTTAGCGGTACCCCTGGCGTCGTAAACATCTTTAGGCAACGGTAGCGGTTAATTATTAAGGGGCCGTCAGCCTGTCTATTGTTACAGCAATAAAATCTTCCACAAACTGAAGGTAGGCTAAGTTATTGAAAATATATGCAAATTTACCGGTTATCTGATAAAAGCTCTCTATACTCGTTTGATTAACCTATATTTTAAAAAGAATTTATGTTTTGACCTGGTATTAGTATTATGTTTACTTATAACTCCATTAAAATTCAATGAGTTCTCGAATGGGGGGCGCATCTGAGAACGTAGTGTAACGTACTGGATGCCTTAAGGCGAAATATGGCATTAAAGATTGACAGGACGTGATGCAAAAGGCCAAAGACTTGTAGACTAAATATTGCTATCTTGGAAGATATTTCTTTTTTACGTGCAGGGACGGAGAGAGAATACTGATTTGGGCAGCCAGTTATATCCTAAAATGTGACAATACAGCCCAGGCTAGGTGGTAGGGCTCCAAGTCCTGAATGCCAACCAAGACTATTTTATAAGCATACCGCCATAATAATTTTGTGTCACAAACATCCATGGGCGATGGTAACTGCTTATTATTAAGTAGGCCGTTAGTTTTTCTGCTGTTCTGGTGAAATTCTATAGACTGATAAGTACGAAGTAAGGACAGGCCTGATGACCGCTGGATAAGAGGATTTAGTTAAGTTGCCAAGCTTTGCTTGAAGAATCTTCTAGATTTTATCCATGTAGGGGCGGAAAAAGAATACTAACCTCTGCGGCCGGGGTCGGCCTGTCGTAAAAGCTGACGAAACAACACACCCTAGCTACGTGGTAGGGCCTCAAGCCCGTCTGGATGACGACCACCTTTGGTCTTAAATATGCCGCCATAATAACCTTGTGTTGTGTTCCGGAATTAGTGACCCAAGTTCCTGTACCTTTATGGGACAGCAGCGTGTTCGCGGTGCCACTGGCGTTGCAAACATCCATAGGCGATGGTAACTGCTAAATTCTAAGCGGGCCGTCAGCCTGTCTGTTGACCTACTACAATAAAAAAAATGTACATCTTAAAAGTTATGACTTAAGTCTTTTAACGTGAACTTGGAACGGAACTAGTCTATAAACTTCGAGTCATTAAGCAGGTTATGTAGAGAGTTTGGTGTTTCTCTCATGAATAAAACCTAAAACAAGGTCAATCATATGAGAACCAAAATGACCAACATGTTATCTAAAAGAGGGAAGAGTATATTATCCTGGTTCCATGGTCTACTTGATTGCAAAGCAACTTTTAGGAGTATCGTACTGGTTGGAGACTCTTATACATAGGTTACGTTTGAATTTCTTCTGAGTCACATAAATGAGTTTTTTAGGGATATCGTGCAGGTTTAGAAAATGGTCCCTATCTAGTTTCAGGAATGCCGTAAAGGCGATAAATGGTATATTTATTGATAGATAAAGATAAAGAAGAGATATACAAAACATAAGATTTATAACTCAGAATAAACTTGTTAACATACCAGCGCTGGCCTTTTAATTTGAAAGCAGCGTCTTCTTCCTCCTGCTCTTATCCTTCATTATTTAGGGTTACCAAAACATGTTCTCTCCTTCCACTCTCATCTATTAGTCGCTTCTACTAACTCTTTTTTTGCCATATCATCTTTTACACAACCCATTCTTTGGTCTACCCCTCTTTTTATATCCAACACTTTAAAAACAATGTGTATAGCTAATAAGCGACATCTACCAGGCAATCCCAATGTTCAAAGGAATTTGGAATCAAAGAGCACGACTAGTACAGTCATAAATTTGCAAGTGACAACGCAGCGTGTGTTCATAATGATTTATCACAAAACTAGGTTAAATTTACTGGAGAGACTTTCGAATAAATTTATTGTTTTTTAAAATATTTTTTTACATATTATGTTAATATAAATACGCTGGCGTTTGAAGGTCATCATAGACGAGTGTCGCGAAAGTTATGTTTTTGTTTTTAGATAATTATACATGTTGGAGAAAATAATATTTTTCGAACGTACGTCATTTATTTAGTAGTAGCAACCTGCTAAATGTCAAGGTGAAATGTCAGAATTAATATGAAATTGTCAATGTAAGTTGTCATGATATTGTCAATCAGACTTCAATCAGTTCCTCTTACTAATGCGCTTACGCCGGGTGTGTGCATGTGCACTGATTGGAAAAGAACAACATGGCCGACTCTGATCTCGAGTACGTGGATATTAATCGTCAAATCTCTACGTCAGAACTATGAAGAAGAAAAAGAATCTATGTAAGTGCATACATATATAAGAGTTTTATTTACAATTGTATATTTCATTAAATTCAGCGGTTTCCTGTCAATTTTTTAATTTTATTTAGAAAATAAACAGTAGTAATTAGTTAAACCTAAGCTTAAAAGCTTATTAAGAATATAAACACAATTTACGGAGTTTCATAAATATTTGACATAATGCAAACATTTATCTTTAATTTACATAAATTAATAGTTGGTTCTAAACAATATACAGGAGAGAGGAATAATAAAATAAAATAAATTAAGTGGGAAGTGTTTTAGCAAAAGTTTATGTTGAGAGCGTGAAGAATGATAGAATTTAAACTGAGTGACAGGATAAGAAATAGTGAGATAAGGAAACGTTGTGGTCTGAAAGAAGATGTAGTGACAAGAATTGATAAAGGTATGCTGAGATGATTTGGCCATGTTGAGAGAATGAATGAAGAACGATTGACGAAAAAAGTGAGTGTGATGTGTATAAGGCGAGTGTGAATGCAAATGTTGGAAGGGGTAGACCTAGGCGGACGTTTCGAGACCAGATCAGGGACGTCTTGAAAAGAGGCCAGGTCAAGAGTACCTTAAACCGAAGGGCATGTATGAAGGGAATAATGAAAGTGGACGAAACGAAAGAAGTATGTAAAGAAGTGTATGAAAGAAGTGGTCTTTGCCTACCCCTACGGGAAAGAGGCGTGATTATATGTATGTATGTATGTTATGTTGTGTAATTTGAAAAAAAATTGAAATAAAATATTGAAACGATTGTGGGTATTAAATAAATATAAATCACATTTACCAGTTACTTATTATTAATCATTATTGAAGATCTTATAAAGGAAGAGTTATTTATGTCTATAAAAGGTGAAACAATTGTGAGGTAATAATAATAATTAGGGTTCCTTCTTGTTTAGGAATTTTTTTCAATTTCCTAAAGCAGTAATCAAATTGATTATATGATGTGTCCAAGGTAGCGACTGGGGTTTTAGACGTTTACTTGTTAACAGTTTCCGTCACCTATGAATATTTAAGATACCAGAAATACCGGTAATTATCCGACCACCTTTGGTCATAAGTATGCCGCCATAATAACCTTGTGTTGTGTTCCGGCATTAGTGACCCAAGTTCCTGTGCCCTTATGGGACAGCAGCGTGTTCGCGATGCCACTAGCGTTACAAACACCCATAGGTGACGGTAACTGCTAAATTCTAAGCGGGCCGTCAGCCTGTTTGCTGTCCCACTGCAATAAAAAATAAAATAAAATAATACGCTTCCGTCTGCGTAGGGGAATTGGAACCTAGGTCGCCGGAACAAAACACAAAGTTCTGTTTTATTACGCCGGTAAATTTAAAGACCAAGCGTAATTGGCATCCGGACGGATTAGCAATAGCTAGTTTAGGCAGGGCAGAACCCACCCCTTGTTTTTAAATATTCCAGGTTTCACTACAACTACGCGGATAGCAGCGTGTTTGTGATGCCTCTAGCGTTGTATACACCTATAGGCGGTAACTGCTATAAGTGAGTCATCAGCCAGTCTGCTTTCCTATAGCAATAAAAAACTGTAAAAGTTATGGCATATGCATATGTAATACGACATTAAAACTTGAAGAAGCCTTCATATCTAGCTAATATTATAGACAAAATTGAAACATTTAAGGTTATAATCGTATTGTTCAAGCTTCCAACATTAGTAAGTCGGGTGAATTCGTATGAAATTGTATAAATTATAATTGTCACGCGTGTATTATATAATCAAAAGTAGATTTAGGCCAAGATGTGACTACTGGAAATGGGAACAGACCATGAATTTTTTAAGGTCATACAAAGTAATAGATTTTTAAATCATTTCGCAGGATGTTGGAAAGACTATTCTTTTTTGTCATACTGTGTGTTCTCTTAGACACGCAGTACCATTTATTTCTTTTCCTTCCCGTTTCCTGTTTTCTTTTGCTGATTTTTTGTCATTCATTTTCTCTTTCTTTTTACTAATTGCCCATTTTCCTATTGCATTTTATAAAGAGTTTATTTTAAACATAAATAAATAAAAGTAAAAACATTATAATTAGAAAATAAAAATCAGTTATCACTAGACAGGTATGTAGCATACCGTAGAATAGATCGCATAGATTCCAATTGCCAGCCATTATTTGTATAATAAAATATATATACTATACTAGTTGATCCGGCAAACATTGTTCTGCCATATGAATTAAAAAAGTAGCCCATGTTCTTCTCCTAGGTCCAATCTATGACTATACCGAAATTCATCAAAATTAATTCAGCGGTTTAGGTAGACGTGATAGCGTAACAAACAAACAAACTCACTTTCGCATTTATAATATTAGTTACGATAATGTATCATTAGTTCTAAAAAAGCTTTTATTATAAAAATAAAACAGTTTTCGATGATATTATTCAAACAAACGACACACCATCTAGGGATAATAACAATAAAGCCCCAAAAAGTTCTTATACAATCACGCAAGGATTCTCTTTATGTATCTGTATGTCGTAATGTACAGTTAGGGCAACGTTAAAGCGTAAAGGGATGCTAGTTTTCTTTCTCTGAAACTAGCGTGATGTGGCCCAAAAGTAAAATGATAGCGATTTCGTAAAGATTCAGCAAAGTAGAATCTGAAAATCAGCAATATTAGATAATTTAAGTCATCATCATCTTAGCGTTAAATCCCGGTTGCAACCCAAACTCTCGCTTCGGCGCCCGGGTTCCGTTTTCCGGCTTTTTCTTCTCCACTTCGCACGATTTTCACTATCTCTGATGGTCAGTCCATTGGCACGCATATCAACCCTAACGACGTCAGGCCAGCACTTTTTGGGTCTACCCCTCCTGCCGAGGCCCGGCAGCGGCGGTACTGCCAGACATTTGTTCTATACGTAAGTAGCCGGTTGCCGTAAAACGTGGCCACACCAGCGAAGGTGACACTCCTGAAATTTATATATAATGTCACGGACATAAAGGCTGCCGTGAATGCGAGAGTTTTTAACGCGGTCCATCCGCTTTACTCCACACATCCCCCACAGCATATTCATCTCCGTGACTTGCAGTGCCTGCTTGTGTCGCTCCAGCACCGGCCACGCTTCACATCCGTATAAAAAAGACAGGCCTAATGATGGTCTTATAGACCTGTCCCTTCAATTTAATCGGTATTTTAGGATCACAGATGACACCAGTCACCTCACGCCATTTGGCCCACGCGGCAGCAATGCGTACCTTAACGTCGCAATCAATATCACCAGACGCGTGAAATACAGATCCTAGGTATTTCACCTGTTCCGTGCGCTTGAACGTATCACCGCCTATGCGCACGGGTGTGGGATCTATGGAGTTGCAAGCCAAGTACTCGGTCTTCGCCACATTGAATTTCAGATAGCTGTTCTCAAGCGATTCTTTCCATGCCTTCATACGTCCCATCAACCTACTCCTGTCCGAATCTGCATACATAAGCAACCACGGGGGCTGCTCATGTGAGTTTCTGATGCTGTCTGACAGTACGTCTAATACCACGCTGAACAGAAATGAACTAAGGACGGATCCCTGGTGTACTCCGATAGTGATGGGGAAGGATTTTGTGTCACCAGCAGCGGTCTGAACCACGGAATTGGAATCACGGTACATGTCTTGGATGATGTAAATATAGGCCTCTGGTATCCCTTTGAACCGCAATGCCCAATGCGCAATGTACCGCACGAGGAATACAGTCGAAGGCCTTCTGCAAATCGAGAAACAGGCAATGCAGAGGCGTATTCTTCCCCCTGTATTTCTCCGCGACAGTTCTTAGGGCAAAAACAGGGTCCATTGTCCCGTAACCAGGGCCCCCAATCCCAAAAGGAAAGCCGTCATCAGGGCCTCGTCCGTTATTCATCAGGGTGCGCCGACTTACAGGTGAGGTTGACTGGGGCCCCGAGGATGTTGGTAGGGCCCCCTACACCCCCCACATATTGGAGAATATAAGTGTTCTCCAATATATAGTTTACTTTTAGTTTAGAGCTGATAAATTAAATAAATATATTGGGACGTTTCACACAACGCCATCTAGTCCCAAAATAAGTTACGTAGCACTTGTGTTATGGGTACTAGACAACTGTTAAGAGAGCAAGGGCCGTGTGCTGGTTCACGCACCAAGTCCGAAGTTGACATAGTGTTGGGGGGACGAAATCCTGACCCCCTTGGCGCCAACCGCAGGAAAAGGCTTGTTCTGACGATGGGTAGGCTGGCGCTGGCCTGGACCACGCGATCGACGAGCGCTGTTTATCCATGGATCCAGGTACAGGCGATAGAAAGATGGCGTTTTTTAGTGAGTAATCGGATATTGGCCATCTTTCCCGGAGTCCAACATACCATTGCCACCTGATAGGTGGAACTCGTCAGGTGCAGTTTTTCCTCGAAAAAAAAAGTATGTACTACATATATATTTTTCTTTTATAAATGACGCTGGACTGGAATCGAACTCGTGGCCTCTGTAAACGTATCGACGTGCGTTAGCCATTATGCCATCGATATTGTCGAAAATATATTAAATCCTAGCAAAATCTTAAATTTCTCCGAACGCATGGGTTAGTATTCGCACTCCGCCCCTGCACGGACAAAAAAAAAGAATAAAAAAAACATCCAGGAGGATTTAACTTGTACACACCACAATACCAATCAAGCGAGCCAACTTAAAAAAAACAGATGAGACTTACGTCGGTTACGATGTTATTAAATATGTAATTATTCGTGGTGATTGACTATTCGCGTGAGGGGAGAGAATTACCGCTAACTTCGGTCATGCAATGTTAAGTTTTAGCTTTAAATTATAATTAAGTAATTCTGTTTATTACCATTCAAACTTTTACTTGGCGTTTTTACGTAAAAACTGTACTGCCCAAATGGCGCTGACGGTTTCCGTGGCGCAATGACTTTTGGATGTCGGAACGCTTGCGGGGTTCATGGCTTCCCAACGCAAGGCTGAGTGTTTATGTGTATACTCCGGACGCCGAGCAGGAAGAATTTCGGCCATTAACCTATTATTATCTTTCTCTGTCATTCCCGCGTAAATATAATGCTGCTTTGCTCGCATAGAGCAATGACCACCGTCGGTCCTGCTCGGCGTCCGGAGTATAACATATTTATTTAAAGGGACTCCTTTTATTTATTTATTTTATAGCGAGAGTTCAGCAGACAGGCAAACGGCCCACCCTGGCAGGTGGTCACCGTCGCCTATGGACGTCTGCAACACCAGAGGCATTACCAACGCGCTGCCGGCCTCTAAGAAATTTTTTAACGCCTTTTTTGAAGAACCCCATATCGTACCGCGCTAAGAAAACCTCAGCCGGAAGCTCATTCCAGATCCTGAGAGTACGCAACATGAACGTTCTTGAGAACCGTTTCGTACAAGAAAGAAGAGGCTCCAAGAAATGGGGATGAACATCCAGCCGATGGCGGGCAGTGCGGTGGTAGAAAGACGACGAGGGCACCATTCTAAATAGCTCCTCACAACACTCCCCGTTGTACAGACGGTAGAATACGCAAAGAGACGCAAAGTCTCTCCGAAGTCCAAGTGTGTCTAGACCGTCTGTGAGTATAGGATCGTTGACAACACGAACTGCGCGTATAATTGCGTTTTAATAGTATATTTTAGTTATTTATTATATTTTTTAAGGTTTTTAGTTTTAGGTTCATTGTACTAGTATATATTTCATATTATGTATATTTTACTTATTTGTATAGATTTAATCTAAATTTAATTATTAATACGTTAGTTATTTAACGATTATGTTATAATTTTTATGTTTATTTTATTTTATAAAAATGTATTTATGTGTTTTATATTGACATTTGTCTTTATTTATTAAATAAGTACATAAGTTGTCAGTTGTTCAGTACCCATAACACAAGTGCTCTGTTACTTTGGAACTATGTGGTGTTGTGTGAATGGTCCTAGTATATTCATTTTTATATTTAAAAATGTACAATGATACGTGTTTGATGAAAGATGAAACAAAACAAAGTTTTAAGTTTCTCAATAATTATATTATATGAACATTTAACTACAATGTTATTAAGTATTTTTTTATTGCTGTAGGACAGCAAACAGGCTGACGGCCCGCTTAGAATTTAGCAGTTACCGTCGCCTATAGGTGTTTATAATGCCAGTGGCATCGCGAACACGCTGTTGTCCCATAAGGATACAGGAACTTGGGTCACTAATGCCGGAACACAACACAAGGTTATTATGGCGGCATACTTAAGACCAAAGGTGGTCGCCATCCAGACGGGCTTGAGACCCTACCACGTAGTTAGGGTGGGTTGTTTTGTCGCCTCTTACGACAGGCCCATCCCGGCCACAGAGGTTAGTATTCTTTCTCCACTCCTGCACGGATAAAACGTGAATTGATAAATTGAACACTGTTTAATTTAAAATAAAAATAAATACGATATAAATATAGATTTTATGAAATGAGCTCAATACTCGGTTATTTATTGTAGGCATTATTTTCATAAGCAAAAATATGTATATATAATCATCTTGAGATTCAATGCCCTGCAATTTGAAAGGCGAGTTAATTTACTTGATATTTAATTTTATTTGCAATTCACTTATCATACTAAAACATTCATTTATTAATATTGTTTTTGATGTATAATAAATAATTTTTAATTAAATTATTTTCTTTTGCGGTGTTTGTAAGTGCCAGTATTTCATTTGAACACACGTCACATATAGGATAGAATTGAATATCGCTAAATTAGCTTTTGGGTTGATTCATTTATTGCTCTATCTATATATAGTAAGGTAGTTTAGATTGTTAAATGTAAAATTAATATATACTTCACTTAGAAGGTTCAAAGTGTAAATATGATTTTAAACATACAAGGCAAGGCAAACAATATATTTTATAATACATAAAGACTAAGTAATTTAAGTAATATATGGTGAATGCATGCAGGAATGAAAGTAGGTGGAACATTTTAAAAAGACCTGGATTTTTTGAAAGGGATTCAAGAGGCATTTTAAAATAATCAATAAGCCGGTACTACTTTCTATTATATATTTTAATGTGGAAGCGAACACTTGGGGAAATACGATTGATTTTTTTACTTTTATTGTATTTCAATAATAAATTTATCCTTTTTATATTTTCCTTATGGTGCTGGTTACTGTCAATTGTTTCTCTACTAAGTCCTACACGCCTATCTCTTGAATAGGCACAATAAATTATAAGCTAAACTTACTCTGTAAAAGTTTCCTAATTAAATTAATTTGACCCTTTTTAAGACACCCTTACTAACAAGTTCAGGTTGCTATTTTTCATAGGCTGGGGACGTACAATTAAAAATTATTTTACAAATTTTATTTACACAAAACTAATGCAGTCTGCAAATGTACATATATATCATATACATAACATTATATTTCTTTCTTTTCATTATAGTTAGCGAAAGTGAGTGGTTTCATTTCATGCGCAAACCACTTTAGCGTGTACGGGTTGACGCGATGAAATATAAAATATGTTTTTATCGTCAGATTGTTTTATTTTATTATACGCTTATCACGCTCATATCAGTACCAAATATTGTTCTTATTTATTTGGGAAAGCAAAAATTTATTACACACATACTATTATAGTTAGTTTTTTTTATTGCTGTAGGACATCAGACAGGCTGACGGCCAGCTTAGAATTTAGCAGATACCCTCGCCTATGGGTGTTTGCAACGCCAGTGGCATCGCGAACACGCTGCTGTCCATCATCGGCTGCTGTCGTCATCATAAGGGTACAGGAACTTGGATCATTAATACCGGAACACAACACAGGGTTATTATGGCGGCATACTTAAGACTAAAGGTGGTCGCCATCCAGACGGGCTTGAGGTCCTATCACGTAGCTAGGGTGGGTTGTTTTGTCACCTTTTACGACAGGCCGACCCCGGCCGCAGAGGTTAGTTTTCTTTCTCCGCCCCTGCACGGATAAAAAGTTTGAAGTAGCGCCAGTGATTGCTGGTTAGGTTAGCCTGGTATGGTCATATTATGTGAAGAGAGAAGCGTCATGTAATAAGGAGCTGAAAATGAGAGTGTATGAATACAAGAGGAGAGGTAGACCAAAGAAAAGATGGAAGGATTGTGTAAAAGATGATATGGTTAAAAAAGTTGTGAATGTTCAGATGATGACTAATAGAGGAGAATGGAAGGAGAGAACATGGTGTACCACCCCACATAGTTTGGAATAGGGGCAGGAGAACGAAGAAGATAGTACGGAATAAATTAAATGTATTTTTTTTATTGGTGAAGAACAGCAGACCTGCTGACAACTCGCTTAATAGTAAGCAGTAACCGGCGCCAGTAGATGTTTGCGACACTAGGCGCACCACGAAAACGCTGTTACTCCATAGGGGTACAGGAACCTTGGTCGCTAATATCGGATCACAGCACAAGGTTATTATGGCGGCATACCTAAGATCAAGGATGGTTGTCATCCAGACGGGCTTGATGCCCTACCACATGGTACATACATACATACTACATAGCAAGGGTTGTTTTGTTGCCTTTTACGACCAACCTGCACAGAGAAAAATAGTATAAAAATGTATTCAAAAGGTAATTTTTGGTCGCTAATATCGGATCACAGCACAAGGTTATTATGGCGGCATACCTAAGATCAAGGATGGTTGTCATCCAGACGGGCTTGATGCCCTACCACATGGTACATACATACATACTACATAGCAAGGGTTGTTTTGTTGCCTTTTACGACCAACCTGCACAGAGAAAAATAGTATAAAAATGTATTCAAAAGGTAATTTTTTTTATTAATGGGAACATAATATGTAATTCCATTAATAAAATTTTCAGTACAGAGGTGGAGTAAGAATCCCTTTAATCTGGGAAGCTTGTCGTAAAAAGCTACAAAACAACCCAAGCTAGATGGAAGGGCCCTAAGTCCTGGATGGCGTTGGTCTATAAGAATGCCGCCGTAATAACCTTATGTTCCAGCATAAGTGACCCAGTTTTCAGTTTTCTTACTCGCAAACATGAAGAAGTGCAGTATTAAGTAGGCCTGTCTGATGTTCCTCATCAATAAAAACTTAAATATATTATAACGCTATAATAAGTACAGAAAGCTTTTAGTACAAAACGATAAGTAAGAAAAATAAACGAGAAAGTAAGTATTGTAACTAAAATAAGTAAAAAAAAGCAAGTGATTAAAAGTTTTGTAACTTCTCTGAGTTCTTCCAAGATTTTATTTTTGGATAGATGTCATATTTTTTTATGCTGTTATTACACAAGGTTATTATGGCGGCATACTTAATACCAAAGGAGGTCACCATCCAGGCGAGCTTGAGGCCCTACCACGTAGCTAGGGTGTGTTGTTATGTCGCCTTTTACGACAGGCTGAACCGGCCGCAGATATTAGTTCTTTCTCCGCTCCTGCACGGATAGAACGCACGTACTCTGGACTAATTTATCACCAAAGAAAAAAGTTCAGAATTTGGACCAAAGTACAACCCTTCATAGGACGCGATTACTCGCGACATCATCAGGATACATGAACTGACGGTGGCGGCTATTTTGTTCTCATGACCTTTTTTAATCCGTCTAATAAACAATACTTTTTTTTGTTATAATCTTCGAATTGCATCCGATGCTTGTATTTCGGGGCTTGTGGCACTTTTTGGTGTCAAAGACTGAACCTTATCAGTCGCGTCGGAATATTGAGGGGCACCCAACGTGGATATGAGTAATTCTTTCCCTACCCTACTGGTACATACTAGCATATAGCTAAAGTGGCCGAAACAGTTGGAGTATACCAACTATAAACAAAGAAATCCGTTCCCGTTTCCAACTGCGGGGAGTTGAGGAGTAATTAGGACTCCATATACTACCCACTAAAAAACCTGCTGTTTTCCTATCGCCTAATACCTATACTGACGGGAAACTGGCCGACCGACGCTGTGGCCGGACCGACGCCGAACCGCCCTTGTGTCAAGGCCTCTTCCACTATTTGTGCCGAGTGTCAGGGTTTCACCCAAAGTGTTCTCTCACGTCAATCTAGGGAGGCACGCAATTAGGCTATTAATTTTAAAAGTCACATTATTTATTTATTTCGTGATTATTCTTGTCGTAGTGAACTTATAACTATTTTACACATCTTAAATATCTGTAAAATACATAATAATTTATTACGAGTATATAAATTTTAGTACTTATATATCATACTAATTTCATACGTATTATATCAATCATTTATTGCAATATATGTATGTATATAAAATTATAATGTTTATTTTTATATAACGGCCACGGTTTTGTATTATATGTATGTAGTATATGTTGATTATTTTTAAGTGTATACCTTTTTATAATTTTGTAAATCCTGTCCATCCAAAGGTGGTCTGGCAGAAGTCGCTACAAGCGATAAGACCGCCTATTGTACTTCGCATACAAATTTATGTATCTATTATTTAGTCCTGAACTGTGTATGTGCAATAAACAAATATTATTATTATTTTATAATTTATTTCTTTATTTCACAAACTTTTTGTATTTTTTTACAATACCTTACATACTTATTTTTAAAAAAACATTACCAGAGTATAATTAAAAAAAAAAACAAGAATAAAATATCCTAAAAAATATAAAAAATCATCTTCTAACAGCAGCGGGTCCTTGCAGTTCGAACTACCGGTGGTCAGGCAACAGAGTAAGGAACCTCCTCACAATACGTGCCGTATCCAAGAGAGCTGCTTTCTGTATTCGACCCTTCAGCCAGGGACCAAGCGAGAGCCTTACAAGTTGTCGGTCAAGACTCTTCGCCATCAGACCATTCACTTATTATTTCTATTATTATAATATGCAAAATAAAACTATATACAAATAAGTATAACAGTAGCTTAGTACCCATAAAACTGTCTTCGCTCTTTGAAACTAGATATGTGATTTTGTGAATTGTCAGAATATATTTATATCTTTCTAAAATGTACATAAACTAAATATATTGTTGAGCAGTGTTTTTGATATAAGTACCTCGGTGAGTACAATATTTTATTCTAATATTTTTATGCGTAGCACACTTAGAATCTAGAACCATAAAATGCATATTTAATGAGAACGAAGACATATCTATGAATAAAACATCTCGACCATGTCGCTCTACATATGATTCACTTAACGTTTAAGACTTATTTTGAAAATTAAAGGTATATCACTTGCTGGGTACCCATGCAACTGTCCATCCCATCGAAGCTTGCTAGGAAAAGCAGGAGGATCTACCAAGCGAACGAATAGTGCGGAGTGTTTCATCTCCTATCCTAACCTATCACGCGGCAGGGAAAATGTCACACAATATACTCCTCTCAGGTGATGCTAGAGCCGCAGTCGCAGAGCAATGACTGAAAGTCGATAAACACGTAAGGCTAAGAATGACGACCGCAGTTTTAGTCGATAAATCGTTGCGGGCGCCTGCCTTTTAAAGATCCCATCAAGTTCCTATCACAAAGAGAAACAAATTCTGTTTGTATTAAGAACATGGCCTGAGCTGTAAGAGTTGGGATTTCAGAGTTGAATTTCATTTGTTTTACTATCTGGTGTATTTAAACAAAACATAAAGATCCTTATATATGTAATTGTAATGCAACATAAGTAGCTAACCTCTTCCTTTATTTCGCTGCTTATAATCCTAACTAACCCGCCTCAACTATTCGGTAACGTTAATATGTACATTTTCGGCTAACTTTCATCCTCGCGTCGATGTATATTCGACTCGTTCGGAATTTCACTTTCACTTAGCGCTGGCCGTGTCGAGTATCGATATAATTGCTCACCGTTATATAAATTTTACTAACCGATTTATTTGTGAACGAAGTTTATTGTTTGAATATATAGTATTCTTATGGGTGTATCACTGGTGCGCCAATGTCCACGTATATCTCTCTCGAATGTACTTCTGTACGAGTATGTCGCTCACACTTGCCCGTGGCTTGTGTCATGACAGTGACATTTTGATAACATACATAGACACTAGTGAGGCAAATGAAACGCCTCTACACCTGTGCTATTGCTGTCCCTTGATTCATATACGAAACCTCATTCTAGGACAGCATATTTTGGAACCGTATGAGGTATGAGCAGCTCTTGTCAAAAAACTGCTTCGTTATTGTGTATATATGGTATATATAGTAATTGTGAGGCGATCAAAATAGCTCATTAAATTGGATCCAGTGATATAAGGTGAATAAACTAGCATAGTCACGTTTCTAAATCAAGACTTATGTTAGTTCTCAGCTCACCTTCGCGGTTCCTGCATAACTTGCGCTATGTTTGGCAGAGACGCTGCGACGGATCGAAGCCCAACAAAACATCTCCATGCGAATGTGTACAGGTGCGGGTCGGTACATCAGGAATGATGTGATCGCCCGTGACGTGGGCATTCCCCGTGTTGCGGACTTTGTGGCGATGTCGGCGCGTCGGTTGTTCGACCACGCAGATAATGGCTCCCACACACATCTCTACGGCATCGTCCTTTTGCACGCCGGGCCACTAGATCATCGCAGCATTTGGCTACCGATCCCCAGAGATTTACTTGGAAGATGAGCAACTGAGGTCGCAGAACCATGAGACCACAGACAGGCCAAAAATAGCCGAAATCGGCTCATCAAGCCAAGATGGGCCAACGTAGAGCTGCGTTAAAGCAAGCCACACCAATCATGTGTCGTTGCGCCCTGAGTTTATGCCAGGGTAAAGAGTACCAACTCGAGGCTCCAAACTTTCCCAAGGAAATGGTGTGGGGAAAAAGACTCAGTCGAAGTTTAGACAATCTGAGCCCAGCTGTGGGACGTTATGAGCTGTTATTATTTATATGTAGTTATTTACCAAAAAGGTATGAGTATATCAATTATATCCATTACACAAACGCTTTGCTGTTTACATTATGCATTGTCCCAGTATATATTTATGTATTAAACTGTTAACCGGGAAATTAACTTTTGTTCAACTCATTTCGCAAGGGGTGTTTTCTTAAGAATTTTAAGTAATATCATCACACCTCAAGTAATAAATGGAAGGCCTTCAAACTATTGATTTTATTTAATTCGACAAAATATTTTATGACATAATTAAAACGCTCATACAATTCTTATCGATAAATTGTATCACTTCACTTACTTTCACCGATCAAAATGCTTACGTGATACTTAAGTAGCGGAATTCCGTGTTTCCCGTCATGTGTCCATCACGCCGAAGCGTGATAGATATCATGGTAACAATGTGTATAGCTATTATGATTATTTGTATCGTGTGATTTCGACCAAAAAAATGAGTTTCGGTATAGTCATAGATTGGACCTTGGAGAAGGACATGAGCTATTTTTTTTAGAACTCATATGGCAGGTTGCAAGGTCAACTAGTAAATAAAGATGTATGATCACGCATAACTTTTTACAGAGTAGTCCAATTTTAAAAATTCTTAAAAAATCTAACCCTAAGGGTACGAAAACATAGAATGATTATATCTATGACAACGCATAACTTTTCATTCAGTAATTGATCTATTTAAAAATGAAGTAATTAGTAGATTATAGCCACAAATATTCTCTGAAACGGCTGGACTGATTTTGACGGGACTTTCACTGGCAGATAGCTGATGTAACAAGGAGTAACTTAGGCTACTTTTGTTTTAGAAAAAAAAATAGTTTTAGTTAAAAGTGATCAGTTTCGGATTTATTAATCCAATTTAAGTTGACCTCGGATTTATATCATCAATCATATAAAATAGGGTTCAGCTTAGGTTGGACTATGCAGGTTCGAACGCAATTTGTATATTTCATTAATTTATATTTTAGGGTTTATAGGGTTTGTAATCCAAAATAAACCATAAGATATATCCAAAAAAATGCTGCCCAAAGTCACTATTCCACGCGGACGGAGTCGCGGGCACAGCTAGTATAACATATAAACTTTTTAACAAAAAAATTAAATCGCCGAAAGAACTGAAAAGTTAAAAAATAATAAACCTTCTTTTTATTAACCTTATTTATTAATACGTATTACATAAACACCCAGACGCGATATGCAACCGAGCCCCCTAATTTCAGCAAGCATATCGAAGTATGTTAGCAATTAAGCCACGGAGGTCATCTAATAAGAATATATTTTCAGGATTTTCGGCGGTTTAATTTTTTGTTTACATATTATATGTTTACATATTCCTAGTCGAAAAAGGCGATTTCTTACTGTTTCGACTTTTTCTTCTCCACTTCGCATGGTCTTCACACTCTTTTCGTGCAGGGGCGGACTAAGAATGACCTCTGCGGCTGGGCTCAGTGTCGGTGAGTCGTAAGCCCGGCTAAATGGCAACCATTATTGGTCTATAAGTATACCGCCATAATAACCTTGTGTTGTGTTCTGGTATTGGTGACCTAGGTTCCTGAACTCCTTTGGAACGGCAGCGTGCTCGCGGTGCTCTGTAGGTGACGGTAACTGCTAACAATTAAGCTAACTATTAAAAAAACGATGAGTCCATTGGTACACATATCACCTTTTACCACGTCAAGCCAGCACTTTTTGGGTCCACCCCTCTTGCCGGGGCTGGCGGAGTCAGCATGGCTAGACATTTGTTGGATGAAGATCTTGTATTACATAAATGTAAGTTGGTCGTAAGTTTCTTGGCGAGACAACAAGTTCTTAATTAAATTCGGGTCGACGCTTCAACCCGGTCGCTTGCCAATCCTCTGTTATAATCTAGAAATGTAGTCTAAGTGGCAGACAAGTTTAATATAAGTAAATTCAGTTTTAAGTAGTTTTTTTATTGCAGAGGAACGGAAGACATTCTGGGGGCCCACTTAATAGTAAGCAGTTACCGTCGCCTATGGATGTTTGCGACGCTAGGGGCACCGCTAACAACGTAGGGGTACAGGAACCTAGGTCACTAATGCAGAAATAAAACACAAGGTTATTGTGACGGCGTATTTGGAGATCAGTGATGGTCGCCATCCAGATGGACTTGGAGCTATCCCATCTACCTAGGGTTATTTTGTAGCATTTTATGACAGGCCACCCCTTTCCGCAGGGGTCAGTATTCTTACTTCCGGTTCTCCATGGAGAATAACTACTACTGTTTAAATGAATATATTCGTCACAAAAATTGTTTATGGCCAATATCTTTGTCAAGTTCAATCCAAGACCGTTATCCAAGTCAAATATATCGATGCAACTGAAATGTATACTTTGGTAACATAATATATGGTAGACAAACGCTATAACTGGGACCATACCACAACTAGCCTTCTGGGCAATGCTAAATGAATGGATATAACCCTTGCAAGTCATATTTATGTTACAGTAACATTTGAAAATCGGTAAAAGTTTTAAATGTATAGAAAGGGAAAATAAACAATATTTTAAAATTACACGGACATTTAAAGAAAATTAATTATTGTCTTTTTAACTACACTTATAAAATCAGCAATCCAAGGGTTTTTCAAAACATCCGTCAATAATAAATAAATATAAAAAATTAAATATATTGGCACAATTAACACAGCGCCACCTAGTCCCAAAATAAGTATCACTTGTGTTATGGGTACTAGACAACTGATATGTAGTTTACATATATAATTTTTTGTAAATAAATACATATTATACATAAAGGCCCAGACGCGAGACGGGAATCAAACCCATGACCTCCGCAAGCGTAGCGAAGTGCGTTATCCGCTACGCTACGGAGGTCGTCATAATATACTGGTCTTGGGCCCCTACAGAGGACGGATAGTATACCAACATATAGCGATAATTTTAATTACGCTATACATTGGTATACTATCGGAAAATTACCTAAGAGGTACCTCTCATGTGAATCGAACCTGTGATTTCTGGATTGGGATCTAGGAAATAAAGGGTTTAAAATACGTATTTAAGAAGTGCGTTAAGGTCAACTTAACCGGTTATATCCGACTCTTCTAAACATTAATAACAGAGTATTAAAAATAAAGTAATATTTCACAAATCTTAAATCCACAATTTAACAATAACATAATCGCAAATAAGGTCACCGCTGAACATGTCGCAGTGCCTAATAGCCGACTGTTGTAACTCTGACTAAATCACTCTTCACTGATATATTACCGCGATAATTTGATTAAACCCCGCAAATTGGGCGCCATGTTGCCTAACTCCGAAATAACGACGAATGGTTTTGATTAATGTCCTTTTCTTGATTATCTATTATCTGTATGTATGTCAGTGTAATTTTTGTATTTAATGTTATAATAATTTAATATTTTTTCAAACAGTATAAATTGTATTCCTACCATGATATATTTTAAATAGTAATAATTCATAATTATTGGTAATATCTTATGTTTTAGTATATAACTATTTATATTTACTGGAACGCTGTGAATTATGTAAATTAAATATACGTATGCATTCGGTAAGACTCGGTGTCGAAAACATCCATGGGCGTAGGTATAGGCTGCTTAATATTAAATAGGCCATCTAACCGTCCTCTATCTATCCTATAGCAATAAAAAACCATGCATAAATTCCGTAGCCCGAGGTCCTATCCGATCCTCTTTCGGTCCGATTTCCCCTTGCCTATACAAAAAGCTACAAGGGAATATATAAATGTCGTCATTTAAATTTTACAGGATTACCGTCCATCACAAATCCTATAACGAAAAACAGAATTATGTCCTTATTTGCTGTCAGTTCTACGTTCTTTCAATCTCTTTAAACATATAAGCCATTCTGAAGATGTCTCATTAAAACTTGAAACTCTTTATGCATTGAGAGAAAAGTTATAATACCTTTGTCGTCGTTTTGCGTATGAAGCTATGAGGAGTTTAATCAAAGAAAATTATAGAAAATTAAAGCAAGTTTTGTCAATACAAGACGAGGTTTGCCAACAATATAATTTTGAATTCTTACCTACTTGGCACTATTCGGCTTCTTTGATTACGTTGGTTGTGATATACTGAAATTAAGTCTTTATATGACTTTAAACAACTCTACATAATTTTATGAAGAAAAATTTAATAGCAGCTTGGTAAGTTTCAAATATTTTGTTCTAGTTTGAAATGTATTTGAATTATTAGTTAATTAAAAATTAGTAGGTAGTTTCTCCGTGGAGAAACTCCCCTTTGTCTCTGGAATAAACCCCATAATAACCTCGTGCTGTGCTCTGGCATAAGTGATCTAGGTTTCAGTTCCCGGTTAGCGGTACATCATCATCATCATCAGCAAACTGTCTGCTGTTCTACATCCAGAAAAGAGTTTCTTTTTGGGTATCTTCTTACTTATAAAAGAGACTTTTTCCAGTTATTTTGGAGTCTCGGGTGTACCGCAGACTTATTATCACAGATAAACATATAATACATTTGATATAGTACTCGATGAATTGAAAGAGGTGACGTAGTCGATTTTAAATGGATACCCGAAATAGGTTCTCACTATGATATACGAGCTGAACTTTTTTGATTTAACGGGAATGTTGAAAGATTATATTGAATATATAATATCGCTTAAGCCAAATAGCAATATAACCACAAAAACGAGTATATTCTGCATTCTGCTATAACAATTTTTTTGGAAACTCGTAAATTGAACCAAACCCATGCTTATTTGATTCAAAATGCAAAAGAAGAAATTGAATATAGTCTTGTTATAGAAACATTGATACAATAACATTTTGATAGCTATGTAAATAGTTTAGAATGATTTCTAACGATTCTCGTATATATTATTCGTCATTATGTCAAAATTCAAAAAAGATTTTGCTAGTTTTGCAAATACACACCTCATATCTACCCATCTGACATGCAAGTAAAGCATCCTGACGAAGTACTCCTAGATTCGAAGAAATCGTTAGCTTAACCTTTTATCACGTCAGCAATTTAGATATTTTTCTTATATAATATATTTTATTCTATCATGGCATTTTTCATCAGTCACTTCACCATCATGAATCACTCGTTCTTTTTGTCTATGTCTTCCCCTGTTTTTGTACCAAACTACTTTCAGGTTCATTATTCTACTGACAATGACGCCGGTCTCCTTTAGTTCATCATTTGTAATATTTTCAGGCGCCTCCTTGTTTCATTTCCATTTTTGTTACACCTTTCCATCTCAGTATTATCGTCCCTAAATGAAGACTTTTCTGATCTTCCACTTTTCTTTTTCCCGCTTTCTCCAGCATCTTGCGCCACGTTATAACACTCAGTGTTACCTAACAATCCGCTTCAGATAAAATTAAATCGCCAGTTAGCCCTAAAGTAAGCTACAGATCATTCATGTTATGGTTACACAAATTATGATATACTGCTTATTTATTTTTCATTTATAAATAAATACCACCCAACCTCGGAGCGTAAGTCAAACCCTTGCAAACTTTACGATATGCGAAAGTTGTTACGGAATAATGTTCTTCAATCTTCAGATAACTTTTAGGACTTTATAAAAGTGACGGCGCTCTTATTACTTAAAATATATATAATTAAAATTCTCCAATATCAAGAAAAGGGTGTGGGTGCGCTTCAAACACGCTAGATGTGAAAAGTAAAACTTCAGACAAATAGTTTATATTTCAGATATTACCTAGTGTATAAAAGCTATGAAATCCCAAACAAAGAAAAGATGAAGATTACAGAAAACACTGTATAATTGTATTCTATTTCATTCTGTCGCATGCTAAATCCTATTTATGAATATGTTTGTCTCTTTTTGGTGTTGATTTTTTGTTTCATCGAATTTTCAAATCACAACGGTGCTAAAGAATTTTCACTAGAAAAGATTATACTTTATGTGAAAGTATAATAAAAATTATTGGTTTCTCTTGTATTTTTGTATATTCTGGTTATAGCCATGACTATATATATACACGACTAGTTGATCCGACAAACATTAATGTAATATAAATTTAAAAATATATATTTTAGATTACCAAAAATCCGTTGTTAGTGAGCGTCTACATCGCGAAATTACTGTTAAATTTCAATGGAGTTGTATAGATAACCGGGGAGGAATTCCAAAAATATAACAAAACTAGACTGGAAAGTCCATAATAAACCTGGCGGCGGTCAATTACTGACGAAGATATAGGTTGTCTGGAAGAAATCGCTATTTAGTGATAAGACCGCCGTTTGCTCACTATGTTGTACTATTACCTACTTCTTTTTATGTCTTTTTTTCTGTAAAATTGTGTGGTGAACAATAAAGAATTATCTATCTATCTATCTATCTAAGATGAAGGTTATTGGAAGACCTGTAGTGAGATCAAAAGTGACGATCATGACAGTTCGGGATGGAAATGTACTGTGAAGCCCTCTGTTCTATTTAAGGGTCATAGGAATATTATAATAATAAAATAATTCAAGATAATCGGGTGTACATTTATAGAGATCTCGTGATGAGTGGTATTTCGCATATATATATATATATATATATATATATATATATATATATATATATATATATATATATATATATATATATATATATATATATATATATATATATATATATATATATATATATATATATACCTAGTCAGGTCATAAGTATTGTCACACAGTAAAAACTTTTCTTTTAGAATGCTGGCCACAAAAAAGTTTATTGAATTCGAATTTCGAATTGTTCATGAAAATAAAAATGTATACTTTTAGAATTTTACTCATTTTTTAAATATGGAGTGGACGCTTAAAGAAGACCGTGTTGCAGTTATTGCATTGCATCGTTGCAGTTACGCGCCAATTCAAATTTTTAACATACTGAAAATTTTGAATATAACCAAAAGATTCGTTTATCGTACCATCAAACGATACAATGAAGACTCTAGTGTAGATGACAGGTCAAGAAGTGGTCGCCCTCGGTCTGTTAGGACTCCAGCAGTGATAAAAGCTGTGAAGGCACGAATTCAAAGAAATCCCAAACGTAAGCAGAAACTGTTGGCCCTTCAGATGGGGTTAAGCAGAACCACGGTGAAAGGGTATTAAATGAAGACTTAGGGCTTCGGGCATATCGAAGAAAAACAGGACATCGTTTGAATGCTCGTCTAATGGACCTGAGACTGAAGAGATGCCGCGCTTTGTTGAAGCGGTACGCGGGAAAAAAATATCGGGAAATTCTTTTTTCGGATGAAAAAATGTTTACCGTAGAAGAGAGCTACAACAAACAAAATGATAAGGTGTACGCACACAGTAGTGAAGAAGCTAGCAACCGTATTCCGCGTGTCCAACGAGGTCATTTTCCATCCTCGCTCATGGTATGGTTGGGAGTTTCTTATTGGGGCTTAACAGAGGTACATTTTTGTGAGAAAGGTGTAAAAACGAATGCTGTTGTATATCAAAATACAGTCCTGACGAACCTTGTGGAACCTGTTTCTCATACCATGTTCAATAACAGGCACTGGGTATTCCAACAAGATTCGGCGCCAGCTCATAGAGCGAAGAGCACACAAGACTGGCTGGCGGCGCGTGAAATCGACTTCATCCGGCACGAAGACTGGCCCTCCTCCAGTCCAGATTTGAATCCGTTAGATTACAAGATATGGCAACACTTGGAGGAAAAGGCGTGCTCAAAGCCTCATCCCAATTTGGAGTCACTCAAGACATCCTTGATTAAGGCAGCCGCCGATATTGACATGGACCTCGTTCGTGCTGCGATAGACGACTGGCCGCGCAGATTGAAGGTCTGTATTCAAAATCACGGAGGTCATTTTGAATAAACTTTAATGTCATAAGAATCTATGTTTTGTTAAGTTCATTTTGGTATATGAATGGTTACATAATGAATAAACTTGTGCCGTGTGGTCCCGGCCGAAGAAAGAATAGGGCCACCCCAAATCATCCCAAGGGAGTCGTAAAAGCCGACTGATGGGTTACTCCCTCTGCCAGCCTGCATGCGGCGAGGGAAGGACACCTCTAGGTTTCCCTTTAGAGGTTGGGAGGTCGGACGGCAGTCGCTCCCGTAAAAACCAAAACAAGCCACACAAAAATGGTACGAACACGGAAAAGTATTGTCACGGATAGGGCGTCGCCGCAAAACGACGCGCAGGAACTTCGCCCGACTCCTGTGACAAGTGGACTAGGGCTACCGTGCCGTGGGCGAGCACGGCTAAAGACACTAGCCCCATCCAAAAGGAAACTCCGCTTCGCAACGTGGAACATTGGCACGCTAACCGGACGCGCGAGAGAGTTGGCCGATGTGCTCTCCAGGCGGAGGGTGGCCGTGGCGTTCCTGCAGGAGACTCGGTGGAAGGCCAGCAGATCCCGGTTCATTGGGAATGGCTACAAGCTGATCTACACAGGTGCACCTGGTGGGGAGAATGGGGTTGCCATAGTGCTCTCGGAGGAGTTCCAGAACGACATTTTGGAAGTGAAACGTCATAGCGACCGGCTTATGGTCGTTAGGGTGCTTATCGATGGGGTAGTTACCCACTTGATAAGTGCCTATGCGCCACAGGCCGGTTGTGACGACGCCGATAAAATAGCGTTTTGGTATCAACTCGGAGAAGTGCTCCGTGGAATCCCATTATCACAGGGGATCGTTTTGGGGGGTGATTTGAACGGTCATGTGGGTGATGAATGTGGGGAATTTGAGCGTGTTCACGGTGGATTTGGGTACGGTAGCCGCAACGCGGAAGGGGAGGACATCCTCAATACGTGTGCGGCTGCCGACCTTGCCATCGTGAACACGTATTTCAAAAAGAGACCCGAGCATCTCATCACCTACAAGAGCGGGAGGAATGCTACCCAAATCGACTTCCTACTCACTAGGAGACACCACATCAGCAAAGTAGCCAACTGCAAGGTCATACCCGGTGAGAGTCTCACTGCACAACACCGTCTGCTTGTCATGGACCTCTGCGTAAGGCCCAAAGGCAAATGTGTCGACCGCCTTCAACGCCGAATCAGGTGGTGGCTGCTTGATGAAGTCAAGTCCCAGGAGTTCGCCTCTGCCATCGGCGACAAGTGCGCCGGAGGTGAGGGCGAACCGGTTCAAGCTTACTGGGACAGGATTCAGGCGGCTATCCTTGGGTCGGCGAGAAAGGTGTTTGGCGTGTCTAAGGGCGGACGCAAGTGTGACAAGGAGACTTGGTGGTGGAACGACTCAGTCCAGAGGGAGACCAGGGCGAAAAAAGCCCTCTTTAAGAAGTGGCAAGCGTCCAGATCTCCTGAAGACCGCGACGCATACAGAGATGCCAAACGCGCCACCAAGAAAGCTGTAGCCAGAGCCAGACGAGACCACTTACAACCACTTTACGATAAGTTGGACTCGTCTGAGGGGCAGAAGCTCATATATAAGTTGGCGCGCTCCAGGGTCAAAGCGGCACAGGATATCTCCAAGTGCCGCTGTGTAAAAGACCCCGGGGGCAACTTGTTATGCGAGGACCTCGCGGTGAAGGAGAGATGGCGCTCATATTTTCACGAGCTGCTGAACAAGCAGCATAAAGAGGTGCAGCCGCCAGATCTTCCTCCGAACCAAGGACTAGTGCCACTGATAACGCCTGCAGAGGTCCAGAATTGTCTTCGCCGCATGAAGAATCGGAAAGCTGTTGGATCCGATGGAGTCCCCATCGAAGCCTGGAAGGCGATGGGCTCTCGTGGTGTGGGCACTTTAACCGACCTTTTCAACCGGACACTCCTCACCGGTACGATCCCGAACCAATGGAGGCTGAGTATCATTACTCCAGTCTTCAAAGGCAAGGGATCGGTGCATGAGCGCGGTAACTACCGCGGTATAAAGGTCATGTCCCACACCATGAAGCTCTTCGAGAGGGTTATCGACTCTCGGATTCGACAGGAGTGCACTGTCTCGGAATGTCAATATGGGTTTCGCCCTGGTCACGGGACAATGGACCCTATTTTTGCCCTAAGGACTGTCGCGGAGAAATACAGGGCGAAGAATACGCCTCTGCATTGTCTGTTTCTTGACTTGCAGAAGGCCTTCGACTGTGTTCCTCGCGCGATAATCTGGTGGGCATTGCGGTCCAAAGGGATTCCAGAGGCCTATATTGGGATCATCCGAGACATGTACCGTGATTCCGATTCCGTAGTTCGGACCGCTGTTGGCGACACAAACCCTTTCCCCATCACCGTCGGTGTGCACCAAGGATCCGTCCTTAGTCCGTTTCTGTTTAGCGTGGTATTAGACGTATTGTCGAACAGCATCAGAAACTCACATGAGCAGCCCCCGTGGCTGCTCATGTATGCTGATGATATCGCGCTGGCAGATTCGGACAGGGGTAGGCTGGTGCGACGTGTGAAGGTGTGGAAGGAGTCGCTTGAGAACGGTGGTCTGAAGCTCAATGTAGCGAAGACCGAGTACTTGGCCTGTAACTCCACAGATCCCACACCCGTACGCATAGACGGCAACACGGTCGAGCGCACGGACCATGTGAAATACCTGGGATCCGTGTTTCATGCGTCTGGTGACATCGATTGCGACGTCAAGGCACGCATTGCTGCCGCGTGGGCTAAATGGCGTGAGGTAACTGGTGTCATTTGTGACCCCAAGATGCCGGTAAAGTTGAAGGGGCAGGTCTATAAGACCATCATTAGGCCTGTCCTTTTATACGGCTGTGAAGCGTGGCCGGTGTTAGAGCGACACAAGCAAGAACTGCGTGTCACGGAGATGAATATGCTGCGGTGGATGTGTGGAGTGACGCGGAAGGACCGCGTTAGGAACTCCCGCATTCGCGGTAGTCTTCATGTCCGTGACATTGCAGATAAATTGCAGGAGTGTTGGCTCCGTTGGTATGGCCATGTTTTACGGCAACCGGATGCTTACGTGGGAAACAAATGTCTGGCCATGCCGCCTCCGCCGGGCCCCGGCAGGAGGGGTAGACCCAAAAAGTGCTGGCTTGACGTCGTAAAGGGTGATATGCGTGCCAATGGGCTCACTACCAGGGATGCTGAAGATCGTGCGAAGTGGAGTAGAAAAAGTCGGAAAGCGGACCCCGGGCACCGAAACGAAAGTTTGGGTGGCAACCGGGACTAACGCTGGGATGATGATGATGATGACATAATGAATAAACTTGTTACAATTATTTTACATTAAACATGTGACAGAATTTATGACCTGACTAGGTATATATATATATATATATATATATATATATATATATATATATATATATATATATATATATATATATATATATATATATATATATATATATATATATATATATGTATTTAGAACATATAGCAAGTTTATAATTGTATCGATCGGAATGCTAGGCCACAAATGGGAGGGATGAAAGAATGTTACATGCTGCGGATATGAGAATGCTGAGATGGATGTGTAGAGTTACGAAAACGGATAAAATTAGAAATGAGTATATTAGAGGATGTATGACAGTAGCGCTCTTGAAAACTTTATATAAACCACATAACAAGGAAAATGATAGAAATGAGAGGTAATGGATACAGGAGTAGAGGTCGACCAAAAAAAAGATGGATGGATTGTGTAAAAGATGATATGGCAAAAAAGCGTATGAATATTGAGATGACGGCTAACAAAGGTGAGTGGGAGGTGAGAGCATGTTGTGCCGACCCCATATTATGTGGGATAAGGACAAGAGGAAGAAGAAAGAAAGCAAAAAACCCCGACAATGTAGGTCAGCGCTTGTCCATCTATCTTCGAGCAATGGCAGTATCAGATAAATGTTATAGTTATAGTATATGAGTGATAAAATAAATTGGGTTTTGATGTTGTATTTCTTTTTACAGTTCCATAATTCTTTATTACCCTATTTTTTTATTATATAATATTTAGTTATTTTTCCTTTAAACAACATTTCGACTGAAAGCACTATAAAAATTTGTGTAATGGGGTCACTAAGATATTAAGTCGCTTACAGGGTTTACGAATTTCCCGATTTTATTGGTTTTTTTTATTGCTGCAGGACAGCAGACAGGCTGACGGCTCGCTTAGAATTTAACAATTACCGTCGCCTATGGGTGTTTGCAACGCCAGTGGCATCGCGAACACGCTGCTATCCCATAAGGGTACAGGAACTTGGGTCACTAATGCCGGAACACAACACAAGGTTATTATGGCGGCATACTTAAGACCAAAGATGGTCGCCATCCAGACGGGCTTGAGGCCCTACCACGTAGTTGGATGGGTTGTTTTGTCGCCTTTTACGACAGGCCGACCCCGGCCGCAGAGATTAGTATTCTTTCTCCGCCCCTGCACGGATGATTATTGATAAGATGACATTGATAGTGTGGATGTTTATGAATAATATGTATTTATAATATTAATAAAAGAAATGTATATCAATTGCTTAGTACTTTAGAGTAAATAGCGATACTGAAATGTCATAATATACACATCAATAAGTCTAAGCAACATGCATATTACAAATTTACCATTTATACTAATTAATTTCTAAGTCTTTACTCACTCAAAGTGCGTAGGTATGTAAACTTTTTTGTTATTGATGACATACTGGCTGGTTGTAAAAAAATTTTTGATTATGTTTTGTTTTTTTCATAAAATTAAATAAAAAGGAATTTGTTTGAATTTAAGTGCGTTTTTATTGCTACGTTTAGTCTTGATTTTATAATTTTACTAACCATTTAAATAAAGTTAGCGACAAAATTGAATTGTTAGCTATTCTTTACGTCATGGAGCGACGTCATTTGACGGCAAATGAAATGCAAAGAGCTGTAGGGATGTTGCAAGCGGGAAGTAATCAATCTCAGGTATCTCGGCATTTTGGCATTCATAGAAGTGTTATTTATCGTCTTTGGCAGCGCTACAATAATACAAGGGAGCCCGCTGAACAGCATCCAGACCGTAAAAGGAGTACAACCACTCGGCAAGACCGGTACATACAACTGACTGCAAGGCGCCAGCCGATGTTTACCGCTCGAGAGATAAGTTTGAGGCTACAAAATTCAAGTGGTGTTGATGTAAGTCCCCAAACTGCGCGAAATCGACTGCATGAGTACAGCCTACGAGCTCGACGCCCAATTAAGTACCCACCGATACGTCACCGGAATCGCGCTCGTCGAAATGAATGGTGTAGAGAACGCAGAACATGGACCCAGGAACAATGGGATAAAATTATGTTTTCCGATGAGTCGCGATTCTGGTTTAGGCCTGATACAAGAAGGGTGCGAGTGTACCGTCGGCCCGGAAATACTGAAAGGCTCAGGTGCATCAGGAAGTTCATCCATACAGCGGCTCATCCACCATCCTAAAATTTAAATTAGTACATGTTGCTTAGACTTTTTTGATGTGTGTATATTTATTTTTAAATTGGATTTCAGGTACCGTGCCGTTATCAAGGAGGTCGCGGGATAAAGACAGCCGGTAAAATAGTTTCTTTTTATTTTGGAAAAAATCCGTCGTGTATATCCCGCCGGTGAAAGATTCGGTTAGTTATGTGGACTCCCATGGTAGCTAGTCGGACCAAGGCAGTAATGCAATCAATCAGTGAGTAAGTCAATTTCACAATTATTCGACCTATATTGGTTGACCTTCAGTGGTCAACGGTTAACCCGCGTCGGATTCTAGTGGATCATATGTTACTCGATGTTTTCCCGTCCCGATTAATAACATGTATTTATTTACTGCCCCCCCAGCCCGATGGAGTGATGCGCAAGGTTGCTGGTCGGGACTGGGAAAGCCAAGGACCAGTATTTGTGGTGCAACTCGGAAAAAACTACGTCCAGCAGTGAACAATGGATGAGTTACGACAATTTATTTACATAAAAAAAGTATATAAGTAATATATCAGTTGTTTAGTACCTATAACACAGACATTCTGTTTACTTTGGGACTATATTTAAATATATATATATATATATATATATATATATATATATATATATATATATATATATATATATATATATATATATATATATATATATATATATATATATATATATATATATATATATATATATAAAATTAAAACATTAACCACTCGGCACCAATGAACTTGAGTATCATAAGTATTTAATATAATCCAATTTTATATATAGAGAAAAAATACAATATATAAATTTCAATAATAAATTCTGAATTAAATAAAGATTTACTGATTACGAAATTAAAACATTTACAATATTAAAAAGAAAACTAATGATAATCATAACAAACATGACTTCTTTCCCTGGAAAATAAATCATTTACTATGTTTAATTAGACCGTTTCTTACTGAAAATATTATTCTTCAATTTAACACGGTCTCAGCAATAGTATTTTTTATTTCGTTCTCTAAATTAATGGTAAAAAGTTTTAGCTCCATTTTTTGCGAAGTTTACAAATTGACGGTCCGACTTTAACATGTTTTCTGGTTCAGAGCTTTATTGGTGGGGCTAGCTGAATTCACCGACAATTAATTTATTCTTCAAATTGGATGTTTCAAGTTTGGGATTTTTTATAATTTCCTTGTTTATAATTTGCACAGCTGGTCTATTTACCAATCCAGCCCCGATCGGCAACCTTGCACAGATCATCGGTCATCAGGTTGAGGGGGCGTTATACACCACGATTGCCTAGATGCGGTCTCTACACCAGAACGTCCATCGGTCCTACGGCAAATGTGAGCTGCTTATAATGAAGTAAATACAACCAATAAAATGGAAAAGTACAATAAATACATTTATAGGTTTTTTTATTGCTGTGGGACCTGAGTAACTAAATCTAGCAAATTCTGGAAGCTGAAGTAACAGTAGGTCAGCCATAGCAAGCGATTTTGAACAAACCAACTTATATTCTTCTAATTAATCTTTAGCTGAATAGAGGTCTCACGTGATCAAAAAGCTGGTTTATGTGTAGGGCAAAGGATAAATGTTGGCATTTAACGCGGTAATGCAGCCAGCGTTTTGAGAACGTTTCCGGTTGAAATTAATCTGGAATTAATATGTTCTTATTTTTTATTGCTGTAACAGCAGACAGGCTGACAGCCCGCTTAGAATTTAGCAGTTACCGTCGCCTATGGGTGTCACACCAGTGGCATCGCGAACACGCTGCTGTCGCATAAGGGTACAGGAATTTGGGTCACCAATGCCGGAACACAACACAAGGTTAGCGGCATACTTAAGACCAAAGGTGGTCGCAATCCAAGCGGGCCTGGGGCCCTACCATGTAGCTAGGGTGGATTGTTTTGTCGCCTTTTACAACAGGCCGACCCCGGCCGCAGAGGTTAGTATTCTTTCTGCGCCTCTGCACGGATAAAATTTGTTATTAATTCAAATACCCAAGAAAACCTTATTTGAGAATATAAATCTAAAGTAAGAAAATACTATTAGGCCGAGTGTAGGGATGAATCTTAAGCGATTTTCGTTGGGATGCGACAAATTTATTAAATAATTGATTTCCTTTTTAGAATACAAATAAGCTTTTTCGTTAAATAGTGTATAAAATTATCATACAGAGTTTATCAATTAGAACTTTAATTTCTCCGAGCAGCGAGACGGTTTGTCGTAAAAGGTGACAAAAAATCCTAACTAGGTAGGGCCTTAATAACCTTGGGTTGTGTTCCGGCATAAGTGACCCAGGTTCCAATTATTCAACGCGGACGGCAGCGTATGATACCACTGGCGTCGCAAACATCCATAAGTGACGGTAAGTGCTTACTATTAACTGGGTCGTCAGCCTGTCTGCATCAATAAAAAAGTTAATAGAAACTTTATATAACCAACCAGTTGTGTATGCGTTGAAATACCACGTAACGTAAAACGTTTTCTCATAAACAACCTTAACTACGTGGTGGGGCCCGAAGCCCATCTGGATGGTAACCACCCTTGCTCTATAAGTATGCGGTCATAATAATCTTGTATTATGTTTCGGCATTAGTGACGCAGATTCCTGTACCCTTATGGGACAGTGGCGTGTTAGCGTCGCAAACTCCTATAAGCGACGGTTTAAGCTATTAAGCTAGCCTGTCTGCTATTTCTCAGCAATAATTTTTTTTTTATTTAAAACACTTATTTTTCCTCATTTTTGCTTTAAAGTTTGTTGCACTATATCACTTACCTTGTGTTCTATAAAATAAAAAAATATCTCTATAAAACTATAACGTAAGTCCCTGTTAATAAATATTTAACTTTTTCTTTCTGTCAAATCGAGCTTCAGCGCACGTTAAGCTTGTCTCCTTGATAATAGGTATTTGTTAACCAAATGCCTACCATTCCACATGTCAGTGTGTCGAATTTACGTAGACTTTCCACTAAATATGGTAATAACCAAGACAAAGACACATCTTGTACCACTTTCGTATACGTGAGTGAAATACGTATTAAAGCGATTAATTTTTTTTTTCTAAATATTTTGAAGGATTTGCTTATGTTTTTATTGATGAGAAACAGCAGATAAGCTGACAGACTAATTAATTGTAACTATACCATCGCTGTAAACACGCTGCTATTTGCATTGGTGTACTGGGTCACTAATGCCGGAAAAAACACAAGGTGTAACGGCAGCAAATAGGTCCCAAACCATCATTAATAAAAGCACACCTAGAAGGTTGGCCGCATTACCATTTTTTTTTATTGCTGTAGGACAGCAGACAGGCTGATGGCCCGCTTAGACGAGACGGGCTTGAGGTCCTACCACGTAGCTGGGGTGGGTTGTTTTGTCGCCTTTTACGACAGGCCGACCCCAGCCTCAGAAGTTGGTATTCTTTCTCCGCCCCTGCACGGATAAAAACCTTTCCTAATAGCAATGCTTAACATTTATTATTTAATTAAAATGATTTTATAAACTAAGATAAAGTCAATTTAATTGTCACACAATTTAAATTTCATGTCACAAACAATTCTTAAATTGCCGAACATTAATACATATACAATTCATTATTTAAAATATTTCGAAAACAATAGCTTATATTAAGTCATAAATAAATATTCTTAAACTTTTATAAACTCTCAAAATCCAGCACTTAGAATCTGTACTTATTTGCTATTAAAAAATGTTTGATTACACGAATGGCTCAGTGAGTTTCCTTACGGCGTTCAAAATATTTATGTGACGTAAATAGTTTGTTTTACACACAAAAACCCTGTACATATTTTCACCCAGTGCCCTGCACTGCTAGCCTTAATAAAACAGTTTAGAATTTTAGTAGAATATTACTATTGTAAGTAACATACTTATACTTTTTAATATTATAAATGTGAAAGTAAGTTTGTTTGTTACGCTTTCACGCGAAAACTACTTAACCGATCATCATGAAACTTTGTACACATATTCTTGGAGGTATTAGAAGTAACATAGGATACTTTTTATTGTTTTTTTTTTACGAATATATTACCTTTTCTAATTTTTTTCGATTTAATTTTGCCTGTCAATCGCTTAGCGGAGCGGGTGTGATCGGCTAATAGAATATAAATTTACGGCCCTTTTCCGTTAGCCGGGCGCAAAGGCTAGATTAGGTTAGGTTTATTTTGCTTACGAATAATGACACATTTCCGTTAGCCTTGCTCTGTTAGTCAACAGAATACGAGTCAAAAACGTTCACCTATAAACATAATCGAACTAAACAACTTTTCTACTATCAATTCCATATTTATGAAGTAGAACCCACCCGCAAAACCGGTTATAATAAAGCTGCGTTGGACATCCTTTCAGGATGGCTAAACCAGAGCAGATAAACTGGGTGATCAACATTACAAACTTATTAAAAAGTAATGTCACAGAACAAGATGTAGTAAGACTAGTCTGCGAATTGATTACATCGGAATTTTGGTGTGTATTGACATTATGTTTTCTTCGTCATATATATATATATATATATATATATATATATATATATATATATATATATATATATATATATATATATATATATATATATATATATATATAATATATATATATATATAATATTAGCCGATCACGCCCGCTCCGCTGGGAGAACAACAGGCAAAAGTAAATAAATGAGAAAGGGTCATTGGAATCCAAAAAATAAATAGCTTTGAACCATCTACGAAAAATTCGGCGTTGAATAGTAGTAGTCTCATTTCCATATGTTCAGTAGTTTTGTTGTGATGGCCTCAAAATGGGGTTCCATTTTCCTCATATACGTATAGATTAACCACTCATAATGTCTTACAAATGAGCTCAGGCCTTCCGCTGGAGAGAACGGATATCATTTTTTTCACTTTTGTTTAGTTTTTATGCGTGCAGGGGTGGAAAAAGAATACTGACCTCTGCGGCCGGGGTCGGCCTGTCGTAAAAATCTACAAAACAACCCACCATAGCTATGTGGCTCTGCCACGCCCGTCTGGATAGCGACGACCTTTGGTCTTAAGTATGCCGCCATTGTAACTGTGTGTTGTGTTCCGACATTAGTGACCTAAGTTCCTGTACGCTTATGGGACAGTATCGTGTTCGCGATGCCACTGGCGGTGCAAACATGCTCAGACTACGGTAACTGCTAAATTCTAAGTGGGCCGTTAGCCTGTCTGCTGTTACAGCAATAAATAATAAAAACATATTAATTTCAGATTAATTTCAATCGGAAACGTTCTCAAAACGCTGGCTGCATTACCGCGTTAAATGCCAACATTTATCCTTTGCCCTACACACAAACCAGCTTTTTGATCACGTAAGACCTCTATTCAACTAGAGATTAATTAAAAGAATATAAGTTGGTTTGTTCAAAATCGCTTGCTATGGCTGACCTAATGTTACTTCAGCTTCCAGAATTTTCCAGATTTAGTTACTCAGGTTCTCTTACTGATCTCTCTTAATTACTATATTTTTAGATCTTATCTACAAGAGAATTCAATATAGCTTCATAGCACGCTTGGCGGCTTAGAATTTGGAGACCTTTCGATGATTTACTTCTATTTTATTATGTTGTATTGGATGATGTCTATTTACCTTTAACTGGAAAGTTTACTGATTTATTATTTTTTGTGTAATATTTATATAGTGATTTTTTGTTATCGTATGTTTCCCAAATAAATAAATAAATAGATTTATATAAACATCAATTCATTTTTTCTTATGTTCTAATTTTGGTGAAAATGTGAAATAATTTACTCCGCTTTATTAATTATGCAAATATTTTATCACATAGTCACCGTAATAGAAAGTCGATATAAAATAACATTTGAATTTTAATGTCTTATGGGCGTTTATAGGCGAAACCAAATTGACGACCTCTGTGGCGTAGCGGATAACGCACTTCGGTACGCTTGCGGAGGTCACGGGTTCGATTCCCATCCAGCGTCTGTTTGTGTATAATATGCAGATATTTACAAAAAAAAGTATGTGAGTTGATATCAGTTGTACCTATAACACAAGTGCTATACTACTTAGTTCGGGACTAGCTTTGTGAATTTTCACAAAATATTTATTTTCCTTTTTAACACGCTTTTATTAGTTTCACTTGTATATATGTTTGTTTGTTTGTAACTGACTCCTTTTAACTAGATTTTGACCCACTTTAAACGGTCAAATTTTATTTAAATGTTGTATGTACATTTATCCAGGTCCTATGACAATATAATAATTCGATTAGATTATCTTACTCTGATTAGGATCTGATGATGATGGAAGATTAAAAAATTGTGATGTATTTGTGATCATGCTTTTTTGACCATAATACTAATATTTTTCGTTCATTACTTTATTCCTATGTTAAGAATTATTTTTCACTTTTTTGTAAATCTATATTTATTTATTTTACTTTTTAGTTCAATTTGTTAAAGAAATACAATATTTCTTACTCTTTTATTGCTAGTTTTCCTTAAACAGGTAAAACGCCCACCTGATAGCCAGTGGTCATCGTCGCTTACAAATGTCTTAACAAAGAAATTTTATGTCGCCTTTTTTAAAAACACGTTCTGGAACATGGAAACCCTCAGCCGGAATCTCATTTGAAATCAGGAGCGTAAAAGATCGCTTGTGCGAGCGTGTATAATGGAACGAGGAGTATCCAGGAAATGGGAAACATGTGTACTACATCGTTTCTATGATCTGTTAAATGCAAAAATATGAAAAAGTTTTTCGATAGCTTATAAATAGTATGAGTGTTAACATTATATCTCGATTATATCTTGACTATTTATGCTCTAGAAATATCAACAAATGATAAGGTCTCTCATCTGGTTTACTAGTAAAGATTTCTAGTGTGAACATACCTTTAGACCACATTATTAATACCGACATGTGTATATCGATTATAGTGTAATCGATAGCGGTTATACATTTCATGCGTGTCAAGAGAAATTTTTAAAGTAGTTCAAACAGTTCTAGAAGGAAAATCAAAAACGTTTTCTTTGTGTCAGAGTGGTTTTGTAAAACAGATAAGTATGTATAGGGAGAATAATATATTATCTTGCCATGTGGTATTGGCAGGATCCGTAAGATCAAAGTTTATTGTGTTTAAGAAACCATTGTTTAATCACCATTCAGAATATTAGACTTCGTAGAGATCGTTCTAGATACAATTGGGTATAACGTTAAGATGACCTTTGTCTCCATGCAGTAGCCGGAGTAAGAATACTATAACATATAATTAAAAAACTAATTTATTAGTGTAAAAATACTAATATATACTAATACCCTTGTGGCCAGGGTCGGCCTGTCGTAAAAGGCGACAAAATAGCCCTAGCTATGTGGTAGTACCACAAGCTCATCTGGATGGCAACCAGCCTGGCTTATAAGTATAGTGCCATTATAACCTTGAGACTGAAGATTTATTAAACCCTATCAATTAACTGTATTGTATATTACACTAGTTGACCCGACAAACGTAGTTCTGCCATATGAATTTAAAAAAGTAGCCTATACGGACTCTTTAAGGTTCAATCTATGACTATACCGAAATTCATCAAAATTGATTCAGCGGTTTAGGCGTGAAAGCATAGCAAATAAACAAACTCATTTTCGCATTTATAATTAGTTAGGATAACAAGCACGCACACATACACACACAAGCACAAGCTCCCCTATGAGGACGTTAGCACCTAAAATACAGTTAATTACCTAGTTTAGGTGTTACAGAATTATTTTCATGACGGTTTTTTGTATTTGTATTAAATACATACATACATATAATCACGCCTCTTTCTCGTAGGGGTAGGCAGAGACCACTTCTTTCCACTTGCTATGATCCTTACATACTTGTTTCGCTTCGTCCACTTTCCATATAAATAATTAACGCCCCTGCAACCCCTCTTGGGGGTGGAATTTCGTAAAATCAGTTCTTAGCTGACCTCTACTCGGTGAACAGAATATTCCTACCAAATTTCAAGTCTTTAGCTATAATGGTTCCAGAGATATCGTGATGAGTGACTATATACGTGAAAATCTCTTATATATATATATATATATATATATATATATATATATATATATATATATATATATATATATATATATATATATATATATATATATATATATATATATATATATATAGAAGATTTATAATTATTATAGTTTGAATAAATAATAATAATTATCCTGGTTCCAGTACATCTATACGGACAGCAGCGTATACCTCTAGCATCCATAGGTGACGGTAACTACTTACTACTAAGTGGGTCGTCAACCTATCTGCTGCTGTTGGTCAGTAATAAATAAAATATCTGTATAATAATACTAATTTAAGATGTAGTTTAAAGAATATTATTTAACATGTAAAGCCAAACACTCACGTAAATAATTGAGTTGTGAAGTTACGAAGGGAAGAAGTTACATATTCAATACGCGTATGAACCCAATTTGTCCACACGAGCATGTGTTTGTTAAAAGAGAATATATATAATAATAATTGGCCACTCCACCATTTTCTTATTGCTGAAGAACAGCAGATAGGCTGACGGCTCATTTAACAATAAGTAGTTACCGTCTCCTATGGATGTTTGTGACGCTAAGTGCACCGCGAACACTGCTGTCCCATCCAGGAGCCTGGGTCACTAATGCCAGAACGCAACAAAAGGTCATTATGATGACATACTTATAGACCAAGAGTGGTTGCCATCTAGACTGTCTTACGTCTCACCGACCCCTGCCGCAGGGATAAGTATTTTATTGCGCCCCTGCACAGAGAACTAGTTCGTTCCCTGTAAAAAAACCCTTGCCTAAATTTACTAGTTCGTGGTCACTTGGAGACCAGCCTATTTCATGGATTCGAATACAAAGATGGTATGCACAGCTTAGCTTTATAACATAATTGCCACGTACCGACGTTTAAGGAAAAGACCATGAATAAACCAAAGAAGAAATTTCCTCTTGGGGGAGATCTGAACCCAGCTGTGGGTGGTTATGGTAGTCATTATTTCTGGTCCCAGGTGGAGATAATAATAGGACTTTCCAGGGTCTATTACTGCTTTTGTTCTTCACAGATACCAAGGTAAGACATCATTCTATTTTCTTTTCAGTATTGGGAGGGGAGACGACAATTGCAAATACAAAATTCCCGTAAAATTTTTTTTGTTCAGAAAAAGCTGCAACAATGATATGGGATATGGAAGTATCAAGTGCTAAATATACATTATAGATGCAAAGAAGTTTATACGCTAAGAAGAAGCATATAAAATATGTTCAATAAAAATAAGAATAAAAATTATTTTAAACTAGTCACTTCTGAAAAAAATACTCAAAGCCTAAACCAAAAAACTTTCAAATAAACTGAAAACGAAAGTCATTATGCAAATACGTACATTAAAGAGTCTCCAAAGTCATCCATTATTAAGTAGAGAAAAAAATACACAAAGAATTCAATCAGTCACATAAAGAGAAATTCACTCGAACACTTTTTTGCACCTTTCATCAGCTTCTTCCAAAACCGGTTTACATATCACTGAATATCACTTGAAAGTACGTTTAAAAAGTTGCACATCACTAATAAGTTTTTAATAAGTGTTCCTTTTAAAATTTAAAAAGTTACATGTACTGTCAAAACACTAACTAAAAATTTAAAATTCGAATGTATGCGTTCAAAATGCGAGTTTCTTTGCCACTGCCACGGTCACGTACACACGGATGTATCCCCGCCAACTTTTACTTAAATAAAAGCCGTGTGTGCAGGTCAATTCGTATTGACTTTCTGCGATTTGTTATTGATTATATTTGAATTTTCATAGGAGACGAGTTTTCATAGTGACACTGCCGTGGTGAATGCTTTAGGATCCATATTTGCCATCTCTGTCTTTCGACTCGTGCGCAGGGCTATACCATTGTCACGTAACTCGAATCTATCACCTACACACAGTTAAAATTAGATTTTATCAAACGTGAGATCCTGGTGAAGTAATGCCACCGATCCGGTCTGTATTATGAATGTATGAGTTTCCAACCAAAGTACCAGAATTTCTGGCGATTCAAATGTTTGTTTCGGGCCGCTTCTGTTGACAAATTTTGACAGTTTCGTGTCAAATGGTCTAGTGGACTAAGCATTAAGTAACCAACATATTTTTGTTTAATTGCAAAAATTAAACATAAAAATATTCTTTGATAAAAATTGGCATTGAAAGTGGATTTCTGAGGAATATTATGGAAACATTTGAACAATTCAAGGGTAAGGGTTTGAACTTAATAACTCTAGGTCGAGAGTCAAATATCCTTGCACGAACACATTTTTTATATTAACTATAAATAAAAAAAATTAAAATAATATACAAAGTCTGAGCCGTCGAAATGATAATTTCTTTAGGAAATTATTGATAATTGTTTTGTATTTTATATTACTTACAGCACTCCTCATATAAAACTCTTCCAGCTTCTATGGATGAGCTTTCACAGGGTGCATCAACATTGTAGTAAAAGCATATCGTTTTGTATGAGAGTTTTGTTACTTCATTATGTTTTAGACCTGAATGAATGAAAAACTCTCTACTGCATATAGATACTTAAAACTAACTTAAAATATAAATAAATTAATGCTGTATGACAATGGACGGCCCTATCGGTTAAAACAATCTCTTCCAGGCAACCCGCATGTTTGAAGACCTGTTTATTATTTGTAATTTATGTTCAATTGTAATATTCGAAAAGATAATGACTTTCAAGTGACTTACTGTAGTAGGCTCCTAGGTCAGGTGAATGCATTTGACCGATTATTTGCTAAGTGTGAAGCAGCATGCGACTGATAGAGAGTTTTGACAATAGTTTACCTTAAGTTTGTTCTTTATTTGTTACCGATGACTTTCGTTTAGTTATGTAAGTCTTGTCAGAATAAATAGTCTTGTGAAATGTATTTGGATGGTTACTGAATTTTTAATAAAAAGGTTTTATAATTTTATTTCATTTTATGTTACTTAAAATTGACAATTTTTTATTATTTTCGATCCGTTTGGTTTCTATAATAATATTTGATAGTCTGTTTAGTGGTTTAATAAAGTTGTGTAAAAACTTGTGCCTGTTTAAGAGTTAATTGAATTATAATATTTGCCTCGCAAATACTTCTTCAAACTTTCCATGCAGCAAACACAGAGCAAATAACTTAAAATAATAACTCAATCTTTTAATTAAAACCACTGAAAACTCAATTAATTTATATTACAATTTAAAAGTATTCATTTTACAACAGGGCTTGGTAAGTAAACACTTTATTTATTTTGATATAACCAATTAATTTTGAAATAAAAATTTATACTGAAGTTCTAAGGCTCTGATTTTATACGCTTTTTATAATATAACGCTAATATACTCGTTTTTGACATTCTACCGCTCTATGTACAAGTATATCATTTAATCATCAGCAAAATGTTAACATTGGAATGGATTTGGAATATGCTAAGGTTTTTTCGTCGCAGTAATATTGGGCGTTTTCAAAAATAGTGTCATAATTTTTTTTCGATGGTGATGGCGTTGGCTTTGCCCCTGGTGATACTGACGTGCACAGGTGACGTTGCCTACCTGTTGTCAGATCAACTGTTGGTCAATTTTTTTTAACTAATGACTTATTTATTTATTTAATTTAGATAATTCACAGCACTTCGAAAAATATACATAGTTATATTATAACGTTACCGGGTTGCCTGGAAGAGATCGCTCTGTAGCGATAAGGCCGCCCATTGTAAGTCAAGTACATATTGATTGTGTAAATAAGTTTCATTGTGTTTATATAATTGGTTTACAATAAAGTGTTATCTATCTATCTATCTAACGTTACATATTGCCAAATTTTAGCTTTCTAAAATATATATTGTAGCAATACGGTACGCTTAGCAATAAATGAAATTATTATGAAAAAAATATAATATAATTTTCATATCATTAGATTACATAACGATATACCTAGAAAAATGGTGACAAAATCTCTCAAGAATTTAATTGGAATAAACAGGAAAGCGGACACACATTTTTATTACAAATATGGTATTATTTGATAGCCATTTAATTTTTTACATTAAAACAATGTAAATTTAAATTTTATTAATTTATACAGATTTTCCTATTATTATTTCAATTCTGTTTTTTTAAATCTTATAGTTTATTGGATAGAGAATGCAGGGGTTTGTTATTTAAATATTGGTTTTATAAAAAGGTGGTATCACACTACCTACCTACTACCTATTTTGAGTTTGATTTCATATGTCTAGCATTTCTTGGGCAGTTGTAACATAGCTTTTTTTTCTAGATGATAGGATTCCAAGCCTGTCTGTCCCCTCTAAATATTTTTTTTATTGCGTAGGAGAGCAGACAGGCTGACAGCCCGCTTAGAATTTAGCAGTTACCGTCGCCTATAGGTGTTTGCAATGCCAGTGGCATCGCGAACATGCTGCTGTCCCATAAGGGTACAGGAACTTTGGTCACTAATGCCGGAACACAACACAAGGTTATTATGGCGGCATACTTAAGACCAAAGGTGGTCGCCATCCAGACGGGCTTGTGGCACTACCACATAGCTAGGGTGGGTTGTTTTGTCGCCTTTTACGACAGGCCGACTTTGTTTTTTGAACCCCTTGTGTTCTGTTCCGGCATTAGTGACCCAGGTTCCAGTTCTCCAACGTGGACGGTAGCGTGTTACCAGTGCCCCTGACGTCGTAAACATCTATAGACAACGGTAATTGCTTACTATTAGTGGGCTGTCAGCCTGACGAAATAAAAGATGTGCAGACCGAGATATCTAGTATCATACTGTCTCTTTTAAGGTGACCCTCGAGCCCTTAACCCCTATGGGTCAGCAACGTATTTGCCGTACCCCTAGTGTCGCAAACATCCATAAGCGACGGCAACTGCATATTATTAAGTGGGCCGTTAGCCTGTCTTCAGTTCCTCAGCAATAAAAAAAACACATGAGTATTATATGTAGTAGGCAGCGAACATGAGTATTATATGTTGTTATTAAGATCATATAATATATAAAAAAAGTTATGTACAACGATAAATTCAAAAATTTGCATAATGTGTGCTTATTGCCATAAATACTTTTCTTGTTTTTAATAAAAAATTGGTATGCTCTACATTTGGTATACGTGAAATGATAATGTTGCTAACTTTCACTTATATTTTTGGAAATAAGAGAATGATCTCTTTGTACATGAGTACATTATGGAGGTACGTGGTATTACAGTCGGAAAACAACTTGCGGTCCCGGTTTCGAATTCCAGTGACATGCGAGGCTAAAGTAATTTTACTCACCACCACTCCATAATCTCCCACCATTATCTTGGATAAGCGTTTCGGGTATACCATCTGTTTCTGTTCTAGGACCCAAGTCCAGCAGTAGGACGTTATGGCGTATTTATATCTTTATTTTACATATTATATATATATATATATATATATATATATATATATATATATATATATATATAGTATATATATATGTATATATATATATATATATATATATATATATATATATATATATATATATATATATATATATATATATATATATATATATATATATATATATGTATGTATATAAAAAAACAGTAGGTAAAAATATTATTTTTATGAAAAAAAAAGAATATAATGTCTTAAAAAATATAAGCATGTTTCGCAGATCGATCCACTACAGGTTTATTAGCAATAATACACCTGTCCATGATAATCGACCAATCCCAGTAGAGCAAATATGAGCCATTATCGAAAACTGGCTCAAGCCTATATTGATAATTATTATTTTTATTATCTATACAAATATAGTATTATTACATTATAATTTTTAAAGTTTAGATGGGTGGGTGGCAACTTGGCACACAGTTAACTTTACTATATACATATGTTAATATTTATTCAATGGTAAATATATGATTTGATCGAAACTGTGTAAAGGCAAGGAAGGAAAAGACCCGGCCTTTGATCCTCGCTCTTAGTGTCTAGAAGTTCATGACATTTTTTAATTTTTAAAATGCCAGCTGCTGTCAATTTCTTTTTCTTCCTTTTTTTTTGTTGACAGAGTGTAAGGGTTTATAGGGAAGTTGGATAAAAAGGTAAATGAAGGGAAGGTTTAGGCCTAAACATTAAGAAAGAAGAAGGTCGTGGGTCCATAATATGTCTATGGTCTTGGATGGGTCTTGGCGCTTACCTCAAACAACGAATTATACAAGAATTAAAATACAAATTCAATAATGTAGACAAAACCGCCGTAATGTAATTATTTCAATTAGGCCTAATCTACGGCAATAAAATTATAATTATCATTTATTTTATAAATTCTTTCGTCATAATAAAATTTAAATAATATAAAACTTTCAATGTAATTTGTACAAAGCAAATAATTAAAATATATATAGTAACATCAGATTTATTTATTAATTTAAATCTAGAATTCATTTTAAATTCTATAAAATTCTCATTTTGTCCCGAGGCTAATTACACCATCAATATTCGAATGACAAACAAAAATCTAAGAATCTCAGTACAACGGATCATTCAGAAGTAAAGATTTACTTTTATTTCGGTTACTTTCAGTGCATACAAGTAATTTTTTTTAAAATGCTTGCTCATATGCCTACTTCTCCGTGCAGGGGCGGAGTAAGAACACTAACATCTACGGACGGGGCCAACCTGTCATAAAAGGCGACGAAACGACCCTAGCTATGTGACCCTTTGGTCTTAAGTATGCCAGCATAATAACCTTGTGTTGTGTTCCGGGCATTAGTGACCCAGGTGCTTGTATCCCTATGAGACAGCAGCGTGTTCGCGGTGCCCTTAGCGTCGCAAACATCCATAGGCGATGGTAACTGTTTACTGTTAAGTGGGCCGTCAGCCTGTTTACTGTCCTTATGTAATAAAAAGAAATACTGGGTTAAAATAAAAAATCATATCACTTTTTAAGTTGAATAAAATAAATAATAATAATATACTGAGATCAGTCTAACAGCACCAGGTAGTCCCAAAGTAAGCTGCAGGGCGCTTGTAATATAGGTACTACTCATGGGATATAAGTGGGATGTTTTGCAGTGGAATCTTGCAGAATACTACCGATCGATCTGCATCGCAGATGGTGGATTCTGTCTACATTGTAAATATTCCACAAATCTCTTTACTGGTGGCTCCAAGTAGCTGTTGTGCATGCAGCGGCCGTGTCCCGGCAAACCGTGTCGATCCACGGGCTAAATCCAGTGAAGGGGACTGAGTTTCACAAACTTAGTTTAATGGGCTGATTCCCTCATAAATTGCATAAAGTCTGCAGCGGCTCGGAAGGCGGACACCGTCAGTATGGCTTCAAACCCGGCGACCGTGGCGCTGCAGCAGGGCACCTGTGACATGCCTGATAGGGCGTATGTCGGGATCCAAGAGATATGCGGCCAGTCACTGCATCTTCTAGTGCTAATCAGTCGTAGCGGACTTCCGCCCCACTGGTAACAAGGACTGGAAGACGAGAGAGTGGGTTCGTGTATGCGCAAATGCTTACCCACTTTAATATATTCCCGCGCTGATGACCCCTGGCTCATTACTGGACGGAGAGTGCAAGTCCTACGGCGATGAGGACTGGCGGTGGGGACTGAGCGGGTGAGTTTGGTCCCTAGCTAGATCTTTGCACGTACGGCGGTTGGGTGGTGATGGTCGTATTGGAACTCACTAGAGGCGAGAGAACTGGTACGGCAGCTCACCCGACGACAAAGCAGCCCTATTTAGGGATCGCACTGCTTTCCCCAATCCGGGGAGGGGCCTAGAAAAGGTGGCCTAAACAAAGCTCGCCTCACTGCAACCCAGGTGGCTAACCGCGGTCATCTGGTCGCCAATTAAAAGCGGTCGAAAGAAACATAATAATGGATTAAATGCATTCTTAAATTTAGCTGCGTGGAATGTAAGAACGTTACTGGACAATGAAAACAACCTCTGTCCTGAGCGGAAAACTGCACTCATAGCGCGTGAATTGTCCCGCTATAACATTGACATAGCCGCAGTCAGCGAGGCACATTTAGCGGATAGCGGTGAGCTCTGTGAGGAATTGGGTGGATATACGTATTACTGGGAGGGTAAACCTGCAAGTGAACGAGCCGCAAATGGTGTTGGATTTGCGATCCGAAACAGCATCGCTAGATCGCTAGTGGAGCCTCCAAAAGGGATCAATGACAGGCTCATGACACTACGACTCCACATGGCTCCCAGGAAATACCTACATCTTGTGAGCGTGTATGCGCCTACTATGACAACACCTGATGAGGACAAACTTCAATTTTATGAGAATCTGCGTGATGTTTTGCTGGGGATTCCAGATTGTGACAAGTTGATTCTGCTGGGTGACTTTAATGCGCGTGTTGGCACAGAATATATTGCCTGGAAGAACGTACTGGGGAGACATGGAGTAGGTAAGTGCAACACCAACGGTGTTGCTCTTCTGACGTTATGCTCCGAATTCAACCTCAGCATAACAAACACATTCTTCAGGCTACCCGATAAATACAAGACATCTTGGATGCACCCACGCTCAGGGCACTGGCATCTTCTTGATTACATCATTGTACGCAGGCGAGACCTGAGAGATGTACTTATTACAAGAGCAATGCGTGGTGCCCAAGGCTGGACTGACCATCGTCTTATTAGATCCAGGATGAGGCTTTACTACAAGCCTCCGCGTAGAGCAGAACACAGGATTCCGGCTAGACTTGCTTGTGCGCGTTTGGTGCGTGATGAGGGACTGTGCCGTGAGCTAGATGCGGAATTTGAGGCAGCGATGCCCGGCACTGATGACAATACCTCAGTAGATGCCGGGTGGCGTACTTATTCCAGGGCTCTCTATGGTGTTTCTCAGCGAGTTATTGGCACACCACATAAAAAACATCAAGACTGGTTCGATGATTCTGATGTGGAAATACGGCAGCTTGTTGAAAACTATCGTCTCGCTCTAAGAGGAGTCGTCGGTGCAGGGCAGCGCAAGTCTCTTCAGCAGGATCTTAAAGCAAAGATCCGAGAACAAAAGGATAGTTGGTGGCGCCGTAAAGCCGAAGAACTGCAATGGTTAGGTGACACTAGCCAAACAGCAAAATTTTTCGAAGGGCTAAAATCCGTTTACGGACCCCGCGCTAAAAAGACTGCCCCTGTTTACTCGCGAGATAAAGCTAAGAAGTTAACAGATCCAAAAGAGGTTCTTCTTCGTTGGGCTGAACACTTTAATGAAGTGCTCAATCCCGGTAGTCAAGGAGCAGATCTGTCTTACATTAATTCACTTGAGAGCTTGCCATCTGCTTCGGGCTTGGATGACCCGCCTTCGTACGCCGAGTTCGTTACTGCGATCAACCGCTTAAAAAATGGTAAATCACCTGGTTCGGACGGTTTGTCTTCTGAGATTTTCAAATACGGTGGACCGAGTATCAGGTCCGGACTTTTTGAACTTATCAAACTGATTTGGGATGTTGAGATGGTTCCACAGGACTGGAAGGATGCTTCTATTAGCAAGCTATATAAAGGCAAAGGGGACCTCTCTGATTGTGGCTCGTTTAGAGGCATTGCATTGCTTTCCACAGCTGGCAAAATTCTGGCGCACATCATCAATAGTCGCCTTAGTAATTTAGCTGAAAGCTTCCTTCCGGAGACCCAGTGCGGGTTCAGACCTAGAAGAGGTACGGTTGATGCCATCTTTGTAGTCAAGCAACTTCAAGAAAAAAGTTTTGAACAACACCGCGACCTCTATTTATGTTTTGTGGACCTAGAAAAGGCCTTTGACCGTGTTTCCAGGACCGCCCTCTGGATTGTTATGGAAAAATGTGGCTGTCCTGCAAAGTTTGTCAATTTAGTGCGCCAGTTTCACGAGGGCATGACAGCCCGTGTGCGTCACGAAAACAACTTTACAGACCGGTTCCCGGTCACTAGCGGTGTCAAGCAAGGCTGTGTAATGGCTCCGACCCTTTTCGCTATCTACTTCGCTGCAGTAATGAATGACGCTCTTAAAAGCTGTAATGGCAAGATTACCATAAATGTCCGCATGGACAAAAGCGTTTTCGACCTCGCACGTCTCAGAGCAAAACGCAAAATGGACTCTGTTTCAGTAATAGATGTTCTGTACGCCGACGATGTCTGCCTTATGGCTGACAGTTTGGGCGACCTACAGAGTTTTTTGGACAAATTAGATGAGTCCTGTCGTAAATTCGGCTTAGTAATCAGTGCTTCTAAGACCCAGATTCTAAAACAACCTGCGAAAGGTAAATCTGCGGACGATGGTGTTGTTTACCTACGAGGAAAGCCACTGCCGGAAGTGGGTACCTTCCGGTACCTTGGAACTATTTTGCGCAGTGATAATCGTCTCGAGTCTGAGATCTCTGCGCGAGTCGCCAAAGCGGCTGCGGCTTTCGGTGGTCTTAACCGACGAGTTTGGAAATCACATGACCTGAAACTCCACACAAAACTCGCTGTCTACAGGGCCATAATCTTACCATTGTTGCTCTATGCCTCGGAGACCTGGTGTCTTTACAAGGGAGATATCAGACGCCTTGATACCTTCCACATGAAGTGTCTTCGGGCGATTCTTCAGGTGAGATGGCAGGATCGTGTGCCAAACTCGGAGGTTCTACGTCGAGCTAAGCTTGCTGGAATGGAGTGTATGCTAATGAAAGGCCAACTACGCTGGTGTGGACACCTTGTACGCATGGAGTCTTCCAGATTACCAAAAAAGGTATTTTATTCTGAGCTTAGCTCAGGTAAACGAAAGCCTGGAGGACAGTTTCTGCGTTACAGGGATGTCTTAAAACGCCACTTGACTGCAATTGGCATGTCTAGTGAGTCATGGGAGGAGCTTGCAACGCAGAGGTCGGAGTGGCGAACTGCTGTCAACACGGGTATAGAAAACTTTGAGCGTTCCCGTCTTGAAAACCTTGACGCCAAACGCCTGATCCGAAAAACTCGACCCAAGCCCTCCTACAACTATACTCGCAATTCAAGTGGGTCTCTTTACTGCGCTTCTTGTAATAGGACCTTCATAACAAAATTTGGTTTTGCGAGTCATGCTCGCGCTCATGCAAGAGCCCAGGCAAGGACGAGCTAAGGGTGTCGCCGTCGACGGATACGTCTGGGAGGACATCATCATCATCATCACTCATATAATTCTTATTACTTTTTTTTGTAAATAAATACATTATACCTAAACACTCAGACCAGATCACCTACGAGGACGGCAGTGAGCTAGCGGTGCCCATGGCGTCGCAAACATATATAGGCGAGGGTGACCGCTTACTATTAAGTGTCTCGTTAGCCTGGCTACTGTACCATGGCTCTAATTCTTCTAAACAAACACTAGAAAGTCTAACCTTTTTATAACTGAGACATTGTTCAGAAGAAGTCAAATAAAATAAAATTTACATTGTACATGAAATTACTTATTAAATATACACATCAAAAAAGTCTAAGCAACATGCATGATATTACAAATTTACCATTTATACTAATTAATTTCTAAATCTGTACTCACTCAAAGTGCGTAGGTATGTAAATTGTTTTGTTATTGATGACATACTGGCTTGTTGTTAAAAAAAAAAATTCTATGTTTTATTTTTTTCATAAAATTAAATGAAAGGGAATTTGTTTGAATTCAAGTGCGTTTTTATTGCTACGTTTAGTCTTGATATTATAATTTTACCAACCATTTAAATAAAGTTAGCGACAAAATTGAATTGTCAGATATTCTTCACGTCATGGAGCGACGTCATTTGACGGCAAATGAAATGCAAAGAGCTGTAGGGATGTTGCAATCGGGAAGTAATCAATCTCAGGTATCTCGGCATTTTGGTATTCATAGAAGTGTTATTTGTCGTCTTTGGCAGCGCTACAATAATACAAGGGAATCCGCTGAACAGCCTCCAGGCCGTAGAAGGAGTACAACCACTCGGCAAGACCGGTACATATAATCATACAACTGACTGCAAGACGCCAGCCGATGTTAACCGTTCGAGAGATAAGTTTGAGGCTACCAAATTCAAGTGGTGTTGATGTAAGTCCCCAAACTGTGCGAAATCGACTGCATGAGTACGGCCTACGAGCTCGATGCCCAATTAGGTTCCCACCGATACGTCACGGGAATCGCGCTCGTCGAAATGAATGGTGTAGAGAACGCAGAACATGGACCCAGGAACCATGGGATAAAATTATGTTTTCCGATGAGTCGCAATTCGGGTTTAGGCCTGATACAAGAAGGGTTCGAGTGTACCGTCGGCCCGGAAATACTGAAAGGCTCAGGTGCATTCAGGAAGTTCATCCATACAGCGGCTCATCCACCATCCTAAAATTTAAACAAGTACACGTTGCTTAGACTTTTTTGATGTGTGTATATATAATTAATTTCAGGTTTTTCTCAAAAGACTCCATAACCCTTACTACTCCTTACAACCTATGTTGTATTACCTCAGCCACAAATACTTAAGTATAAAGGCATTTGACATCAAATTGTCACATGCTTTTGACCGTCTAAACATCCCTTTGAAGAGTTACTTTGCCAATATTTCCAGACAACACTTGTGAGTAATGACCGTGGCTCGTTCGATAAAAAGGTCACTTTAAAATTGAAAATTTTTCTATTAAGCTTTTCATCTTTAATGCATCTAGACTTGAAGCCCGAGATAAGATATAGAGAGTTGTAGAAAGCTATTCACGTTGAAGCTCTACTGAGATGCTAAATATATTCTCAGTAACTCCTGAGAAGTTACTGAGCCTTCAAGCTGAAAAGGAATGAAAACGAAAATAGGTACTTATTTATATCTGGGAATTAGCAGGGATAACCTGTCGCCCTATATGACCCCGTAGGTAAGTGATGGGGTCCTAATTAAACCACCTCCATTTATAATCACAATCATTAGTGGTTTTAATAAATTGGACTATTTATACAGCGCCATCTAGTCCCAAAGTAAGTAGCATAGTACTTGTGTTATGGATACTAAACAACTGATAAACTACATATATACTTTTATTGTAAATAAATACATATTATACATAAACACCCAGACGCGAGACGGGAATCGAACCCATGACCTCCGCATGCGAACCGAAGTGCGTTAGGCGCTTCGCCATAGAGGTTGTCATACTCAACAATACATGTGTAATTTAAAAACTTTTTCCGCTAAATTTTAACCAATGTAGTGCAAAGTTAAAAATATAAATAAAAAAGGATTCAGTGCAGAACTTTCTAGAAGGATCTTTTACCAGCTTAAGTTATCATTAATTTGTTTTGTGGAGAAAGTGGTCGACCTACACTCATGACAAGATGTTTCAATCGTGAAAGTGGTTTTTATCTTGTTTTGTCCATACGACCTTAAAAACCAACATTTTTGTGTACGACTTATATACTTGTGAAATCCATCAGAATATATTCGACAGCGAACATTTGATTACTAGATGTTAGAGGGTAAGTAGTTCAAACTATTTTTCTTTCTTAACCGACTTCAAAAAAGGAGGAGGTTATTTCAACACAGTACCACGATCATAACAGATAACCATTCGATAGTGTGGTCCCTTTTTATTGCTGAGTAACAGCAGATAGTAAGCAGTTACCGCAAATACGCCGCTGTCTGCATTGGGGTACTGGAACCTAGGTCACTAATGCCGGAACACCACACAAGGTAGGCGGGATGGGGCCCTACCACCCAGCCAGTTCTTCCTCCGCACCTACATCTTATATCTTTAAACGACCAATTCTTGTATATCTTGTAATATATATATGTATATATATATATATATATATATATATATATATATATATATATATATATATATATATATATTTTCATGAAACAATTTTCATGAAATTTAGTATACGGGGGGTTTCGGGGGCGATAAATCGATCTAGCTAAGAATCTTTTTTTTATCAACTTAAACAAAAAGGTGGCGTTTGAGTAGTCCCAATTTAAACTGAAAAATGACTCTTCCTGACATCTATCGGCGAATAATAATACTAATTTTTTTAAATTGCTTTAACGACACAACAACACTAAAGCTATTCCAGCAGATGGCGTTGTTAAGTAACACGAAGTCAATGAGTGTTCGCTTTGAGGTTAGACTAAGAAAATCAATTGTTAATTTCCAAAAAAACACAATTTATAAAAAAAAAATACCGAGCAAAGCTCGGTCATCCGGATATTTTAATATAAAGTGCTGCTTCGTGAATGTTTCAAGGAACTTTAAATAAGAGTATATGTAATTATCTACGCACTAAGAAGGTATACTTCTTCAGCGTAACAAGATAACAGTATTGAGATATCCAACATGTTACATATTGTAATAGTTGTGGCTTAGTTTTTACAATCGGCCGCCTGGCTTACGTTAACCCCTTTTGGGGTAAAATCTGTTGTACATATAATTTTTGTCTTTTCACATCGAAAGTACGTAGAGACCCTCCATAAAGAAAAGGAAACAATAAAGATTGTAATATATAACATACTGGCAATCTTAATTTATTTAAACGCCGTACGAGTTCAAAACTCAAAATTTTAAAACAGTCCGCTAAGTTTTTTTTTATAAAATGATATTATACTTCGTTTAAAGTAATTAGCGATATACTTGCTACATATTTGTATTAGCAGCTTGAACCTATAAAATCGTATTATACGTTGATTAATCATTTTAATAATTAAAATTTATTTATATATTCGTCCCCATAAAATTTAAAACATGTCAGAAGCCCGTGTAATTTAACAAAATTTTATCTTATCACTTTAAATGTAAACGATGTTTTTTAATTAAACTAGTTAGTCTGGCAGACGTTGTTCTGTCCTATGCATTTAAAAAAATTGCCTATTTCCTTCTGCAAGGTCCAATCTATGACTATACCGAAATTCATCAAAATTGGTTCAGTAGTTTAGGCTTGAAAGCGCGACAAATAAACACACAAACTCACTTTTGCATCTATAATATTAGGATCTTCTATTAAAATAAAGAAAGATGCAAACAATAATAACAAAGCCTTAAGATCAAAGAGACAACAATCGATTATGCGTGATACGAATCTGAAATAAACACAATTTCACTTTCACATGATCGCAAAAAAGGCATTGTTATGTTACGCATAGATTTCTAATAGTTTTATGGATATGTAATAATGATATGGGGACATGCCTGGGCATACAAAACAAGCCGGTAATATATAGTCGAAAGCACTAGATGAACTGAGGCGCTTACTGTTTTTTAATGTTTGATGAAGGTTCTTGGTGAAAGAATTGAAGGAAATCGGAAGAGAGGGAGACCAAGAGCAAGTAAAGGAAAGATTGGATGTCGTGTCGTAATAAGAAGTCAAGGAAAAAGCGCTTTGAAGACTGGAGAATTCTCCAGCGACAAGAGCGGTAGCTCTTAAATAAATGATGATGAACATATTTGTGAATTCATTTATTTTTTATATAAAAGAAACTGAAAAAATGTGGATCTATCTACTAATGAAAATACATTTTTATGCATGAATTTGTTTTTATGCATTTCCACTGTCCATCAATAACGAACGACATAGCTATACAGTGATCAGAATTTAATATACGACACGCCGATATTATCGACCTCAGTGACGCATTAACTACATACATGTTGGAACGGTTTCGGAAGTTACGTATTCGTTCCTGTAACGAGTCTGGGTGTTTATGTGTGTTAGGTTCAAGTTTAATAATAATAGTATCATTCTGGTATTGACATTTTTTTAATTTATAATATCATTTTTAAATAACCTAAATGTAGGTTTTTTTAACATGAACTAACCGGAAGTTTGTAAATGTTTAAAAAACGCAATAACCAAAATTAATATAAAATACTTATAGAAATAATATAATAATTAATGCCCACATGATTTTATTTTTATATTTTTAATTATTTAATGTTATAATATAATAATTTTGCTATAGATATTAACAAGCGGAATTGTTTCTCTTTCTGTTATAAATATTTTGCTAGATAATTAATTTTCTTTTTTGGCAAGTAATGGCAGGAGGGGAGACACCTGTCGACGGAATAAGGAAACCAGCAACAGAATAATTATAAAAGACGGTGGAATACTAAAAAGTGGACAGTGTGAGAAATATAGTTGATAAGTGAAAGTGAAATATATTTGTGTTGGTTGTATTTCCTAACTTTTATACATATATATGTATACTGGGACAATTCCCACAACGTCATCTAGTTCCAAAGTAAGTAGCATAACACTTGTGTTATGGATACTAGACAACTGATATACTAATTACGTAATTTTCTTTGAAATTAAATACATGTTATATTTAAATACCAGGACGCGAGATGGGAATAGAAACCGCGACCTCCGCAAAGGCACCGAAGTGTATTAGCCGTTACACCACAGTCGTCAATTTCTAGATTTATTATTTTTTTTATTAGATTCTAGATTGCGCTGTGTGAATTGTTACTATAAATTTTTATTTGTCATTTATCTATAAAAAGAAAGGATACAGAAGTAAAAATGTATTAATTTATCCTTATTGCGTTTGGATGCAACCGGGATTAAACATTTAAGAAGATATTTTTCGGTCTATAATTTATTAGAAATCATCATCATCATCTCAGCGTTCATCCCGGTTGCAACCCAAACTTCCGTTTCGGTGCCCGGGGTCCACTTTCCGACTTTTTCTACTCCACTTCGCACGGTCTTCAGCATCCCTGGTAGTGAGCCCATTGGTACGCATATCACCCTTTACGACGTTAAGCCAACACTTTTTGGGTCTACCCCTCCTGCCGGGGCCTGGCGGGGGAATCTAGAATTTATTAGAAATCTTGGTCATCAATTCAAGGCCGAAGCCAGCTTTAATGATATATAAAAATTTGAATCGTATGCCATCGTAATGCCAGCATGAACGCTCCATCGGACCGTGTAATGGTCCACAGTAAAGTGACTTCAAACCACAAAACAAACCGACCGACATAACTTGATGGTCTATTAATTCTCTAATATATTATTTTCCTATAACAATAGGTTTTAAATAAAATATCTTAGTTTACACTTCATGGGTATGCAAACTACATAAATATATGACATGATCAAAAAAAGAAAAAAGACCCTTAAAAAAGATAAATAAAAAAAATATTGTGACTATTCTTATAGCACTATTTAGAGCTAAAGAAGCCTATTATTAACTACCCTCACACTTGGTGAGGTGAATGATAAAAATGAGCGTTGGACGAGGGTGCGAGTGAGCTTCTAAAGGCGCGGGACGACAGATATTCAACCTCCCTAAAGATCTCTGCGCCGTGCGCAATTGGCTTCAGTTACCTCTTACTAACTCTCATTGGCCATGCCATAAGATTGTGTCCAGTAGGCACTGTTTGTGACATTTAGCGGGTGCCGTGCAACAGTTGCTCCCCGAGCCGACTTGAACTGGGAAGGGGTGGTATCAAGGTCAGTGCGAATGGGCATTGTTCATTTTTTTTAAATGTTGTATTTGAAAAACCATTTAGAGGAATAAGGTTACTGATCATTACGGACTAATTAATTATGAAAAATATTCACATTTTATTGATATTTTTGATAAAATATGTTTGACCTTCTCTGCCCTTCAAATTTCACTGTATAGTTTGTATCGTTGCCTCAGAAAATAAAAAGTAAGTGGCAAGTATTGATAATCTGTCATGTGACAAATTTATAAATGTCAAAAATAATAATTTTCCCTGTGACATCTCTTTTTTTCGCATGAACTTTGACAGATATGAGATTTTTTTTTTTTTTTTTTTCTTTTAATGTGGCTCCAATGCTTTAGGCACTGATTTGCCAATGTCAAAGTATAGACGTTTATAGAAAAGGCAGGTGGCGAAAGAGCATAATTGCAAGGATCAGGAAATAATTTTGACAAACATTTTAATTAGTTAACTGCAAACCAAGAGGAAATGGTAGTTTAAACTGAAATGAAATGAAAATGAAAAATATATAAATTTAAAAATAGAATGATACAATTTCATATGAATATTTACAGAAAGGTACATATTTATTTTACATATTATTTGAAATATTTATATTATTTACTAATTACACTAAACGCTAATATTATTTAAACTTAAAAATTTACATAAAACATTAATAAACTGATTAACAACCATAGTTAATAAAAAATTTACATTGATGGGACGAGGGATGTCTTTGGGAAGGATATCATATAAGGGAGTAGAAATTTTTAGGCAATCAAAGAATATATGTTCAACTGAACCTTCGCCTAAGCCGCACTCACATAAAGAGCTGTCACGAATTCTAAGTTTATTCAAAAAAACCGGTGTGCATACATGTCCAAGACGGAGACGGATTATAATGGAAGTAATTTTTTTTGGGAGATGACGATAACGGAAAAACCAGGAGGTTGAAGGGATAGAGGGTTGTAAATTGCTATAATATTTGGCTGTGATCTTACTAGATTTTTGCCACCACTCGTTCCAAATTTTAATCATTGAGGGTTTAGCAAGGGCACATAAATCACGGGGGAAGCATCTGTTATATTTATTAGAGCCTATATAAACCGCTTGCTTGGCACAACTGTCAGCATTATCGTTTCCATGAATACTGGAGTGGCCAGGAATCCAGGCCAGAACTACGTCTAGGCCTAAAGAAAAACAAGAGTGGAGAGCTTTTTTAATATCAAGAGATAAAGAGGATAGCTTGGAACGGAAAGGAGATTTGTTGATATCCTGTAGGCAACTCAAAGAATCTGTGAAAATTATAGATTTGTTAATATGATGAGATTCTATGTACAGAACTGCTTCAAGCAGGGCAATGGCCTCTCCAGAAAAAACGGAATTGGGGTAAGGGATTTTATAATTAAGGATGATTTTAAATTTAGGAATCCAAACAGCGGCGCCAACTGGACCATCGTCCGAAAGTCTGGATGCATCAGTAAACATGAGGAGTCTGTCAGACCAATTTTCTTGAATGATTTTGTTAAACAGTTGATTTGCGCCAATTGAATATTTGGCTATTCCAAAGTTAAGAATAATTTTAGGTGAGAATAAGAGACTGTCAAAACTGTGTTGGAAAATAGGGTAAGAGTAATTTTGAAAAGGTTTAATTGGAAGTTCAATGTATTTCTTATAAGATTTGAGGAGGTTTGGTAAAGTTTTATGTTTCCAGAATTTTGAACTTCGACTAAACTGGAGAAGAGAATCAAGAACACTAAGTAATGGATGGTTAGAGAGTTCAATCATTCTATAAAAGAATCTATCCGCTAGAAATTGTCGTCGTAGAAAAAGAGGAGGATCAAGACATTCCACTTGTAGAGCGCTGGTCGGAGAGGATTTCATCGATCCTGTTATAATACGGAGGCATCTGGCTTGAATTCGGTCAAGCTTCGCTAATGAAAGCTTACTACAAGGCTCTAGTAAAAAGCAACCATAGTCAAAGTGACTTCTTATTATAGCATTATACAAGAGTTTTTGGTTATATGGATGAGATCCCCATTTAACTCCAGATAGAGCACGAAGAATATTAATATTTTTCTCTACTTTATTACAAATATAATTTATATGATGGACACCTGAAAGTTTCGAATCTAAAAACATGCCTAAGAATTTAGTCGTCATGACAGTCGGGATGGGGATATTATTAATATGGATGGAAACATTCGGAATATTTCGTTTTCGGGAAAAAATTACTGCAGAGCTTTTTGATGGAGATAATGATAAATTATTTTCTAGGAGCCATTCATTTAAATAGTAAAGAGCAGAGTTGAGACGACATGTAGCATCTGAAAATGAGGTAGACGAGGTATACAGTGCAATGTCATCTGCATATTGAAGTATTTTACAAAAACAGTTCACAGAAGAATCCAAATCCGCAGTATATAAACTATAAAGAAGCGGACTGAGAACGGAACCTTGTGGGAGGCCTTTCCATACCAAACGAGCAGGAAGATTATAACCAGAAGAACGAATCGTAATTGAACGTTCCATTAACATATTGAATATCATGTTTATAATCCTTGAAGGAAGGTCAAGACTAAACATTTTTTGTTTTAGAATAGACAAGTCAACGCTATCATACGCTGAGCAAACATCTAGAAATACAGCTATTACATGTTCGTTTTTAGAGAAGGCGAGGCGGATGTCTGATGTTAAGAGACTTAAACTATCCATTGTGCCAAGGCCTTTTCTAAATCCAAATTGGTTATTAGAGAGGAGGCCTTTGGACTCAATTAACCATTCTAATCGGTTCTTTATAAGATGTTCCATTATTTTAGCTAAAACGGATGATAATGCAATAGGTCTGTAGGATTCTGCGAGAAGGGGGTCTTTACCGGGCTTAAGAATTGGTATAATGATTTGAGTTTTCCATGAAATGGGGATTAAACCAGAATAGAATATTGAATTTATAAGAGATAAAAAGAACTTTTTGGAATGGTCATCTAGGTTGGTCACAAAAGAATAAGGAATTCCATCTATTCCTGGAGCGGAATCGCGAAGGTGATCTAGTGCACATGATAGTTCTGTAAAAGAGAACTCAGAGTTCATACCGCTGTAGTCATTTGATACATAAGAATTAGAAGGAAGAGATGATTCAGTGGGAACAAATGGAGGAGAAAGTTTGGAAATAAAACCAGATAGCCAGCAAGAGGGGTCATTTGAAGAAATGTTTGTATCAGATTGAGATCTGCGAAAAGATTTGATTCTGTTCCAGATGAGACGGGAAGGAGTTCTAGGGGATAAAGATTCGCAAAATAATTTCCAGCCGAGTTTCTTTTTTTTGTAGAGGATTCTTTTCGTACGAGCACAAGTTTTTTTAAGTTCTACATAATTTTGTATCGAAAGATCGTTAGTAAACTTGACTTCTGCAGATTTTCTTTGTTTAATAGCAAGAGAACAATCAGAATCCCACCAAGCCGGTGAAGGAATTTTGTCAGAAGCAGAATTTTTTAATGGGATGGCGGAATTTGCTGCGAACAACAAAGCAGAAGTGAAATCTTCATATAAAGTAAGAACGTTATTTGTACAGATCGGAGGAAAACATTTTAACTTAGAAGATACGAGAACGGAGAATTTCTCCCAGTTAGCTTTTTTAGTGCAAAATTTCAGAAGAGGCTGGAGAGGAGGATTCTTATGAAAATGGTTAGTAAAGGAAATAAGAATTGGATGGTGGTCACTACCAAAAGAATATGGTAAAACTGACCAGGAAAGGGTATGCATTAAAGAAGGAGAACATAAAGATACATCAGGAGAGCTGGTGTTTTGTGTAGGGGCAACAATGCGCGTGGGAGAGCCATCATTCAGAATGCATAGATCGATGTCGTCTAGAATATTAAGAAAAAAGGAGGCTATTGAGTCGCAAGTAGGAGAGCCCCAAATAGTATGGCGAATATTAAAATCGCCAAGAATAAGTAAAGGTTTTGGGATGTTTGACAAAATAGAAGACAATTCTTGAATAAGATCATTATTTGGATGAGGGATGTAGATGGACACGAATGAGATGTTTTGAATACGGGCAGCAATAATATTAATACCAGAAGAGTGGGTAGGAATAGGAATTTGGGAAAATGTAATATTTCTATTTATAATTAAAGCAGATCCAGCCCAGCCGTCGTCTCTATCATCACGGAGACATGAATAGCCTGGAAGCCTAAATATGGATCCAGGTTTTAACCAAGTCTCCGAGATTGCAAAGGCGAGGGGGTTAAACTTATTAGCCAAATAACTAAATTCAGATTTTTTATTCCTGATGCTGCGACAGTTCCACTGGATTAGGTTCTTGGCCATATTTAAAAAAGGAGCTGATTATAGATAACACTAGATTTTGGACTGTTGCCATGACATTGTACGGTATAGAATCTTGAAGTTTTGAGAATATTTGTTCGAGGGAAGCATTAATTAATGGAGCTAAATCTTCACTGGATGAAATTCTGGTGGGAGGTGTGCTGTTAAGAAGAGCACATCCATTTGGGAGAGATGAAAGTAGTGGAGAGATTAAACTATTGTGAGCTTTTTGATCATATGATTTTGCTAGTTGGGGACGTGGACGACGTTCAATATTTATTGTTTTTTTATAAGAATAGTGTTTAGGGTTACCTAGAGGCAATGCGGGAGAAGGGGAAGGAGATATATAATTTGGCAAAGGATTTGAGGGAACATGAGGAAAATTAGGTTGGGCAGAACTAACAATATCGGAAAAGGGTCTACGAGTAGGGCGGAATCTGCGCGCAGCTTCTAAGTATCCGATATTTTCTTCGGACATGACAACCTTAATAGATTTTTGTCGAGAATGTTCCGGGCAAATAGAATCGGTAGCGGTATGCCTTCCAGAGCAGAATAGACACGATACATTATCATCTGACACATTGCACATAGAGGAGTCGTGAGGAGCAGCGCAGCGAGAACAGCGAGGTGAGGATCGGCATTGATCTCGTACATGGCCGAAACGACAGCATTTGTTGCATTGGATCGTGGGTAAGGTATAAATTTCAACTGGGATCGAAAGATTATAGCAATAAATATGATCCGGTAAGATTTGGCCTAATATTGTTAAGACAACAGTTCCCGTTGGGATCCAAATGGTATTACCATCAAGCCTTTTTTTTTTATTTAGACGTCTAGCTTTAATGACGATCGAGTTCGATCGACACTCAATGGAGTTTACTAATTCCTCTAATGACCACTCTAAAGGGATTTGTCTAATGACACCCATTCTAGTTATATGAAAACGGGGAATGGAAACGGACAATTTCAAAGCGGATAAGTCAGGATTAGACATACATTTATTAGCGTCAGCAAAATTTTTGAATCTTATAGAGACTTTGTTTCTACCTATATTCTTAATCTCATCAATCCCAGATAGTTTACTGTTATAAATAAGTTGTGCAATTTTCAAGGCTCTCATTTTGTTGGAAGTATAAGATTCAGAATCGTCCTGACGGACTACGTGAACAATGAATGGGCCTGAATCATTTTCTGAATAAAGAAAGTCAGCATTAGATTCGTAACCGGGACGTGTATACGTGAACTGGTTTGAAACAGCGACCACGGGGGCAGTCGCAGGTTTCTTATTTTGATCAGGCACAGAAGGATCAGCATGTCTTTTTACTGGTGGTTTAACTGAATTAGATAGGTCACACATTTCTACATCCATAAAATTTCTACCCCTATCAGGGGGGACATTCTCGCCTACTGATGGAATTGACATGGATATGATAAGTGAGCTAATACAGATTACAATGAACTGATAATAATGCTATTATATTATAAACTAATAAATAATTGTATACTAATCAAGGATAAGCAGTCAAACCCAGAAAAATTTGAAATAAAATTTTCCAATATGTTTTCTTTTGACGACCACCTGACAGTTCCAATTCTTTCTTGGATATTTATTTCGACAGATATGAGATGGATGACATCGTGTTGACGGCTTTCAATCTTTTAAATTATTTCTAGTGAGGCAACGGCACAGTCCCTTGTGCCGTGTGATGACGTCACTTACCTTTTAAATTGAAAATATTTAAACATTTTTTTTTTAAATAACTGTTGAGCCAATCTTCAAAATATTCAAATTAGTTTCTCAAAATACTCTAAATTTTCAAAAAAAATAAATTAAATTCGAATGGTTAAAAATTTTAGACAATCCCCATTTCTTTGCCCACTGCAAGGCATCGCATATCTTTAACCTACTGCTGCTCTGCTCTCGAAACTAACTCTCATTTAAACTATTGTATGGTGCACTCTCGGACCGTGACTGGTATTGTACAGTAAGTATTTTGTAATGATTACTAGATTAGGATAAGGATCGATCGAACCGACGTACGAAAGTTGGAGGTCGCGAACCTGGTGTGAAAGCCTCTCATCCACCAAGCTACCATGACGGTTTTTGTCCAATAAAACCGTCAAGGGTACACGCCCCGTCACAAAGAAAATCCAAAAAATCTGTCCAGGACTAAAACATAATTTTTAATGGCAATTCACACATCGCCATCTAGCCCCAATCTAGATAGATAGATAGATAGATAACACTTTATTGTAAACCAATTATATAAACACAATGAAACTTATTTACACAATCAATATGTACTTGACTTACAATGGGCGGCCTTATAGCGGCGGCGGCTGGCTACAGAGCGATCTCTTCCAGGCAACCCGGAATCTAAGTAGCATAGAACTTGTGTTATGGGTACTAGACAACTGATATACTACTACCCGTGACCTCCGCAAGCGTACCGAAGTGCGTTATCCGTTACGCCACGGAGGTCATCAATTTTTTTTTAATTTCATAGTTAGCAGTTACCGTCACCTATGCTTGTTACCTAGGCTTGCGGCCCCAAAATCATCGCGAATCGGTGAACCTGAGTCACTAATGCCGGAACACAGCACTAGTATATTCTGGCGGCATAGTTATAGACTTAGTGTAGTCCATCTAGACAGGCTTGGGCTCTACCGTGTAGTAAGGGTTATTTTGTCGCCTTTTACGACTGGCCGACCGTGGCCGCAGTGGTTAGTATTTTTACTCCGCGCCTGCACGGAGAAAAACATGAAAATCATATATGTACATATAATATACATAAAAGTATTAATATATAATTTTTTCTATTCAATTTATCATATTCTTACTAATCGAGCGACGACATCGAGCGACCGTACAAATAAGCAATACTAATTAATATACAATGTAAGTATCACGCCTTCGCTGGAATGGCCACGTTTTACGGCATCCGGCTACTTATGCGGGGAACAACCGCCGCTGGGTCCCGGAAGGAAGGGCAGATCCAAAAGTGATGGCTTGACGTCGTAGGGGTTGATATGCGTACCAATGGACTGACAACCAGAGATGCCGAATATCGTACGAAGTGGAGAACAAAAAGTCGGAAAACCAACCCCGGGCGCCGAAGCGAGAGTTTGGGCTGCAACCGGGATTCAACGCTAAGATGATGATGATGATGAACATATAATATAAGTAAAATAAATAAAAATCAAATCAATAAGAAAAGAAACTGAACAAGAAAACCTAACTAAACAATGCAATAAACTGTTTATTATTACCAACCACGTAAATCGTCTAAAAAATATTTAATAATTCATTCACTAAAAGCAGGAGCTTGCAGTAGGGTAAGTATAAAAAGTAAACGAAAAATGTCTGAAATATAAAGTGTTACACGAAAAAGCAATTTGTAAAGATCGTCTTAATTTTACGAGATTCATTATTCGTTGTGGAAATAAGAGATGCTGCTCAACTCCTTTTTGAAGTCATCCCGTCAACAATTTGTCATTTAATCCTAGAAGGCGTCCGCGTATGTAAACACACGACATAAAGTTTGTTTATTTGCAAACTAAAATAAAATAGTATATTAATATATAAAAAGTATAGTAACAGTAGATAGAAGAAATAGAAAGAAAAAACTGAAAAACACGCTTTAATAAAAAATCAAACTAAAAGGTAAAAAATAATTTTCAATAAATTTAAATTAAGGATTAAAAAAAAAGAATTTTATTGTAGAAATGTGTGGGGTGCTTGTTGTCAATTGTTATTTTGAAAATATCTTAAAAAGCACCCCACGCTTTTCTACAATAAAATTAATTTTTTTGGTAATCCCACTATCCTTAATATAATTATTTATCCTTAATATTTATTGAAAATTATTTTTTACCTTTTAGTTCGAGTTTTTATAAAAGCGTGTTTTTTTAAATTTTTTTAAACTATAATTTATTTTTAACTATTTAGTTTCATAACTATAAAATAAAAGCGTGATAATATAATTTATTTGTTGTCAATATCCAATCGGTAAATATTTTTATTAATATAACACTATCTTCCGGCTACGTTATAATTAATTTAACACCATCTTTTGGCAATATTATTAATTACGCTCCAGATGGCGTTTAGGCAGAATTTTGATTTTATTGTTCAAAGTAAGTAAAAATCGAGTCGAATTCCGAAAAATTCCATTACATACAGGTCAAGTTAATATAAAACATATAAAAAAGAATAAAAAAGAACAAAAATCCACCGTCACGTGATTTTCCTAGGCGGTCACCCATCCAAGTACTGACCGCACCCGACGCTCGTTCACTTCGGTGATCGGGCGAGAACCGAAAATTCATTAATCCTGCGGATCCTGGTAAGGATAATGATACTAACTATACAGATTATTGCATTGTCATCGGCCCTCGATATTATATCTACAAAGTTTGAACGAAATCTGGCCGTTTAAAGTGGGTCAAAATCGCCCCCAAAGGAGTCGGTTACAAATGTAACAAATAATTACAAACATACAAATATACATACAAGTGAAGTTAATTTATAGCGTGTAAAAATTATTATTTTTACTCCAACGTAATGTATGTCGTCTACGTTGCTATTTATGCATAGCTTGAAATGGTGAGCAACGTCCGCCATATTCGAGATTTGCATAATTATTCCATAAGGTATAAGTTTGAGGCTTTAGGGCTAGCCAAGTAATATTAAATTACCACATGTTCACTGCTGTGTGTAATAATTTTGTTTACGTAGGGCTCAGAAGTATAGTAAATATTAATTTTGTACTATATTCAAGAAAATATTTTGCTACACAACCTTTGTAAGTCGCACTTGAAGGGATACGCCAAAAAATTTCAATTATTCCAGTTTTTGAATCATAGAAGATTTTGACTTAAGCGAATTTTGTTATTTATTTCAAATAATTTTGATTGAATTTTAGATGGGAATATAGATGGGAAAAACATTTTTATTCGTTAGTAAAACATTATGCGTTTCCTGTAAAATGTTGTGCACATTATATACATAACTAGCTGACCCGGCAAACGTTGTTCTGCCATATAAATAATAAAATGTCAAAAAATTAAAAAAAAATTTTGGGGGTGGGTCACCCCTAACATTTAGGGGGATGAAAAATAGATGTTGGCCGATTCTCAGACCTACTCAATATGCTCACAAAATTTCATGAGAATCGGTCAAGCCGTTTCGGAGGAGTATGGCAACGAAAACTGTGACACGAGAATTTTATATATTAGATGTATTCTCTTCGAGATATATGGGTCCCATTTATTTTTTTGAGTGACAGAGGGAAAATAAGCACTGAATCTGTTTAAAGGGACTCACTAATTATTTTCACTTAAAGTTTAGGGGGTTAAAGGGTAGAGAACACAACATTTGGAAGGAATACTAAAAACCAATGACGAACCACTATCCATATCCGCCACGCTTTCCAAGCGGGATCGCAGGTTATGTAAGTTTCCTTGCGATGATTTTCGCCATCGATATGTGGCAATTATAATATGCCTAAGCACTATGCGTGCAGGGGCGGGAAAGAATACTAACCTCTGCGGCCGGGCTCGGCCTGTCGTAAAAGGCGACAAAACAACCCACCCTAGCTACGTGGTAGGGCCGCAGGCCCAGCTGGATGGCGACCACCATTGGTCTTAAGTATGCCGCCATAATAACCTTGTGTTGTGTTCCGGCATTGGTGACCTAAGTTCCTGTACTCTTAGCCTCAGCCTGTCAGTCTCAGTCTGTCTGGTGTCCCACAGCAATAAAAAAAGAAAAACACTACATAAGTAGTGAGATTTGAACCCGGGATTGGTCTTCGATAATGTTGCCGTTTAACTTACCACGTACCAACTTATGGTCTTGGGATAAAAAATGTACGTAGCACAAGAAATCAAATATAGCGTAAAATAAAAATGTTGTTAATACTAAGACATAAGTTCAAAAAAACTTACAAGGTTAGGGGAATTTTACCACAATAACACACAATACAATAACAACACCACACAAATATTGTTCCGTATAAACACAACTGATCGTATACAGGAAAGTGATGAAGGAAATATCGAAAAGCCGTGTGAAACGGACTATATCGACATGGTCCAAGTATTACGACGAAATTATGCTATACTCATCATTAGCTTGTCAACGTTAGTGATGTATTTATATCGATACTCTATACTTAAAAAAAAATATATATATATATATATATATATATATATATATATATATATATATATATATATATATATATATATATATACATATATTACTACAATTTTAAAGCATAAATGCATACTAATATCATAAATGTGTAAATAACTATCTTTCTGTCTTTTTTTGTTGCTGGCGATCACCTTTGGTCGTAAGTATGCCGCCATAATGACTTGGTGTTGTGTTCCGACATTAATGACCCAAATTTCTGTACTCTTATGGGACAGCAGCGTGTTCGAGATGCCACTGGCGTTACAAACACCCATAGGCGACGGTAACTGCTAAATTCTAAGTGGGCCATCAGCCTGTTTGATGTTCCTGAGCATTAAAAATTATGCACATCATAAAAACTTAAAAACATTTCTGGATCTAACTTGAGTTCATCATATGCAGGCCAAATATTAATGTTGATATCGAACTTGCTCAGGATAGAGACACAGCAACTCCTCATTGTAATGAAAATAATATAAGCTTGAATATCCGAAAGGTTCGTGATCAAATGTACATATTGGAATACCCTTTGAGCTCGCTCTGGACCCGGTCGATTATAATTAAGAGTCCAGATACTGAATTTAATTACAACGTTGTCAACAAAACAAAAGATAATCAAGTAGTTGAATTTAAATTGGATTATGATAAAATTAATTGATATGAAAATGTAAATTTAATTTGAAAATTCAGAGGGAACATTCTAGAATACTCAAAAGAATTAATGAAGTTATAGATAGATCTATCTTTTTAAAGGCAGCTCATGTAATAGGTAAAATCTGCAAAACAGCTGTGTTTGGTTGCCGTTACCGTGCCTATGGCGCCACTAACATTCATAAGCAACGTTTACTGTTTACTAGGGTAGCCCCTATGCCCCGCCGTCTTGGGAAGTCCAGCCGTGTGGTTCCCGGCTGTAAGAATAGGAGCAACCCATTTCTATCCAAGGGTGTCGTAAAAGGCGACTAAAGAATTACCCATTTGCTGGGATAACATGTTACTGTATGCGACAGTAATGTAGTTAGGAAATGACAGCGCCCTCCAACAGGCGACGGGAAGTCCCCCGTAATTAATACTTTGTAGCAATACAGAATTCGTTAACTCCATCTTAACGTCTGCGCATTTTTTAATGCTACAACAGTGCACATGTGATGTGCCTAAAGGGTGCATGTGCTGGACCCATATAGTGACATGCAGCTTATCACTGCATCCTGCAGTCCTAACCGGTCGTAGCGGTTTCTGCTCCACTGGTGACTAGTTCTTAGGGACAAGGGAGTGGGTCTGCAATAGCGCACTCGTTTACCCACTATAATATATTCCCGCGCAAATGACATCACTGGCTTTGAACACGGATACATGAGAATAAGTCCTACGGCGATGGAGACTGGTGGTGGGGATTAAACTGTGAACTTGATCCATAGCTGGCTCTCTGCATGTATGGCGGTTAGTTGGTGATGGTCGTACCAGCCCCTAGTTGAGCCGAAGGGATTGGCTTGGCAGCTCATCTAATGACAAAGCAGCCCTATTTAGGGATAGCACTGCTTTCCTCAATCCGAGGAAGGGCTTAGAAAAGGTAGCCAAAAAAAAGCTCGGCTCATAGCTACCCAGATAGCTAACCGCAGTCACCTGGTCACCATTTTAATGCGGTCGACACAGACGAAATAATATTGACTTTAAAAACAAATATTAGGTCTTTACCTATGAAATTGCCGTTTTGTATGAAAATATTTAAATGTATTTTGTTCATGTATTTTTTATTTGTATTAATCGAAGTAATCACCCATGCAATTAATGCATCCTTGCCAACGCAGTGGCAGTTTATTGATGCCCTTCTCAAAGAAATCAGCTGGACGGGAAGCAACAAATTCTTCAAAGGCATTTTGTACTGCCTCTCGGGTATTGAATTTTTTTCCCGCCAAGAAGTTATCCAAATTCTGGAAAAAGTAGTAGTCTGTAGGCGCAAGGTCTAGTGAGTAGGGCAGATGACGGAGAACTTCCAACCCCAGTTCTTGCAACTTGGAGACCGTCTGATGTACAGTATGAGGTCGTGCGTTGTCGTGCAGGAGCAGCGGAGACGAGCGATTGACCAATGCTGGTTAGAGATGTGCCAGCTTCTCCATTATTTTGTTATACGTCAGTGCGGCATACTTATACATCAGGGGTGGTTGCCATACAGACGGGCGAAAACTTATTGTTGTATAGACCATATTGCCTGTCCTAAAATAAACAATTTTCTTTCTATAAATCCGAGGAGCTCAGTGTATTATTGTAATCAATCATGATATTAAGTTAATAATATGATTCATTACTTAGTTGTATTATTATAAAATACCACAAAAAATACTAACCATTCCCGCCCCTTTCACTGATCGAATAACAGAATCCAAAAATAAGAAGTTTTCGTATGCTTGTGCACTTTCTTTTGAACAAAGAAAATGAACTGTTTAAAAATTTGGGGTTATGTTCTTATATGCGAAAAATAAAAATCCCAATACTCAATAGCAGCGCCACCTACCGAGTCCTATTTCGAATCTAAACCATTATCGAATCCACTTGATACACACAAAAAATTCAACAAAATCGGTCCACTCGTTTAGGAGGAGTTCAGTGACATACACATAAGAATTATATATATAAAGATATCGAGATTGTAGGTGTCACATCCCTAGAGTTAACAAGGTACAACATTTTTCAATATATTTGGAAAGTAATAACGACTTATCATTACAATAAGTGACAGAAATTGAGATACTTTCTCTTGAATTTGACGTTTCGAATCCAAGGGGTTCATACCAGCACCCTTAAATTGCACTTACAGCTGGAGTAGGCTTACGTGGTTTTAAAATTTTCTTCCTTATCAAAGATCAAAATACAATTTTGACTACCACCGCGCTGCAGTTTTACCACATAATTATGCCTGGGGGGACATAGCTCCAACCCGTTCTAGATATTTATGTATGTTTAATAAGTATTTATTTACAAAAAAAAAAATATATTAGTAATGAAAAAATATTAATAAGTAGTTATCTGTGCAGGGGCGGAAAAAGAATACAGACCTCTGCGCCCGGGGTCGGCCTGTCGTAGAAACAACCCACCCTAGCTTCGTGGTAGGACAAACCTGCCTGTATGGTGACCACCTTTGATCTTAAGTATGCCGCTATAATAACTTTGTGTTGTGTTCCGGCATTAGTAACCCAGCTCCTGTACCTTCATGGGACAGCATCATGTTTGCGATGCCACTGGCATTGCAAACACCCATAGGCGACTGTAACTGATAAATGCTAAGTAGGCTGTCAGCGTGTCTACTATTCTACAGCAATAAAAACATCATCATTGGGACCATATATGTTATCTTATCTTATTTTTGGGGCCGAGAAATATCTCGGACACTTCGACCCAATGGGATCTTTTGTGTTCCCCTAGATAGCAATCACTCCTCTCCAATCTCATTGAAGATTTGCTTCATGAGCCTAACAATGAGGTATGGAGATAGGAGCCTGTAGTCTTCCGGTGTTGGATATTCTACCCCCAAAAGATTCATTCGCCTCCTGGCCAATGCATCACATGTACACAGTAGGTGTTCCATGCGTTCTGTATGTTCCCCACACAACCTGCACATGGGTGTCGCGGTTAGGCCCATCTTCATGAGCATGTTGTTGGTTCCAAAGTGCCCAGTAAAGGCTCCAAGCAAGTAGCGTATTTGCCCCCTGCTCATGTTCCAGATGGATCCTCGTGCTTTGTACGTGGATCCCAAAGGCCATATATGTTGGTGAAGTGTTGGAATTAAATAAATATATTGCGACATCTCACACAACGTTATCTATTCCCAAAGTAGCTTCTGTGTACTTGGCTAATATTATACTAGATGTATAATTTTCTTTTGTAAATATACACCCAAACGCGAGACGGGCATCGACTTTCGCAAGCGTATATTCCGTGGCATAACTTGTATAGAAATAATAAGAAGTTTTCAAAGAAAGAATAAGAAGAAAATTCTTAAACAAAAAAATAATAAATAAAATATACTTTATAACACACATTACATTTACATCAAGTGACACATATATTAACATTAATCTAAATATTTAACAGATTTTTAAAAGTATTATAAATATAATAAAATATAATACAACATACATTGTATTACTTAAATATTAGTCATAAACTGCATCGTCATGTGTATGCTTCATTGTATTGCTATTGTATGTTAGATTAATTTAGTTTTTTTTTTTGTATAATATTTACTATCTTGATTTTTATGTCTATTGTGCACCGCCTTGTACAACTACTTTAAATATTTGTGATAGGTTGTCTGGAAGAAATCGCTATTTAGTGATAAGACCGCCGTTTGCTCACTATGTTGTACTATTACCTACTTCTTTTTATGTCTTTTTTTCTGTAAAATTGTGTGGTGAACAATAAAGAATTATCTATCTATCTATCTATCTACTTATATATAAATATAATACAATGGACAAGTAATTAGTTTACTTTGCAGGTAAAACCGCGAACGTGCTTCTTTTTGTTTTTCGGGGATTTTATAGAATCTTACGAATTAGCAAAGTTTTGTCTTATCTTTAACGGGAAATGTTAATTGAATAGAAAAATTAAATAAATTCAGTTACGTCAAGATTCAAAAAGATAAAGGGCATTGTTAAGATGTACTCCGTGCAGGGGCGGATTAAGAATACTGACCTGGTGATTCAACAAACCTAGCTGGGTGGTCGGGCTCCAAGCCAGGGGCAAACATACATGGTCTCTAAATATGCTGCCACTTGTGTTGTATTCTAGTTTTAGTGACTATTTTATTTCTTCTACGAGGACGGCAGCGTGTTAGCGGTGCCTCTGGCGTCACAAACAGTATATTACTGGGCAGTGATCCTGTCTGCTGTTCTACAGCTTTAAAATTTGAAACAGCAGAGTGAAAGAGAACATGTTATTCTGACCCAAAATAACGTGGGATAAGGGCAGAAAAAAGTGAGATTAAGTTTAGGTAATCATTATCGAACCGCTAAACTCAGCTCACGCCGCTGTTTTAAAGCGTGAAGTTTGGGATAATACTTTTGCTCCTACACTTCCACTTACGTGGACGTCGATGAAATGAAATAATAATTCACAGGTTTATTTAATAATAATAAAAATTAAATTAACTAATAAGTAATTAAAAATGTATAGCTATTGTACATAAATGTTTATATAATACCAATTGACCCGAAAAACGTTCTAAAAAAACATTGTAGTGGACCAAATTGTAAAACTTGATTCATTCTCGAATCCATTTGAACACACATACTAAAATTCACTAAAATAGGTCCATCAATTTAGGAAGAGTTCACACATACTCCCACACACACACACGCACGCACGCACGCACGCACACGCACGCACACACGCACGCACACGCACGCACACACGCACGCACGCATGCACCCACATTTATATATTTTTTTATTGCTGAGGAACAGCAGCAGGCTGGCGGCCCACTTAAGAGTAAGCAGTTACCGTCGCCTATGGATGTTTGCAACGCTAGGGGCACCGCGAACATGCTGCTGTTTATAGGGGGTATAGAAACCTGGGTTACAAATGCCGGAACACAACACAAGGTTATTATGGCAGCATACTTATAGGGTAAAGGTGGTTGCCATCCAGACGAGTTTGGGGCCCTAACACGTAGCTAGGGTGGGTTGTTTTGTCGCCTTTACGACAGGCTGACCCAGCTGGAGGGGTTAGTATTCTTACTCCGACCCTGCAAAAATACATATTTACCTATGTATGTGTATAAATATTATTACGTACTATAATCCATTTAAGTTGAACAAATTACAAAAATCTAAGTATTTCATTAAGTTTTAATGTAATACAAAGTGTGGTATGTCGCTAAAAAAGATCGAATATATTCCAAGCTTTTAATGAGTATGTTGCGTGTTTTAGCTGTAATAAAACGCCTGCCAAGTTTTATAATCTGCACTAGCCGAAGTTTACATGAATAAATACCCCGTGTAGAGGATTTTGTGGCGATCTTGACGCGTCGAATGTTCGACTGTGCCGAACATGGCTCTCACACACACCTCCAGGGTATCGACCCTCTGCACGCCCGGCCACCAGATCACCGTGGCGCGATGGGCAACTGAGGTTGTGAGTTCATCAAGCTACAGATAGGCGAACACAATCCGCTGATGGCTGTCGATAACCAAGATTGATGACCAAGCCAAGATGGACCAACGTTGAGCTGCGGTAATGCCTTTTTTTTACGGGGTGGGGAAATCCTCATGGACTACCTTCACCTGGGGAAAGGCGGAGGGGCATGCCGGACTCCTACCGGCTAAAACCACCACCCCGGTGTCTCCTCACACGTGCGCGCGGGGCCGCGGGAATCCAAATTCTTCCGCAGCCCCACACTAGTGCTGGCCCAGTCTGTCCGGGCCTCGTCTCCTGCACGGGGTAGTGAGGTGTTTAACTACCCCGTGCATCGCCTCAGAGGCGCGCGCCGACACCCGCGCGCGCCTCCACCTCGGGTCCATCGAATAGGGGGCGGGAACTTCCCCAAGTCCCTCGCCCCTGGACCTATTCATGGGGGCTGGAAAAGGGCGTTGTCCGCCTTTCTCCTGCGCCCGGTGCGCCTTCTGCGGCCGGGGAAAGGGAGTCGAGATCTCCCTCTCCCGTTCCGCAGTTTCCTTCTGCGACATCACGTCCTCACAGAAGGACACCACTGCGTCCCACGACTCTGCGCTACCGACCATCCTCCGCACTACGGCCGGCAGCGACAGATCTCCTCCTACTTCATTTGTGAGGACACGGCGCTGCTCCTCCCAAGCTACACACTCGGCGAGTGTGTGTTGCGCCGTGTCCTCCCCGCCGTGGACGCAGTGGTGGCACCGAGCGTCCGGCTCCCTGTCTATGCGGCACAGGTACTTGCCGAAGCAGCCGTGCCCCGACAGCACCTGCGTCACCCTAAACGACAGGGAGCCGTGCCTTCTCCCGAGCCAGTCGTCGAGTACTGGCCGGATCGCCTCGACGGTAGCGAGGCCGGTGGTAGGGCGCAGAAGCCTTTGCCGCCATTCCGCCACCAAGACCTGACGGAGCTCCTCTCGGCGCAGCGCGATCTGGCGTTGCGCCGGCCTCGAGCCCCGTGCCCGCTCTTCCTCGCGCCATCGATATAATGACGCGAGTACTTTCGCCTCTAGGTCCCAGGGCGGGGATCCGGCCAGGACGCAAGCCGCCTCGTAGGAAATCGTGCGATACCCGCGGACGACTCTGACGGCCATCGCCCTCTGCGGCTTGCGCAGAATGGCGAGAGTGCTGGCCGTCATGTCCAACGCCCAAACAGGGGCCCCGTACAGGGCCATGGACCGCACGATTCCCACGTACAACCGCCTACAGGCGGCGCTCGAGCCCCCCAACCAAGCCAAGATGGGCCAACGTAGAGCTGTAATGCCACGCCAACATCGACTTGCGCTCCCGTAGCTGGAACTACGTCACCGGGGGGTCGTTGCCCCCTAAGTTTACGCCGGGGTAAAGAGTGTTAACTCGAGGCCACAACAACAGATTGTGCGGGTTTTGTTGCATCACTTATTTTTTCTTGAATGTTGCCGCGTTTGCGATTTAATTATTTTTAGTGTCCACTAAAACTATTCATCAAATAACAGGTGTATAACGTGTGCACGGCACATATTATTAATTTATATTGCATACACGCTCTCCATTAGGGGCGCAATAAGAATATTTACCCCTGCGGTTGTAGGCGACCTGTTTTAAAAGGCAACAAAACAACCCTAGTGACGGGGAATTTGTCTGTCGCTCTTTTGAAACGTGGATTTTGCAGGATTCTAATTTTTGGACATCGAAGAGTGTTAAAAGAAAAATCACCGTTTATGTTATTTCACTAAAAGCGACCCAAGTTCCTGTACCCTTTTGAGACAGCAGCGTGTTCACGATGCGATGCCGCTGGCATTGCAAACACCCATAGGCGACGATAACTACTAAATTCTAAGCAGACCGTTAGCATGTCTGCTGTCCTACAACAATAAAAAAAATGTTATGTATTTATTTTAACATAAACTACTTAAAAATTACATACATTTAATAATTACAATTATTATCTTAAATAAAATGTATCTCCCTGTATTGTGTATTAAAAGCATTACTTTTCAATTGTGAATTAGTTTTAAAATGAGTTTTGATTAGTTGTAATACTTTTGGTTTTTGAGTATAATAATATATAAATAAATAACTTCTATCTTCGACTTTTACAAATCGTTGCGATATTATACATGCAATTTAGGAGTTAAAAGAAAGGACCAAGACCAAACGATAAAAGCATAATTATGAACATTAATACCAAATTTTAAAATGCAATTACAAACAGCTGAAGGAAAGATGGACGGAACGGGATTAGACACAAGAAAGAAAAATTGAACAAATATTATACCAAAATGGTACTCACTAGGGTAAAAGAAACAGATACTGCCTAAGAGATGAGAAAATGATCTCAGAAAAGTGGGTCCAAAATGGACTTTTACAGCAAGGAACAGAACCGAATGGAGATCTATATAGCTTTGGATTAAAGGTCGTCATTAAAATTTAAAATTCGTTCGCACAACCAAATGTTAAAGAACAACTTTTTCATACACTAGTGTAATGCTACTAGAGAGATTACTATTCATGCAAACCCCGAAAAAAAAACAGGCACAAGCTTGATGTTCACTATAATAATAATAGCTAAAACGTCCCCTTTTTTCCTCTCGGTATTTTCCTTTATAACACGTGGCAATTTCATTGTAATATTAGGCAAGAACAATTTGAATATGAAAATAGGACTACTTCATCTCATAAAGTCATAAAACAAATGATTAGATTTGCTTGCTGTAACAAAATACGGTACTGATATGTAATCACTTTTGAAGTTATGGTAATTTGAATACCTTTATTAGGTGAAACAAACATAAAGGGGTATCGTAGAATTTGTATAGTAATTCGCAGAAGCTTGAAAAATATTCACTCCACACAGCATAACAATAACCTGCGGTCCCATAAGGGTACAGGAACTTGGGTCACTAATGCCGGAACACAACACAAGGTTATTACGGTGGCATACTTAAGACCAAAGGTGGTCGCCATCCAGACGGGCTTGGGGCCTTACCACGTAGCTAGGGTGGGTTGTTTTGTCGCCTTTTACGACAGGCTGACTCCGGCCGCAGAGGTTAGTATTTTTTCTCCGCCCCTGCACGGATCGAATCTATATATGCCGCTTTAATAACCCTGTGTTTTGGCATAAGTAACCCAGATTCCAGATGCCTTTGAAGCCAGTGCATTGGAATTGCATCTGATGATGCATACATCCATAGGCAACGGTAACTTCTTTCTATTAAGTGGGCCGTCAGTTTTTTTGTACAAAGCTATAAAAAAATTGTGTATGTACTTAATGTACGCACGTAAGAAGTTCTACAAACGTACTCAAAGTAATATGTAAAAGCCACTTTAATCACATAATAATCACAGGAAATTATCTTAAAATTAATAAATTGTAGATAAATATTTTGTTCAATATTTTGTTGAATTTATTGAACCAATATATCTGCCGTCTCCGTTGCTAGGCAACGGAAAACGTTTTGAAATCTATTACATTGCAATTTATATTCAATATAAATCATCATTCATTTTACGGAGATTTTATATTTTAAACACACTCATACACACACATCATACGGCATTTCGTTACGTGACGATTTCTACTAAACCGAACTACCCGTAAGCTGAGTTAAGGAACTTCGTTCCAATAGTGCAGTTAACTGACATATAAAGAGACAATCATAGAGTATTTGTTTTTTGTACTTTTATGATCGGCTAGAGAAACTCCAAGCTATTAGCAATCATATGAAATAGGGTTCAGCTTAGGCTGGATATTGTAGGTTCGAACGTACATATTCCGGAGGCGCATGGCATAACAGTTGCATTCGATAATACTGTTTGCATATTTCATTTACATTTTAGGGTTTATAGGGTATGTAATCCAAAATAAACCATAAGATATATCCAAAAAATTCTGCCCTAAGGCACTATTTCATGCGGACGGAGTCGCGGGCACAGCTAGTTAGTATATAAGAATATTTACTAGTCTAGTAATCTACATTTGAGTAATATAACAGAACAAACAAAGATAACAAGTGCGCAAGGTCAGCAAGATTGAAACGCTGACTTCGTATATCCCGGCAAGAATTGAAAATTCTTATCAAAAGCAAAAACATTTGCGATTTTATAATTATACTTGATCTTTATAACATTGTATTAGGAGTTAGTTTAGTTTATTTTTATAATACAGAACTGATTAAAGTCGTTTTTGATAATTGTATATTGGGTATTATAAAATAAATATGCTATAATATCTAAGTATCATTCAAACTCAACTGTCATACCGTTGACATTTGAAATTCTTATTTTAACAAGAACTGCCAGCTTAATAATAAATATACATGCCAATGAGCTCACTTACTTCTTACAGGAAACCAAGTCTTCTCGACTCGAAAAAGTCGAAGATGCGACGTGTGTCGTTGAGGTGAAATAAATCATACGGGACAGGATACGCTGCATCGACTCTTGCTGGAACTCCCTTTGCATCCATTGGGTGTGGCACTTCTTGTAGAGGGCACAGAGTCCTAGCAGCACGGCCAACAACAAACACGTTGCGATGATGCTTAGCAGGATGTTGCTTGTTTGAAGGTGCTCCGCAGTGGCTCGAGCGTGGTTTGATCCTCCTGATGCGGTTTGAGCAATAATAACCTGCTCTTTTGTTTGGCTGGATTCCATAATATTTCGCTTTGTCTAACTTATTTTTAATAAATAAGGTAAATGGTCTAGTTTACGAATGTACTATGTACATGTACATGTACATGATGCCAACTGGCAGGGTCGCCATGCGACGTGTGTCGTTGAGGTGAAATAAAACGACGTGTTTACGCCTTAACGTCCGGCTTTATTCTGACTTATTATACAATATTACTTACGAACTAAAAACGCTTACTCTACACACTACAAAGAGTGCACCCCGGGTACAGAAATGGAATCACAACTGGGATTTAACGCAAATATAATTATAATAAGAAACGTACTATGGTCCATTTGCATGGTTAAATTTTAGAAGTACCTACATGTAATATATCCAGTAGCCAACATCAATGTTTTTTAGGCTTTTAACGTGATAATGATAACATCTAACCTTAATTTTTCAAATGATTACTTTATATCCGTTAGTACGCTGTTTACGGCTTAAATAACATTAAAGGACGGTTATTTCGTGATTTCAGCCAATAAGTCTCGTTAAGAAATTTCTTCATTTGCATAATTTTGTTTCATATTTTCTTAAAGGTTGCTTTTATTTTGTTGCATAAATTAGCGTTACAAATTTCAAATTATAATGTATATTATTTATTACAACAAATTCGCCTCCATCAGGGGCCCATATTTTTAGTGTTGGTTAAACCCAAAAATTACACTTCCGACACCAAGTTGAACATAATAAAGGACATACCAATCCGTCCCTGTTTTTGCTGCCTTTCTTTTTGTCGTTGTCGAAAAAAATCGTTGTTGAAAAAAATGACAATGGCAATAATAGGCCTTGACGGGGACAATTGCTGCTTAACTTCCAACACCTCTATATACTGGTATAATAGTTCTTCAGAGCTTCATATGTTTTTAACATACTCCCCGCTGGTTAGTGTCGTTAACTCCTATGTTCTTGATGGGACTAATTTGCATATTAATGTAATTAGATTAGACCATGTACAATATCTAATATTGTGCGCCTGACAAAAATATTATAGCAAGTTGTCATTTGGTAACTTATATCTGTGTGGGAATTAGGATAAAAGCGAACTTTGCATGCTCCAACATAAGAATGCATTGACGAACAAAAATGTATTCTGTGTTGCACCAATTATAGCAAGGTATACCAGTATTAAAAAAAGTAACTAGTAATACTTAGTAACTAGTAGTACTTTTAAAAGAAGATACAGGACATTTTATATAAGAAATCCTATTATTATATAGTATTAATTATTAGTATTAATTTAGATTAGTATTAATTTAACTTCATTATGAAATTAATAATATTTTAAAAACAATATTCGCACGCCATCCATACTCGTAGAAGCTATATTATTTTGACAGTAAGAAAACTGTTTATATTAAATGTTTTGTTGAAAAAATACTTACTTATGTCATATAAAAAAAATCACGATAAAGCAAACACACGTAGGAGTTATATGGTTTGCAAACAACCATCTACAAACACATGCTTTGCACAAAGATTTTTTAATTTTCTAAGCAGTAACTTATATAGTAAAATAAATGAATATTTCAATGTACACACTATGAATAGACATGACATTAAAAAAGTGTTAACAGAATGGCTATTATCTCTGAACTATAATGAAACGGAATCTCTTATTAAATACTAGTTGAATAACTAAGTAGTAAACTTCCTACTATTGTATGTTGTCACAATCTGTAATAAGTTAACTTTATCATGTAACGCATTTTTCTTACTTTATTATTTATATCACAAATCCTTACACATAAACATAAACGCACGTGCGTGCTCCCCTAGGGGTGAGAACCCCTACACACACACACACGCACGCACGCACGCACGCACATATTATATCCATGTAAGAGGCCAGGAGATCCATAGGACGGGCTTCTGCTCAGTTTGGACTCCTGTCTCCCTCTACTTCATTGAATCATAAGAAATTATTTTTATGAGGACACCACTTTTTTACAGCATCGCACATGCACCAACGTGACGGCCATGACCACTCTGGCAAGAGTGTAACGCCAAAGAAGACATGCACCATATTTATGCAAATAAAGAATATTTGAATTTGAAAGTCGCATGCTTTATATAATGTATTTCAGAACCAAAATTAAAAAGGTACCGATGTATAAAATAAACATAAAACAAAGCGTCTGTTACAATATTAGGAGCAATACGTTCATACAGTATTAATCCTATTAAATCTTCAATAGTCTGAGATTTCTAAAGGCGTTTGATGCGTACAATTCGCAATTTTTGAGTTGAGTCATTCTATTAAACGCTTTTCTGTATTACATATAAAATCATTTTACGCGTTGTATACGCTGTTAAACAACCTAATTACCCTGAAGTTAGTACGGGTTTGTAAACCCTGTGTCCTGTAGGACGGTTATACCAGCGTCGAACGCCTATACGTCTAATACGTCTGGATTTAAATTCATTTTGTCCGATTGAACGAATTATTGGATGGTTGAGACTCAAAATTTTACTTATTTGCTAGCGGGGGCGTAGCACTAGGGAGTCACCTTCTTTATTTATTTTTAAAGTTATAGTTCTTATGGGGCGTTCGGGAAAAACTTATAAGAGTAAACTTTTTACAGTGCGACATAATGATACTAGCACATAACTATCTATCAAGTGTTCCATGTTGATATGTGTGTCCTAAAAATTCATAACTACTTTTACAGTAGTCTCTTAAATATTCATAAATCTTCAAAGTGTGTAGTATAAAACATAATTTAGAATTATTACATCATAAACGTTTCCAGTCGTCCGTCTGGGGCAACCAAAAGTATACTATTATTCAGAGCGTTTCTGTTTGTACAATTGTTACCAGCTACATTTTAAAATTCACTTTAACGACGAAAAATAAATTAGGAAATAATATAATGACAGCCCACGACATTCCACTGCTGGAATTGGTCCCTACCTTAGAGCGGACAGTAAACCCGCCACGCCTGTCCACGGTGACTTGATAAGTCAATACCAGTGACCCTGGTATGCAGATTTCCTAACTGTATTTTCCTTCACAATCGGCACGTTGCAATTACGTTATAATATACACTAGGCGAGAAAAGCTATCTAAGCGGTGCCGTCTTGGGAATCAAACCTGTGTCCTATAGATTTGCCTACAGCCGTTACACCCTGGCTACCATGTAACTATAAGAAAATATCAAATGTAAACTAAAACTTGTTCAAATTTAATGAGAGTCTATTGTGTCGTGTCTAATTTGGTCATATAAAAATACAAAAAAATATAAACAAAAAGTTTCTTTATCAAAATCGGGAGCTCCCCTTCGCGGTTTAAAACCTCTTTATATTATGAATACATTTGGCATGAATTATTTTAATGAAGCATGAATCATTTTAACAGTAAATGTAAACTATGCGGTAAAATTATTATAATAAAAATGTTTTATGGTATTATTTTAAATAATTGTCCTCATTGTCCAAAGCAACACTATATTACAAAAAGAAAAAATACACGATTACTATAAATAATATACGTATTGATTATAAATCGCTTTCGGTTGGAAACGCTCCCAAAACTCTGGTTGCATTACCGCGTTTGATGGCAATAATTATCCTTTGCCGTACATACAAACCAGCTTTTTGATCCCGTAAGATCTCTATAAAGCGTTTTGATAGGTATCGCTAAAGGCTATATAGGCTTGTAGACCCCACGGTTCCAGTCTCAACATCGAAATCCGCAAATATGAATCCGCAGGCAATGGATGGTTTGCGATGTTTTAGGTTCTCTTGTTGTGCAGCGTAGCACACCCCGCTGCGTTGAAATGAGTGGCGGGGTAGTGTGGGACTCACTGTGCAATACGCTCGTAGGCCCTCTTCCCTAGGCTGGGGAACGCACGTCGCTGATATACCCACTAAAACTATCCTGGTGTTCCTTCATACGCATTAAGTGTCGAGGCCGCGGGGGGCGACGGGTTAGTCAGACCCCCAACAGGCACCGGCTCGCTTTTGCGGGCCTCTTCAAATCCGAGGGGGTGGGAACTCCGGCATCTTCTTCCTCACGCAAGTGTGAGCTGGACACGCGAAACACCCGCGAGCCCCTTTTTCGGCCATGTGTTTGCGGGCTCCGGCCCTTTCTCAGGGGCCGCGCTCGCGATCGATTACTACGGCAGTCGAAAGTCTGGCGCCAACCTCCTACTCCCTCTCCACCGCCTCCTTCGCGGACATGACTGCCTCGCAGATGGAGGCGCCAGCGTCCCATCCAGCTTGGAACCCGACCATCGCTAGGATGATGGATGGCCGGAAGTGAGAGGACAAGACTGATGGTAGCGATGAGGTCTCGGCGCTCCGATGCCTATGTGAGACACACTTCGAGGGTGTGGAGTGCCGTGTCCTCGTCGCCGGCGTCACAGTGGTGGCACTCCGTCATTTTCTCCTTTTGGGCGATGCGAAATAGGTATCGCCCGAAGTAGCCATGCCCCGATAGTACCTGTGTCACGTGATAAGTCAGAGTGCCGTGACGCCTGTCAATCCAGTCTTGCAGGGCGGGCCGCACCACTGCGATGGTGTTTTGGCCGCACTGGGTTGCGCAAGTCTTTCCTTCCAAACTGTCGTAAGATTTTTCCGCTTAACATCGATTTCACGAGGCGTGGGGCAAGAACTCCGGACGACGGCCACCTGGCGTCATTGATACAGTGACGCCAAGAGCCGAGCTTCCAGATCTCCATACATTCGGCGAGGAGAGAGGCCGCCTCAAAGGACACAGTGCGCTATCTTCTTAAGGCCCTGACAGCCAGTGCGCGCTGCGGTTTTTGCAGTAACACAGCGCTCTTGGCCGTCAGGTGCTGCGTTTGGACGCAGCACCTGACGGCCCCATTTGGATGGGGACCCCGTAAAGGGCCGTTGACCGTACGGTTTCTTCGTATAGTCCCGACTTCGATGCAGACGCCTCCCACAGTGATATGCAGGCTCTTAGGCGGCCCACGTCGTCGGCTCTAAAATACTACCTATAGTCTCGGACTTGTGCAGGACCTCCTCTAGACCCCGCCTCCGGATCCGGTGTACGACTAGCGTAACTCCAGCCGTGCCCCTCAGGCACGCCTGCTGGTAGGTCCCGCCACGCGCTGTTACCAGCGTGTCATCGGTGTAACAGATTACACCGACGCCGGACGGGACCGTACCTCGAATTACCCAATCAAATGCGATGTTCCACAGAAGTGGACCTAGCACCGACCCCTGTGGAACACCACGAGAAAAAAGAACAATATCTTAACTCCTATCAACATAATAATCAAGTAGTCAGACATAAATGACTGTGCTTGCAACAACTATAACAGCCAAATCAGTACATACTGGTCAAAATGCTTGGTAGTTAAAAATAATTATGATGAGTCATGTTTTTTTTGTTAGGAAAAATCATACAGGCTCTATTATCTACTTTTTGATACAGGCTGACGACCCGCATAATATAAGCTATGGATGTTTGCGACGTATAAAACTGAGGCGATTCTTGTTTTAATGATAATATTATAATATGACGGATAATAATACCATCCGATTAAAGCTAAATCTAAAAAAAAAATTATAAGAGTTTTCTATGTTTATTCTGTCGGAAATGGAAACTGAAAACTGGGGAGAATAACACAATACTCGCTCGACCTTGATGGATGGCTGTCGCCTCCTTTTGCAAGACAGTCATGTCCGCAAAGGAAGCGGTAGAGCGCGAGCAGGAGCTAACTAGCAGACCCCTCCCGCCAACGCAGGCCACGTCGTCGGCGCCGGTGGGCTTCCAATGACCTCCGGCCGCGATGTACACTATGCGAATTGTTCCAGTACATTTCCAGGTAATTAAGTTAATCATATGGCATTATTGCTAGTAAGTTTTAATGCCACCATATCAGTGTTCAAGTAAGTGTTTTCTTTATTCTGTATGGATACTTGAATGTAATAAATAATAAGGTAAGACCTGCAGATATGAACACCAGTTAAATGTTGTTCCTTCATTAAATGTACTAATAACACGACCAAAATCGTAAATTTTTAGCATTCAAGACTTCGATCAAGATGTTGATCGAAGATTTAAGACATGTTAAAATATCTTACTCGTTGTAAATAAAGTAACATTGAAATGTATAAAAGGAAGGCCATATAAAAGACAACTTTGAAGTGAATGATTTATCGGATTCTAAAGGAATTTAATATCCCGATATTAAAGTTTTCTGAAGGTTTGATTGATTATTGAAATATCCAGCTCAGCATCTTTTTCAAAAAATATTTAATATAAATTTTTTGATCTTTTTAAATTTAGCTCATAGAGCCTAATTTGCTATTATTGTATGTTTAATATATTAATAATACAAGCATGAACTGCGTGACACAGAGATAAATATGCTGCGGTGAATGTGTGGAAGGATCGCTTTAGGAACTCCTACATCCGCGCCGCGGAAGGATGCGTAGGCCTAAAATGTACTGGTTGGACGTCATTAAGAGTGACGCATGCTAATGGTCTTGCTAGCAGGGATACCGAAGACCGTGCGAAGTGGAGGAAAAAAAGTCGAAAAGCGGACCCCGGGCATCGAAGCGGAGGTTTGGGTTGCAACTGAGATTTAATGGTGAGATGATTTATATAATATCTAAAATAGATCATTTAAATACGAAAATTATGTAAATTAAATGAAAATTATAAAGATCTTGGGTATTTTCTATGAAAAATATGTTTGCAACATGCAATTGTTGCTAATTTCAGATTTTTATCTTACAATAAATCCTAATTATAATAAATTTCGTGAAAAGTTAGGGCATTTGACAGTATTATTATTTATAAATCGAGAGAAAATGGCATTAGTAATTGACATTGTAAAATCACACCGGAGATACAACCTAGATAGAGGTCAGGTCACTCCTTCAATTCCCTCCATAACACACATCTGCAGTTCTCGTCTAATGATAACTGAGGAAAATTTAATGAAGTAACCTGGACACCGAGATTCTTAGTCTAACCTCCTTTTGCATACATTCAGCTGCGTTTATGTTATAAGCTTAGGGGCACGCGAGGACCGAATGTTTATATTAATAAAAACTATTAAAAACTTAATAAAAATATTTTCTCGAAAACTTTCAGACCATGGTTGTCAACTTGATTACACCTAAATTGCTCAATTCCTAGCAAAATCACACTATACACACACTATTATTATTTGGTAGGGGGGAGACTTACGCCAGACGTGACCTAGTGCCGGGAATTAGTTATTCGTTTGACAACTCAGACCGCGACCCGCGAACAATCCAAAAACGAATGAAAGGGTGATTCAAAAATCAATTGGGACTCCCCGTTTGAGGCTTTTTTATCCGTGCAGGGTCGGAAAAAGAATACTAATCTCTGTGGCCGGGGTCGGCCTGTCGTAAAAGGCGATAAAACAACCCACCCTATATGCGCGGTAGGGCCTCGGGCCCGTCTGAATGGCGACCACCTTTGATCTTTAGTATGCTGCCATAATAACCTTGTGTTGTGTTCTGGCATTAGTGACCCAAGTTCCTGTACCCTTATGGGACAGCAGCGTATTCGCGATGCCACTGGCGTTGCAAACACCCATAGACAGTGCCGGATTAACCACTTAGCAAGAGTAGCAATTGCTACGGGCCCCGCTCAAAAAGGGCCCCTCATATTTAAACCCGCTCATCTCTGTCTGAGTATCTACGGGCCCCGCTCTTGCTTGATGCGGCAGTACCCATAGGCGACGGTAACTGCTAAATTATAAGCGGGCCGTCAGCCTGTCTGCTGTCCTACAGCAATAAAAAAAGGCTATGAATAAATAAAAGTTAAATAAAATTTTAACAAAGAGAAAGGGGCGCCGATATGTTGCTTGTCTAGGGCGCCGTTGACATTGTTTACATGCCAGGTATTCTGTCTACTCCAGGGGGTGAGCTGATTTCAGGAGTGGGGTGTTATATATTATTATTATATTTATGTATTAACTTTGAAATCTTCAGACAGCAAGAGAATGTATTATTTCACAGGAGATTGGTGTAATACATACCCGTAATTCGCGACGCTTTATTGTAAAAATGAGGTAACAAAAAAATTGTTTCAAATATTGAGTGAAAGTCTCCACCACAACATAAGTTGATATATTTTATACTATCGCTAAAACTTCTGAGTGTCCTTCTAATAAAATAATAAAATCATATCCTTAATATTTCTTTATTTCATTGTTATATACAGTACTCTTAAATAAGATATTTACAATGATTATTTCGATAAATTAATTAAAGTGGCTTATATAAATGTAAACTTCATATTTGGTGTAAAAATTAATACTTTGAGCCATTAATGTAATGTTTTGTAAAAGTCCGGATATTGGCAACGTAGGGTATGTTACCAAGTGGTGAGGTGAGGTGACAATTAGAAGACTTGCAGGGACTGGATGCAAAACACCGGAGATTTTGACTGATAGTAAGATTTTAAGGGACTGCGATAGGCGTGATGATCATGTGATGATAATGTTATTTATCAATAAATAAGGTTCATTTCCCAATAGCTGCCGCTTGGCCCACTACGGCAACTGCAGGACCAGCTTTGATGACTCCATCGCGAATGTTTCTTCCCATTTTTTCCTAAAATAAAATTGAAACCGTTTAACACAATATTTTACTTACACCTAAATATAATTTTGTTTTAAGCTATTAATAGTCTTTTTAAACCGATTAACAAAAACTCAACAAGGTGTAAACTTGTCTGATTCACAAGGTATTGTACGAATGTTCCTATGAAAAATTTTGTAGCGACCAAAATGGCTATGCCATGTGGACCTTAGTATCTACTGGCTCAACCTTGTAGATTTTAACTATAATTTCTGTACAATAACTGAATACCTAATAAATAATATCAAACAAAATATATTAAGGGATACTTTAGGAGGCAAAGAGAATCTGAAAGAGACATCAAAATTAATATTAAATATTCGAAGTATAATTAATTATTCTGTACGAATTTAAAATTTGATTTTAGTACAAGCTAAAAATTAAAAACTAATTAACATCGAAGGATCTCTGGTGCCTGTATAAGAATCCATCCTAACCATATTTGGGGTTATCAGTAATCATAGCATAACTTACGTAACTTTTGTGATATAAATTTAAACTAATACATATTTTGTCGGCCCAAAATGACCTACTTCGTTGGGGGTTCCCTAACCGGAAACGGAGTTAGGACAGAAAGTACCGGTGATCACATGAACTAATTTCCTTACGATGTGTTCCTTCGCCTTCAGAACGTGTTAATCAGGTTATAATATGCACATTAAGCGAAAAAAACCGCTTCAGCAGGGCACGCCTCTATGATAATCTACGTACGTTTAAATATTTCAAACAATATCAAGATTTATAATTATTAAAATACTTACAATTTTTTTAAACACCTTCCATTTTGGATTCGCGGAAGAAAGAGAAAGAAGAGCGAAACACGCGAAAACAAAAACAAAAATGCGTGCGAAATTCATTTTTGAATTTAAAATAAGAATTTCGAATGTCAACGGTATGACAGTTGAGTTTGAATGATGTTCCAATTGGATATTAGAGCATATATATAGTAGACAATATACAAATTTTCCAAAACGCCTTCATTCAGTCCTTAATTATAAAAATAAACAAAACTAACTCTTAATGCAATGACATAAAGAACTCAATAGTGTTATTAGAAACGCAAATGTATTTTAGTTGTTGATAAGAATTCTCAGAGCTATCGGAAACGGATGCTGGCTAATAGGTGAAGTCCCTCGTAATCGCGTAGCGTTATTTCAGCTTTACAAATTAAACTTTACTTAAGTATCTCGTTTTCATACACGACTAGAATTGCTTCTTGAATTTGCCTAGTAGTTTATAGCAAGTGACACGAGCGATCGGCGATCGGGCGCCGGGCCACGGGAAGTCCCCCGCAAAGTATTGAGGAACGGGATACGTAACTTTAGTCACGTAAGCGCTTGCTACATAAGTTAATTAAACAAAATAACTCTTTCATTATTCATAATAATAGCGTAAATGAAATAATTTAATTAATATAGTAAATGATTATAATAAGCAGTGAATTGATGCATAACTTGTGAAGCCCCGAGTCCAGATATCTTCATAAAGTTTTGTAGTAGCCATTCTTATATAAAAATTAAAAAAAGCAAGAATAAAATGTAAAAATTAATAAAATGCAAAAGTAAATTTTGAACTATATTTTTCTATTGTATTTTTCTTGTCAAGTAATTTTAAGTATATTTCTTTATTCTATAATAAAATGTTATTTGTGATGCATTAAATTATAGTGACGTGAATTCAGTATTCAACAAATTAATGTGAAATTGAAAAAAAACTATCCATTTTTTGCTACGTGGTAGGGCCTCAAGCCTGTCTGGATGGCGACCACCTTTGGTCTCTTAAGTATGCCGCCATAATTCCTTGTGTTGTGTTCCGGTACTAGTGACCCAAGTTCCTGTACCCTTATGGAACAGCAGCATGTTCGCGATGCCACTGGCTTTGCAAACACCCATAGGCGACGGTAACTGCTAAATTCTAAGCGGGCCGTCAGCCTGTCTGCTGTCTTACAGCATTAAAAAAAATTATTGCGTCTATTTAATTGTTATGTAATAAGATATATCTTTTAATAATGACATGCGTTATTTTTTTAATAATTACAGAATCATAGCGTGATTTTCATTAACATAGATAGCTCTTTTCAATAGAAATTATATTATTTAAATTTGACTGTAGTAAAAAAGTTACGTATTTACTCGAATACGTATCAGAACTTATTCCTAGGACAATGCTAGGAAAATTCATTCAGCGTCATCTATTCCCAAATTAAGTAATAGCACTCGTGTTACTTGAAAACTGATAAAGTTACTTTTTTGTGAATAAATACATATTGCACATAAACACACAGACGCGAGACGGGAATCGAACCCGTAACCTCCAGTAGCATTCTCGCGAGCGCTACGCCATGGAGGTCTTCAAGTACCGTATAATATTATACAAATGTAATAACTATGTATATAAGTATAAAAGTAATTTTTTTTAAATAAATTTATACCAAATAAATTTTCCATAAAATAATAATGCAAGAAAGGTGATATATCAGCCGTATTTTTATCTGCAATAATCTCAATTCGGTAAGCTTTCTATAAACAACTGTTCGCGTTCTAATCTGGTTGACCTTACATTTGCAATCTTTGTTTATTCCGTTTTTATATCATGCGAGCGCAAATATTATGTACGAGCAAACTTACTTACTATTTTATATATCAATAAAAATGAGTTTTAGAAGAGGATCCCACCTAAGAGAAACCTTTTTATCCGTGCAGAGGCGGAGAAAGAATATTTTGCTGTAGGACAGCAGACAGGCTGACGGCCCGCTTAGAATTTAGCAGTTAGCGTCGCCTACGGGTGTTTGCAACGCCAGTGGCATCGCGAACACGCTGCTGTCCCATAAGAGTACAGGAACATGGGTCACTAATGCCGGAACACAACACAAGGTTATTATGGCGGCATACTTAGAACTAAAGGTGGTCGCCATCCAGACGGGCTTTGAGGCCCTACCACGTAGTTAGGGTGGGTTGTTTTGTCGCCTTTTACGACAGGCCGACCCCGGCCGCAGAGGTTAGTGTTCTTTCTCCGCCCCTGCACGGATAGATACTGAAATGTAGATGAATTATATTGAAATATAGACAATTTTATTACAAATAAGTACATTAGTATAGGGTTGCTTGCGCAAATCCATGAAGAACATATGTGAGAGAGAGGCATGACGCGTACTATTGGATGCGATAGGAGAACATACCATCCATATGCTATGCAAATATGATCCAGGTTCCAATGGCGTATGACGTGCATCAGAAGTTTAATGGTCGGTGCTTGGATTCAACTAATTGAATGAACAGAGTAAAATAGTCTTTTTCGTTGATCAAGAACACAAACGCTGAAACATTCTCGTTTATATCTAAATTTGGTTTTTACTGAAAGGAGAATATGCAAGACGTAACTTCCTTTGCTGCGAAGCTAAAGGAGTAATTAATTTGTCGTCGTTTACGACTCCCTGAGTAAGTGATAAGGTAGCTCTGTTCATCTTATTTAGAAATACACGTTGTCAATGATAAATCTATTAACTATTTACCATATGTACTTGATTATATTTTCTTAGATGTTTAATTAAAAATATCTAAAGCAGAAGTGTTACGGTAATTGAACTTAAGTAACACTAGATTATTAGTTACGAAACCCGATGTATGTTTATAGTATAGATTTCTAAAGCTTTGAAACTATAATAATTTGAAACTATAATAATTTGAAACTTGTAAGTTATTCAAAACTTAAATGTTTCTAATAACTCGTTTCTCAACACGCTTGTTTGATATTGGTTTATCCTCAACATTGATTATGTCGAGAATAAACTGTTTGGTTTCAGATAGAAATATGAATCGAGCTAACCAATTACTTACAAAGAGAATCGTAAATGGATTTACTTACATTCATTAGTTATATACGGATAGAATCAGACGGACGGATAGAAATATTCCATAATAACCATGGCTTATGTCACGATGATACTCAATCTAGTTTCTCTCCTAGAATTTGCACCTTTTATGGGCTAAACGTTTTATTTTTATTTATTTAAAATAACCTAAATAATAATTAGTATATATTTTTTTTTTATTGCTGTAGGACAGCAGACAGGCTGACGGCCCGCTTAGAATTTAGCAGTTACCATCGCCTATGGATGTTTGCAACACCAGTGGCATCGCAAACACGCTGCTGTCCCATAAAGGTACTGGAACTTAGGTCACCAGTGCCGGAACACAACACAAGGTTATTATGGCGGCATACTTAAGACTAAAGGTGGTCGCCATCCAGACGGGCTTGAAGCCCTACCACGTAGCTAGGGTGGGTTGTTTAGTCGCCTTTTACGACAGGCCGACCCCGGCCGCAGAGGTTAGTATTCTTTCTCCGCCCCTGCACGGATAGATACGGATATTATAATTTCATTATTGTAATTTCATTATTTTATCCGTGCAGGGGCGGAGAAAGAATACTAACCTCTGCGGCCGGGGTCGGCCTGTCGTAAAAGGCGACTAAACAACCCACCCTAGCTACGTGGTAGGGCTTCAAGCCCGTCTGGATGGCGACCACCTTTAGTCTTAAGTATGCCGCCATAATAACCTTGTGTTGTGTTCCGGCACTGGTGACCTAAGTTCCAGTACCTTTATGGGACAGCAGCGTGTTCGCGATGCCACTGGTGTTGCAAACATCCATAGGCGATGGTAACTGCTAAATTCTAAGCGGGCCGTCAGCCTGTCTGCTGTCCTACAGCAATAAAAAAAAAATATCATTTTAGGAAGAAAATATATAAATTATACTACTGAAATATTATTAAAATGAGAGATTCATATGTAAAGAGGGGAGCTTAAAAGAAGTTTTCATATTTTAGGCAGTGTCGACCCTTTTCTAACATGTCATAACAAATACTACATCAGAAATTTATTGAAAGTAATTCTGAAAATCATTTTATTCTAGACTGACGCTTTTCAAAATCTGAATTATTTTAATATTTCTATAAGATTAATATTTTGAATCTAACTTGTAATAATCTAAAATTGTTACTATTGTTACATTATCTACTTTGTGCTATTGTCCCTCTTACAAATTTAAATACAACTAAATTTTAATGACTTGTCAAATAGGTACAGACATCGCTAAAAAGATTGTTTCGACGTTTCTTCTCTTGTCAGCGTCTCTTATAAAATAAATATTGTGAGAAATCATTTACTTTCAATAAATATCTTGTGATTTTGTGTTGATATAAATATTTTTAAAACTCAAAACTAATATTTAAACCAAGGCAATATTATCATTGAAAAAGTTGATAAGATTTTTAAACATAGTGACGGGACAGGCCAATTCGGAACCAAGAAACGCTTTCATAATAAAGTTTTGATAGAATCGTCACTAATAATAACCATAATTCGAAAATACCACAAAAAAAAACATAATTATAACGGGCGGACAGGGGATCTCGTTTCTAAATGAAATTACGTCATCATACGAAGGGGCTTCACCTGTATCGAGGAACCCCTTGAGATAGCGGTGACATAATGAACCCATTATCACTACAAGTTTACATCTCTATCCTCAGAAGTAATAAACATACTTATACCTGTGTAACAAAGTTTAATTTCGTTTGTGTTGAATAATATGAATCGTATAGTGTCAGATAGCAAGGAACTATTTAAACGGATATTAATGAAGTAGAGCATTATTTAATTTTAATCCGTTCGCTTGATGTGTAGTGGATTTTGAATTCATAAAAATGAATTTTGCACGCATTTTCTTCTTCATATTCGCTTGTTTCATGTTAGTCTCTATATCGAATGCAAATCCGAAATGGAAGGTTTTCAAGAAAATTGTGAGTATTTAATTTAATTTATTTAAAAAAAATGTATCTAGTTTTTCCATCTATTGTGTGTACGCTTGCGAAGGTCATGGGTTCGATTCCCGTCCCACATTTGGGTGGTTATGTATTTTATGCATTTATTAAAGCCTCACTTAAAAAATACTTTTTAGAGAAATTGTAATCTAAATTTACTCAGTCATTTGAACGTGCGTAGACTTAAGTTTCGATGGCATTGTACAAACCTTAGTGGTTTTTTATGCTGTTATTTTATTAAGTCAATGTAATAACTGTGAATTTGATAAATAAATTTTAAAAAAATACAAAAAAAGTATGTGAGTTGTCAAGTATCTATAACACTAGTGTTAACCTACTTACTTTGGGACTAGATGGCGCGGTGTGAATTGTTCTGGTATTTTATTTCTTCTTATAAACATAGTGTTGAAAAATTAATCGAATTTAGACATTTCACATAGAAGAAACCCTTAAGAAATCTATTTGTAAGATTTGGTGACTTCCTTATTTTATTTTTAGCAGACGATTACACGTTTTCTTTCTGTTCTTGCATCTTTAACTATTATACTACTACTTTACTACGACTTCTGCATAATCACTTCTTTCATTAATCCCTTCTTTTTAATGTTTTCTTTCATAAGTGATTTTTAATTAAACTCTGTAGCTGAAATTCTTGAATGTATTGTCAAAAATTCTTTCTGGTTTTGTTGGGACAATATTTAGATACACTTTAAAAATTGTAAACAATTGTTAAAATTAATTCATATTATTATAAAAATGTTAATTATTTATAGAATTTTTTTTTCATTTTTATAAGGATTATTTTTTATTTTATTTTAATTCATATATACTTCTGTTTCAGGAAAGAATGGGCCAGAATATTCGTGATGGTATCATAAAAGCGGGTCCAGCTGTTGCAGTGGTTGGTTCAGCTGCTGCGATCGGAAAATAGTTAAATTTAATATATTAAAATAGAGCCAAAGATTGTTTGCTGTTAGTACTTATTATGTATTTCATATGAAATTTAATTTATATCTCGTTTCAAAGACTGCGCCTTATTTTTTAGTACAATGTATTTTATATGAATGATAATAATGCCCTATCCCTCTAGCCATTTACTTAATTAATAAAATAATTTAATACTATATTTACTTTTATTTCTTAACATACATTTTTATTATTATTTGAAGTTTTTTTTAGAAAAGTTATGCCACAGCAAGAAGTTCGTTTGATAGGTTAAATTAAATATAAAAAATAATATTTCCAATCAGAATATAATCAGACTAAGAGCTAAATTGGCTGACCATAACTTAGTAACTGAACATGCTTCATTACCATTTTTTTTTTGTATTTTTTGTCTCGGGCCAAACCCCTTTCTTGACGGGTTTTCCCGGCTCAGGGGGATCGAGGGATATGTGGGACTCCGGGAAAAATGTTCGACTATCCGAACCACTAAAAAACCTCACTGTTCTCCTATCGCCTACGCCCGGCCCCACGGATATGTGCCTGCCAACCTCGTGGCCCGGGCCGGCTCCGGCCCCCCGTTGTGTCGGGGTGAGCCTCTTCTATAGTGTTGGCGTCAGGGGGGTCAAGATTTCGTCCCCCTGGCACTCTCCTGTATCAGCTTAAGGAGTTGAGGGGGGCCACGAAACAGCACGCGGCCCTCAAAGTTAGTGTGTCTACAAACAGTATTATTTTTCATCTGTCTTGCTATTTTTTATACCATGCTTTGAAATGTTTTTGACAGTAATTATTTTGCCAATATAAAGAAAAATTATACTTAAAGAAATCCTAACATTGTTAAAAACGTATTTCATATTTTTAACATGAACAACATGAATATCCTTTAATACACTTGTTAAAGAATATTATTTAAAAAGCTAATATACTATCACTACAGAAAGTTACATTATTTATTTATCTTGTGATTATTTTTGTCATAATAAAATTATTACTATTTTACATATCTATTTCTTATATATTACATGAATTATATATTGCAATATGTTATATGTATGTATGTATTATTATAATATTTGTTTATATATGTATGTAGTATATGTTGATTATTTTATAGCGCATAATGTTTTATAATTTTGTAAATCCTATCCATCCAAAGGTTGTCTGGCAGAAATCGCTACAAGCGATAAGACCGCCTATTGTCCTTAGCATACAAATTTGTGTACCTATTAATTAGTCTTGAACTGTGTATGTGCAATAAATAAATATTATGATTATTATCATTTTTGAAAAAAATCTTCGAAACCCAGGGTCAGCTTACAGGGTATATACTGTCATATCCCTTTTGCTTTGACGTCTCTTATTGATTATTTTTATATTACCTGGAAACATAACTTGAATAGAAATAGATCATACGAGTACTCCACATGCAACCGGAATTTTTTAAAAATGTATGTTAATACTTTGATAATTTCGAAATATTATTGTTTGGGATTTTAATAGATTATCAAGATAAATTTGACTTTTTCAAAGTTAGATCGTGTTTCCCGACTTAAGTAGTCGAAAAAGGCGACAAATTGATTAATTAAACTTGGTCTTAAATGTAAGATAGCAAAGGATTCATTCAATTTTCTTTTCCAATAAAGTCTTCTATATTATAATATAATATTGGCACTTTTATTCTATTTTCTTGCTCCTCTTCATTGAAAAGAAAATGCGCCGGAGCAATTTCAAAGATACCATTGAGTCGAAGTGTCCGAGATATTTCTCGGCCCCAAAATAAGATAAGACATTAATAATAACTGAAATGAACTTTAACAATCCTGCTAATAAAAACATATTTGAGCATTCACAAGGAAAATAAAGGAATTCCATAAATATTTTGTAGTCTTTATTAAACTAAATTACAATCGAACTGTGTTAATAATGTATAAAATAAAATTTAACTTTATTCCTGAGTTGTGGGATTGTTTTTTTATGGCTGTAGAACAGCATACAGGCTGACGGCCCGCTTAGAATTTAGCACTTGCCGTCGCCTATGGGTGTTTTCAACGCCAGTGGCATCGCGAACACGCTGCTGTCCCATAAGAGTACAGGAACTTGGGTCACTAATGCCGGAACACAACGCAAGGTTATTATGGCGGCATACTTAAGACCAAAGGTGGTCGCCATCCAGACGGGCTTGAGGCCCTACCACGTAGCTAGAGTGGGTTGTTTTTAACTCGAACATAAAAATATACTATATTATTGTTTCTCGTCGATGCTACTTGACATCTTCACAAAATGTTATACGTAAACACTACATGAAGAAACTAGCAATCAAAATATCATTTCTAAGTTCTACAGAAAATTATGCTACAAATATTCCATAATAATATCCTTACGATGATGATATTAATAGCGACTTTCAAGTAACACACTTTCTATCCGTGCAGGGGCGGAGAAGGAATACTAACCTTTGCGGCCGTACGTAAAAGGCGACAAAACAGCCCTAGCTACGTGGTAGGGCCCCAAGCCCGTCTGGATGGCGACCACCTTTGGTCTTAAGTATGCCGCCATAATAACCTTGTGTTGTGTTCCGCCTTTAGTGACCCAAGTTCCTGTACCGTTATGCGACAGTAACGTGTTCACGATGGCACTGGCGTTGCAAACACCCATAGGCGATGGTAACTGCTCGATTCTAAGCGGGCCATCAGCCTGTCTGCTGTCCTACATCACAAAAATTTTTTTTATACAGAACCTTTATCCTTATCCTTTATCAGGATAAAAGATATTTTGTGTTCCTAAATTACGTATGAAGTTAATAAATAGTGTTAAAAAGGAATGAAAGAATAACGTAATGCTCTATTTAATGTGACTGAAAATTTATATTTTTTAAATGAAAGCAGCTTTATAAATAATGTTTATAGTTTAAAATACCCATTAATGTTTACGTCATTAGAGTCATAAATATTTATATATTTTTATTGCCGTGGAACAAAAGAACAGGCTGACGGGTCACTTAATAAAGCTGTTGCCGTCGCCTATAGATGTTTGCAACGCTAGGTGCATCTCTAATGCGCTGCCGTCCACGTAGGGTAACTGTAACCAGGGTCACTGTTATGCCAAAACACAAAACAAGATTTTTTTATTGCTGTAGGACAGCAGACAGGCTGACGGCCCGCTTAGAATTTATCAGTAACCGTCGCCTATGGGTGTTTGCAAGTCCAGTGGCATCGTGAACACGCTGCTGTCGCATAAGGGTACAGGAACCTGGGTCACTAATGCCGGAACACAACACAAGGTTATTATGGCGGTATAAGTAAGACCAAAGGTAGTTGCCATCCAGACAGGCTTGGAGTGCCCTACCACGTAGCTAGGGTGGGTTGTTTTGTCACCTTTTACGACAGGTCGACCTCTGCCGCAGAGGTTAGTATTCTTTCTCCGTCTCTGCACGGATAAAAATTATGGCAGCATATTTAAAAACTAGAAGTTATTGCTATCCAAACGTGCATAGAGCGCTGTATCACCTTGATAGGGTTGTTTAGTCGCCTTTTATGACAGGCTGCCCAAGGCCGCAGAGTTCATTACTTTTACTACGCCCCTGCAGGGAGTATTTACATATATTTTATTAAAGGTTATATTTCTCATAAACATTTCTTTGTAATTAACATCAGGGAACTACCGCGTCTGTAAAATAAGTTAAATCCCGTACGATTGTTTACAAACACAAAGGTCGTGATGTCACAATGAATCATGTTTGTAATAAATGTTATAATTACGAGTACATTAATATGATGTAGATATAATTAATTAACCTATTAGTGATGAGAAATTTAAAATACTCGCTTTTTAATCATGAAATTTGTAACAGTCTATTTAAGATTGAAAGAGAGTCTACGGCCTCTAGGTTATATAAAATGTAAAAAAATGTGACAAAAAATTCTAGGCATTAGATATAAAAGATAACTGTAAAAAGTGTCTATAGAAATTTTTAGTCTTCGAACTTCTATAACTGCTATGCAATCTTGACCTTGTGAGCTACAAAGAAGGAGGGATTGACCAAAGTAAATGTAGATTGTATAAAATGGTGGTAAAATGGCCGATCTCATTTAACGTGGGATATAAGGATTAGTAGCTATATTTTTTTATATATTATTTTCTTTGCTGCAGCAAACAGCCTGACGGCCCACTTAGCATTTAGCAGTTACAGTCGCCTATGGGTGTTTGCAACGCCAGTGGTATCGCGAATCGCAAACACGCTGCTGTACCTTAGGGGTACAGGAACTTGGGTCATTAATGCCGGAACACAACACAAAGTTATTATGGCGGTATACTTAAGACCAGAGGTGGTCGCCATCCAGACGCTCTCGAGGCCCTACCACGTAGGCCAACCCCGGTCGCAGAGGTTAGTATTCTATCTCCGCCCCTGCACATATTAAAAGGGTCTCTTACCGTTGTAGAATTCCACGCTACTTAGACATCATAATCGATACCCATAGCATCCATCACTTTGTATTTTGCAATCCGGATTGTTGAGTGACAATCACAGGATTCATGACTATTTTGCATTGATGCATTGAATATTATTATTCACCAAGAGTAGGTACTCAAAATGTACGAATAATTGTGTTTTTTTTTTAAATTTATACATGAATGCCTGCGTTCATAGATATAGTAAGAGATTTTGTTATTGTTATGGGATAGCAGACAGAGTCAGCCTGTGACTGACTATTATGTGAGTCATTTTGTTACCTTTTACGAAAGACTGCCGGATCGCAAGAGTTATTTTACTCCACTCCAACGTAGAGAAAAACCTACTCACTCACATGCAGTTATAAATTATATTGTAACAAAATAAATATGAAGAAATTTCAAATGGATTCTATTAGCTCTTTATTTGTGTTAAGAATGTTTATTTTATATTTTTATATGTGACGGTTCTCAAGTATTAGTAAATTAACTGAAGAATTCATTTTTATCTAGCTTATCCTTATTTACAATTATTGTATATGAATACTTTACAAATGTATAACTATCTATTTTTAATAAATCTGAAATGTTTACTATATATGTGTACCTAATGTAAATTCTGAGGGATGTTTTTTTAAATATTACATACATACATACATATAATCACGCCTCTTTCCCGTAGGGGTAGGCAGAGACCACTTCTTTCCACTTGGTACGATCCTTACATACTTGTTTCGCTTCGTCCACTTTCATTATTCCCTTCATACATTCCCTTCGGTTTAGGGTACTCTTGACCTGGCCTTTTTTCAAGACGTCCCTGATCTGGTCTCGAAACGTCCGCCTAGGTCTACCCCTTCCAACACTTCCAATTACACTCGCCTTGTACACTTTTTTCGTCAATCGTTCTTCATTCATTCTCTCAACATGGCCAAACCATCTCAGCATACCTTTCTCAATTTTTGTCACTACATCTTCTTTCAGACCACAACGTTTCCTTATCTCACTATTTCTTATCCTGTTACTCAGTTTAACTCCTATCATACTTCTTAACGCTCTCATCTCAACTGCATTTATTCTGCTTTCATGTTTCTTCTGCCGTACCCAACTTTCACTTCCGTACATAAGTGTTGGAACCAACACCCCCTCACGCACAGCCAGACGAGCCTTGTTAGACACCTTCCGACTGTTCATAAAGGAGTGCAAAGCTCCATTCACCATGTTTCCTGCATTCACTCTTCTTTCAATATCACTCTCACAACAGGTACAACCTCTTGGGATGTATACATACATCAATATTTAAAAATACATCTCAGTCTTGTAAGAGCTCATACCGAGAATTTCAAGACCCGAGTGCACCTCACTTGTTCGCTAATAAGCCTGTTAGACAATGGACAGCACGCTGAGTTTTTTTTATTATTGTTTATTTTATTTATAAAAAAATACTTACATACGTTTATCAGTTGTCTGGTACCCATATCACAAGTGCTATGGCTATCTACTTTGACAGTAGATGGCGCTATTTGAATGGTCACAGTATATTTATTTATCCATAATATCCTTATATATCTTTGTTTAGGAAAATAAAAGTGCCACAAAAGGGAATCAGCTCGCACTTTTTTCGCCCTGTATAGATAATAGTGGACCCGGCCTGTAAAGTAAACGCTATTTACAAAATTAACTACATACAATCGGGATGAAACACATGGATGATGATGATGGTGATGCGTCTGTTGTCATCATTAAATACGTCAAGGCCGCATTTCTACTGCGTACGTTAAATGGCATAATCCATGCCAGGTAGCAGGAACAGATCTACAAGAACTTTATAACGCCTACCTACATTAATATACAGCTATGTGACATGGCTGATGTTAGAACGACATAAGCAGCGTCACAAATATGCCGTAGTAGATGTGTGAAGTACTTCGGGGTACCGAAGCGGCAGTTTGGACTGCAATAGAGAATCAACAAAATACTAAGGTAAATGAAGGAATACTGGGGGATAAGGGAGTATAACAGCAACATGCGTCCCTAGGTTAGAGACGAGAATGCTCGAATGCATTACCCGGGGAGTCCAGTCCACCCCACCACCTTATAAAAGGAATCAATATAATGGTGTAAATGGTAATATTAAAAAGACGTTTTTTAATAATAAATTAGTTATAACAAGAGATCTTTAGGAATTCAGGATTAAATAAAAATAAAAATTTCAAATCACCCAAGGATACAAGGCTGAACACAAAAAATCTATAGCATAGAAATAAAACTTATGTCATTTTATTTTCATATCTACACTTTGCAATCAAGCTAGAACTGTAAACTTCGGCTAGTGCAAAGAGGTAAAAATACTTTGAATACGATTTACGTAAATAAAGGCGGTAAAAGCGTAAATATGTGTTACGTAATCTTTGATCGAGAACTTATATTATCAATAACGTTTTAAATTGAGAAAAAAATAAACAAAATAGACATATTTCAACTATAATTCTTGTGATCTGCTGAAAATAAAATACATTCGTTTATATGTATGCAAGATATAATTGTAATGTATCCTATATATGCATACATTTTTTATTGATCAAGAAGGCAACTAGTTGACCACGTTTGAGTTCCTCTTTGAGTAGGGTTGCTATCTCAAAAATCTGTCAACCAGGACAAGGAATGAATGGTCATAAATCAACGTTTATTTATTTTAATACAATTTTAAACTAAATTTCATATTAAAAAACAAGAAACTAAACAGGATCTTCCTAAAGTTTTAAGGAACTATTAACAGTTTTCTTACATTTCTTTAATAAATTAAACAACTTATGACATTTGTAAACTAACAAAAGGAATTACAAGTAATCCAGTCAGTATAGAATATATAAGTGACTACAAATATTAAGTTGACGGACGGCCGGCCATAAGAATATAGGAATGTAAAGAATTAAACTTAATTTCTGTACTCCATCTTTCTATGACGCACCATTGATATCGGGAGTCCCCTCGAACTGCTAACACTCATCCTAAAACCGTTATTCGTTAGCTGCGGTTGCAAAATTGTACAGTAGTCTTATAGTTTAAACCATACGGTTTAGTTTAGCTTATCAATTGTAATTGTGACAGAAAATGTAATTGTAATGTTTAAAGTATATAATCACAGGGTGCTTACAGGTTGAGCATCATTCCAACGCTCGCTTCATACCGAGTATATTGCAAAGAATTAATTTGAAATTGATATTCATATTTTTAAAAATGAATTTCGCCCGCATTTTCTTCTTTGCTTTCGCTTGTCTGATGGCTTTATCTGTCGTTAGTGCTGGGCCTGCGCCGAAATGGAAGATCTTCAAGAAAATTGTAAGTTTATTGTATCAATTCAATCTATCGGTTCTTACGCGGTCAATGAACCATATGTTTTGCTCGATTGAAATTAATAGGCGTTTATAAAAAATAATACTCAATTTGATTTTACATTAATTTTATCACTATGCATGACTTCTACAGGGTGTTAACTTATTTTTATTACCATTTTGTGACAAGAAAAAATCTTCTTACAACCATTTTAACCCACATGCATAGCTCTTACTTTGAAGCCCTAAGTTCTGAGTTTTACTCGTATCATACGGGCAAAACTTCTGCGTATTTTAATTGTATATCCCTTCTTAACACTATCTTTTCATGACCAGAAGATACGCGTTCTCTCGTTCCACCCTCCTCTATTAGTAGTCACGTTAACATTCAGATTTCGCCATATCATCTTTTACGCAATCCATCCATCATTTCTTTGATCTACCCTTCATTTTGTATCTATCCACTCTGATTCCTAACACTTTTCTTGTCACAGACATTTTTCTCTTCACATTATATGACCAAGCTTTGCAAATCAACAGATTAGCATGGTTTAGTCATATATCGTTATAGTCGTAGAATAGTGGTGGATCTGACATATATTATACTTTACAGGACAGCCATTTTAAAAATACACAAGCGTCATTTTACTATGAGCGTCTATCGAATCCGTCACTTTACCGACTGCTTAATTTGATATCTAAAATACATAAAAAAAATTTAATGTAGCAATAATATTTAGACAATGTAGTATCCAAATATGGTAAAAAGTGGATTTTGGATTTTTTTCAAATCCGATATTATTCTACGATCATGACGATTATTATCACAAAAAGTAACAACTTTTCAGCTTTTCAATCACTGGCGCTTTCGGACTTCTCTAATATATTCATTATACCAAAAATATGCAAATGATTTATAATAATTTGTTGTTTCAGGAAAGAGTTGGTCAGCACGTTCGTGACGGGATCATCAAGGCTGGGCCAGCGGTGGCGGTGGTTGGGCAAGCAGCCACCATTGGAAAATAAACATTAAATTTTAAGTAAACTAACAGATTTTATTTATTAATTAATAATAGACAACTTAAGACATTATAGTAAGACTGCTATAGTTTAAAAATAAATTATATTATTTTCATATATTTTTACTTTTATTTTACTGTACCAAGTAAGTAAACTACCTAATTTCTAAGACGATATCTATCTATATGTCTGAAACAAGATGTAGTGTCAAAAATTGAGAAAGGTATGCTGAGATGGTTTGGCCATGTCGAGAGAATGAATGAAGAACGATTGACGAAAAAAGTGTACAAGGCGAGTGTGAATGGAAGTGTTGGAAGGGGTAGACCTAGGCGGACGTTTCGAGACCAGATCAGGGACGTCTTGAAAAAAGGCCAGGTCAAGAGTACCCTAAACCGAAGGGAATGTATGAAGGGAATAATGAAAGTGGACGAAGCGAAACCAGTATGTAAGGATCGTAGCAAGTGGAAAGAAGTGGTCTCTGCCTACCCCTACGGGAAAAAGGCGTGATTATATGTATGTACGTAAGATACGTACGTGATTATACGTCTCTACGCAAGGTTACCTGGTAAATATTGCTTTTAGCAATAAAGGCGCTTGTTGTTTACTTTCACATTTTTTTATATTGTTCATTTTCTTTTATTAATGCAGTAATAGTAGAAGATCCGAATCTATATTGACACCCATCGGGTTGATAAGAGAATCAAACTTATTTTATAATAAATGTCGTATATTAGAAAGTATATTAAAAATGGGTAGACAACAAAAATCCTGGACAGAATATTTTAAATTATTTTTTAAAAAATGATTTTTCATAAAATGTTGCATGATGAAGATAATAATAAAATTTTATACTGGACTTAAAGTATAGAACATATAGAATGTGCAGACGTACGGTAGACTATTATTTACCTGGACGAACTAAGAAAGTATAATATATCTTAGTTCAAAACCTGTTTTAATAATCGTTCCCTTGTTTCAAAGTGAGTGTACGACGGGGTAACCCAAAGCCTGAAGACACCGCCGAGAGTCTCGGGTAAAGTTTTCTTTTCTGAAGGTTTGAGTATTTACCGTGATTGCTCTGTACAAAATGAATAAGAAGGATAGCTCAAGACCAGTAGACTGTATGAGAGAGGAGAGGAGAGCAGCGGTGGCTAGAGATACGCGATGCCTTGCATTGGGCAAAGGAATTCGCACTGACCTTGATTCCACCCCTTCCCGGTTCACTTTATGTACACTCGCGGAGGAATCATGGCACCAGCTAAATGTCACGCACACTCAACACACAATCTTATGGCACGGCCAATGAGAGTTAGGAGTAACTGAAGGGACGTCGACCGTCCAGCGCGTTTGAAAGCTCACGCGATACTACTTATATACTTATATTATTATCGTCCCACCCTCGCTTTTACCATTTACCTCACCGAGACTGAGGGTAGGTAACAAAAACCAGGAGGCGGATTTCAAATACCCTTTATGCAAGGATCGAACAAGTTCTATGGCCTAGAGAAGGGAGGGGAGATATGGTTCGGAAGGTGAAAGGGACCGCACTCGCGGCGGTGTCCGGATACTCTCCGTGGACCTTGAAAATCTAGGCGAGTGATCTACGTGAAGATATTCTGCTGGTTCGTACCCATATCTGCAGCAATAACTATGAAATTGGCTTTAAAGGAAACACATATATTTTATTCAAGGCAATTTACAATATTACTGTAATATAATAAATATGTAATATATAAATAGATATCTATGTCTCGAATTGAACCTAACTCAGTTTAACTGCTTGTTAATTAAAACAAACGCTGTGAATATTGTGTTTCACCTTATACGAGTATTTTTTATACGTATTTAGTAGGAAGTTTTTATCATTCCAAATATATTTGGGTAGTTGATATAAATATTATATGAGGTGTGGCCTTAATTTCCTAGAGCATTGATTTTTTTGTAACATTTGTATCGCAGGGCTTTTATTACAGATATATTATTATGGTCACATACAGACCAGAAAAAAACATTGTTTTTTTATACTTTTCTATCTATAGGGTACCTACCGATAGTGGGTTCAAACCCACTTTCCTGATTCTAAATTTTATCCGCAGGAGCGGAGAAAGAATACTGACCTCTGCAGCTGGGATCAGCCTGTCGTAAAAGGCGACAAAATAACCCACCCTAGCTACGTGGTCAGGCTCCAAGTCCGCCTGGAGGGCGACCACCTTTGGTCTTAAGTATGCCGCCATAATAACCTTGCATTGTGTTCCGGCATTAGTGACCCAAGTTCCTGTACCCTTATGGGACAGCAGCGTGTTCGCGATGCTACGGGCATTATAAACACCCATAGACGACGGTAACTGCTAGATTCTAAGTGGGCGGTCAGCCTGCTACAGCAAAAAAAAAAGAGTCGTCTAATATATTCAAGCTAAGCTATAATAAAAACCCATTACGTCCCACTGCTAGGCTCGGCCTTCCCTTAGAGGGAACTGATACCCGTCACGCATGCCCAAGGCGGATTGGAAGGTAATATTACCTTACCGTATATATATACGAGTACATATTTATGTGCGTATGTACGATGTTTTCTTTCACCATGACATTTTCTGTCAGTACATAACATTTGTGCTATACTATACTATACCATACTATACCATACTATACCATACTATACCATACTATACCATACTATACCATACTATACCATACTATACCATACTATACCATACTATACCATACTATACTATACTATTCTATACTATACTGTACTATACTATACTATACTCACATTAGTGACCCAAGTTCTGTACCCTTAAAGGACAGCAGCGTGTCCACTCGCATTGCAAACACCCATAGACGACGGTAACTGCTAAATTCTAAGTGGGCCGTCAGCTTGTCTGCTGTCCTAAAGCAATTAAAAAAAAGTCATAAAACAAAAAACTGCTGAATGATGCATGCTCTCATAGAATTCGAACCAGGGACCTTTAAATTGGTCTCCGAGGGTCATATTACTGAGCTTTCAGTACTAATATACAAGAAGCTATAACTGTTGGTTTCCATGTTTTACCTCTAGCTACGAAGGAAACAAATGTCGAGCAATGCCTCCGCTAGATCTCAGCACTGGTACGGCTAATAAATGACGTCTTGAGTTCGTAAAGAGACCCAATGGACTCATTATTAAGATGTCGAAGAGCTCGATAAGTATCATGACTGCGATTAATTTAATGCCATGGATCCCCATGTAAGTATCCACTTTGACTTATCATAAAATAAAACGTAAAATTATTCAAATGTACTTTATTAATATAAGTATTATAGTTAATGTAATCAAAAATTTCTCTATCCATGAGCAATGGCGGTTGCAGCGGCCACTGTCTGGACTGCTGGCCCAGCACTGATCACAGCATCTCGGACTCTCTGGCCTACTCTTTCCTTTTTTTTTTTTTTTTTTTATTGCGTAGGACAGCAGACAGGCTGACAGCCCGCTTAGAATTTAGCAGTTACCGTCGCCTATAGGTGTTTGCAACGCCAGTGGCATCGCGAACACGCTGCTGTCCCATAAGGGTACAGGAACTTGGGTCACTAATGCCGGAACACAACACAAGGTTATTATGGCGGCATACTTAAGACCGAAGGTGGTCGCCATCCAGAGGGGCAAAACAGTTGATAATGAAATAAAATCATAAGTAATATTAAATATTTCACGGTTAAGTACTATTTACATAATCCGCGTCAAAATTCCTCTGTAGATTTCATAAAACCCTGTTTGAAAAAATCTTTGCATTTCGCATTACATGTCCAAAAGTGAGGTCTCGAAATTATCTTCAAAACGCACATCAAATATAATTGACATGTACAATTCTTTGGAATAAGTTGGGAGACTAATGGGATTTAAATAGAAATTAGGACGGGGACAATTCACAGGGCATTACATTGCCATCTGGTGCCAAGATAAGTAACAGAGCATTTGTTATGAGTAACAGATATATACTACTACTACCTGTGCCCGCGACTCCGTCCACGTGGAATAGTGACCTTATCACTAAGGGGTACGAAAAATAGATGTTGGCCGATTCTCAGACCTACTCAATATGCTCACAAAATTTCATGAGAATCGGTCAAGCCGTTTCGGAGGAGTACGGGAACGAACATTGTGACACGAGAATTTTATATATAAGATGATTTACTCAGACTCGGGACGAGAATCGAGTCTATCAACTTGAATGCGATACAACATGCTAAAATTGCTGCACCATGGAGCTGGTTATCTAGATATTCATGCCTCCATTATCCCACTAAATGTAAGCTCACACACACATTACAAGTATATTAGTAAGGTTTGCATGTACCTTAAAAAGCTGATGTTGCCTCAAATCCCAATGGAACAGCAGCATGTTCGCGATGCGTAGTGTCGCAGAGATCCATAGGCGACGGGAACTGCTTATTATTACGTCAGCTGTTAGCCTGTCTGCTGTTACTCAGCAATAAAAAAAGTCATGGAAATCTGATCATTCTACAACCTCGTAGAATACTTACAAGCTCCTTGAAGGGATTCCATGGCGCTGGCACGGCGTTCACAGATGACATGGCCATGAAGCAAGCGAAGAAGAAGAAAATGATGTTTCCGAAGTTCATTTTGTTGATTTAGTAGAAAGGCTGGTGACAGAATGAAGCTGCGTCGGAGCGCAGAGCTTAAATACCAGTCCCGTGACGTCACAAAATGTCCCTCAAGTAACGATAAATTATTATTGAATTGGTTATCATTTGCTTAAGCTATCAGACCAATGTGGTTTAATAAATAACTGCTTAAATGTACTCGCATATAATTATTTTTACCTTTAGTTAATTGCTGTAAGCCATGGAAAAAAAAAAAAAATAGTGCCAGCTGAGTTTTTTCAAGCGTAGTTTAGTCGAGGCCGGCGTAATGTTGGCAATACCCCCGACGTTGCAAATGTTCATAGGATAGGTGCGCTGTTAGTTTGTATCCAATTTATTCTCTTTCTGTTATCTCACCAGCAAGGGAGGAAGGATATAATTCTGTCTTTCGTTTCTAAAGTTAAAAGTTCCATAAGAACCACATTTAGCTATTCGTGGCTTTTACGCGTTGCAATGCTTTAGGGAAGGGAAAGGCCCTCCTGATCCCCTGGTCACGGATTCCTTGCCCCGTATCTGTGTTTATGTGTAATATGTATTTTATTTACAAAATAAATTTATATAAGTAGTATACCAGTCGTCTAGTATCCATGGCACAAGCGCTTTGTTGTTTACTTTGGAACTCGATAGCGCTTCGGGAATTGTCTCAGTATATTATTTATTCACAATTTACCTTTTGTATGTTACAGCTCCGAAAGAATATGTTTATTAGAAAATTAATTTAGGTCGCCGACATTATTTATGCTTTGTATTTGTAAATAAGGAAAAGCTAATTTAATACAATACCGCAAAAGCTTTTATAATATTTACAAATTAGATAATTACGCGGTTCTTCCCTTTTTCGTGGCTTAGTGATTAATTAATAATACTAGTGGTCGCCCAATTATCGAAGTTCGATCACAAAGCATTTAAAATTAAACTTAAAATGCTATCAAGATTCTATCGTCAAAGAGCTCTACAACTTTTAGTCTCTTTTTGATAATATATGTATAATATTATTATATATACATATTATGTGTGTGTATGTGTGTCAAACACATGTTTATATGTCCTGTATTTTAATTATTATATTGTGATATAGTACTCGCGTACATACATACGTACCTGATGGTATGTATGTATTATTTTCGCCGTGCAAGCAGCGAAGTAAAAATACTAAGCCCTGCAGCCGGGGTCGGCCTGTCGTGCGAAAAGGATTTCATCAAGGGATTCCAGAAATCTGTCTAAAATTTTATAGTACGGTGATCAGTATACGGCTATTATCGCAATTTTTTTATCCAATTATATTAGTAAGGAATTAGAATTCAAAACAAACATTACAAGAATGACAGGACATAAGGTAATGTAAACTTGATCTTACGTACACTGCTACTCCCTCGTTTTAGTTGGCGAAAGTAGATTAATCGACTTCATATCCCCGTAATTCAGGTAAATTAGGACATTTGCTAAGTTAGCACTCTAAGAGAATTATAATATCAAGTTTGACATTTTATCCTATGTAGAAATACTAGAAGATAGTCAAGATTGCAATTCAAACTCGGAATATTTAAATGAAGAACGTGATTTGTTCCATTAATGTCAGAAATATATTGAGACATATCTTCTGGTGAACACTCAAACGTTTTTAGAAATAATTAAAGTTCATCGAAACTATAATCATCATTGATAGCTAAGATGTCATACATTTGTGAGGAATAATTTAAGCAATGGAACTGATACACTCAAAAATGACCATAATGTAAAATTTAATATGTACATGAATTATATTAATCACTGAGTAATATTAATTGAAATCTCTCCATAACAATGAGTCATTCGTAGATAACAGAGTTATAAGTTTCATTAAAGCTACATTGGGAAGTGTAAGAAGTACAATAGAGGAAGTTTTATTATGTAGATGAGGTATGTGTATGAATGTAAAAGTATAGTGTTAAGTGAAACAATCGTAAGGAATTAACAGTAAGGTATGTATCAAATATGATGACTTAAGATTAACAATGCACTTATTAAGTATACAATAATAGGGTGGGCCTTGGTAAAATAGTCATTTTACGATAACGAGAATCTTCTCCAGGTCACCCTCATCAGAAATCCTTATAATGGAAGAATGCCATTTTAACTAGAAACATTATAGAAATGAGACTTGATGGATACAGAGAGAAGAGGTAGACCAAAGAAAAGATAGATGGATTGCATAAAAGATAATAATAATGAAAAGGGAATGTTGAAAAGACGGCTAACAGAGAAGAGTGGACAGAACATGTTGTGCCGAACCCATACCTATATAGTATAAGGATGGGAAGAAGAAATATTAAAGTGTCTACAATATTATTAGGAGAAAGTATTTTATGTCAGAACAATAAAATAAGAAAAGTATCTACCGAACATTGACACAACCTGCTATCACGGGGGAGTACCTTACAAAGCAAAACATCGGAGACTGATGACCTTTGGCAATCATGAAACCAGACTGCAAACTGAACACCCTTATTTATATGTTATTTAAGATGAAAATTAAATAACAGGAAAGCATTCAAGCGTAGCATTTATAAATTTTGATAATGTCCAGTTATAATAAAATGCGGTCGGTAAACAACGATGTAAAAAGTACATGAGTTTTATTTACAGACCATAAAATTAATTTTTGAATAGCAGATAATTCGTAGGTATTTTGAGAAAAGCATAAAAAGTTTGTCAAAGCACAACAAAATTACAGAACTAAAATATTATATTTCTTTCATTTTATACCTACGCCTTGTGACTAAAAAAACGGTAGGTTAAGGCGTCTACTCATCTTGCAAGGAGCTATTCGCCTTTTTTTGAAGAAGAAATACTTTGCATACACCACGCTGCTTAGAAACTTGCAGCCACAAACAGGCCAATAGAAGCCAATGAAGGCCAATAATAGCCAAGATTGGCTCCTACGTGGTCGGAATACCTTTTCCGCTCGAAGTCGCTGTTAAGTCGTCTGAGAATAACAGCTTCCAATATATAGAAAAAAAAAATTAATGTGGACTCCCACATGAATGGTTTTGTTTCCTGAAGCGTACCCACGCTTAGGTGGCTCGAGCCACGTCACCGGGGGTCACTGATCTCTGAGTTTGTACCGTGGTAAAAAGCTATCTCGAGGCCCCAAACCTCCCCAAAGAAATATTGTGGGTAAGAAGATCCGTTTTGGAAACCTGCAGCGGGATAATGTGGGGCTTACACTTTGAACTTGGTTTATTTATACTTATTGTGTATGATTTATATTTCTATGAAAAATTTATTCTATGAGACATGTATAATTCCCGCGGAAAACAAGAATAGAAGAATAATATTAGCAGAGAATTGCAAATGAATAAGTATTATGATACTTCACGTTGCAGTTTGGGGCGCGTTGTTTGCAAGTTGCAGTTTGGGGTATCAGACGGCTGTCTTTTTTGTAAAAACCAAATATACTCGTATGTATATAATATATTCTTGTAAAGGTAATGTTAGGGAAGAGAAAAACGTAAATAGACGCATATAAAATTTCAGTTTTGTGATATCATAGAAAACAAAAGCATGCAAAAAAAATGATTTAAAAAAGGTCTAGACGCGGTTGTCGGTTCAGTAGCTATATCTGATTATCAGTAAGGTAGTGTTTCATTTCTTTCAGTGATTACGTTTCTGCGAGCGATGTCTACTTAATTGCTCAAGTGCACTAAGTATATAGTTTTAATTCTGTACTACCTATCTTCATGAATCCAGGGTTTTGTATAAAAGGAATTCGATTTTCAAAATGTTACGAGTTGCATTCAATATCGAACTGTCAGTTTGATGTTCTTCCACATCATTTTTTTCTTTAAAAATGAATACGATAACTATTTTGCTTTTCATCGCCGTTTGTGTTATGGTTGTATCGACGGTACACGCGGACAACTTTTTCAAAGAATTGGTAAGTCCTTATAATCTGAGGTTTTAATCTCGGTTGTATATAAATCTTTAGGCTTTGTAATCATGCTCTCCTAATTTTTATTAATAAGTTTACTGTGATTTGATTCTAACCTTTTGTGGTAGGGCCTCAAGCGCGTCTGGATGGCGACCGCCTTTGGTCCTACGTATGCCGCCATAATAACTTTGTGTTGTGTTCCGGCATTAGTGATCCAAGTTCCTATACCCTTATGGGACCGCAGCGTGTTCACGATGCTACTGGCGTTGTAAACATCCATAGGCGACGATAACTGCTATATTCTGAGTGGGCCGTCAGCCTGTTTGCTGTCCTACAGCAATAAAAATAAAAAATAAATAAACCTTGTACTCCGCAGAAGAAGTTTAGTTAGGCCGCAACCAGTGTTCAGTGCTAAAATTATTATACAAAGTCTTTATTTTAAGGCAAACAGTATTATTATCCGTTGTGTAACTAAATTGAATTGTTAAATTGCACTTACTAATAATAAATTCGACGAGTTCCCTGTATGATTTAATACGAACTTTCGGGGTTATCAATTTTTTATCAAAAACATTTTTGGGTGGGTTTCATACGAAATGGCAAATCCTATAGGTATAATTTTTGATGTTCAGTAAGAAAACAACTATTAGACGTTGGTTTAGGTAGAGTCCATACACTCATACCCACCATAATAACCCATAACGACCCATTACTCAGCTTGAGCCTGCTCGTACAAATAATGAAAGAGGTACCCGTCACGTTTGTCAAATGCGAATTGGCGAGTAGTTTGCAGATTTACTTATAGTGTCTTCTCTCACGTCGGTAGGTGGCAATTATGTTTAATATATACTCGTACATCAGGCAATGAAAATTGTGTAAGTGGTGTATACCATACTGGGAATCAAATCCAGTACCATATGGCTACCACACACCATACCTATTAACTTCAAATTTCTTTTTAGCAAATATTTTTTCATGTATTATTTTGCTGTATCAGAAACAAAAGGCTCTTTTTGCTTTTAAATCAAATCACTTTATTTGTCTCAAAAATAGTGTTACACAGTTGGTAGAATTACAAAATTATGTCCACATATTTTTGCCAACATGGTATACAAATATTAGTTTTCATGTTATTTCTTTTTACATATTAATTGCTGTATTACATTTAAAATATATATATATATATTAAAATTCTAATATTTCACTATGTCCATTTATTCCATCAACCAGTCTTTAATAGATCATTTTGTCAAGTAACAATGATTTTAATTGTTTTTTAAATTATGTCAGAGGTAGTTTCTTCATCGTCAAAAGTAATTTATTATATATATTTAAACATATTGCATATCAATTATTATGTAAGAGACATGTACAAAGTCTAATACTAGCCGTTACCTATTTGTAACTGCACCAAAACAATGTACCCCAGATTATGCCCAGCTGATGTATTAACTGCAGAAGTGGCAAAACTCTGGCACATACTATCTCTTTAAGGGTTTGTTTCAAGCTTATCAGGTTCATTGCCAAATTTCAGTAAACTGCCTCCAGTATAAATTTAACAGAGTAAATAACTAGAGATAAATAGGGTTTTTTATTGAATGATGGAACCCAACACAAGGTTATTATGGCAGCATACTTAGAGCCTATGGGTTATCATCCAGATTGGTTTGAAGGGTTCTATTAGATATTTTATTGCTGTAAGACAGCAGACAGGCTGACGGCCTACTTAGAATTTAGCAGTTACCGCCGCCTGTGGATGTTTGCAACGCCAGTGGCATCGCGAACACGCTGCTCTACCACAAGGGTACAGGAACTTAGGTCACTAATGCCGGAACACAACACAAAGTTATTATGGTGGCATACTTAACACCAAAGGTGGTCGCCATCCAGACGGGCTTAGGGCCCTATCACGTAGCTGGGATGAGTTGTTTTGTCGCCTTTTACGAGAGGCTGAACTCGTACGCAGAGGTCAGTATTCTTTCTCCGCCCCTGTATATTTAAATTTGTTCTGAATTTAAACTAAAGACTGCGATTGTTCCTATTAAAATCTAGATTTATTTCATTTTTAAATTACCTATGTCATGAAATGATATTGATCGGAAAAAAGGAGCGCAAACTTTTACCAGAATCATTTAGTTTTATACGTTTTCGAAATGAAATGCTTTTTGAAAAAATAATTGATTTAACTTTGAAGTTAATTTTTTTTACAGGAAGGAATCGGGCAAAGAGTTCGTGATGCAATCATCAGTGCCGGGCCAGCCATCGACGTATTGACAAAAGCAAAGGACCTAGCTAATGGAAAAAGCGATGAACGCGATTGATGTAATAAACTTGTTTTTGTTTGATGAATAAATTAAAAGTTTTTATTGTTTGCCATAAGTAATACATAAACATAAGTATCGTTATTTTTAGTTAAGTGAATTTGATAAATAATGAAATATTTTAATAATAATTTGTTTTATTTCTTTATGAACAACTTCTAACTACTTAACATCTAGGGAACTAAACTTAGAAACAACATGCTAAAGAATGAGCGGCCTTATCGCTCAAAGCGAGCTCTTACAGAGAATTACTTTTAGGAGGTGAGTTACCTGACGATATAAGCCATGGGAACTATTAACATAAGTCGCAAGACTGACAGCCGTTGGAGTAAGCTAGTCCTAGAGTGGAGACAGTGTCTTGGAAAACATAGTGTCGGATGTCCTCCAGCTCAGTGGATCGATGACTTTAAAAAGGTAGCTGGTAGTGGCTGGATGAGTACAACGGAGGATCGGGTGTTATGGCGTGAACTTGGGGAGGTCGCTGGATAGATGCGAGCAAGACATATCAGCAGTGGGTGACGTAAGGTGGTTGATTAACTGGTTGATTGAACTATTAACATACAATAGTAATCATAATAGTCACTCCACAGATCCCACACCCGTACGCATAGGCGGTGACACGGTCGAGCGCACGGATCAAGTAAAATACTTGGGATCTGTATTTCACGCGTCTGGTGACATCGATTGCGACGTCAAGGCACGCATTGCTGCCGCGTGGGCCAAATGGCGTGAGGTGACTGGTGTCATTTGTGACCCCAAGATGCCGGTAAAATTGAAGGGACAGGTCTATAAGACCATCATTAGGCCTGTCCTTTTATACGGCTGTGAAACGTGGCCGGTGTTAGAGAGACACAAGCAAGAACTGCGTGTCACGGAGATGAATATGCTGCGGTGGATGTGTGGAGTGACGCGGAAGGAACGCGTTAGAAACTCCCGCATTCGCGGCAGTCTTCATGTCCGTGACATTGCGGATAAATTGCAGGAGTGTCGGCTCCGTTGGTACGGCCACGTTTTGCGGCAACCGGATGATTACGTGGGAAACAAATGTCTGGCCATGCCGCCTCCGCCGGGCCCCGGCAGGAGGGGTAGACCCAAAAAGTGCTGGCTTGACGTCGTAAGAGGTGACATGCGTGCTAATGGGCTCACTACCAGGGATGCTGAAGACCGTGCGAAGTGGAGTAGAAAAAATCGGACGACGGACCCCGGGCACCGAAACGGAAGTTTGGGTTGCAACCGGGATGAACGCTGAGATGATGATGATGATGAGTAATCATAATAGTCAATATAATATAATAAGTACATAATAAAACAAATATACAATTGTTATTATTATATGCATTTAATACGTAATTTTGCTTCTCATAATTATAGATACGTGCTGCCCTCTGGCGATTTTGCATTAAAATATACGATGCGCACGCGTCGCGTAAAATCCCGTGATTTTCGCTGCGCATATCTAAAATTTAAAGAAACTAGCGTAACCGTAATTAGTTCAGTTGTGCCAGTGTTTTTTAAAGTTGATACCGAGGAATCGAAGCAGCCCAACAACCAGGTGTTTGAGTGTTTTAACCTTATCACCTAGAGATGACGTTAAAAAATATAAATAAATCAATTATACCAATTTATAAGTTATCTCTGATAACACATACGTGTATCTGAATAAATATTGTTCCTATACACGTGTGTTATGATGACGTTGACGTGATTATTTTACTCCTTGCAAGGTACGCTTTGGATTAAGCCTCAAATTGTACCATTTTTATTTTCGTGAAGTGAAAATTCTCCATGTACACGGTGGAGTAATGTGAAAATCCCGTGCATTGCGCCTGTACGCCCCCGCAGTTGATAAAAAAGAACCCCATGGGAGGAGGAATAATATACTTTACGTAAGGCACCTTTTCTGTGTCAGTCGGGCTGTGTAGCTTACAGCAAACAGGCTGACAGCCCGCTTAAAATTTAGCAGTTACCGTCGCCTATAGGTGTTTGCAACGCCAGTGGCATCGCAAACAAGTTGCTGTCCCATAAGGGTACAGGAACTTGGGTCACTAATGCCGAAACACAACACAAGGTTATTATGGCGGCATACTTAAGACCAAAGGTGGTCGCCGTCCAGACGGCTTTTTTTATTGCTATAGAATAGCAGACAGGCTGACGGTCCGCTTAGGATTTAGCAGTTACCGTCGCCTATAGGTGTATGCAACGCCAGTGGCATCGCGAACACGCTGCTGTCCCATAAGGGTACAGGAACTTGGGTCACTAATGCCGGAACACAACACGTACTTTACAATTTTTTCCCCAAAATCTAATAGCATCTAATGCTAATTTAAGATGTATAAAGCGTGTCAAAAGCTGTGTACGTTGCAGAGCAATGATTCAAAGTCGATCCTTTTGTAGGATTTGTAGGATTTGTTCCCACAAAGGCGATGAAATGACGATCGGGGTTTTTAGTAGATATGTCGCCGCGACTTTTGCCTATCCTTTGCTAACCAGTCGAGTGGTCGTAGTAGCAAGACGGAGAACCCAACATACTCGCGTGGGCTTTTACCCAGAACTCTGACGCGGCACTGTTAAGGTGCAGATTTCCCCAGCTGTAACTTAAACAGTTATATCCTTATCATCTGCAATAAAAAATATAAAGATATATTATGTATAAAAATTATCATCTAATAAGAATATAGATTACTTATTAAATCCATGAGATTTATTGCATATGTTAATTCATAGTATTTCCAATTATCAGCATCATTTTACATAATATTATATAAAATTTCAATGACTCTTAACCTTATTACAATAAAGTCTAAATTTAAAAAACGAAATTTAAAAATAACGTATTTTAAAAGTAGCATCATTTAAAATTGTAGCAGTTTATATAAAACGGATTGGCATTTCAGACGAGTCTATGATAGAAGATAGTGTCGTCGAGAGTTTGTGAACAATGAAATCAAAATATTTAATAGGTGTTGCTCTCTGCCTTATGGTGTTGTCGACGGAAAGTGCCAGAACATTTACGGACTTTGTAAGTTTATTTTATAAATAGGTTCTAGTAAAAATACTTGTTAGTGGTGGCTGATATAAAGTTATAGATATGGTAAGAGGAACTTTAATTCATTGTACATGTTTATTAAAGGGTAACAATTTTGTAAGAAAGTATTTAAATAAAAAATGAACTAAGCATCATGCTATATGCTATATCAGGATACCGGGCTGATTTTAGTGGGTATTCCAGCGATGTGCGTCCCCATGCCAATTATGAACGCACGGGCACATTGCACGGGTTTCTCACACTACTTCGCCGCCATAGCTACCGAACATCTTCCGCCCAAAGGTTTGATATCCAATTATGATACATGACTTGAGTAAAGAGTCAAATTTCGTTTCATAAGAGCGAATGTCATGTAACCTTGAGGGTAAATAGAATAGTTCTCTTTCTTTATTATCTGTAGATGACTCATAAGAATGTGGTGGAGTAGCTTTATTCTTTTCATGGTCAGGAAACTTTATTGGTCCGATAATTTTCGGATAATCGAATATCCGATTATTCGGACCCATTCTTGGTTTGACGGCGCAACATGACATGAGTTAATTCCCGCCTCCAACGTGTAGGTATCCCCGCTCTCATTTGTATACGCGATAGTGTTTGTTATTGTTTCATTTTATTTGATAGCGTTCAACTGATAGGTTATATTTTTGTTTCCATTTCTGTTAAATTATTAAAGATTCAATTCTTCAATTAAACCGCACGATGATTTCAAAGAAATAACAGAAGCAATAAAAAATCTTAATGAAGAGTGTGATGAAAATAATAGCAAGGAGTGGCTGAACTGCGATAGTGAAGACTCTGAATAACAAATTTTAACTGATGAAGAAATAATTGACTTTTTGAACAGTAACTAGAAAAAAGATGAAGAAGAGACTGAAACTGGTGATGTATGTCAAGTACAATCTCACGCTTTTTAATAGTTTGAAAGAAAGGACGAATCGGATCCCATGCAGTTATTACAACTGAAGTGCATCAGAGACTTGGCCTCAATGAAAAGATGTGATTAATTGCGTCAAAGATTAATAACAAATTATTTCCAACCAAAAATTTAATTAGAAATAAAATAGAATTACATAGGTATTATGTTATTCATTATCTTTAACTCCTAATATTTTTTTTATTTCGTATTGTCTAAATGACGTATGTATATGAAACCCTTTCTATAATAAAAAGTTATTAAAATTTAATTATTGTTTGATTTGACTTTGAAATCGATAATCCAGATTTTCGATTATACGGAATACCCCTGCGTTTAATTGATTCGGATGATCGGAATTCTACTGTAGTTACAAATTAGAAAGATGACATGTCAGAAGTTTAATAACGACCAATAGACGAGTTTAAGAGAATTTAATATTTTTACTAACCCATTATTAATATTAACCCTCGTGGCTGAGGTTGGCCTGTCGTAATAGGCGACAAAACAACCCCAGCTACGTGGTATGGTCCCAAGCCCGTCTGGATGGTAACCACCCCTGGTGAATCATCATCATCATCTAAGCGTAGTATCCCGGTTGCAACCTAAACTTCCGTTTCGGTGCCCGGGGTCCGCTTTTCGACTCTTTCTACTCCACTTCGCACTGCCTCAGCATTCCTGTGTGAGCCCATTGGCACACATATCACCCTTTACGACGTCAACCCAGCACTTTTTGGGTCTACCCCTCCTGCCGGGGCCCGGCGGAGGCAGCATGGCCAGACATTTGTTTCCCACGTAATCATTCGGTTGCCGTAAAACGTGGCCGTAGCAACGGAGCGGACACTCCTGCAATTTATCCGCAATATGACGGACATGAAGGCTGCCGTAAATGCGGGAGTTCCTAACGCGGTCCTTCCGCGTCACTCCACACATCCACCGCAGTATATTCACCTCCGTGACACGCAGTTCTTGCTTGTGTCGCCCTAACACCGGCCACGCTTCACAGCCGTATAACAGGGCAGGCCGAATGATGGTCTTATAGACCTTCCCTTCAACTTTACCGGCATCTTGGGGTCACAAATGACACCAGTTACCTCACGCCATTTGGCCCACGCGGCATCAATGCGTGCCTTGACGTCGCAATCGATGTTACCAGACGCCATAATAATCTTGCATTAGTGAACCAGGTTCTTGTACTCTTAAGCGGGCAGCAGTGTGTTCGAGGTACCTCTAGCGTCGCAAACATCCATAGGCGGCAGTAGCTGCTTACTATAAAGTGGACAGTTAGCCTGTCTGCTGTTCCCCAGAAAAAAAACCAATTCCAAACAAGAAAGAAGAGGCTCTGTGAAATAAGGATGAATACCAAGCCGATGGCGGGTAGTGCGGTGACCTTAGACATGTATTAATTAATTCAGTCAGAAAATTGTAAATTAAATTCAATCAGATCAATAAATTTGTAAGGCTAATTATGTTTTTATATATTGATAAAATTGGAATTCCGGATCTCAAGTTGAAATATATTTGTAACAGGTTCTGTAAATGTAGCAAATAAATCTGTCACGATATGTTAGGTAATAATGACATATTCGATACGAAACGATTTTAAAAGGTATTGAAAAATAATAAATATAGCCAAAACCTTATAAATCATGGTTGCATTCAATACGCTTAAAAATATATATTAGAAGAGTTTTTTTTTTAATTTACTGAATATTCAGTATACCTATAATAATTGTAACAACAGCATAACGTACCGGGCAAATGGCGCATGTGAAAGCATATCCTCCCCTCCCCGACGCGCTCCCCCCGGGCGTCAGATGGCTAAGGAACGCGGGTGGTTTTAGTGTGTCGCCTTGTCAGCTGCGGGGATGCATAGGCGCATTGAAAGGGAGTGCCACACTAGCCCGCCGCTAGCCCTCAAGCATTACAAAAGCCCATAAAGTCCCAAAGAGCTTGCCTACGGAAATGGACAGTATATCCTTAATATATTTAAACGTCTAAAATACAATACCGATCTTGCTTAGTTTCTTTGTGATTATTTCCTTCTTGACATTCCACATTTACCTGCGCATGCTCCACGCGGTCCTAGTGTACAATCGCGTATAATTTTTTTACTTCATTCAGACTATCAAATTTGTGATAATTACACGAAAATGTCTCGGCCCCAACCAACTTTAAAGAGACAGTCGACAATTATTTTTTTAAAAGAAAATAATATGAGAAAGAACTAAGAAAGAAAAAGTATTTATTTGGTGATTTACAGCTATAAACATTTAAACATTATTCTATTAAATTACAACAATTAGCACAAAACGAGGTCAACAGTAAATTGCTGCATAATAATAAATCGACACAGCTGATTTTCAGTGTCAACCCCGACGCAACGGCGAAAATTAATTTATGATCCAAACAGCATAGGTACATCGTAAAACTAAATACATACCATACACTGATATTCATTACATAAATCCGTGAATAATCAGTGCATATATTCATAGCATAATTTTGCTTAATACAATTATATATTTTATTACAAAGTGAAAAATAATAATAACTAATAAATAAAAAATGCAAAATTTGGTATGTAATCTGAATTTAAAACTCCTACATGCGGAATCAGCCTGTAAATAAAACTGCCGGAGCTACAAAAATTTGTGTCCATAGTTAAAAGGATTATGAGAGAAAGCAAAAGTTCAGAATCAATAGCTGCGCTTAGGACCCCCGGTAAAAAGAGACAACGAATTAAAACAGTGACAGGCAAGATATCGACAAAGGAGGCATAAAACGAGGCAGTCTTAATTTTCGATCGAACGAATTACCAACCACTGGTAAACTTCGTGCAAAATTACGCTCATATATAAATTTTCAAGGTTCAGAAAAAATCTTCGTCGAATCATTAAAGAACTCGTTCAAATGGAAAGCCGTCGAGAATAACATGAAAGTTTTAATAGAAATAACGACCATAATATTATTGAGAATAAACTACTTACAAAAACTAAGAAAATATCGTCAAGAAAACAGACCGATTATTTACACAGATGAGTTATATATTCATGCCACGCATACCTCACCGAAATGTTTGGACAGATGTGTCCACTCAGGGATTAAAAACCCTATTTCAAAAGGGCAATGCGTCGTGATAGTACATGCCAGATCAAAGAATGGTTTCGTGCCAGACGCTTTCTTAACATTTAAGTCAGGCGCAAAGACCGGCGACTATCACGATGACGTGAACTATGAAAATTATGAGAAGTGGACACGCACCTGATTAATACCAAATCTCTCCCCGAATTCAGTAATAGTTGTGGACAATGCCAAATACGAGTACCACAACAAGTAATATGATTTAGCACCAAGTGCTAATACGAGTACAGTCGATATGATGGCTTGGCATTCGTAAAAGGAGATCAGTTATGCTTTTGTTATGTTGAAGCTTCAGTTATATTATGATTTAATAAAAAAAAATAAAGACCGCTTCTAAGTTTTTAGTATAGGCAGAATTTTTAAGGACCATGGACATGACATATTTCACCTGTCACCCTACCACCCAGACCTAAATCCCATTTAAATGGCATTGGCAGCAATAAAAGGGCATGTCAGTAATTAAAACGTTCAGTTTCCATCCGGAACCGCTGTTGTTTGTCGTGTGAGACGATAACTGCTTTACACTTACACAACCAAAACGTTCAGTGGAATGTGACCTGTGTAATAGAGTTGAACGAAAAAGTAAATTCAATGGAGCCAAGTGACTGGAAAAGCTATGCGATAAGGTCAAAATAGTAGAAGAGGTTTACATCAAAAGTGATCACGTCATCGAAGAAACGCGTGAAGAATTTATAATATTATACGACTTGGCCATTCTAACAGGAATGATAGCGATAGTGAAAATGAAGTCGCAAGCTCTGGTCCAAGTTCCGGTACCATACCACTTAGAAATTATGTAGAAAGTGTCGTACTAATGAGTGACAGCAGTGACAGTGATTAAAGTTTTTTTTAAATTTATTGATTTAATTATTATAGCGTACGCATATTATTTTTATTAAATTCTTGTTAGCAGGTACTTTATCAACTGTTTTATCCTTACTTATTCATTTATTAACAATTAATTATAATAATATAAATATGGAAGTGAATTTTTGTTTGAATCTTATATCTAAATTAAAAATTTCACTGAAAGTTTTACATTTCGCGGGTAATCGCGAGCTTAACTTTTTGTGCCTAATGTTACCTGCGCGTACGACCGCCATTTTGTTATAATATACACTTTAGAAATTTTAACTTTAGAATTTATCATAGAATAGCATTACGCACCGTGCGTATACTATGTTCCATCATTCCGAGGCAGAAAGTTCAATTCAAAGTTCAAAGACGATGTTGTTGATTGACAGTTGCAAGGTTACCTAAATAACGAGAAGTCAACGGGAGGAAAATTAAGACGATAAACTTCTAATCGACATTCATTTTGATTGGTCTGAAATGTGTCGCTTTCTTCCCGCAAAATAGGCAAGAAATGATGAAATATTAGTTATAATTAAAAATAACTCTTCCTTTGAATTTTACGTAGTTAATAAAAAAACCCTGTGCAAGGACGAATTAAGAATCACCCCTGTCGCTGATATCGGCCTGTCGTAAAATGAAACATAACAATCTTAGCTGGGTGGGCCCCAAACCCGTTTAGATAGCAACTATCCCTGGTCTCTAAATAAGCCACCATAATAACCTTGTGTTGTGTTCCGGAATTAGTGACACAGGTTCCAGTTCCCATAAGTGGACGAAAGCATGTTGGACATTGGCATCGCAAACATTCTTAGGCGATAGCAACTGCTTATTATTAAATTCTATCAAACTATCCGTGCAGGGGCGGAGATAGAATATTGGCTTGTCGTAAAAGGTGACAAAACAATCCAAGATTAGCTTCGTGGTAGAGCTCCAAGCCCGTCTGGATGGCGACCACCTTTGGTCTTAAGTATGCCGCCACTTTGTGTTGTATTCCGGTATTAGTGACCTAAGTTCCTGTACACTTATGGGATAGCAGCGTGTTCGCGATGCCACTGGGGTTGCAACCAACCACAGGCTATGACAACTGCTAAATTGCTAAAAGGTCGGCCTTTCGTAAAAGGTGGCAAAACAACCCGCCCTAGCTACGTGGTAGGGCCGCAAGCCCGTCTGGATAGCGACGACCTTTGGTCTTAAGTATGCCGCCATTGTAACTGTGTGTTGTATTCCGGCATTAGTGACCCAACTTCCTGTACCCTTGTGGGACAGCAGCATGTTCGCGAAGCCACTGGCGTTGCAAACATCCATAGGCGACGGTAAATTCTAAGTCTGCTGTCCTAATAAAACAAAAGCTGCCAGCAATAAAATTAATTTTTCCACAACGTGTTGAATCCACACAATCAAAGTCACAGTTAGATTTTTTAATTAATAATTAAAGTTACATCTATATACTTATATTATTACAGAACAGCCTAAGCAAAGAAGTACAAGATGCCATCGTGCAGGCCGCTCCAGCGTTGTACGTACTGGAAAGAGTCAAAAAACTAGCTAGGAATGATGTGGAAAAGAAAGTTGGACTCGGAACACTTCTGAAGTTCCAGAATACACCATCTGAAAATTCCGTCTAATAATAATAATTATGTAAAACATTTATAATTAAATTTTCACATTATAATATCAATGTTTGTTTTTTTTAATAAATCGAGCAGTGAATAGCATTTAACGTCAACCGGATGCTTACGTGGGAAACAAATGTCTGGTTATGCCGCCTTCGCCGGGCCCCAGCAGGAGGGGTAGACCCAAAAAGTGTTGGCTTGATGTCGTAAAGGGTGATATGCGTGCCAATAGGCTCACTACCAGGAATGCTGAAGACCGTGCGAAGTGGAGTAGAAAAAGTCGGAAAGCGGACCCCGGACACCGAAACGGAAGTTTACGTTGCAGCCGGGATACTGAGCTTAGATGATAATGATGATGATGAGCAGTGAATAGTATTTAATTCTAAGAAAACCTATCTTTGCCGTTGAACTATAAAAATCAATTAATTAGATGGGAAATCTTCAAAATTGAAAATAAGGTTCTCAGAATTAAAACTAAGAGCTTCATCTTTGGACATGATCTTTTTTTCAGCATATAGAATGATATTTTGCTGTGGGAATCGTTCAAAACGAATCACCCAGTGTAGTCTTGTTAAAAGGCTTGACCCTATCCAGTAAGTCGTGAAATAACATTATTTTAAAAATAGCTTGATCCTTGTATAAATCTTATTTGAACCTCTTTACAACGGTCTTACACAAACACAAAGCAATCAAAGTTATTTACATTTGTATTTTCACTTTAGGCTCAATAAATGTACAAAGGCTCATCGTTTGCAATCCCACCCACCCTAAAGTATTAGGAAAAGGGATTTCTCGGACTTCGAAAATACAATTTCTACTCACGTATGTAACTTTTTAGGAACCCTTTGCATAATTAAAATATAATTATATTGCTCAAAAGGAAACCAACTCGGTTCGGAAATCAACAAGGTTTTCGAATCGTAGTTTGGGTTAGAGAATCGTAAAATCATATTACTTCTATTTATTTTTAAATTCGCTACTCGTAGTATACAAAGACGATTGACGATCTCCTAACGTAATGTTTAACGTACGTCGGTACGCTTGTGGAGGGCACGGGTTTGATTTATTTACAAAAGAAAAGTAGTATATCAGTTGTCTAGTATCCATAACACAAATACAATGCAACTTAGTTTGAGACTAGATGGCGTTGTGTGAAATGTAACAATATATTTAAAAAATAGAGGAAGTTCCGTTAAATAATTTTCCTATCGGGTTTTGGGAAGATAAACAGCTACTGCTATTAATATATAATAATGGGATTAAATCATATCTCAAACATTTCATATACTAGGAGTTTTCAATAAAAAGTGTTATTGGATATGACGCAATTATCTTTTATTAAATTTAATTTTTATTTTTCGACGTAGTCACCTTTCAGGTTTATACACTTTGTATACATTTTTTCTAAAGTTAAAAATCCCTTTTTGAAAAAAAACTTCTTCTTGGTCCCTTAAAAAATCATGTACCGCGGCGACTATTGCGTCATCATCTTTAAATTTATGGCCCCTGATATGTTCTTTTAAACGAGGAAATAGGTAGACATCACTAAGAGCTAGGTCCGGTGAATATGGAGCAGGTTCATCAATTCGAAGCTAGCTTCTTGAATGGCAGCCATCGCAACTCTGGACTTGTGCACGGGGGTGTGATCTTGGTGAAACAAAACATATTTAGTGAGTTTGCCACGCCGTTACTTGCGATTAATACCACCCCTTGGTTGTCTCAGAAAAAAAACAGCCCATGACTTTACCGGTGGATGGAATCGCCTTAAATGTCTTCGGAGTTGGAGATGACAATATCTTCCAAGTCATGGACTGTTTTTTCGTTTCCGGATCATAATGGTGAAGCCATGTTTTGTCCATAATTATGAATCGAGCCAAAAATCAGTCAAGATCTTGTTGTAAGAAACCCAAACATGTTGTGTATAATATTATGGACACATCATATAGAAAGAAATCTTCATATCTTCTGCTAAAAAATAAACACTAACATGTCAATCCGCCAAGACAATGTTTTAAAATTTTTTAATCATCTGTTCAGTCACTACATATGTAGGGCGTCCCGTGCGGGGGTCGTCGTTAATGGAAGTTCATCCTCGCTTGAACTCAGCACACCAACGCACAACCGTAGAATATGGAAGAGCATGAACCCCTAATGTTACTCTCAAGTCTTCATTTACCAGCTCTAATTCTATTTTTAAAAACAAAAGAGAATTTATTGTTTTTTTATTTTTATTATATCTAATGTCTGGCCTATGCCTGTCAGTATTTATTTATGTTCTTTCCGAGGAGAATGTATCGCATTATCACTATTTATTGAACACCCCTCGTATCAATTTTCATGAAATGTAGTATACGGGGGTTTCGGGGGCGATAAATCGATCTAACTAGAATCATTTCTAGAAAATGTCAAAAGGTGGCGTTTGAGTAGTCCCAATTTAAACTGAAAAATGACTCTTCCTGACATCTATCGGCGAATAATAATACTATTTTTTTTAAATTGCTTTAACAACACAACAACACTAAAGCTATTCCAGCAGATGGCGTTGTTAAGTAACACGAAGTCAATGAGTGTTTGCTTTGAGGTTAGACTAAAAAATCAATTGTTAATTTCCAAAAAAAAATAAAAATACCGAGCAAAGCTCGGTCATCCGGATAATCATTTACTAAATAAGCACATTGAAGTTTCGACCTACGGTAATATATAAAAGCGTACCTCGATGTTCAAAATGGATTTGAGTGCCAACAATATGAAAAGCTGGAAAGAAACAGAAGTGAACTCATAATAAATGTATGACGCCATGTTACGGGGCCACAGAGAACATCAAAATGTTTTAAATGTTGTGGCATCGTTTATGTAATCTACATTTACAATTTAATTTATTGCTGTTGGACAGTGGATAGGCTGAGGGTCCACTTAATAATAAGAAGTTACCGTCGGCTGTGGATGTTTGGAATGCCAGGAGCATCGCTATCACGCTGCCGTTTGCACTGGAATCTGGTCATTTATGGCGGAACACAATTAATTAAATTAAAAAAACAAATTAAAACAAATTAAAAAAAAAAGAAAAAAAAAGAATGCCATTTATCAGGAGAAATGATAGAATGTGAGTGGATGGACACAGGAGTAGAGGTAGACCAAAAAAGATGGCTGAAAAGGGTATATTGAATATTTACAAAAAATATATCTAACTCTATATATAAATAAACTTGCGTCTCCTCTAAACATCATTTATTACTGATTTACAGAGTAAACTGAATTTGAATGAAAATTGACCACGAACGCCTGCGGAGAGTACGGTTTCGATTCCAGTTCCGAGTATAAGTTTTTTCTGTGGAAAATTATATAAGATATCTTCTTAAAACGAATATTTTTCCTGAATATATATCTCATATATCGATTTTGAGTAAATTTTTGGAATTTACTCCTTAAGAATCGATTTTCATATATAAGGCGCTTGGTATGAGAAAAATGTTAGAGTAAAATCTGCTAATGAATGACCTCGTTACGTTTTTGGTGCGCGTGCACCGGAACACACTAAACAAAACAAAACGATGTATCTCTCAAGGCAAAAATTACTTTATATGTTACAACTTAAGGTTGATTTCACATTAAATGTTGTTTAACATATGTCTTTTCATTTGTAAGTGACAAGAGTAATTTATTGCTTTGCTCATTTTATATGATGAATGATCGTAAGTATTAGATAATGTTTTGGAGATTTGTGACTTTATTACTAGGTGCCATAGTTGTAATTAGGTTGAACTTAAAATTGTTTTAAAACTTTTTTTATATATGTATATTATTTTTATTAATTTGTTAATTTACCCTTTCATATGGTATTAATCTTTTTTCAGTTAAATAAACTCTTTTTGCATATGTTAAGACAATCGTACTTATGTAGTAAACTCCAGTCGTGCGTCGGAGCTGACACACATAGTTTTTTTTATCTTTTATTAACACAGTAGCTGACCCAGTAAACGTTGTACTACCATATAAATAAAAAAAAAACGTTTACCCCTATTTGACCCCTTCACCTTTCACTTTCGTGACAAAAAGTAGCCTATATCCTCATACGCGGTCCAATTTATCGGTGTAATATATTTATCAAAATTTGATCAGCGGCTTAGGTGAAAACGTAACAGACACACAGAGCTACTTTCATATATATTTATATAATATATTTAGATGTTGGAAGTCTGGATGGTCCGAATAAATCAACCAAATTAGTTTTTCTTTAAATAAGAGTATTATATTATATTCTTTATTATTACTATTTAATTTTATAATGCATGCACATACAAGAATTGCAAGTTACCTGTAAATAAGAAAAACGACAATTAAGGTCAATTATTCGTCTCTCTTTCACAAATCTGCTTATAATTAGAATCAATTAATTTTTTTTTCTCTTAATGTGGCTCCAATGCTTTAGGCACTGATTTGCCAAATTAATTATTAGAATATAGCACAGAAATGAATATAGTAAAAGTAATTTATTTTTATGTAGACAAATGTCATGTGTCATACTGTCATAGAAGAGTGCGCAGAGTATCCTAAGCGCATTCAATGTAAAGAGATGATATTCTCTTTACTTTTATAATATTAGTATGGAAGTATAGATATTTAAAAATATATCAATATATAAATTTATAAAAGCAACAATAAGGTTTTATGTATAAAGTTTGTTAGTCGCTAACGACTAATTGCTTTCCGGCCGAATTATAGTGAACAACTGCTTAAGATGTATAAAGCGAATCCAACTCTGATTGTTAGTCAGTAGAAGCCTGTTCGGCCTTTTGAGTTATTTATACAGGTATAAGACGGACTAAGGCCTTTATCAGGTGAATTCAATTGTGTATATTCATTGAATATTTGAAAAGGGTAACGCTTGACGCTAAAGTTATGAGGCTATTGTGTGGTTTTTGCGATTTGTGGTATATATTTTCTTATGTATTTTGAGCTATGTATAATAATAATATTTAGTAATTAAAAAATTATTTACATGAAAGTATTGTACAATATATATTGGACACTCCTACAAAAGGTGAAGCTTAAGCCGCCCGCTGGCAATCCGTCCGAAGTTGCTGTTACGTCTTCTGAGATCAACATTGCCGAGTCACATACGGTTTTCTCCGTTCAGGGGCGGATTAAGAATACTAACTCCTGCGTACGGGGTCAGCCTATCGTAAAAGGCGACAAAACAACCCACCCTAGCTACGTGGTAGGGTCCCAAGCCCGACTGGATGGCGACCGCCCTTGGTCTAAATAATCGTGTGTCGTGTTCCGACATTAGTGAGCCAAGTTCCTGTATCTCTATGGAGCAGCAGCGTATTTGTGGTGTCCCTAGCGTCGCTAACATCCATAAGTGACTGCTTATTATTAGTGTGACGTCAACCTGTCTGCTGTTCCTCAGCAATAAAAAAACGGTAACGGTTTTTAGTAGAAATTTAAGTTTTTTTATTGATGTAGGATAGCAAACAAACAGTCTGACCCGCTTAGAATTTAGCAGTTACCGTCGCCTATGGGTGTTTGTAACGCCAGTGGTATCGCGAACACGCTGCTGTCCCATAAGGGAACAGGAACTTGGGTCACTAATTCCGGAACACAACACAAAGTTACTATGGCGGCATACTTAAGACCAAAGGTGGTCGTCATACAGACGGGCTTGAGGCCCTACCACGAAGCTAGGGTGGGTTGTTTTGTCACCTTTTACGACAGACCGACCCCGGCCGCAGAGGTCAGTATTCTTTCTCCGCCCCTGCGCGGATATAAAGATAAATTTTCTGCGCCATCGGGTTGAGAAAACTTTTTTAATATTCCTTAGGTGAGAAAAACTGCCTGAGTCTCCGAATGTGATTTAAGTAAACTTAATATGAATCAAAATAAAATAACTCAAAGCTTAAGCTCTTAATTATGATTCTGAACACGTGTCGTCACTTATATAGCGCCAAGCGTCTGAAAATAAAGAATAACAAATATTAATGTATTTTAGTTAATTTATTTTAGATTTTTATCGAATGTAATACTTACGTAAAATAGCCTACTGGGACTGAATTAGGAGATATTATTTATCGAACTTCTGCATTATTCAATAAACTTTTTATGAAATCTTTTATTTTGGAGCTCAGGTATTTTTATTTTATTAAAGGTAGTAGTGTATACTATAGTATACATAACTCATTGCAAACATGATAAAGATACGAAACTTAAAAAGTATGATTATTTTTATTATAATAATGCTACCTACATTACAGAATCGTATAGGCCCGCAGAGCTTTTCAAGGCACATATTCTCATACTAGATTTTTTTTATTGCTGACAGCCATTAATAGTCAGCAGTTACCGTCGCCTACAGATGTTTGCAACACAATGGGCAGCGCTAACATGCTGACATCGCTTAGGGGAACTGGAACCTCACTTATGCCTTAACACATCACGAGGCTATTATGGCGGCACATTTAGAAACCAGGGATGGTTGCTATCTTCTGAGTGGCAGGATTTAGAGCTCTACCATAATCAACCCAACCAGGACAGTTGCCCTGGTGTGCAAGTTCCGTTAAAATTTTTAAAATAACAAACCTATTGTAGCACTCGGGGTCTGCAGCGGTAAAGCTATTGCATAGCATTTTAATCAACTTATGCAATTATAATTATTTATTTATTTATTATTTATGCAGTAATTATTTTTTCTTTGATATTAATTCAAGTTTTTTCTTTGATATTAATTCAAGTTACACTTTTTGAGCGTGAGAAAAAAGATATATCGATACTCGATAATAAAAAACTAAAACTATCAATGTTACGATATCGATGTTTTTATTATCGAGTATCGATATATCTTGTCCAAAAATTATCGATAGAAAAATCGATACTTTAGAAAAAAAAGATCGATAGTTGAAATATCGATAGATATCGCCCATCCCTACCATACTCACCGCACGTGCGCCCCGTAAATATACATGTAGGTATATATGTATACATAGGTGTACATTCAAATGGCGTGAGGTAACTGGTGTCATTTGTGACCCCAAGATGCCGGTAAAGTTGAAGGGACAGGTCTATAAGAACATCATTAGGCCTGTCCTTTTATACGGTTGTGAAGCGTGGCCGGTGTTAGAGCGACACAAGCAAGAGCTGCGTGTCACGGAGATGAATATGCTGCGGTGGATGTGTGGAGTGACGCGGAAGGACCGCGTTAGGAACTCCCGCATTCGCGGCAGTCTTCATGTCCGTGACATTGCGGATAAATTACAAGAGTGTCGGCTCCGTTGTTACGGCCACGTTTTATGGCAACCGGATGCTTACGTGGGTAACAAATGTCTGGCCATGCCACCTCCGACGGGCCCTGACAGGAGGGATAGACCCAAAAAGTGCTAGCTTGACGTCGTAAAGGGTGATATGCGTGCCAATGGACTCACTACCAGGGATGCTGAAGACCGTGCGAAGTGGAGAAGAAAAAGTCGGAAAGCGGACCCCAGGTGCCGAAGCGAGAGTTTGGGCTGCAACCGGGATACAACGCAAAGATGATGATGATGATAGGTGTACATTCAAAACTTGAATTAATATCAAAGAAAAAAATAATTACTGCATAAATAAAAATATATAAATAATTATAATTGCATAAGTTGATTAATATGTTTTTCAATATCGCCCATCCCTACGTACAGTTGTACCATATACATACACATTAAGCGAACGCTCGGCCGAGCTACATGGTAGGCGGAGTGGGGGATGTTAGGATTTTTCGTTACGGAATTTCTTGATTCGGTCGCCGCGCTCAAAGCCCGCGATAAAAGCTATGCAATAGCTTAATAATATAACAAATAATTAAATGTAAAGAAATAATTTGAATTAAAAATTCATTTTAAATATAGTTTAAAACATTCTTTAATAATCGAAGTAAAGAGTGAAAAATATTTCTTAATATAGGAACAAAATAACATAATGAACGAAAAATATTAGTAATATTCTGAAAAAAGTGTGGGGCGCTTTGTGCTATATCTTCCGTACAATTTTTAGACTAATCTTACCGATAGAATGTGTACGAGAACTGATTTATCGAGCACTCCATGCTATTTACACACTAATATGTACAAAAATTTTTCGTTCATTGTTTTATTTTATTCCTATACTATGAATTATTTTTGTGTGTGTTGGTGAAACCCGTGTTTTATCCGTGCAGAGGCGGAGAAAGAATACTAACCTCTGCGGCCGGGGTCGGTCTGTCGTAAAAGGCGACAAAACAACCCACCCTAGCTACGTGGTAGGGCCTCAAGCCGTCGCTTGGACGGCGACCACCTTTGGTCTTAATTATGCCGCCATGTGTTGTGTTGTGTTTCAGCATTAGTGACCCAAGTTCCTGTACCCTTATGCGACACTGGGGTTGCAAACACCCATAGGCGACGGTAACTGCTAAATTCTAAGTGGGCCGTCAGCCTGTTTGCTGTCCTACAGCAATAAAAAAAACTTAAAAATCGTATTAAAATGAAATTGTTAGTACTGTAGAACGTAATTTCATAAAAAACTAACTAATATTAGTAGTTCTATTCGGTTACGATACTCTAGTATCGGTCTTGACAGACGATTTGAAATGTACAAAAAAGGAACATAATACTTGCCAACTTGATTCTTGCAGTTAGCGTATCCCATTTCACATAATGTGTTGAACACTTTTCTCTCTGATGTGTTATATCTAATTGCGCAGATGGATTGGAGTCTAAAATAGTAAATATTTTACGATCATGGAATCATCAAGGAGTTTAGTACAATGCTTCAGAAGTAAACTTTACCACCCGTTTAAATAATGAACGAGACTCTTGCAAGGTTTTTATTTACAATTTTCGGGTTTGCAAAGCCACGTCAGGCCAGTACCAAATTTAGCAGCATCTAGCTGTCTATCACCTATTTGGTAAACATCAGCGAGTACCAGTAATCAGTATGAGGGCGCTTTATATAAACAACGCGCACGATTTTTGCTTTTATAGTACTTAACAATGGTTTTTCAGTTCCAGACTGATAACTTGGATGCAACGGTATTGCATGGAGTTATATTGTAGCTAATTGACTAACAAGTAACCACACCCGGAAACGAAAACAGAAGTCACTGGTCAAATCCTAGATGGTATGCATCGCATAGACAGTTTTACTTACCTGATGTACTTTTACATTAAAACACATCAATAGCGAAAGAACATCGTAAGGAATCTTCATACTGAAATCACCTGTATATGTAACTCGCTAATCCGGCTTAGATAAATGTGGTCGGTATATTATCCGGAGTTTCCAGAATTGGAATGAGAGCCTAGCCTTCAGCTAAATATGATGAATAATCAATATATTTAACTGATCTATCATAAGGAATTGTTAAATCAACGGGTAGTGGTCTATTTTATAATAACATCCAATCGGGAGCATGCTTCAATGTATTCTAATATCTTCTTTTCTCAATTATCGACTGACTAAAAGAAGAAAAGCCAAACCGAGCCTCGTCAGTTATTCAACGAACATGAAATTAATTTTGAAGATCTTAACGAGATCTTATCAAGAAATATTTTGACTATAAATAACAGGAATATAATATCACTACATAATCACACTCAAGATGATCCCTGCTTGGAGCAATCTAAATAATTTCGGGAAGTAATTTCAAGTTCTGTAATATTCATAGGATAATATTAACTATTTCAGATTAATTTATTACAATCCGGAAAGGGCTTTGCGTTTGACTATTGATTTACTTTTAGATGCCTACGAATTGCCGTTAAAATTTTGAGTAGACTTGTAAAAGTGGGAGTTCCCAATTCCACATGTATTATTTTAATTTGTCACTTGAAAATATCGCTATTTATAAACTGATTTGGGTAATATTTAATTAATATACTTCCTGTCTCGTACTTGTTGTTATAAAAAAATTATTCTATTAATTAAATCTAGAAGGATAGAAACTTTTCAAATATTTTATGCAAACATTATTTTCATCAACAAAATTAAAGAATCAAACACTCAAGAATTAAATGAAGTAGAAGTAGTAAGTCCGTTGCACAGAAGAATTTTAAATTTTAATGATGACCTTAAATCCTTTTTTTCGATAGATTGTAAATAGTTACTACGTAATGTAAGAATAGTTAAATTAGTTGGTCTTCATTAAAATTAAAATCCGTTTTTGTAACCGACTGTAAGAGCACCCTAATGTATACTTTAATTTTGTTGCTAATTGATGAGAAAACGTTCTCACGCACGTTATTTATCTTAAGCATAGTGACGTTGACTAGGTAAGAGTAACCAAGATTACTCGCGTTATTTCCCGCGTGTATAAGAGCACCGACCTTAATACTTGTGACCCCATGCAATTTGTATAATCTCTCATACAATCCTCCATCATGAGCTCAAAATCTGTTTTATTTTCAAACATTACTTGAAGTTCAGGTGGTAACGGTCTTGATGTCACTTCATCCTCTAATTCTGGATACATATCAGGTTCCAAGACTTGGCTTTTAGATTTAGTAAACAAATATACTGTAAATTTGTAACACGCATTTGAGATGATCGAGTATCAACTAAGATCTTAGTTTCCAAGTGCAAATCAACTGCTAGAAAGTTAAGCCTTATCAACAATGGATGTGATTTTGTTGTATAACCAAAGAAATTATTTATTTAAGATGTAAGAGGAGGGATTATTTGCCATCTTTCACGAGGGTCCGGGAAAGTGATGCGATTATTTCTGATCAGTCAGAAAAGGAAACAATCTTCATCTCTCTATGGAAATCCTAACTCATAAAGCCGTGCCCTATCTAAACTAAGTATTGTTGTGAGAAGATATTAGAATTGGGGCAGCGCTCTTCTACTGCCTTCAAATACATGGGACCATCTCATTTTCTTATTCCAGTCTTTCAGCGATCTCTATCAGACTTAGAACATGCGCCTATTAAATAAATGCTAACTTGGCCTCATAGTTTCGTAGGAATTGGCCTCCAAATAATTTAGTACCACAAAGTCCACAACAGGCTTATTTCATCCCTTCCACACATGCAGCTGTCTACAAAACTATTTGTGATTTTCATATCACAGTCATCATCATCCTAAAGTTAAAGCCCGGTTGCAACCCAAATTTCCACTTCGTTGCCCGGACTTTGCTTTCCGACTTTCTTCTCCACTTCGCACGGTCTTCGGCATTCTTGGTAGTGAGTCCATGAGCACGCATATCACCTCTTACGACGTCAAGGCGGCACTTATTGATTCTACTCTTCCGGCCGGGGCTTGTAGTATGCAAATCGAGTTTTTTAATTTTAGGTATACTAAATATTTTTTCATGGCCCACGTAGATACCCGTTACTTACTTAGGGCAGTCACAAATTTGGCTTTTTGATACATTTGTGTTCTCTTGATTACTCTCTAAATTGATTTCAGCTATGCTAATCTAAGTAATCTGGTGATTAGTTTGACCAATAAAATGGTTATTAATCATGATTTAATAGCAAGTAATTATATCTTTAGTATATTCAGACTGAGGTTGTTTTTGTATTTAATTTGTATTTGATTATTACCAGTGTATCTCGATGTAGTATTTTAATTTGGATATTTATGTTGCTTTGAGTCATTGTTTCAAGGCGAAACAATGACTCCATAGAGCGTCTCGTTGTCCAGGGCAAAGTGGAGGGGACCAGATCACGTGGAAGATCACCCATGCGATGGACCGACCAGATCAAATCGGCTGTGGGCGGGCCTTTGCATGAATGCACCAGAATTTCTCTGAATCGCGAGAAATGGCGTAAAATCATACAGCGAACAATATCTGCCTCTAATAGTACTACCAGTTGATCACGACCGCTCTGTAAAGAGTGAAACGACTAAGAAGAAGAGTTGCTTTGTGATGTAATATTTAATATTAGCTGATCCGGAAAACGTTGTTATGCCAAAAAAAAAAACATATTTGCAACCATAAGTAGCCTATGTTCTTCTCCAAAGTCCAATCTATCTCTGTACTGAAAAACTTCAAAATTGGTTCAGCTGTTGCATGAAAACGTACCTTACAGAGTTACTTTCACATTTAAAATATTAGTATCTATATATATATATATATATATATATATGTTTCTCTATCAGCTAGGTAATCTAAAATGGTGGGAAATGGATTGCTATTCTTTTTAGTTGACGGTAACGAAGGAAAGGGTAAGAAAAGGTAATGTTTTATACAAATAAATGATTTGATTTTTAAGAGTCCTGTAAAATCTTATTTTGAACCATTTTTTATCTAAAAAAAATATGTAAGAAATGTATTTTATTTCAAAGCAAAAAGAAACACTTGTATAGAATACTTTATTTGGCAAATTAGGAATGTAATGTTTATAAATAAAATAATAAAACAGATAAATTAAGTTATTTATTTAATTAGAAAAAAGTCTTAAAATCTATTGAAATTAAACGTTAACAAATATTGTTACTAAACGTTTGGGCTCAATAAACGAATAGTACAAATATTACAGCTATACAAATTATTTACAAAATAACATTCAATAACACAACGAAAGGAACTTTTTACACAATTACACTAGAAGTCAAAGAAATTGACACAGTTCATATACTTTGTAACTCTATACTGGAAGGTTCATGCTATTTACAACAGACTTTTAGTCAGAAAATCTGCGAGCACTGGGAGGTTTTTGTGTTCGCTGTAACCGTATGTTCCATTTGCGCTAAGGCTGTCAACTCAGTATCCATTTTTCTATTATACTTCCGCGTATTTTTCATCAACTGGCGTTTTTTACAGCAACACAATATCTCTTCGAATTCCTTCCTGAAGTTATCGTTAAGCCAACCGTATAATAAAGGATTCGAAACAGCGCTCGACATGCCAAACATATGGCAGATGGCATATGTGATGGTCATTGTTTTTTCATCCATTAAGACGGTCTCACTGAAATCTGCTACCAAATTAAAAACATTCAGCGGTAACCAGCTAATTACGTAAGTTACAGCTATGGCTATTAATATAGCGGGTGTCTTTCGCGTCGTCCGTCTTCGGCCTCTTAGTCTTCTATGGATCTGGACGTGAGCTATCACAACCACTAAGACAGGGAGCAAGTATTGTAAGATTAAGCTAAATACTGAGTATATAGCTCTGCCGTTACGAATCGGCCAGTCTTCTATGCAGAAGCTGAGTGAGTCCATCCCTATTAAACCTATACTGTGGGTCTTGAGGCTTCGAAAGATGTAGAGCGGTGAAGCAAGGGTGAAAGCAGTTACCCATATGAAGAACATGGTGATGAGAGCGCCCATTGTTTGAAGTCCAGGGCGGGTTGGATACACGATTAGCTGTGGACAAAATTAAAACATTAACAATAACAGGATAACGTCGGTCAGACAATCATTACCAAATTTTAAATCCAAAAAATATGAAACATAAGTATCCCTATTAGTATTAGTATATTCTAACACAACCCTAGCCGTGCAGGAGCGGAGTAAGAATACTGACCTCTGCGGCCGGGGTCGGCCTGTCGTAAAAGGCGACAAAATAACCCACCCTAGTACGTGGTAGGGCCCCAAGCCCGTTTGGTAGCGACCACCTTTGGTCTTAAGTATGTCGCCATAAAAACCTTGTGTTGTGTTCCGGCATTAGTGACCCAAGTTCCTGTACCCTTATGGAACAGTAGCGTGTTCGCGATTCCACTGGCGTTGTAAACACTCTTAGGCGACGGTAACTGCTAACTTCTAAACGGGCCGTCAGCCTGTCTGCTGTCCTACAACAATAAAAAAAGATTATTGATTATTCAGAGTATATTATTAATAGTTTTATCATGATGCAATGATCATAAACACAAACTGGTATCATTTGATAACTTTTTGATAACATGTTTCGTTCGAACTTGCAAAAACCTGTTGTTTGGAACTTGTGTTGGTGAATCAATATTTACTAATCAAGTTTTAAATCCAAGAGGTTTATTAATTTTGCTAGGTAGCAGGGTTCCATACCCACCCGGATGGCAAAAACTCCTGGTCCCTAAATATATCACCATATTAACAATGTCTTGTGTTCCGACATAAGTCACCTAAATCCCCCTCGGGGACAGCAGCGTGTTAGCGGTGCCCCTGGCACATCACACATCGCGAATATCCATAGGTGACGGTAACTGCTAACTATTAAGTGGACCGTCATCGTATCTGCTGTTCCTCAGAATAAAAACATAACTTCTTCTTCTTATTCGTACACTCTTGACAGAGTGGTCGTGGTCATGCGTCGGTCAATTTCTGCGCCACCGCTGTTTTTGCATTGCGCCGCCATTCGCATCGATGTCTGGCAGAGTGAGAGCAATCATTGATACCGGAGCGCGTCACAGATTTGATGAGGTCTGTCCACCGTGTTGGAGAGCGCCCGCGAGACCTTTTTCCCTCGACTTTCCCTTACACAACCAGCCGTTTCATCGAGTCCTCGTTACGGGTGATGAAAAACAAAACATTCTGGGGCAATTCACACATTGCTGTTTAGTTCCAAAGTAAGCAGCTCTTGTGTTATGGGTACTACAGAACTAATCTCGTATATCTACTACTTATACAAGTATATATAGTTTTCTACTTGTAAAAACCGAATGCGTGACGTCCGCAGCCGTTCCGAATTATATATGATATATTGTTCTTTTTACAAAATCAAAAACGGTCTTACGGTAACGGTATTACGGTCTGGGTGTTAACTGTGGGATATCTATCACGAAACACCGATCGGTTACCAGGTCAAGCGCCGAAAGTAGAAATGGATCGGTCACACCCTCAGAAGAGCTCCAAACTACATCCCATAGCAGGCACTGGAAAGGACTCCGCAAGGCACGAGGAATTAAAACAAGTCGGACTTACGAGGTCTGAGGCAAAACGCGTCAGCAACGATAGAACGCGATAGCAGAGTACTGTAGACGCCCTCTGCCCTATCTAGGGGTCATAGTACATTAGGAAGAACCTCTAGGTTAGCTTTAGGATGTAATGCCTTACTTCTCACGTCCACCTAGTATAACCGGCTGACGTCAAAGAACCAACAAATCTATTTCGAGTTCTGTAAGGAAATCATACATTACGGGAAATGTATTAAACACAATAATTTAGATTCAAGAATATAAGGAACAGATCGTAAATGTTCAACAAAATATTTTGTTTACTTGTCGAATTTCATCGTAAATTTCGCTACCACCAACCGAAAAATGCTCCTCACTATTAGTTCGTGTGATTTTATCGGATAGTTTAAGTAGTTTTTTTAATTCCTTAATAAGCAGTTAACATTGCCTATTGATTTTTGCGACGTTATGGGCACCGCAAATACACTGCTGTCCGCATAGGGTATTGGAACCTGGGCCACTAATGCCTGAACACAATACAAGATTATTATGGCGGTATAACTCGGGTTGTTTTGTCAGATTTTACGACAGGCCGACTCCGGCCGCAGAGGTTTTAGTGTCACAAAGGCACGAAGTTTTAGTGTCAAACAGAAATATGATTAAAAATAGTAAATATTTTTCCAATATTACCCGGTAATATTCATGAAAAAGTCATAACAATTATATATTCAATACGATGTTCATCATTTCAGCCGGAAGACGCCCACTGCTGGACAAAGGCCTCCCCCAAAGATACGATGTTCATTAGCTTTTTAATATAAAGGCGTCTTTAATCTACGAGATCTTTCAACTTGGCATAACAGGGTCACGATCAATAAATATGTAGATATATGTAAGATTATGTAACTGGAAATTTGAATTATTCGCACACTCCCACGAGGCTGAGTGGCCTTTTTCCTTTATTGTAACCTTGACGTGACAAAAAGAAAGATACACTATGTAAATGTCTTATTAAATATCAAATGGATTCTGGTAAAAGCATGAGTAATGTCACTGTGAGTCATCATCATCATCTAAGCGTAGTATTCCGGTTGTAACCTAAACTTCCGTTTCGGTGCCCAGGGTCCGCTTTCCGACTTTTTCTACTCCACTTTGCACGGTCTTCAGCATCCCTAGTAGTGAGCCCATTGGCATGCATATCACCTTTTACGACGTCAAGCCAGCACTTTTTGGGTCTACCCCTCCTGCCGGGGCCCGGCGAAGGCGGCATGGCTAGACATTTGTTTCCCATGTAAGCATCCGGTTTCCGTAAAACGTGGCCGTACCAACGGAGCCGACACTCCAGCAATTTATCCGCAATGTCACGGACATGAAGGCTGTCGCGAATGCGAGAGTTCCTAACGCGGTCCTTCCGCGTCACTCCACACATCCACCGCAGAATATTCATCTCCGTGACACGCAGTTCTTGCTTATGTCGCTCTAACACCGGCCACGTTTCACAGCCGTATAAAAGGACAGGCCTAAATGTCACTGTGAGAGTATCGAGTATTAAACTTAGTTATACTTAAGCTACAATTTTTGAACCATTATGTGATTCTAAAGTGCTTTGGTTGGTAGTTAATGAGTTCAATTGTTTTAATCCTTTGAAAAATGCGAATGATTGAAATAAATTAAGATTAGTATCTATATTAAAAATTCGGATGCGGATTCGGCTCCGATGGTGCGGCCATGTTTTACGGCAACCGGATGCTTACGTGGGAAACAAATGTCTGACCATGCCGCTTCCGCCAGGCCCCGGCAAGAGGGGTAGACCCAAAAAGTGCTGGCTTGACGTCGTAAAGGGTGATATGCGTGCCAATGGTCTCACAACTAGGGATGCTGAAGACCGTGCGAAGTGGAGAAGAAAAAGTCGGAAAGCGGACCCCGGGCGCCGAAGCGAGAGTTTGGGCTGCAACCGGGATTCATCGCTGAGATGATGATGATGATGATTAAAAATTCGGATGCATATAAATAAATTAAACGAAACGAAAGTATAGAATTCAATCAAAAAAATACTAAGACAATAAGCTAAGTAAGTTACAAAGTAATTAGTTTGTATGCCTTTACTGAAAATGAAAAAAAAAATAATAGAACTCCTTACCTGATATCGATCTAAAGCAATAGCTGTAATAGAAATAGTGGAGACGAATATTGAGATAGCTTGGATTGCGCCACATGCTTTGCAAAGACTTGGCCAGTCTGGCAAAGGCCAGTGTTTTGTCAATAGCTCCATCAGAGTCAGAGGAGTTCCAACATAGCATACTAAAGCATCAGACACAGCTAGGTTAACTATGAACATATTGCGGGCTGTTCGCATTACTGGTTTTCTTACTACCTGCAAGGAAAAATATTTTTATTAAGAACTTTGATGGATTGATTGACGTATTTCTACTGTATCTCTCCTGCCCGATTTACTTGTTTTACTTCCTATGATGTAATCATTTGTAAATTTATCTACAGACTGATAAAATTCTACACTATCATCTATGACTTTATTGTGGCATTTCACATTCCAAATTCCCCCTAGTAACCTATCAAAACCAACATCAAAACTTAAAAGAATAGTAAATACATTTTATAATTCAGTTTGATTTTCATTTCAACGAAATATTACCGAATTATCACCAACAGCATTTATCTCGACAGCTTTTATCATCGCTATGACAACTCGCATATGTGCCTTGATAAATAGTTATGTATTATTTTGGGAATCTGGCGTTTTATCTTCACATTACTATATGTAATATTTGAATTTGTATGTGTTCTGATATAAAATCAATTATGTCATGTATTGAAATAGACACGAGTTTGTAAGAGATATTTGATTATTATCATTGGATTTTTCCACGACGGATCGATATTAATGGGAGCCGAAGAGAGCCGGAGGCGGAGAAAGAATACTAACCTCTGCGGCCGGGGTCGGCCTGTCGTAAAAGGCGACTAAACAACCCACCCTAGCTACGTGGTAGGGCCTCAAGCCCGTCTGGATGGCGACCACCTTTGGTCTTAAGTATGCCGCCATAATAACCTTGTGTTGTGTTCCGGCATTAGTGACCTAAGTTCCTGTACCTTTATGGGACAGCAACGTATTCGCGATGCCACTGGTATTGCAAACATCCATAGGCGATGGTAACTGCTAAATTCTAAGCGGGCCGTCGTCAGCCTGTCTGCTATCCTAGAGCAATAAAAAAAAAGAGCTGAAGCCGTAGAGTCTCATGTCAGGAAAGGTGTCCATTGACTTTTTAACAAAGTTACTGATGTATCATTCTTTAGGTTAAATGTTAAATAAAAAAATAAAAATAAAAAAATTGTGCGATATCATTCCATAAAAGTTTTGGGTGAGTTAAATTTGATAATCTAATTTTTTCCATCCAATTGCACTTATATCAGGCACACATCTTAATTACTAGTGAAGACACAGTAAAATTCAATTAAAATTCAAAATAGCTACTTATTACTTATTATTACACATCCTCAAAATAATAAGCAAAAATTTTAAGGCTAGAACATTAGAACTATATTTTAATGTTGTGTATATACACAATGATATGATATCATATGATGTATATGAGAAAATATAAGAGATTATCTATATATAAGCCATTAAGGCTTCGTGTAAAATTATAACTTAAGTTTAAATTAAATAAACTTTACTTACAGATATCACAACTAAAGAGTTTCCAACAGCTCCAATAATAACAAGAATTCCATAGAAAGTGAGAATGAGAGCTCTGGTGGGATCGTCGACTTTTCTGTTCTGAGAGAATTTCTCAAGTAGGATGTTTGGGTCTTGAATACCTTTCGATGCTTCTATGAGCCATTTTGCGGATGCGTTGAGGGTTAGGTTCAAGCTGGGGTCCAGCCGCTGTAACAAAGTGTATAATTTTAATTTTATGATGGTTATTATAAATTTTGAAGGTCTGTTGTTGATTATTCTGCTGTTACAATTTTTCTTGATTATAATAACAACTAGAGTATTTTTAATATTTAATTTTAAGGTATTATTTTTTACGTAGAAATTGAGATAAAATGTAAGCAATTTTGCTCACAACTCTAAAAAAGCGCTACTACTTCATTAATTCTATGGTCAAAATTTATCCATATAACAATTTGGACTTCAACTTAGACTTTGAATGTCGACGGTTCACCGGCAATATTTTTAAACCTGTCTTGTAGGTCTTTTTTACTTAAAATATAATTTAAAAGAAGGCCATGTGATAAGGAAAATGTTAAAAATGGGACAGTGATTGGTAACAAAATGATGGGTAGAAAAATATGGATTGCGAAAAATTGAGATGATGATTAATAGAGGAGAGTGGAAGGAGATAACATAATCTATATAATTTGGGATGAGGGGAAAAAGAAGAAATCAATCGGCATATGCCACCAGATCAGAGTAAACTATATGCATTGTATATATTGCTCCTCCGAGGGGACAAATCTATAGAAACGACTATATCAGATCACGTGACAAGCACCTGAGCAAGGTGTTGACAACACTCTGCTCAGATTTAGTAATTAATTATTAGCAAAATATTTAATTGAATACTATTATAAAATATTTAATATAAAACATTTGGTGAATATGTAGACAAGAATAATTCTTAAATTGCAAGTAAACCACTCATGATTGATGATGATGATGATTTATTATCATTTTTCCATCTTCTTCTTCTCTATCTTGATCCAGATTGAGTCTCGTCTTAGAAAGCAATTTCCGCCAAATGAGCAGATAACATATTTGCCATTTGCTGACAGTGAAAGAAATCTGTATGCTAACATCACCAGTGTCCCTATGCCTATATATGAATAAACTATCATATCGCTCAGCAGAACAACCGTATGGGTTTCTTATGTAATATAGGTATATAGATATTTGTTATTTTGTGAACTCAGGCGTGATATTTGCTTTATAAATCCGTACGTCCATTAAAGTACTAGCACAAAAATGGCGAATAAAATGAAACAGACCGGAAAATATTCTCATCAAGCGAAAACGCCTTGTTAGATGTGTGGGTGGGTACCTTTTTATTATGTGTACAAAAGGGTACATTACAGTTGGCAGCTCATTTTCAACGTTTACAACCGACATTTTTTTGTTCCAATCCGGAAGTTTTGGGGTCACGAGAATTCTCTCATGATCTGGAGAGAGAATATCTTAGGATTTTTGGTGCTACTGTAATAATGCTTTTTTAAAGTGATTTTACATGTCTGCTTGCTTTATGTGAATTTGATGAAAATTTATACACGTTGAATCGCCTGCGGATGTCATGGGTTCAATTCAAGTCTTAGGTATTCAAGATTTTTTGGGCGAAATCTTTGCAGCCAATTCGACAATTGATGATGGGGGAGAGTCTCCACCTTCTATTAGAAGATGTGGAGACTCCACAATATCGGAGATACGGTTTTCACAAAAACGCCGTGCGATATGTCCTCCGATTCCTTGACGTCAAGAAGTCCACCGAGTCAGACGGAATCCTGTGCTGCGGATGTGCTCGGCTGAGCAGTCTCCAGTCCTTTCCCGACTTTTACCTTATCCTACCACAAAGGTTGTGTCCCCGCTTCGTGGAAGGTGGCCCATGTTCACCATATTCCCAAAAAGGGTGACCGGAAGGACCCGTCCAACTACAAACCTATAGCGATAACTTCTTTGCTCTCAAAGGTGATGGAGCGGATCATCAACGCACAATTATTGGGTTACCTGAAGGATTCCCAGCTGCTAAATGATCGCCAATACGGTTTTCGGCATATTCGGTCTGCTGGGGATCTCCTGGTTTACCTAACTCATCGTTGGGCTGAAGCCATTGAGGGTAAAGGAGAAGCCCTGGCTGTTAGCCTAGACATAGCTAAGGCCTTCAATTGGGTCTGGCATAGGGCTCTTCTTGCAAAGCTTCCATCTTACGGGATACCTGGCAGTCTTTGTACCTGGCTATTCAGCTTTCTCGCTGGGCGCAATTTTAAGGTCGTTGTTGACGGTTACTACTCTAGTGAGAAGCCTATAAATGCAAGTGTGCCCCAGGGTTGTGTGTTGTCGCCAACGCTATTTATTCTGCATATCAATGACATTTTATCTATAGATGACATTAATTGTTATGCAGATGATAGCACCGGCGAGGCACGGTACACTGGTCGTGTAAACCTCTCTCGTTCGGTTTTGGAAGAAAGTTGGGTCAGACTTGTGTCTGAAGTAGATAATTCGCTAAAGAGAGTCTCTGAATGGGGACGACAAAACCTTGTCCAGTTCAACCCCTCCAAGACGCAAGTCTGCGTATTCTCTGCCCAGAAAACCCCGTTCGCACCTGCGCCACAGTTTCAAGGAACCCCTCTTTCCATCGCCAGCAGTATTGGGATTCTTGGTGTCCACATCACGAATGATGTGCAGTTTAGAGGACAATTAGAGGGTAAAGCTAAGCTTACCTCCAAAAGGCTAGGTGTGCTAAACCGGTCCAAGCAGTATTTCAGTCAAAGTCAGACCGCATATGGAGTACTGCTCACATTTATGGGCTGGAGCACCCGCCTGTCAGCTCAATCCCCACTCCATCCAACGGCACGCAGTTCGTGTTGTGGATGATCCCATACTCACAGACGGTCTAGACACGCTTGGACTTTGAAAAGACTTTGCGTCTCTTTACGTATTCTACCGTTTGTACAACGGGGAGTGTTCTGAAGAACTATTTAGAATGATGTACTAGTCGTCTTTCTACTACCGCACTGCCCGCCATCGGCTGAGTGTTCATCCCCACTTCTTGGAGCCTATTCTTTCTTGTACGAACAGGTTCTCAAGAATGTTCATGTTGTGTACTCTCAGGATCTGGAATGACCTTCCGACTGAGGTTTTCTCAGCCCGGTATGATATGGGGTTGTTCAAAAAAGGCATTATAAGATTACTTCGAGGCCGGCAGCGTGTTGGTAATGCCTCTGGTGTTGCAAACGTCTATAAGCGACGGTGACCACCTGCCAGGGTCGGCCGTTTTCCTGTCTTCTGAACTCTAGCTATACAAAAAAGGTATGAGTGTTTACGTATCTGTATATTATATATTTATTTACAAAATAATATAGAATGTAGCGTATCAGTTTTCTAGCACCCATAACATTAGCGGTCTGCCTTTTTATTTGGTACTTATTACTAGATGGCACCGTGTCAGTTGTTTATTGAGACAACTGAATAAATAAGTATATTGATATTAACTTATTTATTTAATACAAGTAATAATAAGGTGGCTAATGTTGATAAAACTGATAAGGATGCGGAGAAGCTTATCCAAAGAGAGAAAAGCTACCCCATCGTATGCCCCATCCCTTTCTCAAGTGATAGTAATATCAGAGGAAAATTTTTATTTTATGGGATAGGTATATCAGACGGTATTCTCCCGTGTGACACGTTATTTTGTTATATCTATTGCATCTATTTCTTATGCTCTTTGGAAATAAAAACAGACATGTGTCATGGAGGTAGGAAACGAAGGCAAGCTTCGGTTACAAGCAGGATTAAACGTTTGAAATGTGAAACAAAAGGAGACTAAAAAACTGACGGTCCATTTAATAGTAAGCTCGCCCTTTTACCCACTTAGTAAACAGTTACCATCGCCTACGGATTTTGTGACGCCAGGGACACCGCCAACAGGGACGCTGCCATCCCCGTAGAGTTACTGAAGTCTGGGTCACTTACGCCGAAACACCATTTAAAATTATTATGGCAGCATGTTCATAGACCAGGAGTGGTTGCCGTCCTGACGGGTTTGAAGCCCTACCATGCTTGGGTTGTTTTGTCGCGTTTTACGACAAGTCACCTCCAGCCACAAAGGTCTTTACTTTACCCTTGCTCGGAGAAGTAAATTTAGCTAAGTCTATTTCGATGACCGTCGTGGCGTAATGGATTTTGCACTTTAGAACGCTTGTGGAGATGACGGATTCCCGTCCCGGGTCTGAGTCTATATATATAAAATACATGTACTCATGTACCATGGGTAATTATATAAGTAGTATACCTGTTTTCTAGTACCCATAACATATTTTTTCACAAGAGTAATAGTTAAGTAGATTGACTAATTTTTTTTATTGCTGTAGCACAGCAGACAGGCTGACGGCCCGCTTAGAATTTAGCAGTCACCGTCGCCTATGGGTGTTTGCAACGCCAGTGGCATCGCCAACACGCTGCTGTCCCATAAGGCTACAGGAACTTGAGTCACTAATGCCGGAACACAACACATGGCGGCATACTTAAGACCAAAGGTGGTCGCCATCCAGAAGGGCTTGGGGCCCTACCACGTAGCTAGGGTGGGTTGTTTTGTCGCCTTTTACGACGGGCCGACCCCGGTCGCAGAGGTTAGTATTCTTTCTCCGCCACGGCACGGAAAATAATTAATTTTATCCGTGCAAGAGCGTGTAACTTCCAATTCATGGAAAGCTTTTGTTATTGGCGATTGAAATATAGAATCATTATCAACTTTCTGCCGTAGTCTAATTGCGGATAAAATAAATTGAGCGGAAATAGCAAATAAATTGAATCCGCAATCCGTTGGGGCAGAAAAGTCCTCGAATGGCGACCGCGTACCGGAAGACGCAGTGTTGGTAGACCCCCCACAAGATGGACCGATGATCTGGTCAAGATCGCCGGGATATGTTGGATGAGGGCAGCGCAGGACCGATCATCGTGGAGATCTTTGGGGGAGGCCTTTGTCCAGCAGTGGGCGTCTTCCGGCTGAAATGATGATGAATCCGCAAAGATAAAACTGGAAACCTCATACATGTGTCCGTGATCCGGTGACCACGCCACCAGGGGGTGGTTACCTACCGAGTTTACGCCGGGATAAAGAGGTTCACCTTGAAGTCCCAACATCCCCTGCACAAGGGGTAGGAGACCCAGATTGATTCCTACTGGATCTCACACTCACCATATGATAGACGATTCAGAGCTCAAAGCTGATCTAGACTACTAACTAGAATTTTGCATGGTTTTACTAGCAAATAATTCATTATACATTATATCCAGTCATCAGGCATAAATAGAATCTACACAGAAAATTAAGGAGTTAGGTACCAAGTTTAAGTAACAAATATAGAAGTACGTTTCAAACTTTCGGCTATAACTTACTTGTGCACCACACACAAGACACACATTAACCTAGTTAATCGTCTTCTAAAAGTGTTTCCTAACATGTTATCTGTATCGGACTAAAATAACGGGCTACTATAGGCGGAATAATTTATTACAATATTTTTAGTTAATATTAATACACTCACGCACACACGTTTTATTTACGGAATTCGCCATCTTGCTGTCTTAAGTACTGATTAACCAATCACAGCTTACTTACGTTCCATTTACAAGTTGTGATATTTTATAGCAATTAAATTTATATAACCTATAATAAAATTACAATCCTACATCATTATGATAATTATAATGATGTAGTTTGTATTTTTGTCATTTTGTGGTTTAACAAAATAAATACAACTTTGAATTTGAAGATTAAGAGTACAAATTATTAGGATTAGAAAAGTGTTATGTTATTTTATAATATTTTTACTAAGCTTCTAAATTATTTTATATTTTAATGTAAAATAATATAATTTTTTTATTGCTGTAGGATAGCAGACAGGCTGAGGCCCGCTTAGAATTTAGCAGTTACCCTCGCCTATGGATGTTTGCAACGCCAGTGGCATCGCGAACACGCTGCTGTCCCATAAGGGTACAGGAACTTGGGTCACTAATGCCGGAACACAACACAAGGTTATTATGGCGGCATACTTAAGAACAAAGGTGGTCGCCATCCAGACAGGCTTAGGGCCCTACCACGTAGCTAGGGTGGATTGTTTTGTCGTCTTTTACTACAGGCCGACCCTGGCCGCAGAGATTAGTATTCTTTAATATCTTTATCCGTATTATATTATATATTATAGTATTCTTTATATCTTTATACTTATTTGTATCGTATCTCATTCTCTCACAGGCCAAATTCTATTTATATGTATGTCTGTCTCTCTTTGTTGTCGCTCTTTTGTTTCATTAAATTTTCAAATCACAACGATGCTAAAGAAATGAACTAAGATAACGAAATATAACAGTATCTTAATAATAAGAAGACTAAGTTCAGTAGTTAAGACAATTGAAATGTCGATTATTATTGTCATTACATGAGAAAAATTTTCAACGACCAACGTCCGGTGCGGTGACGTCATGGTTTTACGTTAAACCCTACTTTAGAGTATCGATTCAGTTTTATCAAGAGACAGATAAACGTATAGAATATGTAGCATGTGGATAAAAATTATTCATTCAAATTCTCAGTTTCCAGGTTCTTTTATGGGCTTCTAGGCGACCTTACAACCCTACTGTTAACAAAGAGACCCACGTCGCTGGTATAAAGCACTAAAACCAGCCCAGAGTGACTAATCTATTTAACCCTAAAAATATCTTGCTGTGTGTCGATCTAGGTATTTCAATATTATGACTACAATATGATACTTGGATTCCAAGTACTTGATTTAAATTTGTTTTTTTTTTCATAGCTGGAGTTCAGTAGACAGGCAAACAGCCCACCCGATAGCAGGTAGCCATCGCTTCCTATGAGAATTTGTAACACCAGAGGTATTGATAGCTAACACACTGCTGGCCTCGAAGAAATTTTATAACACTTTTTATGAAAAACCCCAAAACTGTGATGATAAAACCTTAGCTCACTCATTCCAAATCCGTACAGAATATAACATGAACATTCTAAAGAACCGTGTCGTACAAGAAAGAGAAGTCCCCAGGCAATGGAGATAAATGGACAGCCGAAGGCGGGCAGAAATTATAAATCGTCCAAAAATAAATAAAATGTAATCTAAAAAGAAAATAATATGTTATTTACTATGTGAGTGTACTATCAATGAATGCATTTTTTTCTCATATTAAATGTTGGAGTTTAACAGTTTGTCCATTCTTGCAGTTCGTATCTGGGCCAGCTTAATTCTAAAAATGGACTGTAAAATGAGTTCTACAAGATGCAATAAAATATATTCAGTTTCATTTGAGAGTCTATCTAAAGCGTTCCATTTTTTCAATATCGTGTTAGTGTTGTAGAGTTTTATTAAAATGTTCGATATATTATGGAAATTAAACAATGTTAGAAGTAAATTTTTAATTTGTTTTCTTCTCTTCTTATCGTTTTATTATGGTTACTTTTTGAAATTTTTCACTTCACAGCTCGAAATAGCCTTTCAGTTATTTTTTATTTTTTGAATAAAAGAGGCAATAAGACGGAATAGATATGACTAAAGTCCTGTAGGATGTTTAACAAGATCGGTGATAGTTTGACTTACCTACTTGAAAGAAAAATAGAATGATGGAGTATATAACAACCTTTGCTGTATGTAACAAGCAAACAGACTGTGTGAAAGAATCTATTTACGTCAATTACGACTCCTTTAGAAAGTGAAACTCTGTTATGGTTTCTGGGTGAGGCTATGCGGCGTTATACCATAATTATCATTTATTCTTATAAACCATATCCTTTTTATTCAACATAAAACTTATCTTACGTGACTACCCATTAAAAAAGGTCCGGGCATCGTGGCACCTATCAAGACAGGATGACAGGGCGACACCCCCTCAATGGTGGTAAAACCTACACTGAAGTGCCCAAGTCGCTCCGTCTACTTCACCGTAAGTACCTTCTCGCGTAACTTCACCCACTTTGCCTCCACGTTGAGAGGCCAGAGGCCTTAGACGGGAACCTCGAGGATCTATGGTAGGGATTCTACCAGCAGACCGCTACCAAGGATACTGTACGTTATTCATTTATCTCGCTGACTGCGAAAACATGCTGCTGTCGCAGCTCTTAGCTCTTTTATTCAACATAAAACTTATCTTACGTGACTACTCATTAAAAAAGGTCAGGGCATCGTGGCACCTATCAAGACAGGATGACAGGGCGACACCCCCTCAATGGTGGTAAAACCTACACTGAAGTGCCCAAGTAGCTCCGTCTACTTCACCGTAAGTACCTTCTCGCGTAACTTCACCCACTTTGCCTCCACGTCATTCTGATTGTCAGGCGATCCGCTCAGGCACCCTCTCATACAGGGCCGTTCATCATACAGTCTTTTTGAAGTTAAACCACATATTCTAGATTAAGCTGATAAGACTTTAAAATAAATAATATTTTTATCGATAACTCTAACAGTTGTCACCACCGATATTAGATATTTTAAAACCGATACCTGAGTTGGAAACTCTGCCTTGGAGAAGTAGCTTAACGATTTATGGGCCAATATTTTCTACTCAAGTGACACTTATTGTATAAGACCTAGTATTTCCTGAGTCGGAATTGGTTATATCGTAAGTTGGAGTAGCCCATAGTTCAAAATTGAAAAATGACTTCAGTCATATTTCAACACTTAATATTTATGATGAATAAAGGTAATCTTATACAGGGATGATGATAATTATTATCTCCCTGTATGATTGGAAATGAAGATAGTTTCAAAAATAAACTATTACATTTACTAAAATACACTTAACAACATACAATTAGTAACACGTATTTTATATTTAGATTGAAACAATTATTCTTCTTTGTTTACAAATGTAGAAACATGGCTACAGAGAGGAAACGAAGACATAGTAGTCTCCGATATCGCTCATGCAAGAACACCAGAGTTTCAGTGACGAATAATAATGACGTTCGTCGTCTTGCCAGGAGTGGGTGCGAATGTATTTCACCTTATCTCTTAACTTTAACTGCACATGTTCCTGTTTGCGTAACTGTCAACTCATCCCTCAATCTTGAAAGTATTTTATAGTCGTTTGCAACACCAGAGACATTACCAACGCGCTGCCGGCCTCGAAGAAATTTTATAATGTCTTTTTTGAAGAACCCCATATAACCCTCGCTTAGAGAACCTCAATCGGAAGCTCATTCCAAATCCTGAGAGTACACAACATGAATGTTCTTGAGAACCGTTTCGTACAAGAAAGAAGAGGCTCCAAGAAATGGAGATGAACACCCAGCCGAAGGGGGCAGTACGGTGGTAGAAAGACGACGAGGGCACGATTCTAAATAGATCCTCAGTATACTCCCCGTTGTACGGGGTTGCGGTAGAATACGCAAAGAGACGCAAAGTTAAACCCAATTTAATCGATTTATCTTCTTTCGCGCCTAAGAAAGAGATGGGTATTGTTGTTCTTAGCAAACGGCTAGAATAATGGATTCTTGAGTATTGATCGCTTTATTTACAGCTAGCATTAGTCAAGACAAAGCAATTATTGGATTTTATAAAATCAATGACATTAATCAATCTGTTTTATTAAATAGCTTTGTATTAGTTACCTGTGACATTTAATTACAAGTATAGCACCGTATTATAATAATTCTTTATATGTAGAGTATGTACGCATGTTGAACAAGTTGTAGGTTTGACTTTTGTTCGTTGCCCTGCGATATTTCATGGTAAGAGAGGAATAAAGAGGAGGATGGTAAAGAGTAATTGAATTTCCATAGTGAATGCCTCCCTATGCAATGCACTAGTGAGCCTCTGGCTCTTCATTAGGGGTGAAAGTGGCTGGTATACTAAAACCAACCCAGTATTCCTTCGTTCGCTTTGAGTGCCGGGGCTGTGGGACGCAACATTTATCTGGCCGCAACCCCGACTGAAACAGGCCTCTTGTAAGCACATGTGAATTGTCTGAGCTGAATACCGACATGCGCCCCGTCTCATAAAGACTGTTAAGGTCTAATTTAACCTCTTCTATTAACAGATATTCCTACGAAAGCTGAAAAGATAACTTATTCATTTAACTCAAAATTTTACTAAAACTTAAATTGCACAATAAAGAAACAATTAAGACCTCAGTTTGTTGGGTATTATTCGTTATTAGACATAAAAATTAAGCACTTAAGTAAGAACCGACTTTAAGAAAACCATAACCTATGTATTTGAAGTATTGAGTTCCATTTTCTCTTTGACATTATTAGTCAATTTTGAATTTTTTAACCCGTTTATAAATTATTATGTTATATATATTAAGTATCATTTTCATATTTTTTTTCTATAGTAGCTCTAGTTTTTAGTTAGAAACGAATTAAAACTTGTGAAAAACTTATCCAATTCTTTTTATCTTTGTCAAAGTTAAACCACTTCAGAAAATAACTAAACGCTGGACTCAAAAGTAATACAAAAGTTTCTAAGTCTATGTATTCGCGAGATAAGAAATCCTTTTTGTTGGTTTTCACAATAAGTTTTAACGTTATGTATATAAAATGAGTTTGATGGATTGCTTGTTTAAGGGATGTAATACATTGTCGATTAGGTCGGAAATAAGAAATATAAAATCAAATATTCTTATAATAACTAATGCTAGTGTATTCTTCTTTTTTAAAAGTGTTGGCTCCACGGCAGGTAGCATTGACTTGTCAAATTATATATAACATATAATCTTAAATTATATATTGTTTTTTTTTTTTATTACTAGATATTCTATATTTCTTTGCGGAATAGACCTTGGAATTCAAATCGAAAGCTTCGTATACAACCGTGAGTACATATTTGGAAGAACATTTCATGACAACTATTCTTTTTATAAACTTACATATCTAACATCTCTATAAATGAAAGCTCGCAGTAACTTAGTAGCTAGTAAAAGTCCATTTTGTTGCTATTAAAGTCCGTGCACCTGGCGTGATGATAGAGCAAAATAATAATGACAAGTTAATAAACTGTTCATTGTTTGAAATTATATGCATAGTCATAACACCTATTTAGATTTCTATTTTTAAAATTATGAAAAGTAATGCATATATTTGATGTAAACTTTATGTAACAAAGAATTTATTATATTTTTATACTGAAAATAAAAAAATAGATACCAATTAAGTGCTTTGTGTCCTTATGCTTACATAAATTTTGTTTAATGATGACTGAGTTTATTTCACTATACAAATTTCTCGACGTCAAGAATTTTGAACCAACTTCTGGGTACCATACAGTAGTAACATAAAAAAATTAATCTTTAAATGTCTATTGGTACCGTAATTGTTCTCAAGGGGTTGTAATTATTGGATTTCGTGACCATATCTCTTTGATAACTAGACAATCGTTCAATTTGATAATCGTGCATCGCTACGGCGCTACACGATTCTGAGGTTCCTTTATCGTATTAAACATTTAAACTATTGAAAAACACAGTTTCCATAAAAAATGTTCGCCGACGAAACAATGACTGGATCCTAGTGTGTAATAGGACTTAGTCTTATATTTTATAACCCGATATCGGTGTGACAATCAATACCCCATCCAATTGTCGGTCTGGTTGTGAAACCTGATGTGATACTATATAAAGCTATATTTCTTGGTTGCTACGACTCGTTGCTGGTCCCTCGAGAGTTTTAGAACGATGTTTCAACAAAATCACATACGTCTTTGTTTCAACAACTAAACAAAGGAGCTAAATTTATACTCTTTAAAAAATAGTTGGTTCCGACACTCATGTACGGAAGTGAAAGTTGGGTATGGCAGAAGAAACATGAAAGCAGAATAAATGCAGTTGAGATGAGAGCGTTAAGAAGTATGATAGAAGTCAAACTGAGTGACAAGATAAGAAATAGTAAGATAAGGAAACATTGTGGTCTGAAAGAAGATGTAGTGACAAAAATTGAAAAAGGTATGCTAAGATGGTTTGGCCATGTCGAGAGAATGAATGAAAAACTACTGACGAAAAAAGTGTACAAGGCGAGTGTGAATGGAAGTGTTGGAAGGGGTAGACCTAGGGGGACGTTTCGAGACCAAATCAGGGACGTCTTGAAAAAAAACCAGGTCAAGAGTACCCTAAACCGAAGGGCATGTATGAAGGGAATAATGAAAGTGGACGAAGCGAAACAAGTATGTAAGGATCGTAGCAAGTGGAAAGAAGTGGTCTCTGCCTACCCCTACGGGAAAGAGGCGTGATTATATGTATGTATGTATGTTAAAAAAATAGTAGCTTCTTCGTATATTTGTCTTAAATATTCCAATAATTTGAATCTGTAATTTTTCGATCATATCCCTTTCATTATAGACAATGAAAATATTTGATATATTTGTAGCTATAAAATAAATATTTGAAACAGGTTCGTCGCTCCGCGCCAATATCTCCTAATTATTCAAAAGTAACACATTTTATTTTCGTGGCGAATTTATTCAATGCGTATAAACCCCTCTATGTTTGAAATATCCATTTATTTTCCAATCAAATCCGTTTCAGCGAGCTTTGGGAATTAGAAATAAAATAAATAATCTATGTATTAATATGTGAAGCGTGAGGTGTTATGGAAGATCCGAACCGTATGGTTGCATTAAGTGTGTTCTGCATTCTTAAATTCTTTAAAATAGTGTTATTGATACGTGTAAATTAGTTCTATGTACCAAAAAGTGTAATGAAATATCATTAATAATATCAGTGTAAAAGTGATTAAATACAAAGCAATTTAAAGGAAGTATTTGAAATTTTTAATTGACAGCTACTACAAAGTAACAAACACACGGAGCGCTGAGAGCATTTACATCGTTCCTACCTACATAAAAGGCCAAAAAAAAAAAAAAAAAAAAAAAATTATATATATGTTAAAATTGATAAACTTTGACAGAGTGAATATGAAAAGAATATAAAACTTTTCAAACAGCTCCAATACAAGTTTTGACGACATTGAATGAAAAACGACGTATCTAAGGAGGACTTATCCTTATATGAACTTATATGAGCTACGGAAATAATCATCTGAACCTGCGACAAGACAACTGCAACTAGTTTTACAACAACACAAACATTAAAATTATAGCACTAAATCTGTTTTCATCCTGTTTCTCCCCTAACGTGAGCGTCTACGATCTAGAATCCAGTTTAAGCAGCAATATAAACAAACGAGGCATTTGCTGGTTCCTGAAAAACTAAAGAACTATAATAACATACTATTTATCTAAACCGTTTGCACTGAATCAAGGATAGAAGCTAAGTTTATCTATATTATTTGTAAAATAAGCTAATGTTATAATATATGTTTACTTTAGTTGACTCTTACTGAACTAACTACGGCTATTACGGTGGCCCGAATATTTAGACTAAGATTATTTTTATAAGAACCGTGGAAAAGTATTGTATAGATATAGGTCATTACTAAACTTATATTTAAGTTATCTACATATTTCATATTTAACTAATATTAAACTATCATTGACTCAGAGCGGTGTCTATTGACAGGTGCTCGACAAGCGGTACCTATACATACCGTTATTTACTATTAACGATTTTTACCCAAAATGTTCCGTACTCCCGGTAAGTTAGAAAAGGCAATTCCAGGAGCATCAACAGAAAATACGACGGAAGATATTACTGATCCTGACAGAGTTTTGACCGAGGAAACGAACGTAAAGAAAAGCGCGGGAGAATGGAAACTCGCGAAGTCAAGTAAGTTGGAACCTAGCGAAAGAAACAAAACACTAGCTTCGCTCTTTACTCCACCAAAGAAAACCACTTTAACAGAATTGTCAGGCAGGCAACCTGTTGATACGGTACAAGCTTCTATAAAATCCATTACAAGCAGGCAGGGGTTATCACCCAATACATTGACTAAACATAAGGACAGACTTTCAGATGCAAAAGCCTGTGTGCAAAAGGCAACACTACTTCTTAAAAGCGCCAGAATAAAGATTGAGACAAGAAAGGAAGTTGAGAGCACAGTGGAAAGGCTGTATCAGTTATATCAAGAGGCGGAGACAGAAGCCACTAAAAATGGAAATAAAGTGTCCGTCTCAAATGAAAATAAGATGATTCAAACGGAAGAACAAGAAGCCCATATCGAAATACTAGAAACAAATAGAGCAAATGATGAATGGAAGGAAGGAAATTTAGAAGTTTTGAGAAGACTTGAAGAACAAACAACTTTGTTGGAAATTACAAATAGACAATTAGAAATTTTAAAATCCTCAATTGAAAAACACCAAAATAGGATAAAGAAAGAAAAAACGTCTTATGCTAACGTTGCGGCGGGAAGATTGATTGAGAATGTTCCAGTTCAAGAAACACTGCACTCGCTTGTTATAACTGCTAAGGATAAGGAAGATTCAGGAGAAGAAGTACTCAACAAAGTGAGGCAAGCGATAAACGCCAGCGAGGGAGGGGTGGAAATTGAAAGGATTCATAAAGCTAAAGATCGAAAAATCATAGTTGGATGCCGTACGGAAGCGGATAGAGAAAAGGTAAAAGAAAGGATTCAAAGACAAGAAAAATACCTTAATGTAGAAGAAATTAAGAATAAGGATCCTCTGGTTGTGATTTCGGGCGTTTTGAAAGTCCACAAAGACGAAGACATCTTTAAAGCTCTAAGGAACCAGAACAGGAGGATCTTTGAGAATTTGGATGAGGAAGAAATGCGAATGTCTATAGCATATAAGCTACCTGGGAGAAACCCCCTTACTCAGCGGATCATATTACGGGTTTCGCCCAAGGTTTGGAAGCAAATGACGGATGAAGGCATAGTGCGTATCGATTTGCAAACACTTCATGTGGAAGATCGTTCGCCACTAATACAGTGTTCAGTATGCCTTGCTTTCGGCCATGGTAAGAGGCTTTGCACTGAAACTCAAATCAAATGCAGCCACTGTGGAGGTCCTCATATAAGGTCAGCGTGCGTGGAGTACATGGCTCGGGCCCCACCGACGTGCTGCAACTGTACTCGTGCGAAAAAAGTAGATGTTGAGCACAACGCATTTAGCAATGAATGCCCAATAAGAGCCCGATGGGACACGTTGGCAAGACGGGCTGTAGCGTATTGCTAAGGGCACACCAGGTAACTACAGCGTGCAAATGAACCGGAAGTCGTATTTGGTAGGCCAAGCCAACCTGCAAAGAAAACAATTGGCTACCCAAGAACTTATGATTGAGGCTACCCAACGAAAAATGACTTTGGCGCTGCTGCAGGAACCATATGTGGGGAATATGGGTAGAATGCGAGACTACCATGGAGCAAGAATATTTCAGGCCGATAATACTACTCATGGAAACGTCAAAGCAGCCATAATCATCTTTGATAATGACTTAATAGTTACAAAATGTTCCAAATATACGACCAAAAATATCGTGGTCGTAAAGATAGGCCAAGGTTTCAGAGCCAAAGTAGTTGTCTCATTCTACTTTGAACCAGACAGGGATATTGGACCGTACCTGGAGCAGCTGAGAACCATAGTGCGTAATGTGGGAACAAAGAGGATCATAATAGGCGGAGATTCCAACGCAAAGAGCACATGGTGGGGTAGCCCAAAGGAAGATAAGAGAGGTCGCGAGCTCGCAAGTGTGCTGGAGGAGATTGGTTTGCAGGTACTCAACGTTGGTGACACTCCAACCTTCGATACGATTAGGGGCAATAAGATTCTCACCAGCTTTGTGGATATCACGGCTTGTGCCACGGATATGCTGGAATTGGTTGACAGCTGGCGGGTCGATCGTGACCTGACTAGCTCGGATCACAATACAATATTATTTAAAATTAATGTAAAAGAGGAAAGAGAATCGATTATTAAACATACAACAAGAATATACTATAGTCAGAAAGCGAATTGGGAAAAATTTGGAAAAAAGATGAATGCCCTTCTTACACAAAATCAAATGCATGCTAAGGATATAAACAAAGTTACAGACACAATCACACTTGAAGAAAATATAGAAAAGTACACTGAAATTATAGTAGAATCTTGCGATTTTAGTATACCAAAGATTAAAACAAATAATAAAAAAGTTAACTTGCCATGGTGGTCTGAGGAGCTCGCCAAGCTAAAGAGAGAGACTGTAACTAGAAAAAGAAGAATACGATGTGCTGCGCTAGTTAGAAGGCAGAAGGTTATCACTGAATATCTGAAAGCAAAAGAAAACTACGAAACAGAAGCAAAGAGAGCCCAAATAAAGAGCTGGAGGGAATTTTGTGGAAGACAGGATAGGGAAGGAGTCTGGCAAGGAATATATAGAGTGATAGGACGAACAACAAAACGGAAAGAGGATGAAATGATGATTAGCGAGGACAGGGTTTTGGATCCCAGAGAATCAACAATACTACTGGCTGACACTTTCTTTCCGGTGGACGATGAAAAGGATGACGATGAAGAGCACAAGCAAATTAGACTATCAGCCAAAATACTAATCGAGCGTAGCCATGATAAACATGACCCGCCTTTTACGTTAAAGGAGCTTAAAACCGCTGTGTCTAGTTTTAATCCAAAGAAGGCTCCCGGATCAGATGGTTTTACGGCAGATATCTGTGCCCAGGCGATATATCGGGCTCCAGAGCTTTGTCTCTCAATGGTTAATAAATGCCTGGAACTGGGGTATTTCCCTAATATCTGGAAGCAAGCGACTGTAGTGGTCCTAAGAAAACCGGGAAAAGAAAATTACAATACACCTAAAGCCTACAGACCTATAGGCCTATTGCCAGTGATGGGCAAGGTCCTGGAAAAGATGATTATTAATCGGCTGAAATGGTACCTTGTACCCCAGCTAAACAAAAGGCAGTATGGATTTTTGCCCCAAAAGAGTACGGAAGACTCTCTCTACGACCTGGTAAATCACATACGTGCTAAACTTAGGGAGAAGAAAATTATCACACTGGTATCCCTAGACATAGAGGGAGCTTTTGATAGTGCTTGGTGGCCTATGATTAAACTCCGGTTGTCTGAAATAGATTGCCCTCTAAATATCCGTAAAATCTTGTGTAGCTATCTTGAACAAAGATATGTTAGAGTCAGATACGCGGGAGAGGAAGTAGCCAGAGCTACTACAAAGGGCTGTGTTCAAGGCTCAATAGGTGGCCCAATTCTTTGGAACCTTCTTCTCGATCCACTCCTTAAGGGCCTGGAAAAACGGAGAACTTATTGCCATGCCTTCGCTGATGACATCGTGCTGGTTTTTGACGGTGATAACGCGCTAGAAATAGAGTGCCGGGCCGGCGCCACACTCTCCTATGTGAATGCATGGGGTGTCAGAAATAAACTCAAATTTGCGCCACATAAAACTAAAGCTATGACGATTACGCGGAAGCATAAATATTACACACCACGTCTGAGTATGGGGGGTGTGGGTTTGGCCACGGTGCAACAAATTAAAATCTTGGGTCTCATATTGGATGCCAAAATGACCTTCAACGCCCATGTTACTACCGTTTGTACTAAAGCACTGAATATCTACAAACAACTGGCTAGAGCTGCGAAGCTTAGCTGGGGCTTGAACTCAGAAGTTATTAGAATAATATACGAGGTAGTAGTCGAGCCAGTCATCATGTATGCAGCTAGTGCCTGGGCTCCAGCTACCAACAAATTGGGCGTGCGCAAGCAACTGAGTACAGTACAGCGAGGTTTCGCTCAAAAGATCGGTAGGGCTTATCGTACTGTTTCTCTCAATTCAGCTTTACTGCTGGCAGGATTGCTCCCCTTGGATCTTAAGATTCAGGAGGTGGCAATATTGTACGAAACCAAGAGAGGGGTGCCTCAGTCCATGTTGGGAAACAATGAGATAGAAAAAATGACTGCTTATGCACAAACTCCTCATCCTGCCTCGCATATAGAACTGGAATTCAAATGCTTGGTAGACCAAAACGAGGTGAACGAAAATCGAATACAAGAATGGCGGATTTTCACAGACGGAAGCAAATTTGAAGATAGTGTAGGAGCATCATTGTCTATATGGGATAATGATGCAGAAACCAAATACCAAAAATTTAAGTTGCAGTCTTGTTGCACCGTCTACCAGGCTGAATTACTGGCTATATGTAGAGCTACAGAGGAAATCCTAGAGAGTTCAGCCAATAGTTTTGGTATATATAGTGATTCGCGCTCGGCCCTCCAAACACTAATTAACTGGGAAACTGTTCACCCCCTGGCAGTTGAGGCGAGACGCAATATTCAAGAATGCCTGGCAGAGGGAAAAGATGTGGCTTTATATTGGGTTAAAGCCCACGCAAGCATTGGAGAGAATGAGAGAGCTGATCAACTAGCAAAAGAAGCAGCAGTTTGTCATAACATAAAGCCAAATTACTATAAGTGTCCGGTTTCATTTGTAAAGCGGTCTATTCGTATGAGAACAATCGATCAATGGAACCAGAGATACGTGGAAGGAAAGACTGCAGCCACTACCAGAATCTTCTTCCCGGATGCAGCGTGGGCGTATAAAGTTATAAGGCAAATGGAGATCTCAAGCCTACAGACCCAAATTTTTACGGGTCATGGAGGGTTCTCAGAGTACTTGTACCGCTTCAAGTGTAAGGGGGACCCTTCGTGCACTTGTGAGCTGGGAGTGCCTGAGACTGTGCCTCATCTGGTCTTTAGTTGTCCTGTCTATGGCCGAGAACGCCTTTGTATGGAGTGTAAAATGAATATTAAAATAGATAAAGAAAATATTAAAGAGCTCATGAGTAATAAGCACCGTTCTGATTTCATGGATTTCTGTAATTATATAGCACGAAAAGTAGTAAATAGAAACAAATAGCCAAGAAATGTATGTTGTATATATATAATCAAATATATATGAACACAGCATTAAATAATATAAGTAAAAATAATAATAATAATCCATGAACAACAAATAACTCACTCACAATATGTATAAATGTTGCATTTTATGGATATAGGAATGTATTTGATAAATGGGTATGGATATGTTTTGTTATCTAGGGTAGTGATTATTGAAAACTAGTCTAAAAGTCTCTGACAAAAACGTCAGGGGAAACGTGAGAGAAAAAAAAAAAAAAAAAAAAAAATATGTGAAGCGTACACATATGTACATATACATATGTACAGAACATATGTATACGTGCTATATGCCATCTCCAGAAAACTGAATCATGTAAGAGTTATTTAAAAAAAGTTTAATCTATTGACACTTCCATCTTTAAATTATATATTAGAAGTTGCTATATTTTCCAAAAATAATTTATACACAACATTAAATAGTAGACGGTACAATAATTCACATCTAAGTATGTTCGTCGTTCTGTAACACTGCGCTTCGACGCCGTAGCATATTTGGAATGGCCACATAAATATATGTATAATAAAATTCATTTAGAAATAAAAAAACCTCAGACGTTAATCAATTCAAATAAAAATTACGGGGAATTAAGCAAGAGAGTATATTATAGTTTAAACTTAGAATAATTACACAATTTCATTACACGGTGTAATTATTCTAAGAGTTTAAATGTATTTCTTTGTTACAAATTGTAAATTTTTCTTAATGTGATGATTAAATTATAAAATTAAATGATGATATTTGATTTTGTGACATTGGCATATCTAATTTCTATTATTAAATTTGTTTGGATGTTTTCTTTTTAACACGATGGACTTGGACCAATCTTAAATAATGTAATTGTGAATCGATAATTTAAAAAAAGCAATTGTAAGCTGTGCATAAATAGAACTTCAGGTATTTAATAAAGTATTAAATTGCAAACTTAAAAATTAAATAAATTATGGTCGAATTTCAACCCCTGGACGACAAATAGTTTTTGTATAATATAGGTAATTGTATATTATGTATATATTTTAAATAAACATTATTTGGATTATATAAGCACTGATACATATCACTTCACAATTAATAATGATTACATTAATATTATTATATAGCGAGAATATTTTAAGAAATTAATTTATAATTTCTATTGAAAAATTGAAACTTGTTTTTTTTATTTTCTAAGATGAAAAATACTTTTTTAATCAAAATATTTACCTTCATTATCAATAAATTAGCGCCATCTAAACGGAAGTTTATTTATGCCTTTTGCAATAGAACTCTATCTAGATTCAACAAATTGTGTGAAATCATTTTGTACCGCCTCTTCATGAAAATCGTGAAAAAAATGGTAGTCCATTGGAGCAAGGTCTGGCGAGTATGGTGGATTACGTATGATTTCTAACTGTACCGCCTATAGAGTTACAACGGTTTCTCGTGCAGTTTGAGGTCTTGCGTTATTATGGAGCAATAATGGTGTAGATCGACTCACAATTCGGGGCTATTTAACTGCTAGTTTTGAAATAATTGTTCGAAGTTTGGCACAGTAAACATTTCTGTTGTTACTGTTTAACCAGACCTGAGAAAGCTATAGTGAATAACACCATGAAGAGACCACCAAATAGTTACCATTAACTTTTTATTGATAAGCTTTGATTTAGGGTACTGTTGCGACCTTTGACCTGGTGTTAGCCATTGCATTTTTCGCTTACAGTTGTCGTAAAGAGTCCACATGTCACGATTCAATCCAATATACCTTTCATTTCTGTATCAATTCAACAAGGCAACACAAGTTTCAACAGGCAATTTTTTCTGAAGATCAGTCATATTATGAGGCACCCATTTTTCATATTTTTCTATCTTATTGATTTGATGCAAATAAGTCAATATTGTAGTATAACGTTACGTGTTACGTTAGTAGTAACGTTAAACCATGCCGCCAATTCCTGGGTAGTTTGACACGGATCGGCTTCCACCATCTCCTAAAATTCAGCGTTATTCACCTGTGTGGGCACGTGGTTCATTAACACGTGGTTCTTTCTTCAAGTTGAAGTTCCCATTACGAAAGCGTTTAAATCAAAAACGCACGGTGCGTTCATAACAGTCTTCTCTCCAAAAGCAGCATTGATATTGCGAGCCGTTTCTGCGCCGTTAGTTCCGCTTCGGAATTTGTATTAAATAATGACTCGAATTTTCGAAGTATTATTCATCTTTCAGGTCTAAGCTGAATAAAAAAACAATTGAAATTCTAAAATTGAATGATGCAAATTTTTTTAAAAGAAGAACCTCATAAGTAACATGTGAAATAAGTTTCACTCGAAAATCTTACACCATGAAGGTTTTATTATGTCAAATCAAAGTATCTACTCAACGGCAATTTCAAACCTTAACCCTTATTATACAGTTCTCAATAGTGCCAAAGAGGATAATATATATTCAATGTAAAATTTATGAAAATTTAAGCGATGCCAACGTGACTCTCATTTTTCTATCCAAAGATTTTAAAAATGGAATGATTATTCATGCATTTAGCTTCACATGGGCCGTAGACCCATCAATTCATGAATTTGTTGCCTCTTTATGTTTATAAAACCGTAGTAATAAGATGGAGTGTCCCTTTAACTTTATAGATGAAAGCCACGGACTATGCGGCTAAAACAAAAGTTAAACACAGATGTCTATGCTAATATTATAAATTCAAAAGTTTTTTAATTGCTGAGGAACAGGAGATAGGCTGGCAGACCAATTAAAAGTAAGTAGTTACCGTCGTGTATGGAAGTTTGCGACGGCACCGCGAGCACGCTACTGTCCCACTTATGCCGTAACATAAAGTTATTGTGGCGGCATACTTATAGACCAGGTTGCTATCAAGGCGGGATCGGGACCCCACCACGTTGTTAGGGTTGTTTTGTCGCCTTTTACGATTGGTAGACTTCGGCTGCAGAAGTTAGTATTCTTACTCCGCCCCTGCACGGATATTAATAGTTTTCATAGATGTCTGTTATTCAACCACACCAGAACGGCTGAACTGAATGAACGGGATGAAAATATAATACATAGATATATAGTATTTATAGATAAATAGTAAAATATAGTCTGAAATCGAGACGTAGGCAGATTAAAAAAATACCAGTAGGTAAATGAATACATAATAGCTAAAATTTTGATAAGAAAATTAATTTATTTAGCAAAAGTTTTAATTTTTTTAAGAACGGTATATTATAAACGTATATAAATTTACTTCATGAATCGATATTTGTTAAACTCAAATCACTTCACTAAAAAGGCGTTTGACCCATTTAACTGTTGAGTGCACACTTAACGGCCCTTCTCACTGGAATGAAGTGGGTAAGCACAGATTATGAAATGAGAACTGGTGGCGATAGTGTAAGAATCTACACCACTAAAACTACCCCGGTGTTCCTTCGTGCGCCTTGAGTGCTGGGGCAGTGGGGCGCGAAGAACCAGTCAGACCGTGGTCCCGACTGAGATATATGACACGCGTGACCGTTCTGGTGAAGGTGGCTACCGAGACATCGTCGTCCCCTACGGTGTCGCCTCGTTGGGGTACTCTGTATGGCTCGGCGGCAACCGCGATCGACATACCCCACTGCGCCGTACTCTGATTCAGTAGGTCCTGAGTAGCGGCACAGTGGTTACAGTTGGTTTGGAGGATCTGGACCGCGAATGTTACAGTTCCATCCCCTCCAAACCCATCCACTACGACTCGGGGGCGGCAACTGCCCCCGATGGTGTCGCAGCTTTGGCTGCCTTCCTCCTCTCTTTGGCTTTGGCCTTTTTGAAAATAATAAACCCAAAGACGTGGCCAACTGGATTATTAACTTTATTTAACAATCGAGTTGGTCATGTGATAAATGCTAATTTTAATGAAAAATATTGAACGAACAAATTATTTTGAAGTTTTTATTCAGCTGCTTTTATTTGAAGATTTGCGGGAGATTTTAAAAGTGGAAGTTTTTTTTTGTGAATAAGTTTGAATACTTATATTCCATCTCATACTTGGTTCGCTAAATTCTATTCATGGATAAGTTTGTCCCATTTTGCTGTCGCTTTTTCGTTTCATCGAATTTTCAAATCACAATGGTGCTGAAGAAGTTTTACTTAAACAAAAAACTTATCATAAGAGACAGAGACAAATTTATATTTATAATACAGACGATCAATGAGCAGATTTTATTCACAACCCTACCAACACCACTACACAACTTTTTCTTGACTCCATATTTATTTACCAACTGTCGTCCGAAATCTTGTTTGCAAAGTACTTTACAAGTAGTTTCGTAATATATTTCCAACACTTCAAGAACTTTTCACATCCACTGTTATTTTTACGATATATTTTAGAGAAATGTTTTTCGCTAGGTAAATTGGGTGAAGGGTCGGATACAGAAGGCGATTCTTTTGAACACGATCTCCTCGATCTCCGACGATTCACAGTTTTTTACATTTTATGTTTATTATTTGCTACTATTATTAACGATCATTAACACATTCCTGTAACGTATTCCTGAAGAGTGATAGAAATATTACGATATAAAATCAATATAGAATAAAAACTCACTTAAAATTTGTAAATCGTTATACAAACGATTTAATAAGACCGATTGAGGAAACCATTAATTATATTTACATACAACTCAGAAATTTTACTTGACCCAAGAGTCGCATTAATCTCAATTTTCGGTAAACTAAAGACGATATTTTATGAGCGTTGTAAAGAGAGTAATTCTGAATAATTATAGCTATTAAGGCACATAATAGTAGTATCACAGTCAAGATATCTCGGGTTCACAAATTCAATTAACTATAGTATACCTTATAAGTTACTAGCCGTCCTCGCCCGCTTCGCTGGTCGAATAACAGAAGGAAATTTTATCGTGAGCCCGTATTTTTTTCTTAAACTATTTTTCTTTCTAAAATAATAGTAGCCTAAGTTACTTCTTGTTACATCAGTTATCTGCCAGTGAAAGTCCCGTCAAAACTGGTCCATTCATTTCAGAGATTAAGCCGAAACAAACAGACAGACAAAAATTGTGAAAAAATGTATACTATATATACATCCAAATGTACTTAGTAAAAAGCGGTTATTTTAATATTACAAACAGACACTCCAATTTTATTTATTTGTATGCATAGATGACATAGCTAGATTTCGTTACGGTGAAGTAGTTTCCCGACTAATAATAAAAAAAATAAAATAAATAGATCCGTATTTGAATTATACTCATATAAATGAACCCCTTTAACAGGGACAAATTTAAACATATTGAACAAGTTTTTTCTAACCTGGGCTTTTTGGAAGAGATCGCTAGTCAGACTGCTGGGCTTCTTTTTTTAAAAGAAAGGGACAGTATGAGCACAAAAGTCCAAATCGGATTGGCGGGTCACATATACCTAGAGTGGGTTGTTTTGTCGCCTTTTACTACAGGCATAGTATTCTTTATTCGCCCCTGTACGGATAAAAACGCTACTTAAATCTAAGCATTGATCCACTATTTAATAACCTACTTTTTCAGCAGGTTAAAAATCTCATTTAATAGCAAATGAAGGCAATAATTAGCGTTACAATCCAATTATTATCTCTATGCTAATACTTTTAAATAGCTTTCCGCCAAAATTTTCGTGCGAAAATATTTTCATAATAAATCTGATATTGTACAGGTTACTTAGATTAAATTTTTCTTTGTTTTAGTTATAACAATTTATAATGAATATAATGTTTTGTTTATTGATTAATAGTGTTTTGTTAGGTAAACGGGTATACGGGCAGTGGTTTTATATAATTCATTAAAATTATTTTAAAATGTTTTAAATATATTTAAAAATTTAATGTACATTTCATTGTTAAATACGTTTGAAACATTTTATCTTCTCCGTGCAGGGGCGGAGTAAGACTACTGACATCTGGGCCTGGTGTATAAGGCGACAAAACATCCTAAGTGAAATCGTTCCAAGCCTGGATGGCAACCACCTCCGATCTCTAACTATGTCTATATAATAATCTTGCGTTGTGTTCCGGTATAAGTGACCCAGGTTCTAGTTCCTTTACGCAGACGGTAACGTGTCAGCGGTCTAAGGGTCTTTTAGAAGTAGTTGCAAAAGCGTTGAAACGTTTACTTTTTTATTACTGACAGGACAGCAGACAGGCTCACGGGCCGCTTTGATTTTAGCAGTTACCGTCGCCTATAGGTATTTGCAACACAGTAGCATCGCGAACACGCTGCTGTCCCATAAGGGTATTGGAACTTGGGTCGCTAATGCCGGAATACAGCACAGGTTTATTATGGCGGCATACTTAAGACCAAAGGTGGTCGCCATCTAGACGGGCTTGAGGCCCTACCACGTAGCTAGGGTGGGTTGTTTTGTCGCCTTTTACGACAGGTCGACCCTGGCCGCAGAGGTTGGTATTCTTTCTCCGCCCCTGCACGGATAAATTTACTATAATCCAAAGCTGAAATTAATCATAATTCAGTTCTCATTCTAGCCAGCTTCTCTCTGCGAGAAAAGTGTTTAGCCTATTAACTGCCACCTAGGCGAAAGCATATCTCTCCTCCAAGGCGTCGGGCAGCAGAGAAACACTGAGATGGTTTAAGTGGTAATACGAGCGACGTACGTCCCCTTGTGTGTGAAGATGCAAGAGCGCATTTTACGGAATTCCCGCATTTTCTCTTCCAAGAACATAAAAATATTCTTAGCTTGTTATAACGGATAACTTAAAATATAGATCACATATGTTATAAAGTAAATATTCAACCACATAAATCACTTAAAGGGAACTCAGGTCACTTTACAGACTGTTACCATAAAATACAAATATTCAGAAATCAAATTTTGCGCTCACAAACAGCGGTTATTGATATTGCAGAATTCTTATTCTCGGAACCTATGTTCGGCAGCTGCAAAAAATAAAGTAAACACAGATAACGTATATCCAGTATATTTACTAATTGATTGACTAAAACATATACTCATAGTATCGAACACATTGAATATTATAAAACAAATCGTAACTAAACATAAAATACTCAAAATTGGTATTTTAATTTTCATAGCAGTTAATCTTTTTCTGCAAGACATTTTACTATCTCACGTTGTCTGTCTCCCTTAACATTTTAGAGAAAAAGGTAGATATAATGAAGTCTTGATCAAGTGTAGCTCTTCTGGGTAAATTTCTTGTAAGAAAAGATAAAGGTCATGTAATTATGATTTTATTATAACCAATTATACTGGAACCCTTATTCAGAAAGAAAAACACAAACCAACTTTCCTTTTCATTTCTGTGAACTAGAAGAAGTAGCAGTAGACTAAGATGGACTTAGTTACTTAGTATTTTTTATACCAAATGTAGGTATAAAAGAGAACAAGATTACTTTTGAAGTCGTCAGTCTTTTGTGGTCAACGTAAATAAACACATAGGCTCGCTGGAACACGTGTCGAATGAATTGTGGCATTTTTATTAGTATACTGGTTTTGGGAACTTCAATTAGTTTTTTCTACCGTTAGTAGAATTAATGATATAAGACACACATGTCCCACTCCAGGGCTCTGTCAGACAGGTGTTTTAATTCTTGATCTTGGAGTTTCTAACACGACAACCTCCTTATTTGTCATCAAAGATTTTTAATTCTTTTTTATGATCTCCGGGAAGACCCTATCTTGACAGGTTCCCCCAGCCCGGGGGATCGATCAAGATAGGGGGATATGTGGGAGATAGTAGCATATGTGGGAAATAGAGGGATATGTGGGACTTCGAGAAAGAAAAAAGCGGGTAGTTTAGGGGGTAGTCGACTACCCACTAAACTACCCGCTGTTCTCCTATTGCCAACACCCGGGCCCACGGATATGTAGCCAGCCGATCTCGTGGCCTTTTCGTACATAACTGTCTCATAAGGACGTAATGGCCGTCCATCCAGAATTGTCCCTGACCATGGACCAGGGCCGGGAGGCAGGAGGACCAGGGCGACAGGTCCATGCCAATTTGGTCGAAGAGCGCTTTTCACACCACGCAGGGTACGCGGTGACTGTGCCGGATTTGTCATTGTGCCGGATTTGGACATATCGGGTACAAATTTTCAGGATCGTCTCCGTTTTAGATGTACTTTCGAGAGAAAAATCAGCATCAAAATCGCCGACCCTAGTGCGCAAACTTTCGTCGAGAATTAATGGGTCTGCCCATATATATATATATATATATATATATATATATATATATATATATATATATATATATATATATATATATATATATATATATATATATATATATATATATATATATATATATATATATATATATATATATATATATATATATATTTGGACCTATAAGTTGGTCCGATCATGCACGAAGGCTGACGTTATACATATGCTCTATGACAATACAATTGATATATAGGTAAAAGCGCAAACCTGCAGTAGTTACCACATTAAAAGGTCAAGCACGCCATGAAACCCTTATCAAGATTCTTATCGACTTTGATCCGACAGGAGTAGGGACTTAAAGTTCCGAAATGGGTTTGCCCTTTTTGATATTCATAAGGTCCGAATAACAGTTTAAATCATATATTATAGCACAACTACTGTTATGATCTAGGAAAGATTTTTTTTATGGCTGAGGTACAGCACATAGGCTAACGGCCCACATTGTGCCGGATAGAAGAAGTTACTATCATCTATGGATGTTTGTGACGTTAGAGGCATCGCGAATACGCTGCTTAGGTGTACAGAAACCTGGATCACTGCCGGAACAGAACACAAAGTTATTATGGTGGCATAGTTATAGACAAAGGTTGGTTGCCATCCAGGTGAATTTGGGGCCCTACAACGTAGCTAGGTTGTTTTATCGCCTTTTACGGCAGGCCGACCCCGGCCACAGAGTTTGTTAGTATTCTTACCGACCCTGTTCAGAAGTTGCATAAATATGGGAATACAACTTAATTTAGTTTAATACTTGGTTTTACATTTTAGATAATTACAATATAAACTTGTAGTTCGATGTATTGATGGCGTATGAATGAATGAGTGACAGGTGTGAAAGAGTGAAATGAACGATTTCAATACAGACAACACATTAGTGAGGTGCATTAACAACCGATATTCTAAATATCTTGTTCAAACTTGCATTTCATTTCACAATATGAATATAAGAAATACACCTGTTGGATCAAAGTCGATAAGGATCTCGATAAGGGTTTTATCGCGTGCTTAACCTTTAATGTGGTAACTACTGCAGGTTTGCGTTTTTATATCAATTGCATAATGTCATAGAGCATAAATTGTCAGTCCTTCGTGAATGATTGGACCAACTTATAGGTTCAAATACATCCACTATTGCATTTATATAATCCTTTTTAATTTTATTGTAAAATTTTAAAATAAAGAATCCTTTTATTAAATTAATGTTATATATTATGTTCCTAATATCATCTAGAGTGCATTAAAGGATTAAGTCAAACAAAGGCCTAATCTGGTACACTCTAATATTGTAAATAGTCTGCAGCTTTACCCATTTTTTATTACTGCAGAACAAAAGATAGTCTGACAGCCCAAATAACTAAATAAGCCCAAATAAGGGGAACTAGAATTTTGGTCACTTATGCCGAAACACAACACAAGGTTATAATGCTGGCATATAGACCATCCAGACAGTCTTGGAGCCTTACCACCTAGCTAGGGTTGTATTGTCATATTTTTCCACAGCTCTCCACTTAAAATCATTTTGAATTTCTAAGATTGTATTTATTATGTTTTTATTCTTTTGTAATTTGTAATCTTTATCAGCCCTGAAGTCCACTGTTGGACATAGGCCACTCCTAATATTTGGTATATATTATGTGAAGTCATGAACTTGAATTAGTGTAGGTCTTACGCACATAAATGTTATGATTTTTTATGTGCCTTATAAAAGAATAAATATAATTTCATCACTAATGTAATTTCTTTTTTGCTTTTGTTTTGAATGCGTATAATGTTATTTGTAGTGGGTCGTCTACAATATTAAATTCCAAATAATATCAAATAAGTGTTTCCACGAAACAATATTTCTTTTAACATGTTATCAGATGGACTGACCCACATGTAATCCTATTTCCATGACGTTGATAGTCTAATAAATTCACATTTTTATTGTGTTAGGAATCAAGGATGTCAAAAAGCTAAATCACTTCCTATCTTCAAATATATGGTCAAAGAACATTATCTCAATAAATAAATTGTTTGTCGCATATATGTGTATTAATGTACTTTTATTGTTTGTCATTATTTTTTATTGTTTTTGTTTTTTCTTTCTATTTTTTTTTTGTATATATATAGATATATTATTAATGTGCACCGCCATCTTATATTCCTTAATGCGATCCTGGTCAGGTTGTTGGGAAGAAATCACTTATTAGCGATAAGACCGCCGATTGTTCCTTTTTTTGTAAATTAAGATTTTAAGCAGTTCTTATTTTATTATTTGGTGAACAATAAAGAGTTTTTTTTCTATTCTCTATTCTAAATATACCTTTACGTCTGTAAATGATCTAACTACAATTTTATATCACATACAGGTCAGGAACTGAAATTCATAATAATGGAATTTTATAATAAACAAAATGGGATATAAGTGACCAAGTCTTGCCACCAAAATTACCTAGTCAGGTCATAAATTCTGTCACATGTTTAATGTAAAATAATTGTAACAAGTTTATTAATTATGTAACCATTTATATATCAAAATGAACTTAACAAAACATAGATTCTTATGACATTAAAGTTTATTCAAAATGACCTCCGTGTTTTTGAATACAAGCCTTCAATCTGCGCGGCCAGTCCTCTATCGCAGCACGAACGAGGTCCATGTCAATATCGGCGGCTGCCTTAATCAAGGATGTCTTGAGTGACTCCAAATTGGGATGAGGCTTTGAACACGCCTTTTCCTCCAAGTGTTGCCATATCTTGTAATCTAACGGATTCAAATCTGGACTGGAGGAGGGCCAGTCTTCGTGCCGGATGAAGTCGATTTCACGCGCCGCCAGCCAGTCTTGTGTGCTCTTCGCTCTATGAACTGGCACCGAATCTTGTTGGAATACCCAGTGCCTGTTATTGAACATGGTATGAGAAACAGGTTCCACAAGGTTCGTCAGGACTGTATTTTGATACACAACAGCATTCGTTTTTACACCTTTCTCACAAAAATGTACCTCTGTTAAGCCCCAATAAGAAACTCCCAACCATACCATGAGCGAGGATGGAAAATGACCTCGTTGGACACGCGGAATACGGTTGCTCGCTTCTTCACTACTGTGTGCGTACACCTTATCATTTTGTTTGTTGTAGCTCTCTTCTACGGTAAACATTTTTTCATCCAAAAAAAGAATTTCCGATATTTTTTTCCCGCGTACCGCTTCAACAAAGCGCGGCATCTCTTCAGTCTCAGGTCCATTAGACGAGCATTCAAACGATGTCCTGTTTTTCTTCGATATGCCTGAAGCCCTAAGTCTTCATTTAACACCCTTTTCACCGTGGTTCTGCTTAACCCCATCTGAAGGGCCAACAGTTTCTGCTTACGTTTGGGATTTCTTTGAATTCGTGCCTTCACAGCTTTTATCACTGCTGGAGTCCTAACAGACCGAGGGCGACCACTTCTTGACCTGTCATCTACACTAGAGTCTTCATTGTATCGTTTGATGGTACGATAAATGAATCTTTTGGTTATATTCAAATTTTTCAGTATGTTAAAAATTTGAATTGGCGCGTAACCGCAACGATGCAACGCAATAACTGCAACACGGTCTTCTTTAAACGTCCACTCCATATTTAAAAAATGAGTAAAATTCTAAAAGTATACATTTTTATTTTCATGAACAATTCGAGATTCGAATTCAATAAACTTTTTTGTGGCCAGCATTCTAAAAGAAAAGTTTTTACTGTGTGACAATACTTATGACCTGACTAGGTATATCTACAGGTTGACTTTTACACATCCGTCCAAATTTACACAGAAGAATCTTTAATAAAAGTTATGAGAAACATGTATTTTAGTTTAGTATCACATAGTACAAAAATGTTGAGTAATCAGCATCACAAAGTCATTCAAAGAACTCGCAATTTACGTAATACGGCGCGAGAGTGCAATGACCTCTCCATCTGACCTAGTAAAAGGCCGAGGACGGCGGCATTGAACCGAGCGAGCGAATACGCACTACTCATTTACGCGGGTGTGACAGAGACAGGTAATAATAGATTAACGGCGCTGTTTGCACCATATGATTATTCTGTACGATTGAATTAATGATCCTATACGAAATATTTTATGGTGAAAATTCAATACATAATTTTTTTTTGCAAAAATGGGTTCCATAAATGATGTTTAGTGCGTAACAAAAATTTGGACGGGTTTGTCAAAGTCACCCTGTATAACAGAAAAATGCCGTAAATGTGTGTTTAAATTAAAATAACAGGTAGGTATTGTATACATTTGGTATCACATTCTGGGATTACGTATACACGCAGTCATAAGCGCGTGCGCACGCATACGCTCACATGCATGCATGCACGTAATTTAAGTATGTGTGGATATTGTGAGAGTGGAGTTATTTGACACTGATATTCCCCCATATAACGCGGTGATTTCACACGTTATATTTTTGTATGTACTGTGAAATTTATAATGATTTGTACAGTTCATAATTAATTTCGCGTACCTTAAAATGTTCTTAGTTTGATTTTAATAAAACGCACTTATTTCGTTCATAACATAGTTTTTTCTTAATATTCGATTCAAATCTCTTTTAACGAGAAAAGTTAAATGTGAAACATTTGTACATAACGCGTTATATGGGATCATACAAGCGCGTTGTCTATAACGCGGAACCAATCTACCGTAGATATTATACGGGGTATTACTGTATTATATATAGTATTTCGTACTTAAAATGATAAGAATCAAAACATCGTATTAAATAACTTATTTCTGTTCTCGAAATTCCTTCCCTCCCCATTATTAAAACCCTTATTGAAACTTGAGCAACAAATACCAATTTTTCAACCGCATTTACGAGCTGCTGACCAAGGGAGGCTCAGAAACGATAATGGGGTAATGGGGTCAGTTCCTTGGCTTTGCATAACAAAAGATGCGGCCTCACTTATTAACGAATTTCGTCCAACTTTTGCTATCCCACACTTTATCTGTTTGTTTTAAATATAAATATTTATTGAGTTCCCTTTGTTCAGGTTTATTTATAAGTAATTGCTTTATAACAGAGTCATCATCAAATATAAGTGAACAATTTTCGTTGCCCACGTTGCATTATTCTCTTTGAGTCCTACACGGACTTCCATTGAATAAATTGCTAGTTCTTACATTCATATCACTAAATACAAATATGTATTTTGACGACATCCGTGGCGTAACGACTAAAAGTGGATTTATATTTGTCTGACGTGTCGTGTCGTGACGCGTCAGAAGTATATGGTTTCATACATTTCGGACAGACGACAGATCGCGTCACGACATACAAATGTCTCCCTAACCATATTAAATTTATGAAACCCATATGCTTCTGACGCATAACGACACGACACGTCAGACAAAAATAAATCCACCTTAACTCACTTCACTAGCAAATGACACGGGCTCGATTCCCGTGTATGTATTTATTATTCACAAAAGAAAAGTATAGTTATATAGTATCTATAACACAAGTGCTCTTTATTTTGGAACCAGATGGCGCTGTGTGAATTGTCCCAGAATATATTATTTATTTAATTTGGAAAGAGCTATATATATACTATTATATCGATAAAGCCGCTCTGTATTTTAGCTTGACGTACATGTTAAAAACCAAAAAATATGGGTCGCTTTACTAACTTTTACACACAGTAGGATTTGACAAGGACGATTTGTAAAATAAAAAAAGAATCCTAGAATAGTATTTTTATTGATGATTTTTCTATCATTCCTTTTATTTGCGAACAAACTAACAATAACAAACAACAACATACATATTTATTAGCACTTTAACAATAAGACAAAGTAATAATTTTTTACGGAAGTTGTTGCTATCTGTTTGTATCAAATAAATAAAATCGCTCGCCGCTTATTCTCCGAGCTGCCGGCGCACATTTGCCACCATCGATTCGGGAGCGATGTGGGTAGTCAGATATTTTTAGCAAGCAGCGCTACATGATCCAAAGATTAAAATCTATTTAATTTCATCATTCAACAAATGATTCATTAATATTTGTTATGATGAATAACAGCAAAAATGATCCTCATAAAGGGGCGGAGTTAGAATACTGATCTCCTCCGACCGGGGGCAGCCTGTGGTTGAAGGTGACAAAACAAGATGGTATATCTCCAAGCCCGTCTGGATGGTAACCACCCTTGGTCTCTAAATATACCGCCATAGTAGCCGTGTGTTGTGTTTCGGCGTAAGTGAGCCAAGTTTAAGTTTCCCTATGCAGATGGCAGCGTGTTGGCAGTGCCTTTGGCGTCGCAAACATCCATAGATGACAGTGACTGCTTACTATTAAGTGGGCCATTAGCCTTCCGCTGCAATAACAAAAATTGAAGTATTTATATATGAGCAGTTAATATATTCTTAACGATCAGAAGTTTTAATTTTTAAAAGAAAATACATAACGACCTAGATAATTATCAACATATAATTATTAATTAAATTAAATGATAAAACACAAATTCCTTCTACCCGCTACATTATCGCAACCACGCGATATCCCCGCCTCTCGGCTGGCAAATCTTGTAAATATATATATATATATATATATATATATATATATATATATATATATATATATATATATATATATATATATATATATATATATATATATTGCTGCAGTACAGCAGACAGGCTAACGGCCCACTTAGAATTTAGCAGTTACCGTAGCCTATGGGCGTTTGGAACGTCAGTGGCATCGCGAACACGCTGCTGTCCCATAAGGTTACAGGAACTTGGGTCACTAATGCTGGAACACAACATGAAGTTGTATTACGGCGGCATACTTAAGACCAAAGGTGGTGGCCATCCAAACGGACTTGAGGCCTACCACGTAGCTAGGGTGGGTTGTTTTGTCGTCTTTTACGACAGGCCGACCCCGGCCGCAGAGGTCAGTATTCTTTATCCGCCCCTGCACATATAAAAATGTATACACAATATATGTCAAACATTTAAAATGTATACACATTTTAATTGTTCGAAATTAATAGAACAGAGGAAGGTAAAGGGGGATAAATGCGTATAATGTTTTGACATAGCCTCATTTGTAAATTAAATTAGGGATATTCAAATTTGTATAAAATTGCAGACATATTTCGAGTGAACCGCGGTCTGTGGTATATTTTCAAGGCACTTGTGAATGTTAATTTGGACAAGTAAGTGTTTTGAAGTTTGGAAAGTAAGTATAATTATGAAATATGGCCGTTTTATATATAAAATTTATTCTCTACGTGATTTCAACTTAAGAATTGGATCTCCAGACGGCAGAAATATATACTCGTATATTTTTAAAGATCTGACGAAGGCTTTCGCATGTCGGAACGCTTGTGGGGAATGAGCTTAATTCCCGTCTTGATTCTGGGTATTAATTTATAAAAGAAACTAATATAAGAAGTACATTAGTTGTCTAATATCCATAACACAAACACTCTGCTGCTTACTTTGATATATATATATATATATATATATATATATATATATATATATATATATATATATATATATATATATATCTTTGGGGCATTTGTAAGGTATATTTATTTATACCTTACAAATGCCCCATTCTTATTATTTATTCATCATCATCATCATTTCAGCCGGAAGACGCCCACTGCTGGACAAAGGCCTCCCCCAATGATCGGTCCTGCGCTGCCCTCATCCAACCTATTCCGGCGATCTTGATCAGATCATCGGTCCATCTTACCAATTATTAATTAAAGTTTTTTAATTAAATAACTAATATCTAAAGTCTTAAAGTAGTAACAGATGCTACAAAAGAAAATCCTTAGAAGAAAAATATCCTAAAAGAGGTTAAGTAAAACGCGATCAGACTTTTTCTAGATGAAAAGCGAGCAAATATTTTTGCGTCGATTTTTGAATGAATGCATGATTGACTGAGAAAGCCAAATATTCTGACAGTTGTAATCTGCATTTTCTTTGCTGTATAAAAGTAGCAAAGGGATAATTTCATTAGCTGTCTCTTACGGCTCCGTAAGAGACAGAGAGCAGCTGTCTCTTACGTGGCGTAACGGCTAATGCACATCGAATGCCTGCAAATATTACGGATTTGATTCCCGGCCCTAGTCTAGGTTTTAGTGTATAATAAGTATTTTTTTTAATACATAACTAGTATATCATACCCATAACACAAGTGCTCTGCTACTTACGTTGGGAGTAGATGGCGCTGTGTGAATTGTCATAATATATTTATTTAAACTTCTGGTAGAAACCATAGATCTTCAAACAAATCCATTTGATACCAATTAAACAAGTAATAGAGATGTTGAATTTAAACACAACGTGTATTTTTGTAGAAATAAAATCTGTTTACATTAACGAAAAGCAAGGAATCACATTATTATGACCACTTACTAGCCGGCAGGGAATTGTTTGCTGTTCTATATCGTTAAAAAGATACTGTGGGATCATTACACAGCAAATCTTTATCAGTTATTGAATATACAGGGTTATTGGTAATTCGACGTATTCCCGTTATAACGTGATAGGGAGGAGGGAGGTGACTATTTGTGATAATTTTAACCCCCATATGCATTATGCAAAAGTGAACCATTTTTGAGTTATCATGTTTTTTAGCTTTTTTTCAAAATAAGCCAAAAATGAAAATAAAACATTATTTTCAAAAAATTATCAGTTTCAATCTCATTTTTCTTCTGATTTATAATAACAATTAAACACAAGTTATTTATCAAGATTGAAACAACAATTATCGATTCAAATTTAAAAATGCAAGACGAAAAACAATATTATATCAATATTTTTTTTAATTTATTTTTCTTTTTGAATTAATTTTGTTTACAGATTATTTTACAAACATAACCGTTTTCTTAGCTCTCCTACAATGAATAATAACTATTAACTTATTTCAAAGAAATTGAAAAAAAAGATCCCAAAGGAAGCAGGCGGAAAATCGTAGTCGAACTAAACTTAAGGTCCTTCTTTAAATTTTCATAAAATTAAATAAAACAATACCCAATGTAAATAAAACAAAAAATTCAAATTTGAAATACAATTTAGAACCAGTAACAGTTTAGTAGGAATAACAAGTAACAATAAGTAACAATTAAGTCATTTTGTAATTTAGCCTAATTAAAGTTCTTGCTTGAAGTAACTTCCCCTATTGCGTACGCAAAGTCGCATTCTTTTTCTATTAGAGTATTACCAGGGCTGTGTTGAGATTTCAACACAATACCATGCTACTCAGCATGCTTAACCTTATTGGTCGAGAAGAGACGTAAATTTTTACTATAGTTACATTTATTGGTATTTATTTTAAAAACTTAACTGTATGACATTCTTTGTCAATAAATATTTCTTTCTTTAATATGAAATTAAATTGAAATGATACTGATGTTAAATTGAAGATCTATGTTGACTTCGTTCAACCATAAATTGTTTGTTTGTGCAAAGTAAAGAAAACGTTAGATCGTTTCGTGAAATCACTCATCGCATTTTCGGTTGTTGCTTCGATTCTGGGTATTTATTATAACCGGATTTTCAAGAACGGAGGGTTCAACTACCAATATACTAATAATAGTCGTGGTTCAGTTATGGGTTGGCGGGTGCCTTTTAGAAACTGACAAGTTATGGAAAACACATTTATTTTTATTATGCAATGGTAATTCCCCGACAGATAAGAAAGACCCGGGATAGATTTTTTGCACTTGGGCTATTTCTATGCCTTCTTTCTTGGCAAGAATTGTTGTCTGTTTTTTTTCTATAACTCTTTTAATAATCTATCAGCCCGTCCTCCCAGGAAATGTTAGTAACGTTTCAAGAGGCAAGATATGATATACTCCTGTATACTAATGGATAAATAAAATCTTAAGCAGAAGTGAAACAGAAAATTCTGGAGTAAATGGCAGGCATCAAATGAAATTTAGTTGGGTTATTGCTGAAATCATATTAAATCGTGATACTACAAATTTAATTACTTTGATTGATTACTGTTCACAGAAATTGAACATTTAAGATGATTAGGAAATTATTACGCAATATAATCTGGGTGAGACAATTTGATGTCTATAAATTAAATTATCTGTAAACGTGGGGTGTAATTATTATGAGCTGGAGCAAGCAAATGTTGACAAAATAAATAATTTACAAAATTATAAGCCCTATCTAAGTCTAAATAAAACATAGAAAGTGATTTATATCACATGTTTATACATTACGTATAATAATGTAGTTATTATGAATAAGAAATTTGAATGTCAGCCAATAATTGTCCACTGCTTAGCTCTAGCTCCTACCCAAATTTCCGCTACTAACCCCGATTCCTTGTTTTTTCCATCTAGCTCCGACCAGTAACCTTGCGTAGGTCATTGGGCTGGGAGGCGTCTTACATTACGTTTGCCTAGACGCGTTCTCCACTCCAGGACACGTGTGTTCTAACACCCATTGGTACAATACAAATTTTATAATACAATACAAATTTTGCATAGATGAAATAGGAAAGTAGTGACATTAATATTCATAACGATCATTACTCAGGTAAACTATAAAAAATCGTGAATTATATCGGGTAACTCACGAACGAGTGATACAAAAATTTAGTTCCCTTTGATTTACTCTTACTCACTCAATGACTCGTTTTTTTTAATTTATTTTTTATAGCTAGAGTTCAGCAGACAGGCAGACGGCCCACTCTGGCAGGTGGTAACCGTCGCCTATGGACGTTTGCAGCACCAGAGGCAAAACCAACGCGCTGCCGGCCTCGAAGAAAACCGATTTTATTTACCAAACGAGCAATAGTGAGAGATTGTTCTGAGAGATTTCTCTGTTCTGACTAATTCTTTAATAATACGTCCCAGCAGATGTAAGAATTAACTTACATTTATTAATGATTCAAACTATTAAGAGTCTTTAAAGATCTAAAGTGTCATTTATTGTTAGATAAACAAAAATAGGAATTATTCATTTGAGAACAGTTAAAACTAGCTCCGATTGCTTACTCAAAGGAATACTTTACATAAAGGAACATCTACCGTTAATTCCATTTAATATTGTCTCTATTTTTTATTCTGCAGGTGGGTAAATAATAAATATACTAGCTGTACCCGCGACTCCGTCCGCGTGGAATAGTGACCTTATCACTAAGGGGTATGAAAAATAGATGTTCGCCGATTCTCAGACTTACTGCTCACAAAATTTCATGAGAATCGGTCAAGCCGTTTCGGAGGAGTACGGGAACGAACATTGTGACACGAGAATTTTATAAATATATACACCAACCGCATCGTCATCATTGATCTGCGTGTAATGATTTTGTTGAATGTTTGGATACATCACTAACTTAAAAAGTTTCAAACGAAATAATTATTCCTTCAATGAGCTATTTTGCGCATATCTACTAAAGAAACTATTGATAAGGAAAAATGATAATTTTTATGCGTTACCTAAAGTTGTGTAATAAGAATTAATTAAGGCAAAATATCGTTCTTATTTATTTAACAAATATCAATTGAGTAAAACTACTTTGACCTTTTAACGGCTATGAAAGCAATACTAACATTTATTAATGGGTAGTAAATTAAGTGAAGACCACGTAATCAACACGCTAGTTTCGGAGTATCTATACAAACCAATTAATTGCAAATTGATTAGTACTAATCAAATTATTATACTCGTGATTTTGCGAAAAAGATATTGCGTTCATATCGTTAGGCAGTGATACTGTTGCCAGAAATAAGAAGATACTTATTAAGAGAGTCTCAAAAGACACACGTAGTAAAGCCAAAACGTAGCGTGACAAGGCTATATAATGCGAAGCAAAAAATGCCATATAACAAGGAAAATTATAAAAACAGGAGTGGAATGATACAGAAGGAAAGGTAGGCCAAAGGAAAATATGGATGGATTGCGTAAAAATGATATAGAGAATAGAGGTGTGAAATATAAGATGAAAGCTACAAAAGAGAGTAAAAGTAGACAAAATTTCTTGCAGACCCCATATAAAGTGGGATAAGAGCAGGAAAAAGAGAGTAAAGAAAGGGTATCATCCGGGATTCTGCTTTGGAGTTAGAAAGTCATTTGGCTGTCAAGAAATATAACCACAAAATTTTCATTTCAAAAAAATTAAGTTCGTTAGTTATGTAAAAAAAGTTTATTACTTAAGTAAAAGCAGTGAAGTACAAAGGCATCGACTCAAATAGACAATATAGTCACTTCGGATGCAATCGCGATGAAAAGTTTTTATGATTGGCATGAGCTCCAAAAATTCGAGTCAAGTTACTGGGGGACGTTATACCCTGAGTTTATACGGGGTAGTGTTACCTGGAATTCTATGAGGAAGTTTGGAACATTCTACACCGAAAGGAAAAATATAGTACATATTTAATATTTACGAGTATATATTAATTATATATATTTTTTATATGGATCTTCTGCCTTAGCTTAACCGTAGATTTTTGTTTAGTACAAGCATTATTTTGAAGTCTGTAGAGAAGTAGAATGTACTGCACCTATACCATTTGATTTATTATTTCATTGTTATTTATTTAAAACCATTCTTGTCGGTGGAGTATCTTACAATCCTCTCAACAAAGTGTCTTTTCCTTGACCTCTTGATACGACACGATATCTAATCTTTCCTTAACTTGCTCCATAAATGTTCTTCTTGATCTCTGCCGGTTTCTTCAATTGTCCCTTCTATGATGGTTTTTATTAGATGGTCGTGTCGTATCAAGTGTACCCGCATCTGTTTTTTTATATTCTCAATAATTCTCAACATGTTTCTTTTCTCTTTTACTGTGTTTAGCATTTCCTCGTTGTTCTTTTTCTCCATCCAGCTTATCCTCACCATTCTTCTCCAATACTACATATCAAATGCTTCTTCTAACCTTTCGCTGTACCTTTGTGTTAGGGTCCACGTCTCACATCCATATAACGCAATGCTCTAGATGTACACCTTTATTAATTTTATGCGAACATGCTTTGATATGTTCGCGCTTAGCAGATGTCCCTTGTTATTAAATGATTTTTTCGTCATTGCTATTCTCTTATATATTTTATGCACATCCTGGAGTCACTTGTAATTAGACTACCCAATTGTTTTTTAATTTGCTTATAGAGTATAATTTATTCTCTTTTAAGAAATAGGGCAACCCCATCATTCACTTATAATGTTTGGTATTTTATATATTTCTTTTTAGATTTGAAAATTAAACGAAAGTTATTCATGTAAAAATCAAATTCACACGTATATCTGAAGTTTTGTGTCTTAATTCAAAAAAGTCGACTCACTTTTTTGACAAATCACTTTTTTTGCACCAGTATCTTCCATACTGGAGCAAAAAAAGTGATCTAAAGATTATACAACTAAGTTTTTCTCGGACTCCAATTAGCGTGTCTTAGATGCAATCAAGCGAGATTACTTGGATGATAGCAATTCATTTTCAAAAAGATACGACCAAATTAATTGATAACTAATCAAAAACGATAGTAGATTACCAAAAAAAATTGCATGACTTTATGGAATTCTAATTTTAAAAATAATATTTAACCATTATTTAATATTTAACCAAAGCGCCATTTCATTTCCTATTTAATCTCAATTAAGCTAATGTGACTTTTATCGTTAACGTTGTTTTTTATTTAAAATTCTAATTAAGAAATTTAATGAGGAAATTCAAATTGTTCCCTGTCTATGTGATACTCACTGACATCGCATCTCAAGCAAATTGAAATTATAATGAGCTGACCTATATTTAGCTTATAACGGCTAGGATATATCAAGACCTTCTCTTAATATACATGGTTTAGATGTTCAGATACAAGGAGGGGCTATAATTTGCGAGATATGACTGAAGCAGATACGTTGAGTCTGTAATGTTGGTATCACATAAAATTATTTTATGTTATACAAGGTAGTTACGAGTTATATCAGTCCTTTATTATATGTGTACTAAGCACTAAGTTGTGCATTATATCTCAATAATCCTGAAAATAAGGTAGAATGAGTGACTGGATACATCAAAGAGCCAGGGTTAGATTTCTGTAATAGTTCAGAGGAGGTTCAGAGGAGAAGTCAAAAAGAAGCAGGGGACTTCATTAATAATCATAAGTAAGATGAGTGACTGCTAAGTAACTCAACCAACAAAGACAATCTCTCTTTCTCCAGATTCGTTTGTAATAATAGAATATTAAGCCAAAACTTGACTTGTCATTTGGGTAAGCAGTTACTGTAGTCTATGGATATTTGTAACAAGTTTTGACCCAGTGCAGAGATTGTTTCGAAAATTTAAAAAACAATACCTAAGTTCAATGACTTATTAGGTCTTAGATCTTTCAAGATTTATATTTCATTACTAATGTTTACACGAAACGATTACATTAGAAAAACAATTTTCTATAATTCCCCGGTGATTAAATACAAACTAATTGTTTCTCGATGTTTTATCACGTGAGTCTAGAACAGTTCGTCTATTGTCGGATGTTTGCGATGCTAGGGGCGTTGCAAATACGCTGCTGTCCCATATGGGTACAGGAACCTGGGTCACTAATACCGGAACACAAGGTTATTATGGCGGCATACGTAGACCAAAGCTGGTCGCCATTCAACAGACTTGTGGCCTTACCACTTAGCTAGGATTGTTTTGTCGCCTTTTACGACATGCCGACCCCGGCCACAGAGGTTAGTATTGTTACTTTGCTCCTGCATGGAGTGTAATGTAAAGTAACAAGTTCGCATAGTATTTTTGTAATTTTGATTTCAACGTTGGAGATATAATTGGGATACAGAAATAGCTTAAAACGTATTCAAGAAACTTTTCTAGTATGTGTTGTATTTAATCTCTAAAACACTGCTCGTGTTACTGATACATGCATTATGTTACATCAAAACCAGTAATGCTGGATGAGTAAATATTTAGACATCGAAGCATTATCAAGCAATACATTTATAAATCAGATAATTATTCACAATCTTACTTATATTTATAGTTGGGGAATATTAATTGTCAAGCGTTAATTGAAATTTGAAAAGTGATGGATTTGTTTAATAAACTTCCGATACACAACTTTGTTATGACTTCAGGCTATGATAGAACACGGTAATCATTTTTGCTTTAGCCTGGTTCGCAATACTAAGGTATTGTTTCTGAGTGGGCACCATTTGCATCGATTATTTTATGTGACACGCCGTTTTCTTTTATTGAGACAGTTAGTATAAAAAAATGATTAGAATTCATTTTGTCTTTGTCAGCCAATCCAGTTACAACTATATCCACTGTGAAAGCAGGCCTGTCTAAGTTCGTGCGGAGTATCCTGATCTCCTGCAATTTTACACAGGTAGATATTTCCCAAGACACTGCCTCCACTCAATAGACCATCAATTTATGGCCTCAAAAGACCAGCCCACCATCACTTCAGTTTGCAAGCTTTGCGAACTATGTCGGGTCTTCTACGTATGTCCTCATTTCGGACCTTTTCTTGATATAAGTGTATACTTAGTACTTTAAATCCGTGAACCAGTCCCCCCCCCCCCCTATGAGTGTTCATGTCCGTAGGTCAACTATCGTATCGCCCAACTATGAAAAGGAATCTCTACGTATAAGGACGTATGATATTGACGAAATACGATTTCTATAATAACAAATGAGGAAGTTTTTTATCAGACTGAAACAACTGGTAGAAAAGATTCACTGAGTTCTGAAGTTATTGATGATACCTTACATAGAAGATCAATATTAACTAGTAAAGTAAATTTGTAGGCAATCCAAAGCACATATCTATTTGTTACGTCAAAAAGGCTCACAAAACTATTTGAATCCCATTAGTCGCCGCGACAAGACCCTCGTCAAACGCCATCCAACTTTCATAAAATGGTTCAAAAATAAAATATAGTAAAACGGATTTACTTAAAAAATATAAAAAAGGATTTTTATAGCGTGACACCTTTGATAATTTATGATCTCTTTTATTATAGAATCGAACAATAAAAAGGTTTTATGTCTTGGGAGTAAATACAGTCCTTTAACCAACTATCAAAAAGAAAAGGTTTCTTATTTGCTATCACAAAATTCTAATATTAATGTACACGAGTCTTTACCCCTATGGGGTAGTAGCATGTTCATGGTGCCGCTAGTAAACATCTATAGGCGACAGTAACTATCTCAACAATAAAATGTGGTTGTGAAAATCTGGATCTGCTTCCTTAGAAATGCAAGATTTTCCAAAGTTTTCTTCAAATGTATAAAACTAGCTGACACGTTGTTCTGCCTTATAAATTAAAAAAGTGGGTGCGTACAAAGTACACATGTCAGAAGTGAAACTTCTTTGGACGCAGATATCTGCCCCGGCAGACTCATCGTACCTTTGCTACCCCGGCTACAATTTGGAACATCTATTCCTCCCAAAAGCTGGGGTATGCTTGTACGTCCGGGACGATATATGCTGCCGCCGTCTTCACGGTCTCGAAGACAGGGACCTTTCCATCATATGGGTGCGAGTGGATTTCGGTGGTTCCACCCGGGTGTACTCCTGCCTGTATCGGTCCCATGGCAGAGAATGCGAAAGGACTGAAACAGCTCATTTTTTCGGGCGTGTTCAAGACGCTACCGACAAAGTTTTTACGCAGTATCCCGCCGCGGAGGTGATCGTTCTTGGAGACTTCAATGCTCATCATATTGAGTGGCTGGGTTCTCCAAAAACTGATCTGCCGGGGATTGCTGCCTTTAATTTTGCTCTTGCCCATGGTTTTACTCAGGTGGTTCAAGGGTTTACCCGCATACCGGATAGAGTGGACCATGCGCCGTCTTTGTTGGACCTTCTGTTGACCACACATCCGGAAGATTATCAGGTCTCGATCGGGACTCCATTAGGAACCTCTGATCATTGCTTGATATCTTCCGTGATGCGCCCTCCAATTCCCGAATGGGCTCGCCCCACCGTGAAGCGGAGAGTGTGGCGCTATCGGTCAGCAGATTGGGATGGATTGCGTGAATTCTATGCGTCCTACCCATGGGGGCCGCTGTGTTTTTCTTCGGACGATCCTGACGCTTGTGCGAACTCGATTGCCGATGTGGTGCTGCAGGGAATGGAATGTTTCATTCCTAACTCTGTGGTGCCCATTGGTGGTTCGGGAAAGCCATGGTTCGATAGGCCTAGTGCTGAGGCTGTTAAGCTGAAGCAAAAGGCCTATCGAGCCTGGACTACAGCAAGGGCTTGTCAGGATCCTAACACTTCCGACTTGAGGAAAAAATACAATGTTGCCTCCAGGAACCTCAAAAAACGGATTGCGAGAGCAAAATTTGAGCACATCGGCAGGATTGGCGAGCGTCTCGCCAGCTATCCCTCTGGGACTAGGGCTTTCTGGTCGCTTGCTAAAGCCGTCGAAGGAAACTTTTGTCGGGCGTCCATTCCTCCACTACGTGCAGCTGACGACCGTCTGGCTCATGCTGCTAAGGATAAAGCCGATCTCCTGGGTGAAATCTTTGCAGCCAATTCGACTCTTGATGACGGGGGACAGTCTCCACCTTCTATTAGAAGATGTGGAGACTCCACAATGTCGGAGGTACGGTTTTCCCAAAAAGCCGTGAGACGTGTCCTCCGATCCCTCGACGTCAAGAAGTCCACCGGGCCAGACGGTATCCCCGCTATTGTGCTGCGAATGTGCTCAGCTGAGCTGTCTCCAGTCCTTTCCCGACTTTTTACATTATCCTACCGCAATGGTTGTGTCCCGGCTTCGTGGAAGGTGGCCCATGTTCACCCTATTCCCAAAAAGGGTGACCGAACGGACCCGTCCAACTACAGGCCTATAGCGATAACTTCTTTGCTCTCAAAGGTGATGGAGCGGATCATCAACGCACAACTCCTGGGTTACCTGGAGGATTCCCAGCTGCTTAATGATCGCCAATATGGTTTTCGACATGGTCGGTCCGCTGGGGATCTCCTGGTTTACCTAACCCACCGTTGGGCTGAAGCCGTTGAGAGCAAGGGAGAAGCCCTGGCTGTTAGCCTAGACATCGCTAAGGCCTTCGATCGGGTCTGGCATAGGGCTCTTCTTGCGAAGCTTCCATCTTACGGGATACCTGGGAGTCTTTGCACCTGGCTATCCAGCTTTCTCGCTGGGCGCAGTATTAAGGTCGTTGTTGACGGTTGCTGCTCCAGTGTGAAACCTATCAATGCTGGTGTGCCCCAGGGTTGTGTGCTGTCGCCGACGCTATTTATTCTGCATATCAATGACATGTTATCTATAGATGGCATTCATTGCTATGCGGATGATGGCACCGGCGATGCACGGTACACTGGTCGTGTAAGTCTCTCTCCTGCGTTTTTGGAAGAAAGTCGGGTCAGACTTGTGTCTGAAGTAGAGAACTCTCTAGAGAGGGTCTCCGAATGGGGACGACAAAACCTTGTCCAGTTCAACCCCTCGAAGACGCAGGTCTGCGTATTCTCTGCCAAGAAAACCCCGTTCGCACCTGCGCCACAGTTTCAAGGAACCTCTCTTTCCATCGCAAGTAGTATTGGGATCCTTGGTGTCGACATCACGAATGATGTGCAGTTTAGGGGACAATTGGAGGGTAAAGCTAAGCTTGCCTCCAAAAAGCTAGGTGTGCTAAACCGGTCCAAGCAGTACTTCAGTCCAAGGCAACGGCTTGTGCTATATAAAGCACAGGTCAGACCGCATATGGAGTACTGCTCATATTTATGGGCTGGAGCACCGGCCTGTCAGCTCAATCCCCTAGACTCGATCCAACGGCGCGCAGTTCGTGTTGTCGGCGATCCCATGCTCACAGACGGTTTAGACACGCTTGGACTTCGGAGAGACTTTGCATCTCTTTGCGTATTCTACCGTCTGTACAACGGGGAGTGTTCTGAAGAACTATTTAGGATGATGCCCTCGTCGTCTTTCTACCACCGCACTGCCCGCCATCGGCTGGGTGTTCATCCCCATTTCTTGGAGCCTCTTCCTTCCTGTACGAAACGGTTCTCCAGAACGTTCATGTTGCGTACTCTCAGGATCTGGAATGAGCTTCCGGCTGAGGTTTTCTCAGCGCGGTATGATATGGGGTTCTTCAAAAAAGGCGTTATAAAATTTCTTCGAGACCGGCAGCGCGTTGGTGGTGCCTCTGGTGCTGCAAACGTCCATAGGCGACGGTGACCACCTGCCAGGGTGGGCCGTTTGCCTGTCTGCTGAACTCAAGCAATAAAAAAAAAAAAAACTAATTTTTAAATCTTCTAATAAATTGAAAAGAGAATTTATGAAATACTAGCTGACCCGGCAAACGTTTTTCTGCCATATAAATAATAAAATGTCAAAAAATTAAAAAAAAATTTAGGGGTGGACTACCCCTAACATTTAGGGGGATGAAAAATAGATGTTGGCCGATTCTCATAGATACCGGATAAGCACAAAAAATTTCATCAAAATCGGTCAAGTCGTTTCGGAGGAGTATGGCAACGAAAACTGTGACACGAGAATTTTATATATTAGATTATTATTTTATATCTTATTAAACAAAACTGAACTGTATTTTATTGCAATAAATTCGTAATTCAAATAGATATGTATAAGTAATGCAATGCAATCATTCTAAAAATACCTTATAGAATAATTCAATAATCCATAAGCCATTATTAATAAGGTTGGTATTACTAGAGCAAAAAAAATTCAAGTGTATTTCATTGTAATACGATCGTAATTCGAATAGATATGTATAAGTAATGCAATCATTTAAAAATTACATTATTAAATAAGTCTTAGGCCATTTCACATCTTCGTGACGATATTGCGTTTTATCCGTAAAAATTTTACCCACACGCGACCATTAGGTCGCGTGTTTAAATATTAATTGTATTTAAATGTATAGTAAATAAACTTTTACTCAAGCAATAAAAGTAAAATTTTTGTATAAAACGAGATGACTAATCCATACTGTATAACATTGGATCAATACGTATTTTTTTAGAGTACACAACTGTTTTAACCGTTTTTTCTAATTATTTTTATAGTAAATGACTATAATTAATGTAGTACATACATACATATAATCACGCCTCTTTCCCGTAGAGGTAGGCAGAGACCACTTCTTTCCACTTGCTACGATCCTTACATACTTGTTTCGCTTCGTCCACTTTCATTATTTCCTTCATACATGCCCTTCGGTTTAGGGTACTCTTGACCTGGCTTTTTTTCAAGACATCCCTGATCTGGTCTCGAAACGTCCGCCTAGGTCTACCCCTTCCAACACTTCCATTCACACTCGCCTTATACACTTTTTTTAGTCAATCGTTCTTATAATGTAGTGATGTGGGAATATAATTGATTGGTGATAATTTTCATCGAGTCTACTGTATGCATACGCAGCTACTAAATTAGTCGTGTCTATATAGCCGTATGAGCTATTCGCATGATTACCATCTCAATAATAGTCTTTTGTAACGTACAACAAAAATGTTCGTCTCCCTCAAAAGGATTTTTCACTGAAGAGATAAGTATAAATTAAATTCGGATTGTACATATAAGTATAATTAAAATACGCTACATTGCATTAGCCAAAACGAATGTTTCCGAACCCGACATATGCTATTGTGATAAGAATACACTGCTCCGGATTTGTTTCCATCGCTTCCATTCCTTGCCTTTTCCTTTTATTTATCAAAGAGAAACTAGAAAAGAGATGAAATAAATATGACCAAAGGTTTACAAAATCGATTGCCATTTTGGGAACTGTCTGAGAATTAACAAAATAAAAAAGAGAAATACTTGGACAGTTCACACACAGCCCTATCTAGTCGCAAATTAAAAAGAACGCTTATGTAATTAATATTATGTAATCAAGATAGTGTTATTTATTTTGTAAATAAATGCATATGATACATAAACTCCCAGAATTGGAATGGAAATCGACGAAAGACAAAAAACGACACAACCGTTAGGGTGCCTTTCTACCAGAGAAGTGCTATGCAGCATGCTGCGAAGATGTGAAATCTACGTTACGAAAACATTGTGACCGTTTCCACCAATACTAAGCTATGTAGCTGCGCGAGAAAGATGCGCAGCTTGAGCTATGCGATGTATAATAATTATGATATGATAGCATTTTTTTTTATAAACAATAGGCGTACGTTTTTCGCATGTCTACTTTCAGCGATAAACGCGGGCATACTGTAGGTACTCTGCTTTGCTCTGCACCTAGCTACACCACTCGCGACGGACCATAGCACGCATCCTTCCATATAAAAACATATCTTAGTTGAATCCGTTTCCACCAGTGTTAAGCTATGTGCACCAATGAATATGATTGGTGGATATCAAACGCATCCATAGCAATGTAGCATAGCACATCTCTGGTGGAAAAGCACCCTTACGCTGCGGATGTCGTTAATCGGTAAATGACTTAATATTTATAAGTAACTAGCTGACCCAGCAAACGTTGTTATAAAAATAATAAAATGTCAAAAAATAAAAAATAAAATTTAGGGGTGGACTACCCCTAACATTTAGGGGGATGAAAAATAGATGTTGGCCGATTCTCATAGATACCGGATAAGCACAAAAAATCACTAACTCAATTTAGTTATCTGCCTACTGCCTACCCCTAAGAACGATGGCGTGATTATTTATAGCCTATGACCATTTCTAGGTTATCATCTATCACCATACCAAATTTCATCAAAATCCGTTCAGCCGTTTAGGCGTGAAAGAGGAACAGACAGACAGACAGACAGACAGAGTTACTTTCGCATTTATAATATTAGTATGGATGAGATATACTTATTCATATATTTGACCGGGAGTACCGTGCCGTACCGTGCTACCAAAGAAACAGTATAAATATTCATATTATTTACTTTTATTATTTAATCAATTACGATGACCTTGGTCAGACGATTGCATGGATAGTGTATCTGTTATCTCGATAAAGGCTGAAAGTGTAGATAAAGCTAAGATCAACAAACTGAAATTAAGAGAAAAACTCAAATAAGACCGAAATAGTTTTGTTTAAGCGGACTCTTAACCGCGTTTGATCTTTGCTATTTCAATTTAATTACAGATCATTTTTTAGCATTTCAAAGTAGAAATTACTTTGTATAAAGATTTTAGAGGAATTCCTAAAATCAATGATAAACAATGAGAAATGATAATGAACAATAATGATAGTGGGTGGATATACAAGGAGGAATAGACTAACAAAAATATAGATCAAATGTGTAAAACGGCTAACAAAAAAGAGTGGTGGGATAAAATATGTTTTTCCGACAATAAGGCCAGAAAGGAGAAGATATTATAACAGTTTATAACATCGCAAGCCTTTGAAACCGATGGAGAGGGCTATGTATGGGCGATTAACCTAAAGATGAGTTACTTGTGGCAACTCCAGAAATAGACGACGAATAACTTCTATCGAACGTCTCACTGCTGAGCTCATACTACAGCTAGTTTACTAACCACACTCATTCAAGATATTTCACTTTGCTTATCATAATACAATCCGAATATTAACCTTTAAATAGGCGAGATAAACTTTTTTTATCCGTGCAGAGGCGGAGAAAGAATACTAACCTCTGCGGCCGTGGTCAGCCTGTCGTAAAAAGCGACAAAACAACCCACCCTAGCTACGTGGTAGGCCCCAAGAACGTTTGGATGGCGACCTCCTTTGGTCTTAAGTATGGCGCCATAATAACCTTGTGTTGTGTTCTGGCATTAGTGACCCAAGTTTCTGTACCCTTATGCGAAGGAGCGCGTTCACGATGCCACTGATGTTGCAAACACTCATAGGCGAGGGTAACTGCTAAATTCTAAGCGGGCCGTCAGCCTGTTTGCTGTCCTACAGCAATAAAAAAAACACCTACAACCTGCCACCTCTGAGTAAAATATTCAGCCAGCTTATGTATTTCCAAGAAATAAACAACTATTACTGATAGGACATCAAACGTTATCTGTTTCGAATCTATACGAGGTTCTTTCCGAGTTTGATTCCAGGCAGGCTCAATTCTAATGCATTTTCAGTAAGTTCTTGGTTCAACCCATCGATTTGTGTAACCATATGCAAATAATAATAACTGGTATTGTCTTCAGCTTGCGGATGGCCACTTCCGGACATATAGGCCTCCAAAATACGCCACTAAGCCTGTAGTCCTGTTACATCCACTTTCTGTCAGCATTATTATTGGTATAAATATCGCAAAATTTCAACCCGTATATTTTTAAAATTTGCCTGAAGTTCTTTATTCAATTCTTACCTACTACCTACTTATACCGAAAGGACAAAACAGTATACCAATGTTATATACCTTCCGCTGTATAAGAGGACGAGTTCAATTATTCTTATCACCTGGACAACATTGTGAAATTCCGGACATGATACAAACCTTAATTAACACTCGGGCTTATCTAAGCGTATGCCTTTTTTGCATTGTGTTTTCATATATAAATGTCATATCATAATAACAGTCTAGATTGGCTAAAGTAGATCTGGGGTGAAACCACGCCAAAAAGGGTATGCGCCTGCACGGCTTGAGCCACGGTACCGACGGATCATTTGCCTTATCAGTTTTCGCCGGGGTATAAAGCTCGTAACCTATAATTCTTAGAGAAAACGTTGCAAGGAAGAAGGTCCAAAGCCTATACTGTCTCTTTGCTGAGTTCGGGCGTTCCCCGAAAAGATAACGTATGGTGTACGTACTATGATTATTTTTTAATCATAAATTTTTACTATTATATAAAGTCAGGACGTGGATATTTTTATTTCTCTAGGACAAGGCATAGGGGGACGCCCCACTTAATAGAAAGCAGTTACCGTCGTCTATAGATGTTTGTAATACCAAGGGCACCGTCAACAATTTGACGTCCACACGGGGAAGCTGAAACCTGGGTCACTTATTCCAGTATAAAACACAAGATTATTATGAAGCCATATTTAGAAACCATTGTTATTTGTCACCCAGATGAGCTTGGAGTTCTACTAAATACCAAGGGTTGTTTTGCTGCCTTTTAAGACAGGCTCCCGGCCGCAGTGGTTAGCATTCTTACTCCACTCCGATAAGGAGAAAAACTGATTTATTCTTATTGGTTAAAAAATTACATCATAAAAATGGCGGTCCTACCGCTTAAAGCGATCTCTTCCATTATTCTGTATATAGCACGCGAGAAAAAGTTAGCAGCGAGAATGCATGACCTCTGATTACGACTCGATTGTTATGCCACATAGCTAATAAAAAAAAGTCCTAAAGTCCTCGAATGGCGACCGGGTACCGGAAGACGCAGTGTTGGTAGGCCCGCCACAAGATGGACCGATGATCTGGTCAAGATCGCCGGAATAGGTTGGATGAGGGCAGTGCAGGACCGATCATCGTGGAGATCTTTGGGGGAGGCCTTTGTCCAGCAGTGGGCGTCTTCCGGCTGAAATGATGATGATAGCTATTACACAGTCATATAAGATATTTGAAGTTATTACATATGTGTTACCATTAAAAGAGCAATGCGTAAAATTCTATCCTGCAATGCTCATAAGTATATATATATAAGTAGAATTTAAGATGGTAAACTGTCGCGGTCACTTTCGGCTCTAAGTCACTTTCAGCTTTAAGGGCTAATCCAATAGAACCACGTCAACGCCCGCTCGGAGTTCCCGAGAATAGTTTCTCTGGAATGCAATAAAGCAGTATAGTTGCGTATCGTAGTATACTTGTATGTAAACGTATCACAGTTGTGTTACTGAAAATTTCATTACAGAATATTGCATAGTTTTCTCTCGGTGCAATCGTGGAGTAAGAATGACCCCTGTAGCCGTAATCCACCTGTTGTTAAAGGCGTCAAAACAAACCCAGCTAGCTAGCTGGCTCCAAGCCCGCCTGAATGGCGGATAAACATACCGCCCTAATTACCTTGAGTTTGTTCCAGCGAAAGTAATACAGGTCTAAGTTTCCCTGTGTGGATGTCAACTTGTTAGCGGTGCCCCTGGTGCTGCAAACATTTATAGACGTCGGTTACTATTCACTACTGCTTACTAATAACTAGGCCGTCAGCATGTTTGTTCTTCTATAGCAATAAAAAAATGTTTCGAGGTTTACTCAACTTCTTTTCCGGTCCGTCTACTTATAAAGACCTAAAAATGTCAATAAGATTAATTTTTTGCCCAGCAGTGACATTATTTTGTCCTTGATAGAGAAGCAAAGCTCTAGCTCAGGTTCTGCGGCCACGCAAATATTACAGCTTCGCATATGGGGAGAGACTTAAACTCTTAATTTTAAAGAAGAAGAAGTTATTTAATAAATAAATAAGCATAAACTTCCCAATAAGATATTAAAATGAAAATAACTAAAAATGTACTAATAAGATGAAAATGACTTTATAGTCCAAAAGTTAAATAGGATCATTTCATTCCTAGATTTATTTCGTTGTAAAGGTGACTTTTGGAATAACTCGATGATAGCTCTTAGTCTACAAATGAAGAATACCAATCGGTGTTCCAAGTTAAAAAAAATTCTAGTTTGCAAACTCCAGGTCCCAAAGTGACTACTTGGGATGTGACATATATGAAACGAGAATAAGAAAAAAACAAAGCATAAATAACTAAAACAAATAAAGGACTATTTTTTTTAATAACCTATACAGAAAAGAATTAACCAACTTTTTTATAAAATCACAACAAATACAAAATCAAAAAAATTAAGCAACTTCAAACTAAGCAATATGGCGTTTGTGTTATGGTCGCTAGAATACTTATATTTTGTAAAAAAGAACCATAATATACACAAACAAAATGATGTTTGTGTATATATGTATAGCCGCGAAGGGGATCGAAGCTCCCCAGAGGCATTTCAATGTGCGAAAGCCTTTGTCTTTGCGCAGAGCTTATAAAATGTAACAGAAGGATACACAAATCTTTGATCCCTAAGCTAGATTTAATTAGAGGATTAGTCCAGAATAACGCTGAGCGACAATTTGATGTGACTCTAACGAACTTGATTGATGATGTAATGATGATTTCATCACTTGAATTTGGTTTGACGATTTGATATAGCCTGAACTCAACCTAATGTTGCATCGGCCTAATCACTTCATCTGACATTCCCTGATATTATTAGATTGAATGAAATTGGATAAAACTGATGAGATAAAAGTGACTTACGGTTTGGATTGAGTGTTTATTTTTACATTCTCACACTTATTTCTTTACAGTAATACACTTATTACGTTACTTTTACAATAATATGCACAATTCTAATGATGTTCACAATTACACAACTCAACACAGTGATTTATCAACGTATTCGCAAGATCGTACTATGCGAATGCTAAAAACAGAAAATTACATTGCGTTTTGGAATTAATTTTTTTTTATCAAATGTACACTATAGTATGAAAAAAATATATTATCGGAATATATATCTTCAGCCCACGTGTGCTTTAAACTTATACGTTTTTTATAAACACATCTTAATAAATGTCATAGTTATTTATTGATAATCGCTTAAATACTATAAAATAAAACATATATTTAGTTAAGGATACATATTAAAGTTAAAAACCAAAAACTTCACCAGTTATAAGATATAAGAGTTCCTAAAAAAATTATTTCTTTTTATGCAAATAATCCTGTTCGCTATTAAATTTCGACATAACTTTTCTTGAAGTAAGCTTTGCATGATTCATATGGTCCCTTGATTTTTTCCGATATCGCAGTTTCTGTAACTACTTTATCAAATCGTTCAACCTTTCGCGTATGTCAAGGCAGCCTAATAAACGACACACTTTCGTCGCTTTTTATCCCTACTATCTGAATAAGTGATTTCTCAGAATAGATGGAACAAAGTTGCTTTTTGCCAGTTTATTAAATTAATGTATCTTATCTTATTTCGGGGCCGAGAGTTATCTGGGACACTTCGACCCAATGGGATCTTTTGTGTTCCCCTAGATAGCAATCACTCCTCTCCAATCTCATTGAAGATTTGCTTCATGAGCCTAACAATGAGATATGGAGATAGGAGCCTGTAGTCTTCCGGTGTTGGATATCTTACCCCCAAAATATTCATTCGCTTCCTGGCCAATGCATCGCATGTACACAGTAGGTGTTCCATGCGTTCTGTATGTCACACAACCTGCACATAGGTGTCGCGGTTAAACCCATCTTCATGGGCATGTTGTTGGTTCCAAAGTGCCCAGTAAAGGCCCCAAGCAAGTATTTGCCCCCTGCTCATGTTCCAGATGGATCCTCGTGCTTTGTACGTGGATCCCAAAAAATTTTTGGAGTGTTCCAGACCGATTCTAGTCAGCCAGTGTTGTTGTTGACTGCGATCTGCAAAATACCTGAATGTGGCTTTCACGAGACTAGTCTGAATGCCTACACATGATTCTGGACCCATAAAATCATTAGATGAGCCCTCTCTTGCCAGTTCACATTAGTCTTACCCTGTTAAAATTAATGTAACATATAGCATCAAATTTGAGTTTAGGCACTTCAAAAGTACGTGGTAGTTTCCAGTCACAGGTAAACTACACGCTTTTAGAATTCTTCTAACTGCGAGTTCTCTCATATGCTTTTCTTCATCTTTTAACATCACCAATAGTAAATTTTCGTTCTCTTTTCAGACGGTCCTTTATAGCTGAGGATCGTGACTCCGTTGCTGCAATTTACCGACCGTTTTCCTCCACTTGATGCGGTCCATGGCCCGGTGTAGTGCCACACTGGCAGGTATTTTTAGGTGTTCGGATTACCTGGTCCGGCCACTTTTTTGGACTGCGTCCTTTTGGCCTCTTGCCCTTCACCTTTTCTGTCACCATCAGTTTTTCCAGGTTGCCGGGATCCCTTCGAGCAATATGTCCGAAGTACTTGAGTATTTGGTGCAGGCAAACTGGAAAGTCGCTGGGGTTTCTAGTAAATCTTTAGGGGGATCAAAATATGCATTCCGCAGAATGACATGCTATTAACGCACTTGATAAGTATCGCGAACTTTCAACTAATTTCCAAAGATGCCGTGATCCGTTACTGTATGATGGGTTTGTCTTTATTTGAAACCACACGAGGGCATATACTTTTACTATTTATTGGGCCAAATTATTTAAATTAGTTAAGACGTAAAATCCTGTTAGCCTTTTTTTGGTAGGTGGAAATGCATGACGCATACCCCGCCACGTGGGAATGGGTAGCGGGGTAGTGTGAGACACCCCGTGCAATGCGCCCATACGTCCCCTTCTCTGGGCCGGAGGACGCACGCCGCTGGTATACTCACTAAAACCACCCCGGTGTTCCTTCATACGCCTTAAGTGCCGCGGCCCTGACAGGCGCTGGCCGACATTCAAGGGCCGCTTTAAATACCAGGGGTGATAAGCCCCGGCATCTACTTTCTTACGCAGGGGTGAGCTGAGCACGTGGAACACCGACGCGTGCTCCTTTCTCGCCCTTATGTGTGGGTTGCAGCCCTTTCCCAGGGGGCATAGTCAATCAACAGGCATTTGACACTTTTTCAGGTGATTTATTTGCCAAGTCACCTGAAAATCTTCTAGCAGCAATTTTTGCTGAGGTAATATCATATAAATATTTTTGATCCGTTCTTAAGTCATCAATCAGGTTTTAGCGTTGGTAATTTCCTGGTATTGGCTTAAATTCAACTACAGCTCGTGTTTCACACTTATCCAGCAGCTTACTAATAGGACCATTATATGAAGACTAGCTGTGCCCGCGACTCCGTCCGCGTGGAATAGTGACCTTATCACTAAGGGGTATGAAAAATAGATGTTGGCCGATTCTCAAGACCTACTCAATATGCTCACAAAATTTCATGAGAATCGGTCAAGCCGTTTCGGAGGAGTATGGGAACGAACATTGTGACACGAGAATTTTACCTATATATATATAAGATGAACCAGAAGTTTTATCATTTATGTAATAAAAACAATATATACATAGATACATAGGCAGTTCAATTAAACGAAGCTTGCAAATTATCCATTGCAAGGGTCTCTGAAATCTTTTTTCAAATAGCTTTATGACATCACTAAATTAACCCGTGTTTGTTACTGTTCCATTGCATCAAATAGCCAGGAGATCATCAATACTAATATATTTAGTGAAAACAAGAGCGTTTATTGATATCTCAATGGTCTTAGGTATTCCTCATCATGGTGCCACATACCCTAAATAACTGGAATCCAGCTTTTCAATGAAAGATACGTGGTCTTCTGATTACTATTTGCCTGTACATTGTGGTTCCCTTTTGTGACTATGTTCAAAGTTTTGTCTTTCCGCCCATTAAAATATAAAGGTGGCAAGTTTAGAAGCGCTTTATTTTGCATAAGAAAAACCTGATGTTCTTCTCTAGCTTCGTAGTTTCGATTTACCAATTACGAAATCCTACGAAAGTTTGTGTCAAACTGCAAAAGTAGTCACAGTACCAGCTCTGTTGGATACTCTATAACGGTCACATATTTGGCACAATACCGGTAAACTTTTCCTCATATGACATACTTTTCAATTAATGTTTTTGTTTTTCAAATGATACGATTTCAGAAGCTGTATGATTCTAGCGTGCGAGACTACAGGAATCGATACTTAATACCATACTTCTTAAACTTTTTGTGTTACTATTTTTACAGTTTTGGAAAACGTGGGCTCTTTGTTACTGCTATTTCGAATATTCACTTGTTTTCTCTTACACTCGTTACATTTCATGAGATTCTGATATGTTAGTAACATACTATAGTTTTCATATCACCACGGGACCACGCGATCAGCTGGCCACATATCCGTGGGCCCAGGAGTAGGCAATAGGGGAACAGCGGGGTTTTTAGTGGGTAGTCAGAGGCCGACCATATTTCTCGGAGCCCCACATATCCCTCGGTCCCCCCAGGCTGAGGAACTCGTCGATAATAGGGTATTTCTCTGAGACCAAAAAAAGTTTAGTATTTACCTACCAGATGGCTTCTCTGTAGAAGAACAAAAACAAACATTCTTGATAGTTCAGAAATTATAAAAGGAAGGCCATGTTCCAAATATTATTTCAAGACTTGTTTTAAGACATCAGTTACTTTCTTTAACGAAATTTAACCATTCAACGTCCACTTAGCTGCCTTTTTCTTCATCTACCTTTTTAAAGAAAAGAAGTACGTATAAAAATACTTCAAGACTAAAGAGTCAATATTCTTCTTCTTCCTGCCCGTTTCCTACATTATTTAGGGTCGGGACAACATATTCTCTCCTTCCACTCTTCTTTGTTAGCCGTCATCTTCATACCCTTTTTCGCCATATCATCTTTTACGGAACCCATCCATCTTTTATTAGGTCTACCTCTCCTTTTGTATCTATCTACACATTTATGTCATTTTCTTAATTATATGGCATTCATCCCTTTGCATTACATGACCAAACAACGCTAGTATGTTACTTTTAAGTTTTTCAACCAGTGGTGCTACTTTCACACTTCCTCTAATATTCTTCTTCGTCGTGACCTCATGGCTGAGGATCGTGACCACCATAAGCTGCATCTCGGGTCAGGTCTGTCCATGCTTCTCTGCTTTGGGCCAAATGAATAGCCGTCTGAGTATTGCAGCTTAAGAACTGTTCCAGTCTTGCGTCAGTCCACCGGGTGGGTATTCTTCCTCTACTCCTTCTACCCTCAACTTGACCTCTAATTTACTCATTTCTAATTCATTTCTAAATACTGAATTTAGGCAAAGCGCCTCACCACACAAGTGATCTGGTCTCAAGGAGGACAAAATATTTATATGATGCAAATAGTTTGTTTATTTCAGTATATGTGTCCTTTATTTACACATTAATAACGTTTTAATCATGCAAGGGTGGAGTTAAAACACTGACCCCTGAGGCAAAGGGTGACCTGTCGTAAAAAGCGACAAAACAAACGTAGCTAGGTGACAGGACTCCAAGCTTGTTTAGATAGCAAACAGCCTTGATCTTTAAATATCCCGTCATGATAACCTTGTGTTGTATGCTCCCGGTGCTGGCGTTACAAACATTCATAGCCGTCAGCTATCTGATGTTCCTCAGCAATAAAAGAAAACCTTAAGATATAGCTAAGCTTAGTACATGGAACTGTCTTTAAAAAAAGAATGGATTAAATTAAATAACTCTCGATCGAAGATCTCGATGGCTGTTTGCTTATTTGAATCTTAAGGTTACTGGAGTTGGTGTAATGGTTAATGGAAAAACGTCGACAGAAAATTATTGTTCAGTATACCAGCGAGGTGAAATACAGGATCTTGAAGATCTAAAATATGATTTTGTAAAACATATTAATTGTCAATCATCACCCAGTGTTTGAAGAAGAAAGTTTTCGTAACCAGTATTGGCGTACGGAGCCAAGACCAAAGAGAACCAGAATGACCGATATAGATCAATAAATATGCGAGATGAAGTAGTAGAGGGTCGGTCACATCTGTTGCAGGATTAATGGCCAATGGAGCAATCGAGACATGAAGTGGCAGTTTTCCGGTTGGGGCTGGATTTAAAGGACCGGGATGTGTAGAGAAAATTTAGGAGGCCTATGTCCAGCAGTGAACAATTATTAGTTGATAACGAAACATTATTCACATCTGAAGAAGCGATACACAGAAATGGGTACTACGCACATTAATAAAATGATAACAAAGATATCGCGCTATTATGTCGTAAAATTACGTATTAATGATCCTTACACAATAGATAAGAATTGAATTATCAATTTTGTTATATTAATAATGCTTTCATAGATTGCGTAGAGGTAAGATGAGTTTTAAGATATTCTTTCTATTAAATTTACTTTGGGGGATAGTCCTATGTCAAAGGTAGCTGTTATCATCGGAGACACGTTTTAGATTATTATAGCGCAAAATTTTAAACAAAGGGATTTATATATTTTATTTATATAACACCAACTGCAATAATGCATTACACATAGGTCCTTTTCGTAAAATTTATTCATTATCTATGTATAATTATACGTATTATTACATATAATGTTAAAATTCTAATACATTAATCTAGTTAGATAGGCGATTTGTAAGTTTCCTAATTCTAAAGGAAAGACCGTACGGTGCTCTCTTTCTTTGACTTTTTGCTAGCTAAACATTTTGGGCTTAATTTTGGGCGAAGGTCAAACATTTTTTATTGCTGTAGGAAAGCAGTCAGGCTGACGGCCCGCTTAGAATTTAGCAGTTACCGTCGCCTATGGGTGTGCAACGCCAGTGACATCATGAAAACGCTGCTGTCCCATAAGGGTACAGGAACTTGGGTCACTAATGCCGGAACACAACACAAGGCTATTATGGCGGCATACTTAAGACCAAAGGTGGTCGCCATCCAGACGGCTTGAGGTCCTACTACGTAGCTAGGGTGGGTTATTTTGTCGCCTTTTACGACAGACCGACCCCGGCCGCAGAGGTTAGTATTCTTTTTCCACCCCTGCACAGATAAAAAACATTTAAAAATAACTAAACTGACAGTATACATGTCATGCTTGTTTATAGTAATGTATTGATAGATGAGAACAACTTAAATCAAAACATATTCAATATTTGTGGTAGATCCGTGTATAAATAAATTCCCAACAGAACAACAGCGTGGCAACCGCCTTACATCGCTCCCTCTCCCGTAGTTTATACCCCTCATTAGCGATGGGGAATTCGTAATTCATGTATAATCCTCGTTATCATATCAGTTTACATATTTCTTCACTTTATGTTTGTACCCAAACTTCCGCTTCAGTGTCCTGAGTCCGCTATCCGTTCTTTTTTCTTATTTGCACGGTCTTTTGAATCTCTGGTCTGATCTATCTAGAAGAAGTCACCTAGACGTCAATCTAGAACTATTTGGGATTACCTGTCGGAGATGGCATGATTAGATATTTTTGTATCCACGTAAGTAATCGGTTGCCGTAAAACGTGATTCTTACTCTGCAAATTTGATTTTTTTTTAAATGCAATCTCATAATCAATATTTAAAAATAAATCAGCTTTTACTAAATTTATAACACGAATTCAATAAGTATGATATAGATAAAAATTTATAGAAAGGTGTTATTACTGACATCGGATAAAATGTTTGATACGAATATCGATAATCTCATGTGAGTATTTGTCTTGTAATTCTGTTTGTTTATGATACTGTATCTCATGATAATCCTACTTCCTTTATGAATGAAAATATTTATTCAGAATATTTATTATATACATATTATATCGAACCGCAGGGCATTGGCGGTTCGATGTAACATGTTGGTCCGTCGATTTTCGCGTTGCAGTGGGCTAGTAAAGTTAACGTTATTTAAAGCATACTGCCAAGTTTTTTATACGTGTAGTTTATGGACCAAATGTGCGCAGAAAGCCGTCAGTGCGCTGCGCGTGCAATACAATAATGGATTCAGGATGCTGATGGGGTTGCCACGATTCTGCAGCGCTTCGGGTATGTTTGCCGAAGCACGCGTAGATGATTTTTATGCCATTACAAGAATGCGGGCTGCCTCGTTGCTATGCAGGGTTCGGGCCAGCTCCAACAGTATCCTGAGCACAATCGCTGCCAGAAATGATTCTGTAATACTCAATTGCTGTGTTAGGAAATGTAAGACTGACACAGCAATTGTAGCCAAATTATAGGATAAGACTAACATTAGATTTAAGACATTATGTATTTACTAACCCCTATGAATTATGACATATGTGTATGATTCGAAATAAAAAGAATATTATTATTATTATATTAAGTGGGTGTATATTTGTCATATTTTTACCCCAGGAATTAGAATGATTAATAAAGTTCTTATACAGTGCAAACAAATTTACTTTGTTATAGCGGATTGAGGTAGCGAGAACGGGGGAATGGATAGAGACAAGTAATGATGTTTTTGACATTGGATTGAGTGCGATCACGGGCTAACGCTAAATGGTATGTGCAAAAGGTAAGCGAATTTGGCGTGTTTTAGAAATATTAATTGTATTGTGTTGAATTATAATTTTATACACGATGGTTGGTGAATGTAGGGGAGACAAAGCAAATCACACAAAATATATACGAAGAAAATGATAGAAAATCGTTCTTAAGTGTATTGAACTTTGTATTATTTGAACGAAAGATGGGAATTGAATGTTCTATCCGTGCAGCAGTGGAGTAAAACATTGATCCCGGAGTCGGCCTGTCGTAAAAGGCGACAAAAAACCCTAGCAAGGTAGTAAAGCTCTAAGCCCCTCTAGTTGGAAACCAACCCTACTCTCTAAATTCACCGCCTTATTAGCCTTGTATTGTAAAGTTGCTGTACCCTTATGGGACAGCAGCGTGTTCGCGATGCCACTGGCGTTGCAAACACCTATAGGCGACGGCAACTGCTAAATTCTGAGCGGGCCGTCAGCCTGTCTGCTGTTCTACAGCATTAAAAAAAAAGTGACCCAGGTTCAATTTCCAAGTAGCGTGTGAGCGGTGTATTCTTCTCATCTTTGCGTTGTATTCTGGTTGCAGCCCAAACTCTCGCTTCGGCGCCCGGGGTCCGCTTTCCGACTTTTTCTTCTCCACTTCGCACGGTCTTCAGCATCCCTGGTAGTGAGCCCATTGGCACGCATATCACCCTTTACAACGTCAAGCCAGCACTTTTTGGGTCTACCCCTCCTGCCGGGGCCCGGCGGAAGCGGCATGGCCAGACATTTGTCACCCACGTAAGCCTCCGGTTGCTGTAAAACGTGGAGCTTGGAGGTTTAGGTTTAGGTTTAAACAATGAAAATTATTTACACAATAAAGCGTGGAGGTTGCTGTAAACCAACGGAGCCGACACTCTTGTAATTTATCCGCAATGTCACGGACATGAAGACTGCCGCGAATGCGGGACTTCCTAACGCGGTCCTTCCGCGTCACTCCACACATCCACCGCAGCATATTCATTTCCGTGACACGCAGCTCTTGCTTGTGTCGCTCTAACACCGGCCACGCTTTACAGCCGTATAAAAGGACAGGCCTAATGATGGTCTTATAGACCTGTCCCTTCAACTTTACCGGCATCTTGGGGTCACAAATGACACCAGTTACCTCACGCCATTTGGCCCACGCGGCAGCAATGCATGCCTTGACGTCGCAATCGATGTCACCAGACGCATGGAACACAGATCCCAGGTATTTCACTTGGTCCGTGCGCTTGACCGTGTTGCCGTCTATGCGTACGGGTGTGGGATCTGTGGAGTTACAGGCCAAGTACTCGTTGTTAGTAGTCGTGTTAGCGGTGCTCCTGGCGTCGCAAAAATCTATAGGCAACGGTAACTGCTAACTATTAAATGGACCGTCAGCCAAAATACTGTCCCAAAGCAATAAAAAAATATGGATATAACGATTTGATAATACAACTGGCTCAATGGCTAAGCTATGTACGATCAATTTGTATAATGCATGATTTCTTCTGCTAGTAGTTGTCAATGATACACGAGCGTGCGAGACTAACTGTACTTTATTTAATAATCATATCTACCCACAACCCCCCCACAAATTAACAAAACAAAAAGTAAATATATAACAATTTTTGAACTCATTTAACAAAGAATCAAAGACCAATAAACAATACAAAACAAAAGTCAATTTTTACAAGTATGACATTAATGATGTCAATCAAGATGCCTCTTACACAAACTATACAATCATTATATCTAAACTTTATTGTCAAAAATGCTCCATTATAATAATAATTAATTATTATGTATCATGAAAAAAAAATTAATTTGGAAGAAATAAGTGTTTAAGTTAACAAATAATGACTGGTAGTATAATATCCACTATACAATAATATAATAAAGCCTCTCCAGTTTATTAATAATGTTGTATTATTAAATTATTACAAAATAAATGTCATTGATATTAATAATAATTATGCCATAAGAAAAAATACAGACAACCTAAATTTTAATTTTATCTTGCAATCATTAGTTCTATGAAATTTATTTAGTTTCCCCGTTTGATATTTATAAAAATTTATACAGCTACAATCAGTTAAACAAAATAGTCAAAACAATTATGTCAATATACTAAAAAAAAAATAAGTAAAAATAAAATTAATTAAAAATAAGTAATTAAAAATAATTAAATCAATATGCTTTTTAAATTTTACTCAAAATTAAAATATTAATTGTGATGATTAAGTCAAAGTTTTTAAATTAAGCCATATATTATGTAATATTAAGTCAATATATAAAATTTTAGCTTCATTCTTCTCAGTATCTCCATCTATTCGGAGTCCTCACTGTCCTGCCAAAACGAGTAACATAATGATTACCTATATTGTTATTATTGTTTTGGGTGGGTGACTCGTCACCGGGAGCGATGCGCAATGATGGAGCCGGCGCGCTATAGTTATAGAAGTCATAATCTGTGTCATAGTTAATTGTTTTATATTTCTGTAAGTGAGGGGAGTCTATGATTAAATGGCGTCTATTCCTAATAACTATTCGTCCTGTATTTAATTTGATTTCATATTTGCGATTTCCCAAAAAATTTGTAATGATGCCTGATTTCCACACTTTGTTAATTTGATCTCTTACTTTCACTGCTTGGCCAATGGTTAAAATAGGAAGGTTTTTTGCTGTCCGATCATAATAATGTTTATACACTTGCTGTCTTTTTTTTAACTCTGTATTTATTGAATTATTTTGGGGTTGTTCTAAATTGTCAATTACTGGAAAAACACCACGCAACTTCCTATTTTGTAGCAGTTCCGCAGGTGATGGGAGTTTGTCACTTATCGGAGTATTTAAATATTCTAGCAAAGCCAACCTGAAGTCTATTTTGCTATGTAAACTTTTCCTTAATATGTTTTTAACGGTCTGTACAGAACGCTCCGCCTGGCCGTTTGACTGGGGATAGCGCGGTGATGAGGTCACGTGGCTGAATGACCAATTTTTAGAGAACTCACGAAATTCTCTAGAAATGAACTGAGGTCCACAATCAGATACAACAGTTTGGGGTATACCCAATCTACAAAAAATACATTTTAAATGATTAATTATGCTTTCAGAAAGAGTACTTGTTAATTCTACAACTTCAATAAATTTACTATAATAATCAACAATTAGAAGATAATTTATTCCTTTAAAATAAAATAAATCAACGCCTACTTTAGACCAAGGCTTATTAGGTATTTCGTGAGGGCATAATGTTTCTTTATTATTATTCTTTCTATAAGTCAAACATGTTTGACAATTCATTATTAAATTTTTAAGTTGATTATTTAATTCTGGCCAAAATAACAGCTCTTTAGCTCTAAGTATACATTTTTCAAAACCTAAGTGAGCAAAGTGTAATTTGTGTAACATTTCTTGTTGTAATACTTTTGGAATTATTATTCTATTGCCTCGCCATAATAAGCCATATGCTTCCGACAACTCATCCTTGTATTTCCAGAAAGGTTTCACATTAATATTAACTTTCTGCTTATCACTTGGCCAGCCCTTGTTTATGTAACGCCTTAATATTTGTAAAGTCTCATCACGGAATGTTTCTTTTTGGAGTGAACTAAAATGAGAGTCTGTTAGTTCGTTAGATATCGAAATGCTTCGTACTGCCTCAATAATTTCTTCTTGTAAGCCGTTATCAATATGACTACTGCTATCACATGCACGTGAAAGTGTGTCTGCGATATATAATTGTTTCCCTGGCTTATAAACTAATTTAAAAGTATAGGGTTGCAATCGCAATAACATGCGCTGTAGCCTAGGCGGGGTGTCAATTATGGCCTTTTTTATAATAGTAATTAGGGGTTTGTGATCAGTTTCTACTGTTACATCAGTACGACCATAAATGTAACCATAAAACTTTTCACACGCGAAGACGCACGCATACAGTTCTTTTTCTATTTGAGCATAGCGTTGCTCAGTTTTAGTCAAAGACTTTGAGGCATAACAGACGGGGAGGCCACCTTGCATTAAAACTGCGCCTAAACCGTTCTTACTAGCATCGACTGATATTGTAATTGGTTTACGCATACTGTAAAATTGTAAAACTGGTTTTTTAATGAGACATTCTTTTAATTCGTCAAAGCATCTATCGTGTGCTTCAGTCCAATGCCACTCTATGCCCTTTTGCAGTAACTCTCGTAGTAAATATGTTTTTTCCGATAGATTCGGTATAAAACTGCTTACATATGTTATTAATCCTAAGAATCTCTCAACATCCTTAACTGTTTTGGGCTTAGGCATGTTTACTATTGCTGACACTTGATTTTCATCCGGATATAAACCATTTTTTGTAATCTTGTGTCCCAAGTATATAATTTCAGTTAAACCAAATTTACACTTACTTTGGTTTAACTTTAAATTAATTTTACGACATCTATCTAACACCGCTTTTAACCTGTCATCGTGTTCTTCTTTAGTTCGCCCGTAAATAAGTAAATCGTCTATGTATAAACATACTCCTTGCAAATCGTCAAAATTTTCATGGATCTTTTTATGAAAAACTTCACTAGCGGAACATATTCCATAGGGCATTCTTAAGAATTTGTAGCGGCCAAAGGGCGTATTAAATGTACAAAGGTCACTACAACTTGGATGTAATTTAGTCTGCCAAAAACCATTAGATGCGTCTAAAGTACTAAAGTATTTTGCACCGGAAAGCTTAGAGACAATGTCTTCAAGTGTAGGCAGTCTAAAATACTCACGTTTTATAGCTAAGTTAAGTTCTTTTGGGTCTAAACATATCCTTAAATCTCCATTTGCCTTTTTTACTATAGTAATACTATTTACCCATTCACTAGGCCCATCTACTTTCGCTATAATACCTAATTTCTCCATTTCATCAAGTTTTTTCTTAACTTTATTTTTTATCGGAATGGGAATCTTTCTAGGGGCATGCACTACGGGTTTACATTGATTATTAATCTGTATTCTGTACATCCCTGGCAAACAACCTAGCCCTTCAAAAACATCTCTATAATCATTTAAAATTTTCTTATTATTAAGATCACATTTACTTTCTATACAATTAATCCGCTTTACTAATTGCAATTCTTCACAAGCATTTTTACCTAAAATAGGAGCCGAATCCACCTTCGCGATTTTAAAAGCCAATATAAAAGTACGTTTTCTATATTTTAATTTGATAAAACACTTACCCATGACTTCGATGTGTGTACCTGAGTAACCGTGTAGCTTTGTAGTACTTTGTAACAAGTTTTCTTTTTTAATATTTAATATGGACAAAAAACGCTCCGGCAACACATTGACATCAGCTCCCGTATCGATTTTAAATAATACATTACGGTTATTTATGTTTAACTGATTATCAGACTCTGAAATGTGATAAATATTACACATATTGGAAAAGTGGTTTAACTTTTTACAACGATGACACCTTTTGCCATAAGCTGGGCACGAGAACTTTGGATGATTTATTCCACAATGGCCGCACTGAACCGAACTATTTCTAAGTTTTTTATTTACGCTGACGTCGCGCGCTGAATTCGCTGCTGCAGCGGATTCGTAATGGCCGCGCACCCGGCCGCTGCAGCTCGCCTCGCTAAAGCGCTGCACCCGCTGCCCGCTCCGTGTGCTCGACTCCAACCCGCTGCCGCGCGCGCCCACCCGCATTTTTGTAGAATTTCGGATGACGCTGCGCGTGACCTTGGAACCTTGTGACCCGATTCTCCATACATTTTCATCATGAGCACATTTTTCTTCATTTGAATTGTACATTAATCGCGTCGAATTTTCTGAACATATTTTTTCCAAATATGTTTTAGATACGACGACTGCTTGACATATTTCTATCGCATTTTCCAATGTTAAATCAGGTTCCCTAAGCAATCTTTCCCGTAATTTCATATCCACAATCCCACATACCAATCGGTCTTTTATTAATGAATCACATAATGTTCCAAATTCACAGCTTCTTGACAATTTATTTAATTCATATACATATTGCTCAATAGATTCATTATTATTTTGATTTCTAGTAAAAAATTTATGCCTTTCCACCGTCAAATTTTTCTTGTGAGTAAAATAATTTTTAAATTTGTCTAAAATTTCGTCCACAGTTGTACATCTTACGTTAAATTGTTCGTATAATTCTCTGCATTGTTCACCAATTACGTGTAATAATATGTTCACTTGTATTTGAGGACTCTTTTTCGTTAACTCGCACGCGTCGAAATATATTTTGAAACCTTTACTCCACTTATTCCAACTGTCGCTTAGTGTTCCACACGTAATATTGTAAGAGTTTTCTTCAAAACAAAACGGCTCCGGGGGATTTAGTACGGTTTCCATCGTTGGAACGATTAAACTATTTCAAATTTCGTTATACCGGCTGCGCCATGTCAATGATACACGAGCGTGCGAGACTAACTGTACTTTATTTAATAATCATATCTACCCACAGTAGTAAGTCTGGGTATATATGTCTGACGATTGTATGTTTGTAAAAAGTCCAGCGATACGTAAATTTACATAATGCTCGGAAGTAAAAAATACTTTACCACCGCACGTTTCAACATATTTAAGGTGAATAAATTCTGTACAAGATAACTCCAGTTTAACCGCAATAATTTAGAAGGAACTGGTGCGAATGGACAAATTTTACTTCTCATTTGTCGAGATAGCTTGGCTAACTAGATTATGGATGCTGATCATGTATACGCGTTTTATGAAATATTTTTATCGCTGCAGACAGGCTGACGGCCTACTTATTAAACTAAAACACAATTCTTTTTATTCAAAATAAGTTCCTAGCTAAAACATTTTTTGAAAGTACAATATGTATAAATGAATATTACTTATAATACGTGTTAAAGTAATCACAGCTTCACCACGTGTTTGGCTATTACAAAGAGAAGAAGCGGCATGAAATTCCCCAGCTAGACGTCTAATTTTATTATATATAGATTATTTATAATTGTTTTTTATTTTTCAATTTTACAACAATGTACTTGCAAAGCCTACTTCGTCCCTGCGAGGACAAAAATAAAAACCTTAAAAATTTATTTTTTTATCTTTTTTTAAATATACAAAGATAGATAGATAGATCACTTTATTGTAAACCAAATAACTTACAAAAACAATGAAAATTATTTACACAATCAATATTTACTTGACTTACAATGGGCGGCCATATCGTTATAAAGCGATAACCCGGAGACAACAACAGACAACCAGACAACCCGGACTATAGGACATTATTCCTTTTATATTGATGTAGAAGAGAGGTATAGCAATAAATAACAATAATATTTTATTTACAGAATAAATAGACAATATACATAAAATTTATAATATAATAAATAAACATACTTAAATGTCTACATTTGATAAATAAATATTTGATTTGTTGTTACACTAAAGATAAGTAGTGATTTTTAACAATTATTTTAAAAGTTGGCAGTGGTTTAGCCTGTCTTATGGTTATAGGTAGTGCATTCCAATGTGGACGAAGCGAAACAGGTATGTAAGGATCGTAGCAAGTGGAAAGAAGTGGTATCTGCCTATCCCTACGGGAAAGAGGCGTGATTATATGTATGTATGTATTGCAATGTTTGATAGCATGAACAATGAAGAAGTTATTATAAAAAGAAGAAGTATGAACAGTATATAGGTATTTGACTAATACGAAAATATAGTTTTAAAGTAATTAAAATTTGTGTGTACGTATCCGCCATATATGCCGCCATAATATGTAACTTTGTGTTGTGTTCCGGTATTAATGACCCAAGTTCCTGTATCCTTATGGGATAGCAGCGTGTTCGTGAAACCACTGACGATGCAAACACCTATAGGTGACGGTAACTGCTAAATTCTAAGCGGGCCGTCAGCCTGTCTGCTGTCCTAAAGCAATAAAAAAACTGCTTAATTCTAAATGGGCTGTCTGTCAGCTTGTCTGCTGTCCTACAGCGATAAAAAATGAGAATATTTAACATTTAAATAATTATTGCATAATACCACTTAGTGTTTTTGTCGCCTTTAACGACAAGCCTGCCCCATGTAGAAAGCAGTACCTATTCTTACTCCATCCTTGTACGGACAAAAATAAAGAAGCAATACGAAAAATTATGTTCTAGAATATTTCTTCTTCATATCTAAATGATAAAATAATATCAATATAATGTAGTTAAATTAAAGTTTGAGAATATTTAATTGTTTATTATTATTATAATTAATTAATTATAATTAATTAATTATTTCACAATTACCTCAGGAGATGAAAATCGTTTAAGAAGTCTCATGGTATTTAATTATTTTCATTGCGATGCAACCACAGCTTAAAAAATAAATCATTCATTATCACTCGCTATATTGAAGTACCGTATAGATATATCCTCCACTTCTGTGGGTATTTTAGAAATGTAAATCTCGCCCTTACCGAGTAACAAACCCTGTTGTTTTCAATATTATACCGTGCACCAAAATGGATTATGTGCAATGCAAGTAAATGAATTAAACATGTGCTTAGTAATGTATTTGTTTTTACAAATATGTAAATTCTTTACATACAAATTCAAATGAATATGAAAGGCACATGAAAAGAGTAGTTGAGCCGCGTTATTACGGTAGTGGAAAATACGATCATCTCGTACCAAGGTTGCAAAGGACTATTCAAATTTCCGCTTCATTGGGACATCATCCACATATTATCGATAGTAAAAAACTGCTTCACACCTTTTTTCCGTTGACGCATTTTCCAGGTGTTAAACATTTTCCTGCTTAAAAAATATATTAAATAGATCTATACATATATGAAATAGATAAGACGCAATTCAGATCGACGGTCGGGATGGGAAAAACGAATGATTGGGATCTGTGACATTAACTTGGAAAGAGCTGACTAGTATTTTTTTTTAATTTCAGTAGGACAGCAGACAGGCTGTCGGCCCGCTTAGAATTTAGCAGTTACCGTCGCCTATGGGTGTTTGCAACGCCAGTGGCATCGCGTACACACTGCTGTCCCATAAGGGTACAGGAACTTGGGTCACTAAAGGCGGAACACAACACAAGGTATTGTGGCGGCAGACTCAAGACCAAAGGTGGTCGCCATCCAGACGGGCTTGAGGCCCTACCACGTAGCTAGGGTGGGTTGTTTTGTCGCCTTTTACGACAGGCCGACCCCGGCCGCAGAGGTTAGTATTCTTTCTCCACCCCTGCACAGATGAAAACTTGTTATGACTTTCTTCGAATTAATTTTTCTTTGCTACAATCCCTACTAAAAAAACCCTAAAAAAATTTATGGATATAAAACAGGTTAGTGAATAAGAATTTCATAATTATTTTTAATCTCCGGTTATAGTTGGAGACGAGTATTTTGCATCGTCATCGTGATCAATTCTTTCTTTTCATAACCTGGTTCCTGTACCCCTATGGGACAGCAGCGTGTTTGTGGTCACCCTAGCGTCGCTAACATCGTTAGGCGGTAAGTGCTTACTATTATATTAAGAGGGCCGCCAGCCTGTCTGTCGTGCCGAAACAATAAATAAAAAGTTTTATCGGAGATAATCACTATAGCGAGTCTTTTCGTCAGTATTCTTTAGTGCCGCTTCCATTTGATGACGATCTCCAACGAAGCTATTGATTTCGACCTCCGTGACGCAACGGCTTTCGTACGAACGCCGTTGGGGTTAAGGATTGATTGCCTTGTTGAGTCTGGGTTTTATGTATATTTTATATGTATGTATTTACAAAAGTATATACGTATCAGTTTTCTAGTACGCATAACACAAGCGCTGAACTGCTTATTTTCGGAATACACGACGCTGAGAAATATGTTATTGTATTTTATTAAAAATAAGATGAAGGAGTTTAATTATTTTGGTTTATAAGGTTGCATGAGAGCTGACCCCCGTAATCTTGGAAACTCTGAACCAGTATCTTACCCGCTGTCTTGCTAGAATCTCTAAGATATCTATTTATCTCTGTGCAGGGGTAGAATAATACTAGCCCCTGCGGCTAGGTGCGGCCTATCGTCAGAGGCAACAAAGCTACCCTAGCTAGGTGTAAGGGCTCCGAGCCCATTTAGATAACAACCACTCCTTGTCTCTAAATATACCACCATAGTAACATAGTGTTGTGTTTAGACATAATTGTAACACTCCAATTCTCCTATGTGAACATCTCTGACGTTGAAAACAGCCATAAACGATGTTAATTGCTTACAATCGAGTTGCCGTTAGTTTGTTAATCCATAGTAATAATAAAAAAATATTTAAGAGTCAACAAATATTTTTTTTTAAATAATTTATTAGTGCTAAATCAAAAATTTGCAAAGTAATGAAAATGACCAGAAATCTGTATAATAAACGTATACATAGAATTAAAAAAAAAACACAAAAAAATATGCTGATAGATTTTTCAAAAGAAATATTAACCTAAAGTTCATTTTAATTATGTCTATATTTCCAATAACAAATCATTTTTTGTATAGATTAAAACTCACCATATCATCATAAAAAGGCATCAGGACGGTCAGGATGTGCTTTATGTGGAAGAAGCATAACGTCAAGTTGACGTTTCTACCGCTACATAGGGCCCTCCCCAACCAGGAGATGTTATCCGCAGACGGTCCTTGCCCACCTATCTTGAACATCCACGGTCCACACCATTGAACACCAACTCCAGTCTAGCACTAAGCCACTTTTAAATATATAATTAGCCACAAAAAATAGCGAATAAATTAAGTTTTATACTAAAAAAATTGTATAGCCTATTAATGGACTCTCAAAGAAACATGAGAAAATATTTACATTAAAATATAATAATATTCACTGTCTGTAGCCTGACACCAAGTGTTCTTAATAAAATAAAATAAAATATTTAAAACAAATAAATATTACAATCCAAATTCACTTATCTACTCATATTTAAATAATTGTAAAATATCCACTATATTAAAAGCGTAAGAAATTTATGACAATTTTAATGTTATCTGTTTTTAAATAAAAACACTATAAAATACAAATAAATTTAAAAGTTTAAATAAAATAATCCCCGAAATAAGATACAAATAAAAATTCAAAATTAATTTCAAATCTATGTAAACCTATTCCAAAATGTTATGGAATCGTATTCGAAATTCGAACTAAACTTTTCAGAAAACTAGAAGGCCGCGTCTGCTTCCATACACAAGCAAAACTAGACTGAACGCTGATAGATATGAAAGTCATTTATCCGAACTGAAACATTGTAAACGACTTGTTCTGCGCAACTCTACAGTTCTGTCAGAATTTTTTAGGTTGTTTTCTTTTTTCAAATGTTTTATTTACTTGTATTGGGATATAGTTTGTTGTTCTGTTTTCAACTGAAATTGTATTTTTAGGTTATGGTTAAATGTTTTTAATACATATTTTTCTTTGTGCAGGGGCAGGGTAAGAAAACTAACCTCTGCAGCCGGGTCGGCCTGTCGTAAAAGGCGACAAAATAGCCTTAACTACGTGGTAGGGCCCCAAGCCGGTCTGGATGACAACCACCCTTGGTCTATAAGTATGCCGCCATAATAACCTTCTGTTGAGTTCTGGCATTAGTAAGGTTCTTGTACGCCTGTGAGACAACAGCGTGTTCACGGTGCCCCTAGTGTTGTGAACATCCATAGGCGACAGTAACTGTTTACTATGAAACAGGCTGTCAGCCTATCTGCAATAAAAATAATTAAAACACTATAAATTACTGACTGGCTTTTTTTAATCCATGACTTGCACACGATTCTACTTTAGACTTTTGCTCCAAGGCTCTTTTTAAGTCTAATCTACTCTTGTATGTCGAATTTTCTGCAAGCCATTTAAGGCTGCTGTTTTTTTTATTGCTATAGGATAGCAGACAGGCAGACGACCCACTTAGAATTTAGTTGTTAACGTCACCTACGGGTGTTTGCGACGCTAGTAACATTGCGAATACGCTGCTGTCCTATAAGGGTACCGGCACTTGGATCACTAATACCAGAAATCAACACAAAGTTATTATGGTGGCATACTTAAGACCAAAGATGATAGTCATCCAGACGGGCTTGGGGCCCTACCACATAGATAGTGTGGGTTAATTTGTTGCCTTTTACGACAGGCTGACGCCGGCCGCAGAGGTCAGTATTCTTTCTCCGCTCCTGCTCGGATAAAAATATTCCTTGATACATTCCATTTGTAACTACGTAGTTGGTATAGTAATAGACCAAGAACCTTAACAAACTGACCCGCGCCTATATAGACCCGCGACAGGGTGTCTACTCGAATTACTTCCTACAGGTGTTTACATGTACTCAGCCGGGAGTTCCGGGGGAAGCTCCCGGCGAAGGCAATGAGTCGGAGGGTGCCCTACCCCGACTGGACACTCTGTGTCTGGTCACCGGCAGGTCTAGTGTGACCGCCGGCAGCGGGAACTGCCACTCGGGGTACCCTCATTGGAGACGTCTGGCTGGGGGCCTAGCAGAGTAATGCCAAAAGGCGATCCTGCGAAGCCCCCTCTAAGGCCAAGAGTGGTGACCGGGGTTTTTAGTGGGTAGGACCGGCGGCCTTGGCCCCCGGTCCGCCCGAGGGGAGTAGGCAGCCCCCTCGGGAGGTAATCCCACATACCCCACCGGCCTTCCCCCGGAGGCTGGTGGAAAAAAAAAAAAAAAAAAAAAAAAAAAAAAAAAAAAGGTGTTTACATGTAGGAAAATTCTTTTTGTTCTGTTGGATTTCAATCTACTTCAGCCGGGCTTCGTAACATAGCGCAAGCCATGATGAAGCCGTGTAGTTCAGCCTCGAGTGGGGGCAGGTCTTAGACTTCGATCTTCGTCCTCAGAGGCATGTTGGAGGCGAAATAACTTTTGTCTTCTAACAGTAAATAATACCTAACCGGGCCATACCGGGCTCCTCTAAAGCATCAAACCAAGAGAAATAGAGAATAGACGATTAAAACAAGAAGAAACTCATAGTACAAGAAAAACATCAATATTAAAAGATATATTACTTACATTATAATACATTGTTATGGGTTAATTTGAAGGAACAGTTGTATGTATGTATTTTAACAAATGTATATCTTGTTTTGTTGTTGTGAATGTTTTTGTAACCAATACATTTTTTTCGTGTAATAATGCCCATAATCATTGCAAATGTTTAAAATCTAGGTTAAAAACGTTGACCTAGCTCACAAAGAATGTCGTATATGTTTTCATTATTCTTCGATATTTACTTTGTTATATTACTTTCACTTAATATAGTTAAAAAAAACTTGAGAGGTGTCAAGGGACACCCGGATGGAACGAAGTTCCTTTCGATTAATTAGTGAAGGAATTGTAATAAAATTTTATTTTTTTTAAGTTATAATAATATTTTTTTTATTATTAACAAATATAATGTAATATTTTTTTTTTTTTTTTTGGTCTCGGGGAAAAACCTCTCTTCACGGGTTCCCCCGGCCCGGGGGGACCGAGGGATATGTGGGACTCCGGGATTTTTCCGACTACCCACTAAAAAACCCCGCTGTTCTCCTATCGCCTACGCCCGGGCCCACGGATATATGGCCTGCCGATCTCGTGGCCCGGGCCGGCGCCGGCCCGCCCTTTGTCTTGAGGCGGGCCCCTTCTAAAGTGTTGGCGCCAGGGGGTCAGGGTTTCGTCCCCCCGGCGCTCTCCTAACAACTCTAGGAGTTGAGGGGGCCGCGGAACAGCACGCAGCCCTCACCCTCGCGGCAATAGTGCGGGCGGCGGGTCCTCCCCCGAGGGGCCGCCCGCGGCCGCTTTTTACGGCGGCCGGAGGTCGTTACTGGCCCTCCGGCGCCGCCGGCGTGGCCTGCGTTGGCGGGAGGGGAGTGTGGTGGTCGACTCCCGCTCCCGCTCCGCCGCCTCCTTTGCGGACATGACTGCCTCGCAGAAGGAGGCGACGGCCGTCCATCCAAGATCGCCCCCGACCATGGACAGAACCAGGGCCGGGAGCGACAGGTCCACGCCGATTTGGGCGACGAGGGCGCGGCGCTCCTCGCGCCACGCAGGGCACACGGCGACAGTGTGGTTCACCGTGTCCTCCTCGTCGCCCGCGCCACAGTGGTGGCACCCTGACGTCATCTCCCGCCCTATGCGACACAGGTACCTCCCGAAGCAACCGTGCCCCGAGAGGACCTGCGTCAGGCGGAAGGTCAGGGCGCCGTGGCGCCTTTCCAACCATTCAGCCAGGACGGGCCTCACCGCTTCGATGGTGGCGAGGCCCGCGCTGGGGTGCGCGAGGCGCTCCTTCCACTCCACCATGAGCACCTCGTCGCGCAGCTCCGCGCGCTTCACCTCAGTTTCACGAGGCGTGGGGCGAGAGCCACGCTCGGCCGCGCCCCGGCGCCACTGGTACAACAGCGCCAGGACCCGGGCCTCGAGGTCCCATGGTGGGGATCCGGCCAGCAGGGAGGCCGCTTCGAAGGACACCGTGCGGTATCCTCTTATCGCCCTGACGGCCAGGACGCGCTGCGACCTGCGAAGCAGCGCCGTCGTTTTGGCCGTCAGGCGATCCGCCCAGATCGGGGCCCCGTAAAGGGCCATCGACCGCACGGTTCCCTCAAAGAGCCTGCGGCACACTGCGCCCGGCCCGCCGATATTCGGCAGCAGACGGGAGAGTCCCGCCGCCGCCCGAACTAGCCTCGGCGCCAGGCGCTCGAAGTGTGCCGCGAAGTCCCATCGCCCGTCGAGCACCAGTCCAAGATAATTCATGGACGGCCCGACGGCGATGTGGACGCCTCCTACCGTTATGCGCAGGCCCGGTGGCGGCCTCTGACGGGGCCCGTAAAATATCACGGCCTCCGTCTTGTTCAAGGCCACCTCCAGGCCTAAAATATAATGTAATATAAACTATCAGTAACTAACCTAACTCCATCAGCAATATCCGGAACTTGTGCAGAAACACTGTCAGGATTCATTATAATTATTTTTTATTATTTATTATGTACAAAAAACCTGTATACACTCAACAAAAATAATCGTCGCGACACCACACTGTTCAATGCGAAATAGAAATGAAAATATCTGGCTTGCTTTCTATAAGAGAGAGAGACAGACAGAGAAACATGCGCACGCCGCATAGCTTATTATAGCCAAAAGTGTCGTTACAACTTTTCGTGAGAATTTTTTCCGTCTAGCCCCCTTTCACAGCGCGCGATAAGGAACTTCGTTCCAATAAAATATACACCGAGTTAAGGGTTGAGATATGAATGGCCTTACAAAGATTTTTGCACCCATGTCAATTTCAAGAATATTTCTTCGTTTCCTTAGCCGGTATGAGTATAGTATCATTTTTTGAATTGCTGTCGGACAGCAGACAGGCTGATGGCTCACGTAATAGTTTGCAACGCTAGGGGCACCGCCAACATGCTGCTGTTCGTATAGGGGAACTAGAACCTGGGAACTAATGCCGCAACACAACATAAGATTATTATGGCGGCATATGACCAAGGGTAGTTGCCCTCCAGGCGGGCTTGGAACCCTACCATCTAAGTGGGGTTCTTTTGTCGCCTTTCACAAATGGCTGAACCCAGCCGCAGGGGTCAATATTCTTAACATACCCCTACACTGAGAGAAAAGTTAATTTAGATTTTAAAATTAATTTTGGCAAATTTCTTGTAAATAAAAATTTGTATATATGATATTTTTTTGAAGAACACACTTTCATCTGACCATGAATTTTGAAATGCAAAGTCAGGTCCATGTTTATTGTCCAGAGGACTACACCAGCCTATATGTGAATTTTTCTGAGGATCCAGATAGAAAGGCCAGGTCAAGAGTACCCTAAACCGAAGGGCATGTGTGAAGGGAATAATGAAAGTGGACGAAGCGAAACAAGTATGTAAGGATCATAGCAAGTGGAAAGAAGTGGTCTCTGCCTACCCCTACGGGAAAGAGGCGTGATTATATGTATGTATCTAGGTAGAACTCCTTACACCTCAAATGCGACTGACTATTAGCAATGTGGCAAAAATCTCCCAAATAGACTGGTGAGGCTGAAGGACCGTATAAAAAATGGTGCGGCTTAGGTCTCCAAAGACGGTAACCACAGTGCTGGAAACAAAGGTAGTGCGAATTTAATAATTAACGTAGAAAGGAAAGGAGACGGAAATACCCAGAAAGTCAGAAAGAGGGCGACTCACCTGAGCTTCTCCGATCTGCTACCTTCCACGGCTGGTTCTGCGGTTTGCAGTTTGGGCCTTTATAATTAACGATTTACAAACATATAAAAACTCGTGCGGGTTTAACCAAGATTCGACAGTACGTGTCATCAGCGCGGGCATTAGCCAAGAAGAGAGTGGTGTGGCGGTGGTCGAGTAGTTTTATTCGAAATCATCACCAGGCACCGCATCATCTTAACTAACTTGCGGGTAGGCAGAAAAAATGATAGGTTGAGGCGCCTAACCATAGTCAATATTAATCCAATATTATACATTATAAAATGTACATAATTATCTATATTACAAGTGGGCAAGGTTTATTTTTGTATATAATTTTATTATATTAAAGCAAACACTGATACGATGTTATTGAAGAAAATTTATTTTATTTCACAAATATGGGAAGGTTTTAATTTCCCTTTTGTAATTGTTACCGGAATCCTGGATTTTGTATACGGCCTTAATTAAATTGACAGAGGTTGAACATTCTAACTAATGATTGATCCCCTAATTACGTTTACTCAGATTTTTTTATAATGAGCTCAACAGACAGGTAAGTGGCCCACCTGATAAGTGTCACAATCAGAGTAGTAGGCAACGGCCTATAGATGTTTGAAATACTAGAGGCATTGCCAACGCACTGCCAACCTTAAATAAATTTTATAACGCCTCTTTTGAATACCCCCATATCGTACTGCAATAGAAAACTTCAACCAGAATCTCATTCTGGAGAGCAGACAGTATGAAGGTTCCCAAGAACAATTTCATATAGAGGAAAAGGGGACGAATGTTAGACCGATGGCGTGGCGAAAAATAAATAAACGCTTCACTAGCAAAATTATGCCGGAAGTACCGTGATAGGGCAAAACATCAGCTCACCTTATGCATCACTGAGTCACAAAAAAGCCTAGTATACTATGATTTTTATAAGAGCGTCCAATCCATTAGGTCTTTAGCGACTTCCTAACATATGATAGGTACGTTCGCCCTGTTCCTGGCTGATTGAAATTAAATAAATATATATTAACTTTGGATACGATTTCTAACGTTTGAACCACTTGAAAAACTGCTCCTGTCCTTTTCAATACAGATACAAACAAAATAAAAAATTCTAAAAAACAGATTTCAACTATTTCGTCACACTCAAAACAATTTTTTATATCAGCAGCAAGTCTTCGTCAGCCAGTCGCTGGCAATTGCTTAGATCTTCCTATGTCTACGAGACAATTTCCGAATCCCTGCCTTCACCGTTTGACAGGAATACAATAAGCCTTTCAGATTTCGAAGAGCCTAAGGTTTATTTTATTTTTCGCCGTGCAGGAGCGGAGTAAGAATATTGATATCTACAGCAAGAGGTGGCCTATCATAAAAAGCGATAAAGCAACCGTAGCTAGGTGGTAAGTCTCTCACACAGATGGTAACTTCCGCTTGGTTTTAAAACATGCCGTCATAATTACCTTGTGTTGTGTTTCGGCACCAGTAAACCAACTTCTAGTTCGACTTTGAGGCCGGCAGCGCGTTGGCAATACCTCTAGTGTTGCAAACTTCTATAAGCGACGTTCACCATCCACTATCAGGTGGCCTGTTTGGCTGTATACTGGTCTCAACTATTAAAAATAATGTGTTAAATTATTTTGTGATAATAATATTGCATTAGCAAGCAATGTTGGAGTCTCTTCTTCTTCTACGAAATGGTTCTCTAGAATGTTCATGCTGCGTACTCTCAGGATCTGGAATGAGCTTCCGGCTGAGGTTTTCTCAGCGCGGTACGATATAAGGTTCTTCAAAAAAGGGGTTATAAAATTTCTTCGAGGCCGGCAGCGCGTTGCTATTGCCTCTGGTGCTGCAAACGTCCATAGGCGACGGTGAGCAGCTGACAGGGTAGGGCCGTCTGCCTGTCTGCTGAATTCTAGCTATAAAAAAAGAAAACTAATGTTTCAAGCAAAATAGCGAAATATCTGATTAAAGTCCGAATAATAACCAAGAAAATATTCATTACAAACATAAAAATATTTTATAATAATAGAACACCATTTCTAGATAATTGTATGGCCATATCGCAAATGAAAAACGAAAGCACAAAAGAATAAGGTACAGAAGTTAAATTAATTTAAACATTATATATTTAGTAGTTATAGCTTTGTAGTTGAAGGCAGATTTCTTTTCGAAGGTCTTCTTGGGTGTTGTTTTCACGATAAAATTCGTTTCCAGGATTCCATGATCTATTTATTTACTTATTTTTTATTTTATTTGTTATGGCTCTTGTTGTCTCAAAGGACTCGATAGCGACTACGCACGTCAAGGCATTCCAACCCCGTGGGAGCGGGGAACAATTGAGAACTGCCAGAAATGGCAAGTTTTTATTGGGGTCATGTCGACTTCAGCAAGAGGCCGCTTCTATTCTAATTTAATACCGTTTAGGAATATGTATAGCTGGGGGAGAAGAAACACCGAAACAAACTCCCCCGCAACACATCAAGCATCCCTAAACCTACTTCTTCGGGCTGGTCCATGCCGGACTGGGGAGAATTGTGGCGGCGAGAACATTCGCTTTAGTATCCTAGTGATGGGGTTGGGTCTGTCTGTGAGCACGTTTCGCGGGCGTATAATTTACTGTCTCCACCACCAGCGGATTAGGGTGATGGGGAGCGAAGCCAAAAAAAGATCGCGACAGGGAGACCATGTACTTCTTCACGGGAAGGAGTTCCAGGTCGCGGTGTAGGTCCGCGTTGCGCATGTAGATTGGCGCTTGGACTGCTATGCGCAAGAACTTGTTTTGCAGTCTCTGCATGGAGTTAAGGTAGCATTTGTTGGCATGGGCAAAGATTACACTCGCGTAAACCATGATGGAGCGGACGCAGGTTTTGTAAAGTATCACCTTATTTCTAAGGGACATTTTACTCTACCTGCATATTATAAGATAGAGACGGCCGAGCACGAAGCGTGCTCTGTTCCTCACCGTGCTGATGTGCTTATGTTCCTCACCGTCCCGATGTGCTTACCGAATTATAGGCCATTTATCGAGGGAGACTACTAGGTATTTCACCTCATCAACCCATGGGATTATGCGGTCTAATAATTTGATGGGATGGAGAGAGTACCGACTCGACGAACCGACTGTCTCAAGTTTTGGGAGGATTTACCGCGAGCGAACATGACCCCTTGATTTATCGAACAAAGTGTGTTTTATATATATTAATAAAAGTGTACCTTAAAAGCTACGAAGTCTATAAGAAATATAAATATTCAGTGAGTGAGCGAGATAGTACGTCAGTGAGCGAGGCAGATGTGTGCGTTTCGTACCGCGCGCCGAATAAGATAAGTGTGGTGCTGCTTCAACCGTCTAGTTTTTTGTGATGGATGGATGTCACAAAATTTTACGACTGTGTATCGATAGTACGTATCCAATAAAGACGATTTCTATTTGTTCATCTGAATCGTAGGTATCCAGTAAAACAGAACGGTCCTGCCGATTTTATAATACATAAAATAATCGTAAAATCTAAGGCAAGGGAAATGAAAGGAGTGAAAATTATACAACAGAAACAATTGGTACGATTTGGAAATTTAAGGAATGTTTACATTTGTTCGTATTGTAAACATCTTGTTTTCTGAGATGTGTTTCAAATTCTTATATGATATTGATTACAGAAGAATTTGCTTTGAAGCAAACCCTATGGAGACCGGAGTTCTTGTAGCATTCATTATGGGCTGAGTTTCGCTTCTAAGCAAAAGAACAGCAGCCAGCTGACGGCCCACTTAATAATAAGCAGTTACCGTCGCCTATAATGTGTGCGACGGTAGTAGCACCGCGAACACGCCGCTGTCTCATAGAAGTATGGTATTTCTATTCCGCCCTTGCACGGAGAAATCGCATTATTACTGTGAGATTCTATTGGGTATCATTTGTATTGGTTGTGATTAATTATATATAGCCCAAATAGGAAAATAGATTGAATATAAATTTAATTTTTAATTACGGAAAAATCTACGAGATAGAACCCTGTTACGCACGGAAAGCCTAATAACGATTTGCACATATACTAAATCATGCTGTGTTATGTATCTTTGCTTCATGTTTATAAATGGGAAAATTTGTTTCACTGATTGAAAGTTTATTAAGCAATCATATCAATATGGGTAAAATTACTTCAAATAAATTTGGAACATAGATATATTATTATGATCTTGATCATGATAAAGGTTACATAATATTTATTATATTTATCCGTGCAGAAACGGAGAAAGAATACTGACCTCTGCAGCCGGGGTTGGCCTGTCGTAAAATGTGACAAAACAACCCACCATAGCTACGTGGTAGGGTCCCAGGCCCGTCTGGATGGCGACCACCTTTGCTCTTAAGTATGCCGCCATAATAACTTTTAGTTGTGTTCCAGCCTTATTCACCCAAGTTCCTATACCCGTTTGGGATGTAGCCGCGGTAAATAGTCAATATAATTATGACTAGAGGTCACCCAGAGGTCAAAATTCGACTATAATTCATTTACTTTTTAAGTTTGAACTTTATTAGGATAATTTTATAAAAAATCCATAATTTAAGGTTATCATGCTACTCAGTTACATCACTTTGAACAGCATTACTGTAAAATTAGAAAATGTTTTGTATTGCAAAACCTGCATTGTAGATCCGTTTTGTAACCATAATAAATGTAAACACTATTCTCACAAATAGGCAACAATAAATCAATTCAGATTACTCATCTGCACGAGCAAGATGTATTTCACAAATTATAAATACCTAACTATAAAAAAAGAAACAAATTCCAAAGTTTTATTCCTTGTTATTGTTAATTTGGCATACAATAAGACCGAGCAGAAATCATTTGAATGAAAGAAACATGTGAATGAAATGAGTGAATATAATTATGGTAACAAAACGAATTTACAATGCAGGTTTTGCAATGCAATATATTTTGAAGATTTACAGTGATGCTCTTCAAACTGATGTAGAAAATTGGCAAATTAAATAATTGTAAGTAGATATGATGAAACTTTGGATTATAAAGTTAGAGCTTTGACAAAATAACCCTAGTATTTGATTATGGCCAAACTTCGACCCCTGGACGACTAATAGTTTACTAACTAACTCCCGTTCAACATAAGTATATAATAACGATGGATTATTAACGAACATAATCCAATCTAATGAGATGAGATAAATATTAATTAGAGAATATTATCTATAAATCCAATAGGCTTATATTCCAATATAAAGTTACATTTAAAGATTTTTTTAAAGAATATTTTTTGAAAAAAATACTTTAATACTAATTTATACCTTTATACCTTATAGGAAAAGAAGAAGTTCTCTGGGGTTATACAATTGTTGTGTTCTTTGAAGAATATATTCTAAGCTCTATAGACGGCACAACTAGCTAGCTAGCAGTGGCTATGCTAGTGAGCTGGTACGGTGATTTAATCTCCATGGAAGACAAAATATTTGTATATTATTATTATCCGTGCAGGGGCGGAGAAAGAATACTAACCTCTGTGACCGAGGTCGGCCTATCGTAAAAGGCGACCAAACAACCCACCCTAGCTATGTGGTAGGGCCTCAAGCCCGTCTGGATGGCGACCACCTTTGCTCTTAAGTATGCCGCCATAATAACCTTGTGTTGTGTTCCGACATTAGTGACCCAAGTTTCTGTACCCTTATGGGACAGCAGCGTGTTCGCGATGCCAATGGCGTTGCAAACACCTATAGGCGACAGTAACCGCTAAATTCTAAGCGGGCTGTCAGCCTGTCTGCTGCCCTACGCAATAAAAAAAAGTTTATTTTAGTCCGGATGTATATGTCAATTATAAATATAAAATAAAACATATTGGGACATTTCACCCGACGCCATCAAGTCACTTGTGTATTGGCTATTAGACAATTGATATACTTTTATGGTGTGGCGCCTCACTCGCCACCTGATTCGTTACACTGCTAAAATCTAAGAATTGTATACTTTCTTATATATTCTTATTTATAGCTATATGTATACTTTTTGGACATTTTCGAGAAGTTATGATATGTCAAATACAAAATGTAAGAATATTCGGAGTGTGCCACTAAATTATTTTATATAATTAGATACGTTTTGTAATTATTAACTAGTTATCACCAATAACATGATACACACCATCATTAAAAATAGTGAGCCAGTGAAAATATACGTGTTTGATTAAATCTCTCGCTTAGAGAATCTACCCCATAGGAGGTTCGGTTAATCCTCCAAAATACTTTTTTTCTGTAAATAAATACAAATTAAACATATGTACACACCCAGACGCAGCATGGGAATAGAACGTAACCTCTGTAAGCGTACCGACGTGCGTTATCCCCTACGCCAGGGCAAATTCAATCCATCTGCGTAAACTGATGATTCAGTGGTTAAGTTCGTAACCTTTATTATACGGTCGAGTCCACGCATTTAATTTCCGATTTTCAGAAGTTTATTTCCTTAATAGCCACAATTTACACCGTCACGAAATAGAATTCTCAAATACCAGTATTTAATCATTGAACGTCGTTTATGCGACAAAGCATCGCCATCATAATTGAACGAGATTTATGCCTTAGAATGCCGACTGACTTAAGCAAAGTGCCACTTCAAAGAGAGGTATTTTGATACGGCATGTGCTTCCGGTTTGTGACGAGGAGCACTCCCGTCGTTCTTCTAGCATAAAAGATGATAAATGGATCGCTAAGTTTTTTTGTTGATGAAGTAGAAATGCTTGTTACACATTTCACTTGGAGGTTCTCGGCGATATAATTTGGGATTCTTGTGAAATGCGACTATGTCAGCTATGGGCCCCCGCAGTTGACAGAATTAAAACTACCCTAGACTTTACTTCTCGACGCTTGGGCGGAGGCATATGATACCGCCTGCGCCTCCACCCGTGCATTCTGGGTCAGATAACTTAGATCGTCTATATGGCTTACCTGCTGCTTCTGGACTCCAACAAAGGTCTTTGGTCTGTGGTTATGTGGCTCGCCATGGGTGACGTGAAATGGATTACTGTTAGCCCATGAACAACAAATGATTTGGATGATATTTTAGGGGTTGGAATGTAATATTTCGGTATAGAGATATGGACCTTGGAGAAGAACATGGGCTACCTTTTTATGGCAGAACAACGATTGCTGGTTCGAATCTAGTGCAGGAACGTCCTCAACGCATTGTCGTGTGGCTTGCACGTCGTCACCTGCGTGACAATTCGTTGCGGGCAGCCAGCTTGCGTCGCTATTTGACTTGGGATTAACTGGACATGATTTTATTTCAGTGAGTGACTTACTCAGTCTAACCGCCATCTATTTAATCTGGTATGCGAGGAATGCAAGAAACATAACTGGCGCTACGTTTGAACGAGGAAAGGAAGTGTTATTGCGCGGCACGGTGACGGAAAAGAGGCTTTTGTGATACGCTCCAAAAACACACCTTCAGCGGACGCAATAATTGAACCTCTTAATTTTTAATTCGATTTCATAAATAAATAAAATAAGCCTTTGTTGCTGTTTTTTCTTTTTTACAATAGTATATATATTTTTTTTATTATAAATATATAATCTAGTTTTTCTCGACAATCGGTTAGATTTCTTCTACAACAGCTTGTCTTTCGACAAATTCGATTTCATCATAATTATAAGTAAATAAAAATCTCCTATTTATTCATTTCTCCTGTGTAAACTTTGATATTATAATGTTTCCTTTTTCTATAAATATGTAAATTATATGCATGCTATTTATACATTGTTGTTATTTATACTTGTCAAAAATAATATATTTATCTCAAATATAATAAATAGTTTATAATGTTTAGTTGTTTATGTTTTACTCTATTGTTTCATATGACTGTTCGGCGGTTTCGGAAATCTCCTTCCAAACGCTCACGAGTGGACAAAATTCTCCCACTTTTGAGAGACCATCTTTAGTCCTAGGGAAGAGAAAGAGGAGCCAACGTCCCGATGTCCAGATGCTGTTGGAGACGTCTGGCTCCGAAGCTGACGCTCCCACGAAGTGTTCCGCCAAAAAAGGCCAGCCAGCTAAGCGGAGCAGAGGTCGCCCTCCTATCACGGGTGAACATGTGGGAAAGTATAAGGCGACGAAAGAACTCCCAGAAGTGAACTCTAGACCGGCACTATTCTTGGACCACGATCAAACGGTGGACGGCTTGACAAGAAGAATTGCGGCCGCCCTTGATACCGTACAGGAAGTGTCCAGGGTGTCCAAAGACAAAAGGGTACATGCCAGCGGGAGCTAAAAGAAGCTGTCAACGTGATACAACTCCTGGAGCGGACTAGTTCCGACGAAGTAGAGTGGCTGAACGATGACGACGCTGAACGACTGTATCGTACAAAAAAAGAAGAAAAAGGTGGCGCCCAGCCGTCAAATAGAAAAACCGATACAGGCATAATCTCAGATAAAACCGGCATCTGCGCAGGAGCAGAAAAAGAAGGGAGTCGAAGCTCCGGGAGCCTAAAACCGCTGCGGTGATATTGACACTGTAACTCGTGGCGGTTGAAGAGGCCACCACCTATGAAAAGGTCGCGTCCTTTGCCAAGCAGAAAATCCAGCTTGCTGACGTCAGCCTCGCAGCCAGTGTCAAAATGAAGATTGCGTGGATGGGAACCAGAATGTTTATCCTGCCTAGCGACACCGAGCCCACTAAGGCCGACGAAGCCCTCGCCGCACAACTCGCGGCCGTATTCCCGGCCGAAGAGGTAAAGGCCTTATCGGCCGATGAAGGGGTGGATGCCATATTTAGAAAAACGAGTTGCTCCCCAACCAAGATAAAGCAGGGGGAGAAGTTCCGGGCTCAGGATGGGAAAAGTTGGGGAACACGAAGCTCCTCACGGTGAGAAACATCAAAAATTTATTTAATCTTTTAATCTTTATTTGTAAGAAACATCTTTAGAAAAATCTTAACATAAATATTATTTATGTATATATATGTAATCGTGAAACTGTCTGTTTTTAACCGCTTTATTGATATACAAGGGCCTAAGCTAAGTGAACATTATATTTAATTATTTTAAGTAGAAATTTAGTATGTATATTCGCTATTAGACGATAAAAGAATCGGACTAATCTGCATATATTTCTAACTGATTTTTGCAAATTACGGAAGAGATACGATTTTTACAGATTTTTAGTAATGTAATTCTCTAATTGTTCGGTACAACTATGTCTACGATAAAGGCGGATGTGTTGGCTTTGTCCATTAATACAATGTGTGGTCAAATTACTATTATTATATTTATGGTATAAATGTCACTCCGTGGGGTCTAGCGGAAGACCAGCGTTGGTTTTATACAAAACCAGCATATGCTGAGCTAGGACCCATTTAGGACTTCATCAACTATTTTATTTTATGTCAAAATTTAACATTTATGTATTTTGTATAATAATATGTGTCCTAAATAAAAATATTCTATTCTATTCTATATATTGTTTACATATTTTTGTGCGCTCTAATTACTTTCACTATACTACATGTCCATAAAAATAAAATAACGTATGTCAATATTTAAAAATAAATGCTATCGAATTTATTATTGTTATTGAATTATAATTGGATTGATTACATATTCTTTGCTTACAATTATGTTTTCTTAGATCTTCAACAATGCATAACAACTAGGAACTTATTTCAAAGAAACTGAAAAAAATGATCACAAAGGAAGCAGGCGTAAATTCGTATTCGAACTAAACTTAAGGTCGTTCCCAATACCCAATGTAAATAAAACAAAAAATTCAAATTTAAAATAAAATTTAGAACCAGTAACAGTTTAGTAGTAATAACAATTAACAATTAATAATAAGTAACAATAAAGACATTTTGTATTAAAGTTCTTTTTCGAAGTCACTTCCCCTATTGCGTACGCAAGTTCGCATTCCTTTTCTGAGTTGTGACCTAACTGCCGAAGTAACCAAATTATTCCGCATCGCATTTACTGCGTTTATGATTCTTGAGTTTTGAGTTTTTCCGCGGATGACACAGGTGAGACGTCGTAAACTAGGGTTTTCATGTGGCCCCAAACAAAGAAATCAACTGGCGTCAAGTCCGGACTGCTCGCAAGCCACGGAATGGTCTTCCTCGCCCTATCCAACGATTAGGAAAATGGCTGTCGAGCCATCGCCTAACATTAATACCAACATGTTCAGGTTATTAATCTTGCAGGTATATCATGTTTTGCCTTATAGCCAAAGGCACATCTTCAAGGAGGTCAAACATTTTCATTTGTCAAAAATTTTTGTAAGGTGTAGCATTTATATAGTTAGCTCGGTAAAAAATGTGGTCCTATTAAATTGTCGTCAATTATTCTCATCCACACATACTGAAAAACGGCGTTGCGACCCTTTTGGTCTCTTTTTATTAGGATTTATGTGCACTTTCTCACTCCAATAATGTTCATTGTGGTAGTTAGTAATCCCATCTTGATCGAATTTGGATTCGTCGATCCATAAGAATATTTTCAAAAAAGACGCGTCTTCTAAATCTGCATTTAACATAAATCTACAGAAAGCAACTTACGTCACAGGGTCTTCTTCGTGAATAACTTGCACAGGAGTATAATGGTAAGGATTGAATCCTGAATTATGTACTGTAGACAGTAGTACTTTCCATTGTATTTCCAGTGTGTTAAAGCCGTATGGCGACGGTGTTTGTCGAAATTGTTGGTCCATCGATCAATTCTTTCTGTCAACCGGAATAAATTTGTCGTCTTTAAATACTACCAATTTCCCGGATTCACCTATATACTCCATTAAAATTTTTATCTGTGCAGGGGCGGAGAAAGAATACTAACCTCTGCGGCCGGGGTCAGCCTGTCGTAAAAGGCGACAAAACAACCCACCCTAGCTACGTGGTAGGGCCTCAAGCCCGTCTGGATGGCGACCACCTTTGGTCTTAAGTATGCCGCCATAATAACCTTGTGTTGTGTTCCGGCATTAGTGACCCAAGTTCCTGTACCCTTATGGGACAGCAGCGTGTTCGCGATGCCACTGGCGTTGCATACACCTATAGGCGACGGTAACTGCTAAATCCTAAGCGGGCCGTCAGCCTGTCTGCTGTTCTACAGCAATAAAAAAAAATTAATAAATGATACATGGGGTAACTGGCGATTCGGAAACCGACGCGAATAATCTAGACGAGCAGCTTCACTCTTACCGTTGCAAAAGACGTAACAAAATACAATATCGGCGTATTCTTCATTTGTGTAATTTTGAAACACACGCTGTTCATAGATCAAACTCTTCCATATTTCAATACAAATTAAAAAGTAAACTAGAATCGTGAGTGTATTACTTAAAAAAACAGGGCGTCAATTTGTAAAACAAAACCAATGCAAGCGTTAAATTTTTTGAAAAATAACTCTTTGAAAATTATGTTTTTTTTTAACTGCCAGTTTGCTTCCTGCGTTGGCTTAGGTACGCAATAAACCTATGTGCAAGATATTCAAACAGCGATTTTAAGTTTAGTTCTAATACGAATTTCTGCCTTCTTCCTTTGTGATCATTTGTTTTTCAGTTTCCTTGAAATAATCCATGCAGAGGCGAAGAAAGAATACGCTCTGCGGCCGGGGTTGGCCTGTCGTAAAAGGCGACAAAACAACCCACCCTACTAGCTACGTGGTAGGGCCCCAGGCCCGTCTGGATGGCGACCACCTTTGGTCTTAAGTATCCCGCTATAATAAGCTTGTGTTGTGTTCCGGCATTGGTGACCCAAGTTCCTGTACCCTTATGCGACAGCAGCGTGTTCGCGATGCCACAGGTGTTGCAAACACCCATAGGCGACGGTAACTGCCAAATCCTAAACGGGCCGTCAGCCTGTCTGTTGCCCTACAGCAATAAAAAAAATCCTGGTTGTTTTGCATTGTTGGAGAGGTATGAAAACGGTTATGTTTTTAAAATATTCTGCAAGCCAAACTTCATACGTTTTTTTGTTTTTAAGGCATTTTAGTAGAATAAAATCTGAAAAATATTGAAATAATATCGTTTTTTGTCTCGTATTTTTAAATTTGGACAGATAATTGTTGTTTTAATATAGACAAACAACCAGTGTTTAATCGTTTTTATAAATCAGAAGAAAAAATGATTATTATTATCGCCGATAGATGTCAGGAAGCGTCATTTTTCAGTTTAAATTGGGACTACTCATACGCCACCTTTTGACATTTTCTAGAAATAATTCCTAGCTAGATCGATTCATCGCCCCCGAAACCCCCCTATACTAAATTTCATGTAAATTGTTGGAGCCGATTCCGAGATTCCAATTATATATATATATATATATATATATATATATATATATACAAGAATTGCTCGTTTAATTTAAATAAGGATTAGATCAGTGTTGGCGATGGTTTTAAATAAAGTAACATCCCACACCTTGATCAAAAATAGCGATTTCTTTCAGTCTAATGATTGTTTATCACCCTATTCCTGGAAAAGCCTTCTGCGATGACGTAAGCAAACTTGTTTACTTGTAACGGAGGTAATCTGGATATATTTTTTAATAATAAAGGTGACTTATTTTTATCCAAAACCACAGGACAAATGTAACTAGAACAGTATCATTTGAATACCTATTACAAATGATAAAATATTTAATAATAGTAATTTTAATAAAAATAATAATAATTTTAACGAATATTTATATTTAAAAAAAAATCTCCAGTGCCCCCGACTCGAAGTGACCAGAGAGTATGTGGGACTACGTGACACATGGCTAGCATCTAACTACCAACTAAAACACTCAGCCGTCTTCTTACGACCTATGGGTCGGGTCGCTCGGTATGGGTCCACAGATAAACTTGGCCGACTAAACGCGTTGTCCAGGCTAACCACGTGGCTAGAACATGACTCACTGTCTCGATAGTGGCGACACTCACACTGGGTTGCGCAAGAACTTCCGTCCACTCCACCATGAGCACCTCGTCCTAAATCTCTACCCGATTTACCTCCTCTTCACAAGGTGCGGGGCAAGAACGACGCTTGGCCACGTTCCTGCACTACTTATATATGTTAGCAGCTCCAGGACGCATGCCTCGAGGTTTTACGGAGGGGATCCAACCAGGAGGGACGACACCCTGAAGGACAAAGTAGCATAAGTTTATTTCAAATAAATATATTTTTAAAATTAAATTGTTTTGAACTGAAGTAAATTTTTTTCAGTCTGAGATATATTTTTTTTTATTTTTTAATAAGCACTTTTGAATCTTGTGCATAGTTATGCAGGATTATCACTATCTCAAATAAAAACTTTTTTGAGATTATAATACTGTTAAGTTTCATCTATAAAATATAGTTTTCGTGTTGACGACAACGGGCACAACAGCTTTCGCTCATCGGAACGCTTGCAGGAATTACGAGTTCAATCTCCATCTGGAGTTTGGATTTGGATGATATTTATTGAAGAGAAAACTTCTTTAGCATCGTTATCATTTGAAACTCGATGAAACGGAAGTCACAGACAATATATATACATACATACACACACACACACACACACACACACACACACACATATATATATATATATATATATATATATATATATATATATATATATATATATATATATATATATATATATATATATATATATATATATATATATATATATATTAATACGGCGCGCAAGTTTCAATGACGTCTCCATCGGTACCGCAAAAAACTGGTACAATGACCTAGTACGAGGCCGAGGACGGCGGTCATTGCATCTGTGCGAGCGAATACGCACTGCTCAGTTACGATATTTACGCGGAAGTGACAGAGACAGGTAATAACAGGTTAATGTACGAAATTTGCAGCATGTGACTATTCTGTACGACTGAATTAGTGACCATATTTTCCTTGGAATGAAATATTTTATGGTGAAAAATTGACATACAATTTTTTTTTGCAAAAATAGGTTATATATATATATATATATATATATATATATATATATATATATATATATATATATATATATGTGTGTGTGTGTGTGTGTGTGTGTGTGTGTGTGTGTGAGTGTGTGTGTGTGTGTGTATATATATCTTTAGAATGCAACGTGAAGAGAATGAGATATAAGACATTACAAAGTGTTTCCTATATTTATGGTCTCTTCTTTGTGCGGTGTTATATTAAAGTTTACATTTTTCAAGGTTTCACTTCTATCACGTGTGAACTGCACACATGTTTTGTATTTTTAACCGACGAAAAAACGGAGGAGGTTATCAATTAATCAAATATTAATTTTTTACATGATTTTAACTTTTAAGTGTTATTTGTCTAGTACCCATAATAAGTGCTCTGATACTTTGACTAGATACTTCTGTGTTATTTGCTTCTGTATCTACGAGTTGCATAAATTAAATTAGATTTTATAATCTACTAAATTTTTTTTCATTTAGTTACCTTGTTGAATACCAACATTGGGTTTTCATCTACCACTAGATGTGTTGTTTTACCTACACCGGAATTTAAAACGAAGCCACTACAATATCTTTTGAAACTGCAACTTATTTGAAGGTTGATTCATTCCTTCAATGGCCAATAACTAGTTATTAATACATATACCTATGGTATATCTTATTAACAATATTGTACGATTACATAAACCCGATGATAAATTAGAAAATGCAATAACGCTGCTAAATCCAAGAAAAATATAAAACCTTACTAATTAATTATCAAAATTTCCTAATATTCAAAATTAAATATGGCAGTAGTTTATTGTGGTTACTGTATTTTTTATACTATGTCAAAATCTTGCAAAGGGTACGCTAGACGCTGTCACTTTGTGTTTCTGCTTAATGAGGACGATGATTGACTTTACACGGACATATTGAGGTCGAATGAAAGACGAATTGTTCTTCAAAATTCTTGCTATTAAAATTTTCGTCAAAAATTGATTATTTAAATCAATAATAATAATCAGTCTGTACCGTCACACTGCTTGGCAAAAATGTCATAAACGTGGCACGTTTATCAAATGCATGTCAAAAAACTAATTAATACTTATAATATATTAAAAAGAATCAAAAACACAGTTTGTGTTTGGCGTCACAAAGGGTATATGTGCTAATAAAATGCTTACAAGCAATCTTATAGAAAGTTCGAAGTGGAAAAGAAAAAATCAGAATGTAGACTTTTGCTACAGATGCGAGACATTTCATTAAAACTGGAATTTCATACCAAGATAATGTTGATTCAGTTGACGTGATGATAACTACCTAATAGGTCTGTATCATAGTAGCAATGAAACTCGGAATCTTTGGGTCATGTGACTCAAGAATGGCTAGACTAAGTCACTACAAACATTATTTGAAATTTCTTTTATAGGTTAATATGGCATTCGCTAGCTGGTAAAGCCCTAAGCCCGTCTGAATGAAAAAGCTTTTGGCTTGGAATTATGCCGCCATTATAGCCTTGTGTTTTGTTACGGCAATAGTGACCCATGTACTAGTATCCTCTATACGGACAACAGCATTTTTGTAGTGTTCGCAAACATGCATAGGCGACGATAACTGCTTACTACGAGTATTAAATGTGTCGTAATATTGTAAAAAAATATTACTATATTCAGCAGAATGTTCGTGTGTAATCAATTATGACATCGATGTATGAACAAAAATTTACATTTCTGTGATTGTCATTCATTTAATGATTTCCTTAATTTGATATTTGGCAAAATCAATGAGCGTTGGGGCCAAATAAATAAAAGAAGAATTTGATATTGTATCAACAATATCGGTCACGTTTACAAAGTATTCATACATTATAAGTTGTCGAAAGCAGATGTCAAATGTTAGTAGCGGTTCTAATCGAAATATTTAATTACTAGTTGACCCGGCAAACGTTGTTATGCCATATGAATTAAAAAAAATAGCCTATGTCTTTCTTCAAGGTCCAATCTATGATTTCACCGAAATTCATCAAAATTGCTTCAGCGGCTTATGAGTGAAAGCGTAATAAACAAACTCACTTTTGCATTTATAATGTTAGGATTATTTAATCACTATTAAATGTGAGTAATCACTGTAAAGTAGTCCTTAGAATTTAAGTCTGCATGGTTTCAATCAAAAACAGCAATAGAGTCGCAAAAGGCTACAAATGGCTTATTCCGTTTTAGTAGAGAACTATTCAGTTTCCTTTTAGTTTTTAGGGTTGGAATCAATTGGCTACCACTTACCTACCGTAGCATTGCTACAGACAAATTTACAAGCTGAAAACTCCCAATTTTTATGTATGTCTTACACCAACTCCCTTGCGTGTCCACAGGGCAGTTCGGAAGTGTATGGATTAACTACTGAAAAATGCTGTTCTTTCACCCAGTGCCTGGCTTGTTGATACCGTGGCTCAGATTGGCGCCAGCTCAACCCTTGTACCAGAGAAGCTCCAATCCATGCTATGCACCAAGGGGTAAGGATTTAGACCCTCCGACACTCTTGTGTGTCAGATTAGCAATGTCGCGTGTTGCACGCGGAGGAATACGCGTCCTATTGCTCTCGCAGCGTATTTGCTGGCAGCAAATATCTCTCGAAGGGTTGCACAGAGCTACTGTCAACGGCAACAAGAGGTCGGTGCACGCCGTTATTCGTGCAAAAGCCAACTTTAAGCTCTTTATAAATCGTCTGTTAAAATTGTTAGTGTTTTAGATAATAATTAGGTATAAAGTTATAAGTTTGTTTGAGTTTCATATTGCGATGATCATGACAAATTAGTTCATGTATTACACATGTTACGAACATCTGCGAATAAAGATTTATTTATATTAGTGCTATAAATCATATTGCTTTAGTATTAACCTTGATTTAACTGCATAATTATTAACAGTCTTGAATTATATTGTATACTAGCTGTGCCTGCGACTCCGTCCGCGTGGAATAGTGACTTTGGACAGCATTTTTTGAATATGTGAGGTCAACTTAAGTTGGAAATTCAACCTACACGGTCCAGCCTAAGCTGAACCCGTATAGTTATATGGTTTTGGTATATGTACCGTGTATACGTCCGAATGCACTTAGTAAAAAGCGGTTATTTTAATATTACAAACAGACCCTCCAATTTTATTTATTTGTATAGATGTATTAAAAGCACTTTATAGTCAAGTGGAAATTCGTATCCCGATCTAGATCTTACAGGTTTGGTTGCCTTTATGACTTGTATTTTTAGGTTATATGGCTTATTTTCTTTCAATATTGTAAGTAAATGAGTATACTGAAATCACCGGTGTGTAACCAACCAAATTGCTTTGGATAAATTGGGAGCATATTGACCGTTCCGAGAGGCTTGTGTCCAGCAGAACGACGGTATTATGAAATTAAATATACCAACGATATATTATTAATGTATATTTTAGTTTTAATATGAAATACTAGGTTACTGGCCAACTTCTTTTTCGGCAAACTCAAACTTGTTTTCTGGCAAATTTTTATCCGTGCAGGAGCGGAGAAAGAATACTAACCTCTGCGGCCGGGGTTAGCCTGTCGTAAAAGGTGACAAAACAACCCACCCTAGCTACGTGGTAGGGCCTCAAGCCCGTCTGGATGGCGACCACCTTTGGTCTTAAGTATGCCGCCATAATAACCTTGCGTTGTGTTCCGGCAATAGTGACCCAAGTACTTGTACCCTTATGGGACAGCAGTGTGTTCACGCTGCCACTGGCGTTGCAAACACCCATAGGCGACGGTAATTGCTAAATTCTAAGCGGGCCGTCAGCTTGTCTGCTGTTCTACAGCCATAAAAAAAAAACTCTGACAAAGGTTTCTCTTAAGGAAATTATAATATTGTATTTATAAGAATAATTTAAAATATTGCATTTTATATTAATCATTTGTATTAGTATCGTTATTTAACATTATATCTCGACTGTGTTCCAAGCATTTACTTAAATTTGCGTAGTCTACATTTGGTGATACAGGGATATTATAACTCTATACAAAAAACCTTATGCAAAAGAAGAAAAGGGGAAGAACAAAGCTTCTAAGGTAGAATATACCAGACATTACATATAATCTGCATTAGGGCAGCCTAGTATTGAACTAGATACGCGGCGATGAATAATCTATTTTGGTGCATAAAAAAACTGAAATTTGCAAAAAATTTCAACATCTAAATGACTGCCTTTCAAATCCCCATAGTTGATAGAAGAATGTGTGTAATCGCTCATAGATTGCGCTCTGGACAAATTCCGCTAAATACATTTTATCACCTGGTGGGCAGGAGCAATAGTCCTTATTTCACAAACTGTGGAAAAACTGATGATATACTCCATTTCTTGATGGAATGTGTCCGAACGAAAGACAGTAGGGAGCGACTTGTACGGTCTCTGCGAGTCCGCTTGTGGGAAGTGGGTATTTTCCAGAGCATCCTATCGAGACCAATCTCTGCTGCCGCTGTTTCCATTTACAATAATTTTAAGATTTATAAATTATAAATTTTTAGTAATATGTAATTAGGATAAAATGGGACTGACATTATATTTTTATAAAAAGCCCCTAAATAAATCAGATAATAAAAAAATCTCCATACCATCCATGATGGATGGATTTGTCACGTGGCAGACGAAGCGTGTCATAATAAGATACATAGAAAAAGTGCTGTGTCAACCCCGAATTATTGAGAAAGTGCCAAAAAAAATATTTTCAAATTGAATTCTGGTTTTACATGATTTACTTCTCTCTATGCAAGGCCGAAGTAAAAATACTAACCTCAAATCCCTGCGGCGAAGGGGGCCAGTCGTAAAAGGGGCGAAACCACTAGGCAGGGCTCCAAATTCGTCTGGATAGCAATCGCCCATTGTCTCTAAACATGCCGCCATAATCCCCGTGTTGTGGTTCTAGTATAAGTGACTCAGGTTCCGATTCCCACACGCAGACGGTAGCATGCTATTCCCCCCGTATCGCAAACTGGGTCGTCAACTTGTTTGTTGTTACATAGCAGTAAAAAATGATATGGCTTTTGCAGGCGATATTAAATTATCAAATCATCACGGGTTCATTATCATAAATGATCATAAATCATGTGCCAGAAAGTCATTAATTTTCACCAAGCTTGTGTTTATTTTAATTGATATTGTGAGAGCATATGCATATAAATGATATGGCTTTTGCAGGCGATATTAAATTATCAAATCATCACGGGTTCATTATCATAAATGATCATAAATCATGTGCCAGAAAGTCATTAATTTTCACCAAGCTTGTGTTTATTTTAATTGATATTATACATATCAATTAAAATATGCTACATAAAATATGCTATATATGCTATCATTAAAATATGCTATATAAATATGATACATATGCTCTCACAATATCAATATCGTAATATTACGTATAACTATAAGTAAATGGATGGCATATAATAACAGTTGCCCCTTTAAACATTTTTAATATTTATTTTGATATACGTTATTAATGTAGTCAGTTCCGTTTGCAACTACAATATGTAGCATATATATACCATGTAATACCTGCAAGTACAGGAGCTCATGGGCAGGGGCAGGCCTAAATGCAATGAGATTACTGTGTACTATGAGGGTTTGTGAAGTACCGGATGAAGAATATTAGGATAGAATGGAAGAAAAAGGTATATTGTGTTGACCCTTAATAATTGGAAAAAGTTGAGCTAATGATGATCATATGAACTCTGAAAAGACTCTCATGTTCTCATCATCATCTACGCAGTTATTTTCAGTTCCAATTAAGGTTTTACCCTTAAACGAAGTTGACCACTTTTGAAATGTGAAACTTGTACAGATTGTTGATGATGATGTATCATCATCGTCGTGATAATTTATTTTATTACACTGAGTTAAAATTAATGAAGTAAGTGGAATTTATTAGCCGAAATCCGGTTTTATAAGTCTGGCCTCTAAGCTAAAGCTTTTACGAACCCCAAACGAAAAATGCGCCAGAGGTATAAGTGTACCTACCACCTTGCATGGGGATTGAAATAAACCAAATACTCATAGTAAAAGCTTTTACACTACAATCACTATACGATATCATTATTTGTGGTAACAATATCAATAAAAACCAATCTGATCCTTGAAAAAATAAAATTTACCTAAATTGTATTTTATTACATTCCATGATATGAACGTGCCAGAGAAGTTTTTCCGGCAAAAATAGTTAACGTATCACCCTGCTCTTCGCAGTCAAAACCACTGGAATCAATAATTCTTCAAATGCAAGCTCTAGTTTTTTCCAAACCTGTGATGTCACGAAGATGAAAAATGTTTACTACGACATCTAATTTGACTTATGTTTCATTCATAATAAAATGAGCATCTCAAATACATCATTGAAACACGTACCTCCTCCCACTTCTAAATAATTTAAATAATCCCATTAAATAGTGAATCATTTTCTCTATTAAAATATTGGCAAACCACTTGTTCATAGAATAAATATGCCTCATTAAAGTCTCCAAGAAATTCCATGTTCTAAAAAGATCATGTGGATTACAATATACGAGTAATCTAAAATTATTAGATGATAAAACTGTAAAACAGATGAGTTCTTTCATAGGATTATTTTTGTACGTAAACATTAGGTGAAAATACGTATAGGAAGATTTACACATGATGAAACGAAAAAGTTGATTATTGGGTCCAAAATTGCGATGACTAATTGTAATCTAAAAGAAACTTGGTTAATAATAATAACCCCATATTAGGCCTGGCCTGTCCTTAAAGAGAACGGTTTCTGCTTACCTGACTTGCTTTACTAAGGCGGGAAACAGAGAGGGATATGAAGAAACAGAGATCTCTACATACTATTACGTGAGCTGAAAAAAGTTGTTAAGAAACCAACATTGAATAAATGATTTTGACTTGACATTTTGATGTTGCTATGTACTGTGTGCTTGAATATTGTTTGAAATATTCCATAATATGTTTATTTTGAACGAAATTTATAAGTATTATTATTTTTAAACTGTATATTTGTGCTGTCTTTAGGATTTCAGATAGGTACCGAACCGGTCACAGTGTCTCGAATCTATTTAAATCTCCATCAAACCTGTCACTTTTATATTTTAATTGAACGTTAGCAAAATCAATGCCAAACGCGTTAGACCCTCACCTGATACCTACAAAAACTGAACCGAACGAAATTCTAAATGAACAACTTATAATGCTATCAGTACAAAATTAAGGCGCAAAAGTCTTACAAAAAATGTATGTTTCTATTAAGAGAATACCGAGAAACATACGAAGATTTTACAAAGATTTTTTAAAGTCTGAGAAAAACCTTTTTCAGAGTTAGTGCAAATGTACTAGATGCTTTTTTTAAGATATATTTATGCACAATTCAACTTTTTCATTACTGTAGGACAGCAGACAGGCTGACGGCCTACTTAGAATTTAGCAGTTACCGTCGCCTATGATTGTATGCGACGCCAGGGATATCGCGAGCATTTTTGCTGTCTCATAAGGATACATTAGGTCACTAATGCCGAAACACAACAAAAAGTTATAATGGCGGCATACTTAAGACCAAAGGTGGTCGCCATCCAGACGGGTTTAGGCCACGTTGCTAGGGTTGTTTTGTCACCTTTTACGAGAGGCCGACCCCGGCCGCAAAAGTCTCTCTTTCTCCGCCCCTGCATGGATAATTAATTATTTGGATTTATTGTGATAATATCTGATATATATAATTTCAACTAAAATGTGTAAAAGGCTATCTGTGTGGGAAAGAAAATGTATTTTTATTTAAATATATTTTATGCATAATCTCGACATAAATAAAGAAACCCTGCACACAATACATCTACTTTAGCAGTGAGTATAATGAAAGATCTAAGTTTGAGTACGTGGTCAGATATTACAAACCCTTTTTTAAATTTTAACATGTTCTTATATAGCTAGTACATATTTTACATTATATGTACCGTCTCGTTGCATGTAAATCGGCATTCTCACGTATAATACTGAGATTGCGGCACGTATGCACGTTGGCTTTGAAAACACTTTATTGTTAATCCCAACCATTCCAGGCACATATACGATTTTGTACATATCTGCTTTAATGTTATTACTGGTTTTCTTTAGGAAAAGTATCGCGTCAACGATATAGCTTAAAAGGATTTTGAAACAGAATTTAATATTAAATGAAGTGTTTTATGGGAAAGATACAAAATAATAACAACTCAAGACGTCAACTTCCTGAGATTAGGATTTTCCTTAGAGGGAATGAAGTAAAGTTTATCCACCTTGGATAATCATGACGGATTAGGTTATTTTAATTAAATGTTCTTTTTTACAGGAATTTTATCATGTTTATATTAAACTTATCTTTGAGTGAGGAGGACTAAGCTTTTACTCACCTTTTTGTATTGATGCCCATTGAACAACATTTTTCACCTTTTCGGTAGTAAAAAAGTAAAATATGCCATAAATGCTGATTTTTACCCTGCATATTTGAAAAGGCACCAACCAAAAACTATTGCATGGAATCAATAAGTCTTTTTCACAAGCAAGCCTTGCTTGTGATATCAATATAAAAAACAATTGAACATCGTGCGGCTCAACTGTGGATTTGGGTGTGAAAGAAAGCAATTAAGTACTCTGTCGGGGAAAACGAAACTACTTTCCGAACAACCTTATACATTAAATAATAATAATAATATAAGAATAAATTAATAAAATATGCATGTACACAATATTTAGGTACTCTTTTTTAAAAATAAATATTATTGAATTCCACTTCTAACCATGTATCCATGTATGTATGTAACGGAATTTTCTGACTCGATTTTTACCCACTTTGAAAGATTAAAAAAAAAACAAAATTTTGCACCTGATGATAATATACAAATTTAATGATTTTGTCCCATAGTCCTTATTAGGCTCATCACAACCATCAATTTCTAAATATTAAACATTAATAAAAACATAAATTTGTTCACAAAACTAAAAAAAATACCCTTCACAAGGGTTAAATGTTTTGTAGGGGCTGCCTAACAACTGGTTCGTTTTTAGCGAGACGACCACTTAACCTCGTAACTCGCAACTTAGCAGAAACGTTATCGATCTTTCGGTTTAAGGCGTAGATAACTTATTTTTAATATTCATATAAATTTTTACCAATTTAAACAGTATTTATGACTTACTAACTTCTTACCTATTATTTACTTCTTCCTAGCCTAATCACATGGGGGTTGGCACTACATGTTCTCTCGTTACAGTTTCTTCTATTAGTCATTATCTTAACATTCACACCTTTTTTGTTATGGTATCTTTTACGTAATCTATCTATCTTTGTTTGGTCTATACCAGAGGTCGGCAACCCTTTGAGCCGGAAGAGTCAAAAATTAAAATTTACAAAATTTCAAAGTTTTTAAAGAGCCACAAAAAAAATTCTTGCCAACAATAGTGCTTGCATAGATAAAGTTTTTTGATAAAAAAAAACTAATCTATTTATTTAAAAGAGAAAAATCTATTTATTCATATATAAGTAGTGTTTTTTCAAAACAAATTAGATGGTATATATATATATATATATATATATATATATATATATATATATATATATATATATATAGTATTATTAGATAATCCCTTATTATTTAAGTAAAAATTAAAACAATTAAACATTTACTTACAAACAAATTCAATGGGAGCAATGGCTTTGCATGGTTATTCAAGTAGAAAATTTAAACATTACTAAACAATTTAACTTGTACTTAAAAAAAATGAAAAAAAAAAACATACATTCGAGCAAACAAATTTAATGGGAACGTTGGATTTGCATGGTTTTAAGTTTAGATAAATTTGGCTCATAACTTGTGGTTTTAAGTTTCAAACACAACTCTAAATTTTCATTTAATTTGGATAGTTGACTTCTTACTTTACTTTTAATTATATTCATCCAAGAGAAGACACTCAGCACTCCAAATGCCAACTTCTTCACCTCACCGTAATAATCTGGAAGACTATTCCATGCGGCGAATATAAGTGCCTCAACTTGCGGCATTTCTTTTAAAGCTGTCCACTTTTGTTGCGTTACGTACATACATTTCTGGAACTCCAACTCTTCCAAATTGTTTTTCAAGTCTGTAATTTTCCCCTCCACAAAGCTTTACTTTTTAAATCGATCAATTGCATTTCTAGAGACCCAGTATCAACTCCAAATGGCTCAATGTAAATTTCGTTACTACTCGTGTTAAGATGATTTACTATGAATGCTAGAAAGGTTTTGTTGGTTTTGAATTGGTGAAATCTGTCAGCAAATTCATCTTTAGTTTTTTTTTATAACTGTACTGAAGTAATTCGTATCAACAGCTGCATTGGTTTTATTGCGATATTAGTTTAGAAATTGAAAATGAAGTAATATACCGCTCTGAATAATATCTTCTGCAAAAATAATACATTTTTCTTAAATCGTTAAGCGATTTTGAATTATTTTTTATAAAATAAATCATATTTGCGTATGGAACTAAAGAGCTGCAATTTCACATCCAGAGTCGCATGGGGCTTGCGAGCCACAGATTGACGACCCCTGGTCTACACAAAAGCAGAGGCCTTCTGTATCCATCCATTCTCATTTCTAGCATTTTTCTTATCACATGATATTTTTTTATTTACTCTACGCGTTATATGACCAAACTATGCTAATCTGCTACTTTCAGCTTTTCAATCACTTACTAAGAAATAAGGTATTTGTAACAGCTGTATTTCTTTTCCATCGGCGTGATCTTAAATGCAATTCAAATTAGACTTTATATTTCCAGTTTGTATTTAATATCCTCAGAGTATAAAACTAGGACTAGACTAGGAATAACTGACTGAAAATGGTGTCCATTTTGACTGAACACATCACTTACCACCATAACATCATATTATAACTCTTCCGTATTTTTATTTCTTACTTTTTTTGATCATATACATTCGTCACTGATTGTCAACTATTCCAGTAAATAAGTTATGGTAGTATTTGCGCTTATTAAAGAAGTTTGAAACAAGCCCCGTTTCACATATCAAAGTAAGAAACAATTGATACTATCTTAACCCTTAGAAAATGTTCCATGTTTTAAAGTATTATAAAACAAACAATAATATTTCGATGACATGGCTAGCTTAGCGACTTCTTAATCATCAATTATTGTTATTGTGGGTGCAATTCACTCATTTTTTATTTATTTAATGCTGTAGGACAACAGACAGACCGACGGCCCACTTAGAATTTAGCAGTTACCATCGCCTATGGGTGTTTGCAACGCCAGTGGCATCGCGATGACGCTGCTGTCCCTTATGGGTACAGGAATTTGGGTCACCAATTCCGTAGCACAACACAAAGTTATTATGGCGGCATAATTAAGACCAAAGGTGGTTGCCATCCAGACGGGCTTGGGGCTCTTCCACGTAACTAGGGTGGGTTGTTTAGTCACCTTTTACGACAGAGCGAACTCGGCCACAAAGGTCAGTATTCTTTTTCCGCCCTTGTACGGCGATACCCGTGCGAAGCCGGGGCGGGCCGCTAGTCAATTGTATAAATCGGAAGAATTACCCTTTTCAAATATATAATATAATTTCAATGTTATCATGAGTATCTCACTGGCTCCAATGTATTTTGTTCACACTCGTCGTTGGTACTTCTACAGTGACAGTGACATCTTGACAGTTGTACATCGACATGGTAGATAGTGTAGGTATGCTGTAAGTGCATACCAAAGACTAAATCGCATACGCTACAATAATTACTATTGAAACAATTATATTTATTGCAAACATGGTATTTGGTATCTCTTAGGCCAGTGGTATTACACTTGGAGACCGATCTGTCACTGCTATATTCTAAGTGAACCGTCAATCGGTCTGCTGTCATACAGCAAAAAAAAAAGCTCAGCAGGGGGACGCCATGGGCTGTCATTGTATATATTATATATGGTTGACAGGGGCAATTATAATTTTATCAGGTTTTTTGAGCGTAGATCGGAAGCAACAAAGTTAAAATGCTTGTAAGAACAGTACATCTTGTGTTTTATTATATTCTTATACGATTTGTCAGCTGAGGAGTTGGAGACATCACGTGGCTATGATGACATAGCAGGTAGAAGGGACGATGTTGCGTAAGCGGCGCGGCTCACCCTTTTTACTCGGATGCGACGGAAATGTCTTAGGAACTTTAGTTGTTTTCGTGTTTGGTGATTTTGTGTTTTATCGTTTAATTTAATTAATAATTACATAGTTGATAGTTAATAATTACATGGGCCGTTTTGCACTTTCTTTTAAAAATTAAATCAGTTTCTGATACTAAAGAGTATGTTAATTTGAAATGAACTTGAAGCGTAAGTTATTTTACTTTAGAGAGCTAATAATATTGTAATAACTATTCAGATTTGATTTAGTCCTAACTTGATATTGAGGTCAAATTTAATAATGGATTGGCAAGGGTGGAATTAGGACAGACACATCACTTGTCAGATCATGGCTTAGATTACTGTACCCTTATCGCAAACTCCAAGTATCATGTCAGTGTTGCTTGTCGGTATTGATTTTACTCATATAACAATAGGTATCGTTAGTAATAATAACTCAATCGAAAATATTTCCTATGTAATCGACTAGGTTGGGGGAACACGGCAGTGAAAAATATATTTAGTTACGGTATTGAAGCTTCTAGGGTTTTGTGGTGAATTTGAGTATCGTCTGACGTGTTTTCATAAAAAAAAAACCATTATATTTCTTTGTACAGGGGCGAACAACTCTGTGCCCTGCGGTCAGAAGCGACCTATCATAAAATATGACAAAGGAAATCTAGTTAGATGTTAGTTTCCAAATCCGTCAGAATATCATTTGATCTCAAAATATGCAGTAATAATGACCTTGTGTTGTGTTCCGGAATAAAAGACCCAGATTCCAGTTCCACTATACGGACGGCAACGTATCAGCGGTGCTTTTGGTGTCGCATACATCTACAGGCGACGGTAACTGCTAACTATTAAATGGGCCCTTAGTCTGCCGTATCTGCCGTTCAGTAATCTAACTAAAGATGATCCTAGTTGTATCCAGTTCAATTTCAAACACTATTGTTGAGTAATCTTACAGGATGAAACTAATGAGGGTAGTTTGTATCGTTTTTCAGTGATAGCACTTTCTTATCTTGTAACAAGATAATTGACATGCAAATATAAATTGCCTAAATTTGATTATAATAGGAACTTATTTTGATTACACTGATTACAAACGGTACTCCGTTTAATGATTTGTTAGCCCATTGACTCATACTTTCTATATTATGAAGTATTGAAGAACAATAATAACGAGGCTGTATCTTTATGTTCTGTGAATTATATTTTTTCATGATACATCGCACACTAATGAACAAAAGTTGATCTTGCGACCACAAAAAGGCTCGAGTTGGCGACAAAAAATTTTAGGAAGTTCGCTCACACGACAGTTCTGGTTATCTTTGCTGACCAGCCAATTCGTCGAAGTAGTAGGTCGGAAATCTCTAAATACTTGCGTCAGATTTCCTGCCGAATTTCCGTCGCTCTCTAATAAATTTCTGTTTTCACTCTGCAAGAAAAACTGATTCTAAAAGGAAATCCTAGCATCATAGTTTCATTGTCCTAGCACGGTGTGTTAGCTATGAGATGGCATTGATTAGACCCCGTAGGTCTTAGTGGGGCTCTTTTCACATAAATATGAAGCTAGGCATTTGTATAAAAACAGCTCTGGACCGTTTGTCATCTAATCTAAACATTTGAAAATTTTCAATTACATTTATTGGTTGGTGACATTTCATAACGAATCAATCAAGCTTTGATATAAAAGAATTAACGATTTATCAACTTTGATGACGCCATACTACCCCAGTTCATTTTATTACTGGGAAAGATGAAAAATTAATCAAATTTTACCATTTATCACTTCTTCTCTAGTGTTGTAAATATTCGAGACTATAAAAGATCTGGTCTTTAATTTAATATAAAATTTTGGTGTATTTTCCAAGAGATTTTTAACATTTGGCATAGCACGTAAGCAATGACGATGATTTCTACTTAACATTAGGTATATCATCCGTCTATTCATCGAAATCCTGATAAAAAGCTGAATTCGAGTAAGCACTTACTGTATGTATTTCGTAATTCTTTCCTTTTCCACCATAACAAATATGTAGTTCACATTTAGAGTTTATTAAATCTCGTAGGTGTACTATATGCTGTCGCTGTAGTGCTCAAATCTGTCCCTCACAGCCCTGAATGGGCCTGGAACGCCATCGCCTCTTTAAGCGAGGCGGTCATCTCAGCAAAGGAGTCAATGGAGTGGAAAAAGGAGTTTAGACTGTAGACTCCTACCACGCGGCTTGCAACAATGTTTCTTGCCCCTCTCACATCTGTGATAACTCGGAGGGAGTCGAGGTAAGCCCGATAAACAAAACAAAATGATAATAAATTTAAAATAAGACAGAATCCCGTGTAATTTTATTAAATTATATCTTACCACTTTAAATGTAAACTATGTTTTTTTAATTAAAGCTTTGATATGATTATTTGATATGATATATTTGATGTATTTAATTATTCTTTAGAAATGTGTCTAAAGTAAAAAATGAGACTGAAATTTCGAGATCAAGCGGCATCTGAAACGGTCTCAAAATTTTTACATCACTAATCATTTGCGCTGCAGCGAAAAAATATACAACATTTAATTAAATCATAGGGGCCTGGACTAATAAAACTGAGTAAATTAAGCTAGAGTCTCTGTCGTAAAATTGTTTAATGTGGAACCCTTCGAGGCACAATTGCTGTGTATAAGTGATATTTGGGATCCATGTTTATTATCACACAATACCTATATTTAGCGAGATACTACAGGAAAAGTAATTTAGAAATATAATATTTAATTTATGGTTATGAGATATTATTAATATATTGTACATATGTTATAATTAATGTTCATCGTAGCGTTCTTTTAAGCTATATTTAAGTCTGCGGTTGCAATTACTTTTTTAGCGTTGTGGCACCAAACAGTTTAGGTGATTAGAATGAGTCTCATCACGATAGAGGTGGCGCACACTGGGGTGCATTGCATGCAATGCATCAATGCATTCGATCTTCTCACTTTACTATGAGCAGCACCTGGAACAGCTTAGCTCTTCATCTATACTTCGACAGGCACGTGTAGACCGCTTACCTACGTACCTACACCCCTGGTGAGTAGACCGACCTTGAGTTTCCACGGTAGAGATCTGGCCAACAGAGAGTCTACTTCGAAAGAGATCGTTCTGTATCTCCTGACGATAAGCGTTTACAATTACTTGAATTTACCACTTTGGACAGCGTA